>CM029631.1:6977264-7646639 GCA_017311315.1 Dendrocalamus latiflorus
GAAGAGGAGTTGCCGCCGCCTGCTCTGTCCCACCGGTCTGCGCAGCCCAGGCCACCTCCGGCCGTGTCAAAGCCGCCGCCGGCGGGTCCACCTCCGCCTGAGCCGCCGCCTGGGTTGCAGCCGCCCAGGCCACCGCCGCCGCGCCGCAGCCGCTCCGACGGCCGCCCGCTCCGCCGCTGCTTCCGCCAGCCGGTCCGCCTCCGCCTGAGCCGTCGCTGCAGCCGCGCCGCCGCCGCCGAACCCCGACGGCCATCGTTCCAGATCCGCCTCCGTTCGGGCCACCCCCGCCGCGCCGCTCCCGCTCCGTCGACTGTCGCTCCACTGGCCACCGCTACGCCGGCCAGCCGCTCCGCCTCTGCTTCCGCCGCTCGGTCACCATCCTCCGCCCGAAGCCGCGCCGCCGTCTCCGCCCGTACCGCCGCATCCGCGCGAGCCGCCGCCCGGGGCTCTTTGGGTTGTATCGCAGACGCCGCCCGGGCCGTCTCGCCGTCTCCGCCCGAGCCACCGCTGAGCCGCCGCCCGGGGCACTTCCGCCCGTGTCGCATACGCCGCCGCCCGGGCCGTCTCTCCGTCTCCGCCCGAGCTACCGCCGAGCCGCCGCCGCCGTGGGTCGCCGGAGCCGCCGCCGCCACCGGATCTGCAGGGGTCGTCGCTCTCGACGCGGGTCACCACCGACCGACGTGGTTGGTCTGTGAGTCTGAGTCGGTTTTAAATCGACCGGTTAATTAAGGCAAAAAAAAAATCAAAAACAAAAAAACAGAAAATTCCAAAAAAAAATTCAAAAAAATTCAGCAAAAAAGAGCTTATTTTGCAGGCATTATATTCCCGAAGGCGCTACACTTCGTCTAGCCTTGTTCCGCGTGGATCTACAGCCGGACTTCGCCACCGTTCGTTTTCTCCATCAGCGTCGGAGGTCTTCCATTGGTGCCATGACCGCCGCCTAGCAGCTCGAGGACGAGCTGCATGTCCGAGAGGGGTGTAGTGTCAGGGATGTGGGCGTTGGGCCCAAGGTCCAGTCGGGTTATTATTAGAGATTGGTTTCTATTTGAATTAGAGATATAGTTAGAGATATGATGTTAGTTACTATATCTGTTAGAGTTATAATTGGGAATAGATTCTATCTATTAGGGGTAGCTATCTATATAAGAGGGCTACCGCATGCTATTGGAATCAATCAGAGAAATACTAAAGTCTTCCCTGTCTAAATCTCTAGTCTCTCTCTCTCGTTCTACGCTGACGCCATCCGGCCATCTTCTCGGTGGTGTTTACCCCGGTTCATGACACCCCCCCCCCTCCTCAATTTGGTATCACATTTAACATTGATGACTGACCAGAAGTTTAGATAATCTAATGTAATTTGGAATACTCATCTGTACTTCTACTCAATAAATATGCTTATGGAATTAGGTATTATCTTTATTCTAGCTTTTGGATGCCCAGCAGCTTGTTGATTGAGCTTTCCATCCTCAAGCCTTCTATTTGATATATGCATTCTGCATGAAAATGAATACTTTATTTAGTGAGCATCCTTTTTTCTTATCCTTGCAGGATATCAATGAGGAATGGATATCTGACAAAACACGGTTTTGTTATGATGGTCTGAAGAGGCAAAGACTAAATGACCCTATGATTCGTGGTCCTGATGGCAGGTTTAAGGCAGTGACATGGCATGATGCTCTTGCGGTTGTTGCTGAGGTTTTGCATCAAGTTAAACCAGAAGAAATTACTGGAGTTGCTGGCAAACTTTCTGATGCAGAATCCATGATGGCACTGAAAGATTTTGTGAACAGACTGGGTTCAGATAAGGTGCTCTGTGAGGGAAATGGTCCAAAGCCTCCAGCAGATCTGCGATCTAACTACGTAATGAATACTAGCATTGCTGGGCTTGAGAAAGCTGATGTCTTCCTTTTGGTTGGTACACAGGTACAATTCTTGTTATGTTGCTTGTGGTTGTGGCTATTATGTACTGTCCATTTTCTTGATATTACTTCCCTTCTCTAACGATATGCTCTGTAATCACTTAGCCTTAGTTTGGCATTCTGGTGTCGTATAGCTGCAGTTTTCTTTTACTACTTTTGTATATGCTAACTACTTGAAAGCATCCTTTTGGAGTCATAACAGCAACGACTTCTTAGAATTGGTAAAAAAAATCCTGTAACAAAGTATATTCCACAGCACAACACATCAGCCATAAATTGGCCCTTAATGATATGTCGCTGGCATATTTTTGGCAATAGCTGTGTAGTTACTGTAGTATATAGTACTAATTATAGCACAGCTGATATTTCTAACGAACTCAAGTTACTTCTGTTGATTTCAAGCATATGGAAACACCATTAAATATACTCTTTTGTCGGCCAACAAGATTGAAATTCTTTTGTTAGATCAAAAGAATTGGATGTGCATGTAGTCCATATTTTTGGTCTTATGTTTGTTCTCTTTTATTTACCCTTTTTAGCCCCTCCTGATACTGCCTTCTTCAGTCACGTTTTGCAGATATGCAATTTTATTGTGAACATAATAACATCTGATTGTTTTTAATTTTTTTTGTGCCATGGAACAGCCGAGAGTGGAAGCTGCTATGGTTAATGCAAGGATTCGGAAGACTGTTAGAGCAACACAAGCAAAGGTGGGCTACATTGGTCCTCCAACTGACTTCAACTATGACCATGAGCATCTTGGCACAGGACCGCAGACCCTTGTTGAGATTGCTGAGGGCCAGCATCCTTTCTGTTCAACACTGCAGTCTGCAAAGAACCCAGTCATCATTGCTGGAGCTGGGTTATTTGAACGGGAAGACCAAGATGCTGTGTTCTCAACTATTGAGACTGTAGCCAAGAAGTTCAATGTGACAAGAGCAGACTGGAATGGCCTTAATGTCCTATTGCTCCATGCTGCACAGGCAGCAGCTCTTGATCTTGGCCTCGTTGCTAATCCTACCGAGAGCATCAATTCTGCAAAGTTTCTGTATCTGATGGGAGCTGATGATATAGCTTTGGATAAGCTTCCAGATGATGCATTTGTTGTTTACCAGGGACACCATGGTGACAAGGCTGTGTATAGGGCCAATGTTATTTTGCCATCTTCAGCATTTAGTGAGAAAGAAGGCACCTATGAGAACACCGAGGGATGCACCCAGTGGACCATCCCAGCTGTTCCTACAGTTGGTGACGCTAGGGATGACTGGAAGATCATCCGTGCTCTTTCTGAGGTTGCTGGGGCTCAACTGCCTTACGATAGCCTCCCCGCTGTGAGGAACCGGATTAGTGTGGTGGCACCAAATCTTGTACATGTAGATGAGAGGGAGCCATGCACAATTTCTTCTGAGGTGAAGCCTCCGGTGAAGCAACAAGTGAGCTCGTCTCCATTCAAAGCTGTTGTGGATAACTTCTATATGACTGATGCAATCACACGAGCTTCGAAGATTATGGCCCAATGCAGTGCAACCTTGCTGAAGAAGTGAGATGTACGCCCCTCTTAAGCAAATCATCGACAGACAAGATTTTAGTTCCTTCTTATTGCTCCGAATTTCACCAGTTGTTGCTTGCTTGGTTCGGAGGTTAGTATAATTTGGACTGCCTCTAGATTTGAAGAGCAGCAAAACTTGATCAGTGCATTTCTGTATTGTGTATGAGAAGCAGAGCATAATAAGCTTGTTGTACTTTTGAATCATATACGACAGCCACAAGCCCACAAGCAATAATTTTGTTGCCTTTCCGTTTCTCTTGCTGAGCTTGCTTGTGAATGGAACTTCCCCGGAAGCAGGCAAAGTAGCTGTATCGCTGTATGTGCGATTTACGGTCTACTTTATTCCAGATTTCACTGGTGTGCTGAATGACACATGGTTTGCACCTGCCATCTGCTATGTCGAATTGGTCCACGTATTTTGTCGTAATATTGAGAATTTGCTGAAGCGCGATTTATGTACCCTCAGCAATGCGCATTTGTTACAGTGGTCACAACATAGGACTATCTCCGTTCCTCAAATTTGTTCATCGAGAACTCGCCGGTGTATGTTCAGCCACTAATTTCGTCGTCTGGAACTAACCAATGCGGCAACGTGTCGGTGTATCTAGACCTCGCCGGATTATCCTTGTGCTATTCGCCCTCCAGAGTCCAGACACTGTCGCACAGAGTGCTAGCGTCGAGTAGCAGCGTGCACGAACGACCAATACTCCAATAGTGAGCCTGACAGGCTCAGATCGCGCGGCTTATCCTCAGCTGACACTCATCGCGCAGCACACAGCACTAGCATGGCGTTCCACTGCCACCCACCGTCCCCCCACCCGCGCAACCTCACCGCTGGTGTCCCGCGGACGTGCGGAGCCGTGTGCGGCGCGAGGAAGGGGAGGAGTACGGGCACGAGGAGATCGCGCGGCTGGAGAGGGTACAGCGAGGGGGCGCGCGACCAGGCCCTCCTGGTGAGACGACGAGGTGTCCGGTCGTGCTCGTCTTCAAGGTACCTAGCTAACTAACCAACACACATGTTGCATTGTACATTTCTCGAGGCAAGCCTTCCCCCGCACGCCCTGGGAGAGTTGAGCGGCGGCTTGTTGCATGCCACCGTGGCCTGCACGGGCAAAACCAACGCCTCGGCCGAAGCGCTCGCCCGCCGCACTTGCTCATCATCAAGGCATGAAACGACCGTCCAAAGAATCTCAAATGATCAACAGGCGTACGGAACGGATCATAAGACGGTGCTAATTCAACAAAGAATATATCTGTATTAATATCAACATGAATCATACAAAAGGCCAAAGGATGGCCAAAGAAGCAACGGCGTCCATGTCTGACAACGCGAAAGAACACTCGCGTGAAAAACCTTGTACTGCACTCATCCGTGTGTGGCGGTTGTACGTTTTATCTCTTCCAGCTGTGACTTCCTAACCGATCATTTCCATGCAACTGAGTCGATCTCATTCCTCGCAGATTTGTACAGCTCTAGCCTCTTGACTAGGGCATCTCTCTTCTCCATCAAAGCGGGATCCTCATCCAACATCGCACTGAGCTGTTTCTTCTGCATTATGGAAGCAAAAGCAATTGTGCAAATCAACAAAATTGAAGTTTGAAGAAATTCTTCATTCAGCCACTAATGCAGTTGACAGAGAACTGGAAATGGAAGGTCAAATACAAATACAAATGATGAAATGATGTGATGTCTCGGGGTATTATTATACATACCTCTTTGCTTCCCACATGAGCATAGAAACGGTTAAGCAAGTTTCTTTTTGCCTCTTTCACTTGACAATGCACAACAGCTTTCGGAATTGTGTTCTTTAATGTGTCACAAACCATGTTAATATAAGCTGACACATTCGATCCTGAAAAAAACAAAGGTGGCGTCACAAATATCTACATTGTAGATTCATAAGACTTGACATGGTTATTTTCATCAACATTTTACATGTGATCGATATCCTAACATGTAACTATAGCTGGTATCAGCAGAAACTGATTGGTACTAGTACCCTTATGCCCCCCCCCCCCCCCCCCCCCCACACTACAGTTCAAATCCATAAGTCAGTGGTAATTAACCTAAGGTACTCCAGCATTTGTTACACGATCATATCATCGCACAGGGGGGGGGGGGGGGGCGAACACAAAAGAGATTGGTTGCTATGGGAAAAAAAGAAAACACAAAAGAGATTGGTTGCTATGGAGAATAATTCCAACAATTATGATGGGATATAAAATGTGGAAGTACCACCAGCTGTTGGGTAACACAACCGGTATGTCTCCCATGTTTTTTGGCTAAAGGCAAGAATTTGACTCCCACTAACTTATGTTAGATCTGTTATCTGAGGACTTCGTGTAACCTCTTCTGTTTGGTAGGCCTCAAAATGGTTGCCTTAACCAACTGTCCCTAAAGTGCAAAGATAGAAATATGAACTTACCGATTCTTCTAAGATGGTTGTCCTGATATCTGTCATTGGCTGGAGTGTTATTGTTAGCCCCTTTATCTGGTTCAGTAGGAAGTTTCCGGAAAAATTCTACTGTTAGGTAGCTGGCTTCCATCTCTACCAGACGAATAACTGTCTTTCGGCCATCCTCACGGAATCTTTCCAGGCTTTCATTTGCTGCAGCAGCTATATCGGTTTGAAGTGTTGGGAAACGCTTCAACTCCTGGGGCATCCAAGGTAACCATGGTAAATACAAAACAAGAAACAGTGCAGGACTGGAGTGAGGTTCAGTGATCAGTACTATCTAATCAAAGTTTCACCCAAAAAAAGAAAAGAAAAGTAAACACTAACCTCTGTTGCTGCAATCGATCGCCGAACAAGCTCCTTCAAGACCAAATGGACCTGCAAATATGAGATCATCAACTACATGTGGCGAACAAAAACATCTCTCTTCCTTTGTCGAACAAACAAAATACAAAGCATTCCAATTTAGCTTTTAGTCTCCGCCTCTGCCTTCACATTTGAGCATGTGACAAACTTACTACAGCACTCCTACGCTCAGTACTTTGATAAGATTTCCTGTTCATGCTATGTAACTTCACATACCAGTATACCACACCAAGACATGACCTTTTGTTCACGCCTGTGTGTATTACAGATGATTTTGGCAGCAATCTTTTGACACGAAGCTTCCAATAGTTCAGCAATCTTCCCATTTGAATTTATAGTGGGTAAATAACATAAGCAAAAATCTAGATTGGATAAAAAATTACTAGTTGAGTTGATATGTTTACATATCAGTTATTGAAACATGAACTAATTGCTTATCCAGTAAGCTATAAGAGCTAGAAGAGGAGCCATGGATGAAATGTCATACTGCATCAACTGAAGCTTCAGCTGGACCCCTAAAGTAGCTCAGTGAACTATCAATAAGCCTTCTGTAACCATGCTCAGGGGCAATCAAGTGGGGTTGATAACCATCAGCCTCTGAAATGACTTTTCGAACATTTTGCACAGAAAGATGTTTATCAAATGGAAGTTTTTTCAGTGCTGCTGGTAATTGGTGGTCAAATACACCATAAATCCGATCTCCACCTGGTCGACTGACAAAACAAAGAGTAATTAGGTGTACATTATCAAAAAAACATTTTTTTCAAATGAAAAAAGCATGCTCGAATTATCTTCGCCATATATCTAAGAATAACAATTTATTAACACGTGGCATAATTATGAAAGACAAAATCACATCAAGAAAAAGGCTAGTTGAATATCTTACCCGCCATCCAAGTGCTCTTTAAAGACACGGTCAAATGCACGACACATGTCCAATATTGTGTACAGCTGTGCCTGTACATTGCGTTAATTTTATGAGATACAAATGTCATATAAACATTGTTTGGAAATATATAATGTGCTATGGTGTCATTGTTGCAACTGAATATTGCAAGTTGACAAAAACGACTTCCTAGTTTTTTATGGACACTATGCACCTAGAGCATGACCTCTCACAGCAACATAACACAGATTATAATAAATGAATTACAGTTATTCTTACCCCAGCGTCACCTCCAATTGGTCTACCAAGTCGATCCAATTCAGCTTCAATTTCATCAATTGTTTTGTTAATCATGGCTACAATACTTGGAATTTTGGCTCTGATCACAGCCTCTAAATGCTGGATGGAAAAATGGAAGTACATCAGCAATAGTTTATGCAATTCAAATTGTCCGAGCAAAGTATACCACAACAGTAAAATACTCTCACCTGAGATAGAAGCTTAGCAAGATACTCTGCACCCATTTTATGTGCCAAGTGACCATAATCGGGACTACTTTCAAAGTACTCCTTTTCTTTGCGTCGTGCTGCAAGCATGTCAACATTTTTGTTGATATCAGCTTGTGAGCGGTTGACAATTCCCACCCAGGGATGCTGTAGGCGATACTGCCTCCCTTCGAGTACCTAGGATTCCATGAAGATAGGAAATTTTGAGAGCTATGTCCATAGCAGATGAGTTCAGAACAATTGAAAAGTCACATACATCAACAGCGTTGGTACCCTTATCCATCAAATCAAGCTTTGTTAAGACTCCAAAGGTCCTGTCACCTAAAAAATATTACAAAATAAGACGTCAATAGAAAGGAATGAAACTGGACATATTACTATGGTATGATATGAAAAATGATGTATTGATAATTATTGTCTTATGCAAGTGAGATTTGAAAATCCGCGGTGAATAAATTCAAACTACACCTGAAGGATCAACATCCCTAGCAAGCTTGATAGCATCTGATGTTGCTATATCTTGGTTAGCAGGAGAGATCGCCAGTATGATAGAATTTGGCTGAAGTTTCCAGACAAAAGAACAGAGGTCAGAAAAATGATAGGTTTTAATCAAGAAGATGATCAAGCATCTTTTGCCCCGTATAAAATAGAACTCACCATATACTAACATGGTTATATAACAAGAGTGAAAAACAAAATAAGACTATTTCTAACTTCATTAAACCCACACAAGGAAAAAAAACTGCCTACACAAGACCATCAAGCTAAAACATGAATAATGCCGAGAATTGGCATAGCATAACAGATAATATTCATAAAGTAAATGTAACTCAAATAAACATGGGACTATAATCAGTGGCAAGCAACAGCGATGATTTTTTTACCTTGTCAACATAAGACCGAACCATGTTTTCAATATCTTGGACAATAGACTCTTGTTGCCCCTCTGTAGTAAAAGTTGCAGGTACCAAGAGTTAAATAAAAAAGAGTATGTTAACAAAACAGAAGCAGCTAGGCAACAATTGTGACATTACCTACAGCAACCTTCGTCAGTCCAGGAAGATCGATAAGTGTCAAGTTAACAACTGCAAGTAAAAATTTGCCAAATTAATTTAGTTCAAAAAGTTCAAGTGATACGGACCATATGTCTACTCAGCACATAGAAGTCTTTAGGCAATATAGTGCAGCAGCAGCAACACAATTTAACATAAAGCTTGTATTTTGAATTTGAATAAGCACACATCAAGGTACTCAGCAAATCCAAACCAAGTATCAAGACTTACCATGTGGAGAATATATACTCAAATGGATGGGAACATTTGATATAGCCTTCGTTTTCCCAGTTATGCGATCAGTTTCATCAGCAATCTCTTTCCTAACAGCAGCTGCAATAATATAAAGGTTTTAACAAAAGTTTAAGTGTTTAACAAAACGTCTGCACCAAATACACACAAATAAAAGGAGCAGATCAATAACCATATAGCCTTTGATGTCCCATTAATAAAATAGATGAACAAAAACACCAAAATATCATGCTAAATAATAGTAAACAGCCCAGAAATTGATAGATGAAGTGAATACAACTGCAAGCAAACATATAAAGGCACCATGAACTGGTTCACAATTACACTTTTGCAAACTAATTCACAATTAATTCTTTCGCAAATGAAATTCCCAGTTTCTTTAATATAAATAATAATCGCTTTGCATCATCTAGATAAAAGGCATTTAGATAAAGCAATGTAAATCGGTCATTTGTGCACTGCAAATCAACTAAGTTTACCACAAGGCAAATACTAAAAATACTACATGCTCAAATTGTACTCATGGGACTACCTATTGCCATACTGCATGGACCTTTAAATACATTTTATACATGGGAGCATGTATAGAATTAATTGTGAATTTCATTTGCGAAGGAATTAATTGTGAATTAGTTTGCAAAAGAGTAATTGCGAACCAGTTCATGGTGCCTTTATATGTTTCTTTAATATAAATAATAAACGCTTTGCATCATCTAGATAAAAGGCATTGTTCACGATTAAAAAAAGGAAGAGATAAAGCAATGTAAATCGTTCATTTGTGCACAGCAAATCAACTAAGTTTACCACAAGGCAAATATAAGGTGCTAACGCCTCCTCGTACCCGTTTGCCCTCTCTCCTTTCCATCTCTCCTAAGCGGCAACAACAATGGAGGCTAGATCCAGCCGGTGGGGTTGAGGGCGACGGCGGCCAGATCTGACCGGCGGGGTTAAGGGCGACAATGGCGGCTCTCCATCTCTCCTCTGTCCCAGCGACAATAGCAGCTCGAGCCAGCGAGTGCCACACCAGCAAGCGAGGTGGCGGCAGAGGCTTAGCCTGGCGAGCTAGGAGACGGCAGCGGCTGCTGGGCGCAGTGGGGCAACAAGGAGGGTGGAGGCCGAGAGGTGAGAGGGAGAGGTGAGCTGAGATTCGTGAAATATTTCAACCATGCCCGCGGGGGAGGGGGGAGGGTGTTTGAAAAGTGCGTGAGTTGGGAGCCTGCCACCTACCTCGATCTGAGCCGCACAGCTATATCAGCACCTTATGGCATTAATTCCTATACTAAACTTGTGAGAACATGTAGTCATAAATGGCATTAATTCCTTAGCTCACACCGCACGTAGTTATTTAATTCTGCAGTATCAATTTTTTTTTGCTCATTGATAGATACATCATTTGGATATTTTGATATACTGATTGTGAGTATATATGTGATAGAGTAGCACAGTGTTTATGTTAATTATACACATGCTTCTTAGTAGATTGATAGACATATTCAGTGTACTGAATATAAATAGGGAATGCATAAAGTACTAAATATTAGATTGATAGACATATTTAGTCTAATCATTGCAACTGAAGGCATCTTTGCACACCACTAACTCTAATAATTGGAATAGAAGAAATCAAGCAAGCTGCTGGGCTGAAAGCACAAAGAGAGCATTGGTCCCTTACCGAAGTCGGAAAATCGCTTCCGCGGGCAGTGGAGGAACTCGGCGTACTCCTGCCCACCATCTGTCTTGTGCAGCTGCAGCACTAGAGGCCTCCTCGTCACAATCCCTAATCATATCCACAAGGATGCGAATTAATACTCACTACCCAAGCCGATCCAAATCAAATGGCGCGCAAAAAAACACGCGATCTAGCAACGGCGTTACCAGATCCACGAGGCAGGAAGTCCCTCCCGACAATGCTCTCGAGCACCGAAGACTTCCCGGAACTCTGGAGGAATGAGAAAAAACGCAACCAAAGGTTGAGCGCCTCGGCAAGATCTGGGCTCGGGGGCGGCGGATCTATAAGGTAGGTAGACAGAAGGCGGTCATACCTGACCGCCTACGACGGCGACGGAGGGGAGCGCCTCCCAGAGGGAGCCCTCGCCGCCGCCGCCGTGATCGCCGAGGACGGTGCACGCGCGCTGGATCCGGTTCACCAGCCCGATCAGGCTCCCCATCGTCGCCATCTCGGGCGAGGCCGCACGTGCCTGTTCCCCGGCGGCTCAGTATACGGTTGCGGCCGTCGCCGGCGGCGAGCGGGAGGAGGCGGCGGCGGTGGCGGTGGAGGTGGGATCTATCGGAGTGAGGAGATGAGAAATCAAAATGGCAGCGACGGATTTTAAAAGCGATGGTTATGTAGTTTTGTGAGGAGGTGGTGGGGAGCGCTGAGCTGGGTGAACCCGGCGTTTGAAGGACGTGGTGAGCCGGGACGAGGTGAGTGGCTGCAAGTGGAGACACGAGGAGTTGTGGGGTCGGGACTTCAGTGGGAGGTGAGAGGACTGCAAGTGGGCCTAGTTGAGAGTCTGACGTTTGAACGCGCAGAGGATGTGTGGGAAGGGTGGATCTGCATGGACCGGGACTATGGAACGGAAGCCGTGGGATCTGGCTTTGTGTGGGGTGGGGTCAGCTCCGTCCGACCAATGGGTGGGACCCGTCTGGTGCGTGACGCTTGAGCAGCACTAACCTCGCAGCTAGAGCGTGCGCCAAAGCTGATTAGAAAATCAACGGTCGGGATGGAAACAGGGCGGACTAGGGGGGAGAAGCGTTGTGAATTTAGCAGCTCAACACATCCCCTTGTAGGTTTGTGTAGCCTCCTGTCTAACCAGTCAATTATTCTTTTGAGTTATGATTTATAATTTTTGACTTATAATTTTTGAATTCTATTTGTTCGTGAGAGAATACGAAGAAAGAGATAGCCACATGCAATTTTGGATAGTATTGTTAAAGCTGGTATAGTATCTACTGCAATCGACTTATAGATCCCGTCTTAAAAAGACATACTGTATGAAAGCTAGTTACTATAATATAAACTAAAAGCTATAAACATAAAGCCTAAAAAATCCAGCCATATGTCCTACAATCTAATGGGTGTGAAGTTACCTACACCTTTCATGCAATGATACGATTAAGAGCATGTTTGTGGAGCTCACCTTTCCTTAAGAAAGCGCCTATCTGATAACCCAGTGGAAAGGGGCTTCATCATCTTCATAAAAAAAATGCCTTAAACTCGCTTGAGGAACCCAAAAGATCACATCCATTTGGTAAACCTGAGGCCATGTTTGGCTGAGCATCGGGTGGCTCTGGAATTTGACTTCACGAAAACCTAGCTCTAGGTGAAGTAAGAGCCAAGAAAATTGTTAGGCCCAAATCTGAGCTTCGGCTCCTCAATATCATGGCGCCACAGTTTTGCCCCATCCACTACTTCACTACTTTTTGCTCCCCCCAAATACGGGCAACAACGGTCCAACGGAGGGGCATTTGGCAATTTCCTTGCATATAGGCTCCTAGATCCGGTGAAGTTCGCCATGGGTAGCTCCAAGGTTCGAGTACAAATGCAGCTCCGGCTCCATCACTCTCCAGCTTGGACATGTAAGAGCCCAGTGCATTTGGCCAGCTAGCCTGAGCTTGGCTCAACGAGCTCGGAACTGGAGCTCGGTCAAATAGGCACCAAGCTATGCTCTTTTTGTCCTTTGGCTTTTCTAAAAGTTAAAAAGTCAAAAGTGAAAGTGGGACTATCTCTTGAAGCAGATTTTTTAAAAGGCTTTTTGAGTCCAAAACTATATATATCATCTACATTAATATCTTCGTTGCCCGCTATTATATTAAAAAAATACAAATAAAAATTAACAACCACGACTTAAAAAAAACATTAGAGAGTTTTCGTGGCTGAACCTTGTGTAGATGTCTCACCCACTATGCTCGATGGGCACACCTGGTGAGAGGTGGCATGCTTGTGTTTTCTCTGACTTTTTTTTCTTCGCACGTCTAAAAATGTTTGGCACCGTTACATCTCTCCCATACGGTAGTGGCTCAAGCGTAACAATCTACAATAATGGACCATCCAACAACCTCACGCTCTAGCATGCAGTCGCTCATTGCAACTCCGTAAAAAAACAATCAATACCAATTAAACATTCAACTATAGTAGACTCACAGTGTCCCTCTTAATATAATATAAACAAAAATTATCAGCTACAGTCTAAAGAATATCAGTGAAGTTTATGGTTTTAAGCTAAAATGAAACTGGCCTCATCCTTGTATAGATTTCTCACTCACGATGCTCGATAAACACACCTGGTGAGAGGTGACATGCATTAGTTCTCTGATTTATTTCTTCGCACGTCTAAAAAATGTGTGGCACTGTTTCATCTCTCCCATGCGGTAGTGACTCAAGCGTAACAGTTTACAGTAATAGACCATCCAACAACCTGACGCTCTACCATGCCCAGTTGCTCATTGCAACTCCGAGAAAAAAACAATCAATACCAATCGACCACCCAACTGTCACAAACTCGCAGCGTCCACCGCTCTATACAACAAAACAGTGGACGACCACCCACTCGAGATTTTTTATCACAAGATTCACACCTTCATGAATAAGACTCGACACATAGAAACTCTTTTTTAGCTTATGAATTGTTCAAACAAATAAATAGAATAATTTTTTATTAATTTTTTAAAATGTCTTATCTAGATAATTTTTTCGAAATTATTTATTAACTTATCGGCATTCGGTTTATTCTCACAACCACTAGCTCTAAGGCTAAAAGACACTAACCGCAACTAAAAAAACCCACCCAAAAACTTTGATCAAGGCACATGCCACTTTATTTGAGGAAAGTACTGTAAGAAAGGACCAGAATGAGCCATCAAATTATAAGAACAATGCAGCTTAACATTCTTGGATTACATAACTAATATTATTCGGGCAGAAGCAAAGGCATAATGGAATCTTTCCGAGGTAAGCCTCACGAATTTATGGGAGAGGGAAATCAACCATTCGTGTGGTTCGATGAGACTCAGCAGCATCAGATCTTTGGGTCGCACAAGAGAAGCCGATATATCTCATTGTTCAACTCAGACATGTACTCATACCCAAGATTCTCAGCACGACCCCTGAATTCATCCAGGTCCTCCGGTGGCACTTGTATGCCAACCAATACATTTGCTCCGGTTTCACCCTGCAAAAGAGAATTATCTCATTGAATGTGTATATTTGCAACTCTTTTCAGCGGTCTGAAAAGGATAATTTTGCATTGTTTAGTTACACTAATGTAACCAACATGAGTCCTAGAAAAACTTTGGCGTTGCATATTCATTTGCAGTGCTATTTTTTCATTCATTTTCCACCTTTCTAGGTAACTGTCAATAAGATGATAATTTCATAGAAGACCACTACCACAACAAGGCTACTGACAAAACTCAAATCACATACCTGTGCACGGTAATGGAAAAGGCTGATATTCCAGCGTGGGCTGAATGCATCCAAAAATTTCATAAGAGTGCCAGGCCTTTCTGGGAAAATGAACCGGTAAACAAGTTCATCTTTTATTTCTGACCTGCCACCAATCTGCAAATCGATAGAAAGGAATGGTCAGATAAGATACCAGCATATCTGAATACAAAATGGCTCAAAGGAAATTAAAAATAACAGGTTGGCTAATTCAACTCTTTGACGTGTACAAAATTAACCTAAACATTTATATGCCCTCTATATTTTCCACAGGTAATTATTTATATTTGCAAATTAATACCAAAACTGCAATTCAATCCTCAGCGACATAGAGGTAACTTGGAAAAACTAGGATCAAACATCCAATCTGTTGGACGCTTGTAATTACCATAATATCACTAGCAAGCAACTAAAACTAATCATTGATCTATTTGCCAAAATAATGTGCTAATGGCTATGTGTGTGGCAGAAAAATTAAACTTACAAAGTATCTCAGGTGGTCCTTTGCCAAATCATTGTCAGTAAGGTTCACAGTCTTTAGTTTTAAAGATTCCATGCGCTCCACCATTGCTGTAAGCTCGTCATCAGTGTAGATGCCAACACTGCAATACAAAACAACCAACATATAGATTAGCTGGGAGAATGTAAAAAAATGACCATTCTTTTCTACATATGAATATCCATAAACAAAAGGTCCAGATAAAATACTCAACAAAGTATATGTCAGTCCAAAAAAACATGAAAACTGATGATATTATTGCCCACGTACCTGTAAAGAACAAGGGCATCTTTTGCATTGGAATCATATCTGTATTTGAACTCAGTAATATTCATCCGGCCAACCTGCAGAATGAGAGGTCACAAGAAAATAAATGGAATATATACTACTCTGTATTTGTAGAAATATCATGAAATATACCAGTTCCGCAAACTTTTTAAAGCTTCCCTGCTCCTCTGGCAAAAATGTAGCTAATACCGCTTCTCGTTTTCGACCAACATCAGCAAGCTCAGTTACTAGTCTAAGTCGATCAAAGTTCATATTTGCTCCACTAGTAATTGCAACCACAGTTTCCCCTTTCAAACCATAGTATTTGCAGTAAGCTTCAGCCCCTGCCAAGGCAAGGGCACCAGCAGGTTCAAGGATACTTCTTTTCTCCTCAAACATACCCTGCACCCATGAAGCAAAAAAATTCAGCACAAATAATATATTACGGACAGAACATAGTACATACAAAGCAATGCAGCATACATAGTGCAGAATATGAGAATAGTAAGATAGAAATAGAACAAACCGTTGATGCATAAATTTCTAGCATACTACTTTTCAGCAATATCAACAGGATACTGGTGGATTATATTGACAGACCATTGGAGCACAGGAGAATATTTATGCAAGAAAGTAGTTTTTTTCCTTTTCTTGAGCATTGTATCCTGAGCTTCAAGTGAGTTGAGATGATGAAAATAGGTCAGCATTCAATCACAGACCCATTTAATATATTAAGGAAAAGCAGATACATAATAAATTGATAACTCTCACCTTTATTGAAGCACAAATAGCATCTCGACTGACCAGGACAATGCCATCTACAAGTTCTCGGCACAAACGAAATGTCTCCTCCCCTACAACTTTGACAGCTACACCATCAGCAAACCCTCCAACATGCTCTAACATGACCCTCTGACCATGACACAAGGACAAAGCCATGGCATTTGCATCTGAGGGCTCCACTCCAATTATTTTTACCTGTACGAGAATTGTTGTAAAACATACAAGAAAATGACACCATGACTAACGTATTCCAATGTAATGAAAAGGATGTATGGGTCTCAATCTGGAGAAGGATTACTATTAGGTGATTGTATGAAAAACAATTCAACATGCAAAATGCACTTAAAATTAGGGCCATTCTCCTTGATGGCATTTATAAAGAAATTTGGTGTCTTTATGTGTAAGATATTTTATTAAAAGAAGTCCAAAATTTGAAATCTAACCTCTGGGCGGACCCGTTTTACATAGGCAGCAATTCCAGCAATTAATCCACCACCTCCGACAGGTACAAATATTGCATGCAATGGGCCTTGCAATTGACGAGCAATTTCCATGCCAATAGTTCCTTGTCCAGTGATAACATCAGGATGGTCAAAAGGAGGTATGAATGTGCGGCCTTCCTGCTCACACCGTAGTTTTGCATATGATTGAGCTTCGTCGTATGAGTCTCCCTTGAGAACAACTGTTGCACCCAATCTCTCCACTGATCGCCACTGGATTAATAAGTCAATAGGTTTGCTAGTTGGTCAGAATGAAGTAAAAAATATCATATAAAAGAACATATGTAAGTTAATGGCATCGAAAGCTCAATAACCTTGATTTCTGGTGTTGTCACCGGCATGACGATAACGGCATCACAGCCCAGTCTTTGGGCAGAAAGAGCAACTCCCTGGGCATGGTTTCCGGCAGAGGAGCAGATGACGCCCCTTGCCAACTGCTCATGGGAGAGCTTCGCCATCATATTATATGCACCTCTCAACTTGAATGAGAATACCTATGCATGAAGCAAACAAAATTTATCTACCCACATAAACTGCCAACAACACAATCAGTACGAGCCACATGTCCATAACAAAAAAAAAAAAGAAGCAAAAAGTGGTACAGAGTTGTACTTTTCAGTTAACTTAAAACTAAGCATTTTGGCAACACTAAAAACAATTAAGCAAGAGGAAATTATGAACTGCACTATTATCAAACATACGTATAGAGGGATAAAGGTCCTTAAATCTCTCCGATACCATTATATCAATGAGAATAGCACTAGAAGACCATTTGCATCAGATTAGGCGCAAACTTTCTCAGGCCCTAAATCATGCAACTGTTCACAAACTCGCTAACATATTAAGCTCACAACAGAAGAGATTTCGAAGAAACCAAAGCGCCTAAACTTAAGGACTTCACATTCCTCAGACTATAATAGCGCTGATGAACACCAAAAAGAAAATCTTCCATCACCAAACACCAAGCAACCCTTAACGAAAACAAATACCCTATCGAGCACTGGAAGTCCATTCGTCTCAAAATGTCAGCACCTAACAACGGAACGCAAGTCCAAATAGAATTGAAAACATTTTAAGGCCTTGCAAACAGAATATACAAACACTCTGTTCATAAGTTCCAAGAAAAGGCTTTCAAAATCAAACCTTTTTTTTGTCAAAATCTGTTGGCGAAGAAATATCCCGAGCGCTCTCGTGCCGACGAACTCACACGGAGAGGAGGCAGCAAAAAACAATTGAAGAACACAATGTTTTGCTGTGTGCTGCGCTGATCAAATTGCTGCAGCCCTGGTCTCTATTTATATGCAATACAAAGACCTAACTGGAATCAAACATGGAGAACAAAAACTGGACTACAACAAACTCCTAGTCAGACTCCAAGCCGAGTCCGTTTGTGAACCCAATTGGAAAACAACACGGATTATACTAACAAACTCCCCCTAATCCTGTTGCCTTCACTTGATCCCGATTACACCGATACTGTCGCGGAGCTCTAGGAATCGAACACGACCGAGTGGCTTCGTTAGGATGTCCGCAAGCTGCCGTCCAGTTTCAGTGAACTCGAGAACAATTTTTCCTCCATCGACCGCCTCGCGGATGAAGTGAAATCGGGTGTCGATGTGTTTGCTCCTGTCATGGAGGACTGGATTCTTGCTAAGAGCAATGGCAGACTTGTTGTCCACCCTGAGTTCCGGCGCCAGAAGCTTCTGTTCCAAGAGCTCCTGCAGCAGCCGGTGAAGCCAGACGCCCTGACAGGCTGCTGTCGCCGCGGCGATGTACTCTGCTTCGCACGAGGAGAGAGCCACAACCCGCTGTTTTTGCGACTGCCAGGAGACTGGGCTTGTGCCGAGGAAGAAGAGGATACCTGTGGTGCTCTTTCGCCCGTCAAGGTCGCCGGCCATGTCACTATCGCTATAGCCCGACAAAGCCAGCCCGCCTCCTTCTTCTCTCGGATAGGTGACACCAAACCCCCGTGTCCCGGCGATGTACCGGAGGATGTGCTTCACCGCGGCGAAGTGATCTTCCCGCGGATCCTCCATGAACCGACTCACATACCCCACGGCGAACGTGATGTCCGGTCGGGTATGAGTCAGATAGCGCAGGCTCCCCACAATGCTCCGGTAGCGGGTTGCGTCCACAGGCGGTGCCGTTGATGCCTTGGACAGCTTGAGCCTCTCTTCCATCGGCGTGTGACAAGGGTTGCACTCTGCCATGCCACTCTGCTCCAGAAGCTTCCCAGCATAGGCGCTTTGACAGAGCGTGATCCCACTGTCGCTTTGACATACCTCAATGCCGAGATAGTAGGTGAGCAGTCCCAAGTCGCTCATGCGAAACATGGACATCATCTCGCGCTTGAATTTGTCAATGCCTGCTTGCGTTGTCCCGGTGATGATCAAGTCGTCGACGTAGACGCCGATGATCAATGTTCCTCCGGGTGCCCGCCGCGTGTACAGCGCGTGCTCATCCATGCACCGGCTGAAACCCAGCTCCTGGAGGCTGGCGTCCAGCTTGGCGTTCCAAGCGCGCGGGGCTTGACACAGCCCATACAACGCCTTGCGCAGCTTGAGCACCTTGTGCTCCTGCTTGTCGACGATGAAACCCGGTGGCTGCTCGACGTAGACCTCCTCAGTAAGGTCCCCGTTCAGAAACGCGGACTTCACGTCCATGTGGTGCACGGACCACCCTTGGTGCGCCGCCAGAGCCAGCAGAAGTCGCACCGACTCTATTCGCGCGACAGGGGCAAAGACCTCCTCGAAGTCGATCCCTTCGCGCTGCGCATACCCTTTCGCCACGAGACGCGCCTTGTGTCTGGTGATGGCGCCATGCTCATCTCGTTTTACCTTGAAGACCCACTTGAGCCCGATCGCGCGATGCCCGGCAGGAAGCTCAACGAGGTCCCAAGTGTTGTTCTCCTCGATAGCTTTCATCTCCTCCAGCATCGCCTGGCGCCAAGACGGGTCGCGTTCCGCCACGCCAAACGTGGCCGGCTCTTCTGCACTCACCATGTGCAGCTCGGCAGGGGCGATCGATTCTGGCTCCAAGAACCATGTCGGGGCACCAGCGGGTGCGGGGCCGATGATGTCCCGCAGCGTCTTGAACCGATGTTGTGCGCCGCTGTCGTCGTCGTGATCGAGCTCGGCAAGCGCCTCAGCCGTTGGCGACACGAACCGCCCACCCGGTGCGTGATCCGGAGCGCCAGGTGGTGTGTGCAGCTGCTCTCCTGGAGCAGGGACCTCCACTGGATCAGCGATGATCTCGTGTTCGATGACGAACGTGCCCGTGCTAGACGTCTTCTCCAGCTCGCCGGGATTCGCCCAATCCCAGCTGGCCTTCTCGTCGAACACCACATCGCGGGAGACGTGGACGCGGCGCGCAACCGGGTCGAACAGCCGGTACGCTTTCGACCCCGGCTCGAACCCGAGGAGCACCATCTTTACGCTGCGATCATCCAACTTCTTTAGATTTGGGCGAGTTACCTTGGCGTGAGCGATGCATCCGAACGTCCGCAGGAAAGAGACGTCGG
The DNA here is from genome assembly GCA_017311315.1 of Dendrocalamus latiflorus. Taxonomy (NCBI): domain Eukaryota; kingdom Viridiplantae; phylum Streptophyta; class Magnoliopsida; order Poales; family Poaceae; genus Dendrocalamus; species Dendrocalamus latiflorus. The sequence continues at coordinate 6,997,263 of CM029631.1, forward strand.
GTTTTCTCCCATGCCAAGCCTCGAACGGCGTCATGCCGTCCAAGCTCTTGGTGGGTGCACGATTTAGGAGAAAGACAGCGGTGGTCACCGCCTCCCCCCAAAACTCAGACGGCATCCCCTTCGCTTTGAGCAAGCAGCGCGCCATACCGACGATTGTCTGGTTGCGCCGCTCGACGACACCGTTCTGTTGCGGCGAGTATGGTGCCGTGAGCTGCCGTGCAACTCCCTGATCCGCGCAATACTGCCCGAACTCGATTGAAGTGAACTCTCCCCCTCGATCAGTTCGCAGAATGCGCAGACGCCGTCCGGTCTCGACCTCGACACTAGCCTTGAACTGCTTGATGACGGTCGGCGCCTGATCCTTGCTCGTCAGGAGGCGAAGCCACATGTAGCGGCTGCAATCATCGACGAGGAGGAGAAAGTAGCGCCGGCCACCATGAGTCGCCGGTGAGATGGGCCCGCACAGGTCACCATGCACGAGGTCGAGCAGTCCCTCGGCACGGTAGTAGGCCGCCGCTGGAAATGAAGCACGCCTTTGCTTGCCAATGAGGCAGCTGTCGCAGATCTCACCGGGATGACTGATCACCGGGAGTCCGCGCACCATCCCGTCTTGAGCCAACTTCTTCAAAGCGTCGAAGTTGAGGTGACCGTAGCGTGCATGCCATAGCCAAGCCTCATCATCTTGCCGCGCCATTAAGCACACCGGCCTCGCAATGTTCAAGTTGAGCATGTACAGGCGGTTTTTGGCGCGCTTCACCTTGGCAAGCAGTTGACGTTGCCGATCGCGGATCCGCAACACTCCCCCGTCGATCAGCACCTGGCAGCCACGCTCATCGAGTTGGCCAATGCTGATGATGTTGCTCTTGAGCCTGGGAATGTAGTAGACGTTGCTGATCGCTCGGTGTTCACCGTTCTGGCAGGTGAACAGCACCGTGCCACGCCCGCGGATGTCGACCACCGAGCCGTCACCAAACTTCACCGAGCCGATGATGCCCGTGTCCAGCTCCGCGAAGAGGCTGTCGAAGCCGGTCATGTGGTTGCTGGCCCCAGTGTCCAGATACCACAGGTCGTTGCGCCGCTCTCCCTCGCACCCGAGGTTCACTTGGGCGTGCGTCTCGTTGAGCTCGACGAAAGTTGGCAGCGGCTGCTTGACGTCGTCGGTGAGGGCGCACACCTGCGCCATGAGCAGCGTCTGATCATCATCATCCTCCCGGGTGAGATGGACCTGCTCGCGCTTTGGCTGCCGGCAATCCTTGGCCCAATGGCCAATCTTGCCGCAGTTGCGGCATTTGTCACGACTGACGTTGCGCTCGCGCCCGTCATGCCCGGCGTCGCGGCCACCCTCGCCTTTGGGTCGCCGATTGCCCCTACCACGGCGACGGCCATGGCCACCCGGCTTGCTCGACGATCCCTCACCGCTTTGCTTCTCCTTGAGGCGCGCCATCCATTCCTCCTCGGTCAGCAAGAGTTTAGCTTCCGAGGTAGTAGTCGGTGGCGCCGCTCGCGAGATGCAACGATCATCGGCGCCTTTCAGACGCCCGGTGACCTCCTCAATGGACAGCTTGGAGAGATCAAGCATGGTCTCTATGGTGTAGACGACATGACCAAACCGGGGCGGGGCGACGCGAAGGTACTTTTCGACGGCCTTCTGCTCGTCGACGGGTTCGCCGTACTCCGAAAGTTGGCCGACCAGGCAGCTCAAGCGAAGCGCAAAATCCTCAGGATCTTCGCCTTCCTTGAACGCGAGCAACTCAAACTCGGTGCGTAGCTTCTGGAGCTTCGAGTTGCGGACGTGATCGGAGCCAATTCGCATAGACTTGACGTAGTCCCATGCTTCCTTGGCCGATCGCTTGATGGCGAGCGCGCGAATCATCTCCTGCGGGACCGCCTTGAGGAGCGCCTCGAGTGCCGCACGATCCTCCTGCAGATCGGCGTCGCCATACTCGACGGCGTCCCACAAGCCCCTCGCCTGGAGCATGACCTTCATTACGAGCGACCAATCCGTGTAGTTGTCGCGCGTGAGCATCGGATAGGACGCGCCTCCAACCTCCCGCACCGTCTTCTGGACCACCATGTCACGGCCGCGAGTGCGACCACGACGAGGGACGAACGGCGAGGCCAAGCGCCGCCCTCGGCCTCCACGGCGCGGCGACATACTCCGGTCACCATCGCTTGCTGGAGCCGCCATCGCGCAGGGATCGAATAGCCTTGCTCTGATACCAAATGTTGGCGAAGAAATATCCCGAGCGCTCTCGTGCCGACGAACTCACACGGAGAGGAGGCAGCAAAAAACAATTGAAGAACACAATGTTTTGCTGTGTGCTGCGCTGATCAAATTGCTGCAGCCCTGGTCTCTATTTATATGCAATACAAAGACCTAACTGGAATCAAACATGGAGAACAAAAACTGGACTACAACAAACTCCTAGTCAGACTCCAAGCCGAGTCCGTTTGTGAACCCAATTGGAAAACAACACGGATTATACTAACAAAATCCACATAAAAAGAATAAGTGTAAAACATCCTGAGACCTCCATTATCCTCGAGAAAGTTTTGACAACAACGTGTCAAAGCCAAGGTGGAAATAGAAAGAGAGCATCCCAGTACCTATCCTAGAATCAAGACAATCCCTAAGGACCCAAATATCCTATTCAAGCCCTCTGGAACAACACAACACGGCATCTCCGAAGAAAAACCTCCGATAAACCCGCTCTTATCAAAAGTTCTATCGGACTACACAATTGACAATCCCAAAATCTCTCCAAAGAGCAGATGCACAAACCGGCCTAAAGACGCGTTCAAGAACACCCATTAACCAAAAAATAATGGCGGAGCAAATAACGAGAGGACTGCGAGGTTGATGATTACGGGCTGCAGGTCCTCGCGCTTGATCCAGAGGTTGACCCCGAGGCGCTCGGAGAGCTTCGTGGCGAGCTGCAGCGGCGACTCGATGGCGACGTCGTACACCTTGGACGAGAGCACGCTCGTCAGGTACTCCATCGCGCCGGGCCCATCCGCATCGCCAACCCCCTCCCCCTCCGCCGCGCCGCGTCCGCGCACGAGGTATCCGCTCGGTTGCTGCAGAGACTCGGGCACCACCCGCATCAACGGCATCGGCGCCACCTGCGCCAGGTCGGCCGCGAGCAGCGGCGCCGCCTCCGGGGACGAGCCCACCGTCGTCGCGGCGGCGGACGCGGCCACGCGGTAGGGCGGCCTGCATCCGCGCGACGCGCCGTCGCGTCGGCGGGACGCGGCGGGGAAGGAGACCGTCGCGGCGGCGGTGGCGGCGGGCGCCATGGTGGGTGCCCCTTCTCTGATTCTTGGTTCGTTCTCTCGGTGAGGTGTTCGGGGTGGCTTCGGGTCGCCGGTTGCGTCACGAGTCACGAGGGCGGGTTATGCTTTATGATGTGGCCGGGGGCAGGTGGACGTGGTCGGGTGGGCTCCGGCGCGAGATCAGGTCGTCTGTTTCTGCGGCTTTTCCCGCGTCACTGTAGATAGGGATGGATCCGATTCAACGAACAGTAGCAAATACGAATATAAATTCATATTTTTAAAATAAATATAAATTTAAATATTTTTAGTATGAATACAAATTGAATGTCGTAATGAATATAAATTCGAATCGAATATATACTTAATTCAATCGAATACGAATATCCTCCTATAACTTCTATAACAAATCTCGGTAGAACAAATTTATGTAACTGGCCACTGGGCCGACCGGCCGGCATAGGGAACAGATCGAATACGATTCAAATAGTCTCGAATACAAATATAAATATTCTCAAATACGGATATGAATATTGTCGAATATGAACATTTTCGAATACGGATTTTGTTTATCACATTCACGTATCTCGGATACGAATATCAAAATTTTCTAGCATTTTTTAATCTGGGTGTATCGAGAACCCAAGTGACCTAATCATAGACCACTCTAAACTCCTGTCCATTATGCGATTTGATATTTTATTGCTCCACGGTTGTCATCTGCAACCTGAATTGTACTATTAGTTTGCAATGTCGAATCATGTGCACGTGACTACGCACGTTTTCCAATTCACACTTACTGCTATTAGTGTAAGGTGTAATTAGTGGCAGATTTTGGATGGTTGCTTCCCGTACCAACAAAAAATGTATTTCCAATAAAAATGATAAATGAAAAGAAAGCACGTGCCTGCAAAATTTTTTTATTGTTATCAGGGTGCGCAAACGGCAAAACAAGAACGACAGGCCCGATGTATTAATTTTAATCCCATATCAGCAATTTGGTCGGACCCCAAAGGTGCTATCCTAGTGGTCCCTTCATTTAGTCTTTTATTTTTAATCTCTAAAAATCAGAATAAATAAGATAATTTTAAGTGAGATTTTTAAATAATTTTTAAGTCTAAGTTCATATATATATTGTCTCTATTAATATCTCTGTTATCTATTATCGTCTTAGAAATATAAATAAAAGACAGTACTACAGTAAAAACTATAAACCGCAGGGGGAAAATGTGGCCATCAGCTGTTTGACAGGACGGCGCAGGAATCGCCGTGACAACATAAAGTGGGTGCACTGAACCGATTCACGGCCGGAGGCGTGCACGTGAAAAATAAGACACGCATGCCACGCAATACTGCACCAGACAGGGCTACCCCGAGTGCACCGGAGATGACTGACCGAAAAGTTGCTGCAAGGTCTCGGGATTGTATGGAATCGCATTGGATACGACCATACGATGGTAACTACAAAAACACATCCGTACTTTTAAACAGTTTTGGACCAGATTTGAATACTGGACAGACTCGGATTTCGAGCGAATTTTCTGTTCCATTCGGATTGAATTTTACCATTACAAGACTGATATCACTTGTTTACTGAAGAATATTTAAAAGCTGAATCCCTCGTAAAATAAAGAGCTGAATTAAATGGCAATAGAATAGCCACTTCAGATATTTGATGCATAGGCGGACCGAGGGCGTGCTCGGTTGGCAACTGCCAGCGGGCACTGGGCAGCCTGCTCGTCTAGCTTCAAGCTGTGGTTTCGTATTTTTTGGAGGATACTGTTTACGTAAATAATATCGTTCAGTACTATTTATGTAAATAGTATCCTGTAAATATATATATATACACACACATATGGGTACATTCAATAGTGTCACGATGTGTGAGACTCTCCAGTCGTCCCTGTTTCATCTAAAGTGTACATTAGACATCACATAGATGTATGTGAGTATGTGGTGTTATGTGCGAACATAAGTGCGCCTTGGTTGCAATCACGATCTAAAAAAAGATATTTGATGCATAGTGGATAGGTGCGTCTGTGCACATGTAGCATGACTGGCGTGTTTCCCCTTGTATAAAACAAAAGGATATATGGTGTACAGTACATTTGCAATCGTTACAAGTAATGCGCACCTCGCTGATAGTAAGGTTTTGTTCGCACAGCAAGAGTGTTTAGAACATAAAGTTCAATAGGAATACATTCACATAGTACCCATTAATGTACAGGACACATGCCCTTGCTTCTACTCCTGTTACTCTAGTAGATATGTTTCACACGCGAGAGCATAACAGTACGAATCAGTTCTACACTTGATATTAATTCACAACTAAAAACCAGATGATAGAGATCATTCCCAGCTAGATAGTTACAAAGTACACACAATCCTAATATTTCGATTACAAATTTACCTTCATATTAAGCTATTAGCTATCCGTGTAAAAGAGCACAGAAAAGGAGTTTCTGGTTACATCGAGAGCAATTCATCGATGGCTTTGTTAGATATTAATTGCACAGATAAAAGACAGAACTGTTCCGTTCTAACTTCTAAGGTTCCTCCTCGTATTAAGGTATAGAAGGGGTAAGTGAATTCCTAGCCAAGTTGATTATGCATAATTTCAAATGCACTATGTAGGGAGAGGGGGAGAAAGAGAGAAGGGAAACTGTGAAGCAATTGTGGGGCCATTGGAGCTATAAACCAAAATTGAATTTTCCTTGCTGAAAGAGGAGCATGTCGACCAGCCAATGAGTGTTTCCTGTTCGAGCAACTCCTCACCAAATTCAAGGAACATCCATTCTACTAAAAAAATATCAAGAAATTTTGAGAGGAGAGGTTGATTTCAATCCCTTAAATTCAGCAACCCTAGACCTCCTAGTTCCTTATGTCAACAAAATTAATAAAATGATTCAACTCAAATCACTTTAGTATCCAAGGGGTAGTACCCTAATCATGTGAAAATGATTCAACACAAATCACTTCGGTATCCAAGGGGTAGTAGTACCCTAATCATGTGATGCATCTCCCAAATATTCAGCATCCTTAGACCTCCTAGTTCCTTATGTCAACAAAATTAATAAAATGATTCAACTCAAATCACTTCAGTACCCTAATCATGTGAAAATGATTCAACGCAAATCACTTCAGTATCCAAGGGGTAGTAGACTAGTAGTACCCTAATCATGTGATGCATTTCCCAAATATCATACACAATGAAATAAATTATATAAAGAGTGAGCAGAATAGGTAACTCTCCTAGACATGACAAAATATAAATAATGTTGTGTTTGCAATCTTTTTATATTTCCCCTACCTAGAATTGTTAACTTTTGGGATTAGTTTTGTCCTTTCTCGTCGGTGGAGACATGTAACACCGTGTTTGTCTAGCGAGCAGTTACCATAGACAACACACCTTTTAATTACTCTGGCAACCTTTCACATAGCATGACATTTGATATATAGTTCAATTCATAAACATGATGGGAAATGAGTATGAAAAAGCATGAAATATCCTACAGAAATGTGGAGTTACAAAACCTAAAAGATTAGCCTAGTTACATGAATAATCTCAAAAGTGGAAAACAATAGGATTTCTGCAAAAAAAGGAATAGATTTTCTCTAAATGAACTAGTTGAGCTGAAAACAAATACACCTTAGTGCAAAGCAATGCTAAAGGCACATCATCATGAACCTCCCGTCCTAATCAACCAGCAACAACCAACCAACCAAGGAATTAAAGTAAGGGCACATCAACTAATGAAAATAGAAGAATAAATCAATAGTAGCAAGCGTGAAAAAACTAAAAATAATATCTCCTGTATCAATTTATTATGGGATATGCTGAAATTGTTGATGCATGATAGGCATGTTAATGTTCATCACAACATTAATCTCAGTAGAGCAAAACCTGTATTGCACTTAAGCTTCATTATAGCACAGAGATGGTCGGTTTTCTTTTCCCCAAACTTGCATTAAACAAGGCCAAGGCAAGATCTCAGTACTCATAAGTTAACTTCCAGATCAACATAGATAAAAACTACAAAATTGCATGTATGATCACCACAATGAAAGCCCCTCTCTAGTTTGTAGGTAATTTGAAATCGACAGCAACCAAAGACAGCTTGGAACTGACATCTTTTACAATATGTTCATCTTTTACAATATCAATATGTTAAAAGTCTTGTGCATATTAGTATGTAACTCTCTCTCTCTCTCTCAGCCCATGTGGCCCAGCTAATCATGTATATATATCACCTCATAATGAATAAGATACACAATTATAAATAGCAAAAATATCTCCTCTCTCTAAAATTTACATGGTATCAGAGTATAGGATTAGGGTTTCTCACTGATGCCACTGTTGCCGTCTCTATCCTAGATTCCGAGAGCTGCAAAGGTCACATCGCATCGCTACTCTCCTCCCCACTCCCCGGCCCATGCTGCCTGCTCCATCCTGCCCGGTTGCCTTGCCTCCTGTTATTGTTCACCACCGGCGTGCTCCAGCCGCTGTCGTCGGTCCTAGGTCTTAAGTCGTCAACACCAGCTTCGATTTGTACCACCGCCTCATCTCCATCTCAAATGCGGCCTGGTCTCCATCTCAGATCTTGACCGGTTCATCTCCATCTCGGACCTAGTGAAGTTCGGCATGATGATCATCCTCACCTAGCCGCTTCGTCTCCGTCTTGGATCTGATAGAATTCGACATGATTCGTCGCTACTGGTCATCATTCTCACCAAATTCATCATCACCAGTAGTTGCCCTCACCAAATCTGATGCCATCTGGGTTGCTCTGCTCCGAGCTCGTTATCGTTGGCCTCCTCTCCGCTGGCATCCTCTCCAAGCCCAACGCCGCGCCAACCTCCTCGGATTCCCGTTGTTGGCCTCTTCTGCTTCAAGCCAAACGCCGCCATTGGCCGCTTCTGGCTCCAAATCTTCTTCTGACTCTGGCTCTTATTGAGGTTTCTGACCTGGCTGCTGCCCGTCTGATGTTAGTTGTTCTATTGTTTTTATTGTGCTACTCTCCTGTTGTGCCAGTTGGACGATCGTGTTGGGGGTTAGTTGCGCAAGCTCTACAGCCGAAGGATTTCATCGACGAAGGCTGCTGTGGGGATATGGAACCCTGTGTCAAAATACGCGGTGAAGACGACAGTCTCTAACTCCGTTGGCCGAGGCTCTGTCTCACCGGCGGTGGGCAGGCGGACCACCTCACACCCCGAAATCTTCCCATCGCGTACTAGTGACCAGATCAGCTCTTCAGTCACCAGAGTCGGCCCTAACACGTTCGTGTAGACATTGTTCACCTTCTTCACCGCATTCCACCGGTTATTGGTCGTCGGCGAGTCATGCTCCACTAGCTCGTACTCCACTTCCATCACCGACGAGCTCCCACGGCCGGACGCACCGCCGCGGCTAGATGACACGCCGGTGGCGCTGCGCCGGGAACGGTGGTCGCCGTCACGCGCCATCTTCTACACCAGGCAAGACGACGGCGTGATGGCAGCAGATGTGCGTGGAGGCGGGGGTGGCCAGCACGGTGGAAGGCGTAGCAGTAGAGAAGGCGGCGACTGTAGGGAATGGTACGGCCGACCATGACAACCAACACACACGGTGAGAGGAGGAAGGAGATCAAGTACCACGCCGTCTCGCCAACCAAGCTGGCTTTAAAGGTACACGCCTTTTTCGGGCGTGTCTTGGGAACCAGCGAGGCGCGAAACGACGTCACACGACACACCAACCGAAATCACACGTGTGTCCACCGCCACAGTGCTCACAGACAACCGTGGTCAACAAGACCCAGCCCATGGGCCAACAACTCAATAGGTTGAAAGGATGGAGAGGGCCAAAAGGCCTGGTGGCATGGTTTCGGTCTGTCCAAGATAGAGCCCTTTACCATGAGAGACTACTGTTGTGGGATGACCCTCACCTACATCCACTTCCTGCTGGACCAAGAGGCCCAATAAGACATGTATACCCTTAGAATAGTATACTATGGTAGAAATGTTATTGTAATTGAGTTTTATAGCCATGTATATATGCTTCCTTACATTGAGGAAGACATAGCCCATTTTCCTTCCATACTCATCTTGTTAGTCTCCTTATTTATTATTTGGTCCGTAGCCACAACAGTAAAAAAAAAAGGAGAATGAAAAAAAAACAAAGTTGGCTATATGTTGAATCGCTTCTCGCTTTAAGACAACATAATATGAAAGCTTTTTTTTTTTTTGCTAATAAGGCTTTTTTAAACCTGTGGCTAATAGAGGGTCACTGAGATTTCTGGTATCGTCGTCTCCTTCGACCCCAAACCAATTCCGGTGAACATCTTTTTTTAGCAAAATTTTTATTTTGATCTACCATTGCATTGGCCAGCTGGTCTTATATACGTCATCTGTAATTCTGTATGTATGTGGCTGTAGGGAGACTGGAATGGTGCTGGTGCTCACACTAACTACTGGTAAAAAGCTTGATCAAAATACTAGTTATAGCCGTATGAACGAATGCCTGATCGTCTAGTATAACTTGTGCTACGATCTGTTCCTGTTGTGCTTTCGTTCAGTACCAAGCCGATGAGGAGCGATGGGGGATACGAGGTCATCGAGAAGGCGATCAAGAAGCTCGGCATGGGTCACAACAAGCACATCGCCGCGTACGGGGATGGCAACGAGCGGTGCCTCACCGGCCGCCATGAGACCGCAGACATCAACACCTTCATATGGGTAAAGCTAGACCGACAAGAAGTCCATGTGATCCGCATCCTTTCAGATCACACAGCGTTCTCCTCTTCCTCCATAACAAAATACATCTTTTCGCTTCTGCTTTTTGTCAGGGCGTTGCAACCCGTGGAGCGTCGGTGCGGGTCGGCCGTGACACCGATTAGGAAGGCAAAGGTGAGGCATGGAACCTTGCTTCTTGTGTTGATATTGATTGGTTTATGCGGCTGAAATGTGTGGAAATTTTTGTTTCTTCCAGGTTACTTCGAGGACCGGAGGCCGTCGTCCAACATGGATCCCTACGTCCACGATCGCGGAGAACCACCACTCCGGCAGCCGAGTCACTCCAATGGCAAGATGGGTTGATCTTCTGCGGAGTTTTAAGGAATCTGTGTTACTATTTCGTGCTGCTCGTGTGCTGCATGCCATTGCAGCAATGAAACTGGCACTGCCAGAAACTTCGAATAATAATGAAAATAATTCCTGCAATATGCTCATTCTCTTGACTGGTTGTAGCTGTGATACATAAGAGTGCTGCACAAATACTAAAAACAGAAGCAAACACACCGATATATTGCTCGCAGGATACACGCTCAATTACAGCACTGTGACAGGATTATTGCCGCATACTGTATCAGCAGCAGTCTGCAGTATTGGCAAGAAAACGAGGACAATCTGGCACATACATTTATTCAGGGGGTGAGATGTAAAAAAAAAGCTATCAAACAGGAGGCCAGAAGGGCAGTTCGTAAGCAGCCTCAAACTCATTCTAAAACGAGCGACTCTTGCAAAATTTATGTGATCACAGTGGGGGCAGATCGGCCAGTGTACTCTTGCATCTTTGAAAGCTTCAGTGCCACATCAACCTGGGATAAAACACTGAATCAGAACTGCAACCTCACAAAAAGGTGTGGCAAATTTATCTGAATAGTAAAAAACAAGAATGTATACAGGGGGAGATATCTTACCAGTGGAGCAAGGGCATCCTGCGAATCCCTCCCGATCTTGGAGGAATCCTTCTCGTACTGCTCAATGTAGACACGGATAGTAGCACCGACAGAACCAGTTCCAGAGAGGCGGAACACCTATAATGCCAAGAGTTAATGTTAGTTCACCTTCACCGGCATTTGTTGCGGCCCATATGATACAATCTGTACTCTCAAATATCTGGTCTGGCCTAAAAAGGATTGACTCAAACCACTATTAAGCATTGACTGATTATATTGCAATATCAAATTTGTGCACGTGGACTAGATTTTTGTGCTACTTACTTTTGTTCAAGAAACAAAATGAAGGATATTTGTACAGTTCTAGCAATAAATCACAGCATGGCTTTTCCTACCAGTCGGGAGCCATCTCCGAAGAGATACCGGATACCCTGATGCTTGGAGACAGAGCCATCAACAGGATCCTTATACTCGAACTCGTCAGCCGCAACCACATCTGAAACATCTGGCCGGATCTCCTTGATCAACCTGAGAAAAGGATACCATTTAGAACTAGAGTCTAATGGATACAGTTTAGACTACAGACTCGTACAATATTTTCACACCACAGGAAAAACATCTCAAAAGAAAAGGGATAAAATCAGCTAGCTGGGAAGCCAACATTCAGTTGGGGCCTGTTTGGTTGCCTGCATGCGGGTGGCTCGCACCAGCGCATGCAGGGAGATGGTGTTTGGTTGGCTGCGGAGAGGAGAGAGCCTGCACGAGCGGATGCAAAAAAAACAACTGGAGCCAGGCTGAGGAGGAACGCGGCTGAGAAGTTTCCCTCCTCAGCCTGGCCACGCTCATGCAGCCTGCATCAGCTCATACAGGCAACCAAACAGGCCTTGGTGACCACGAAGTAACGGGCGTGGAATACTTCAGAGTTAGAGCAAAGCATGCATCATTTTTGTCAAAGAACCAAACACCTGTATGTAAATATATAATTATCGTGACAGATTTCTGCATCAGTTTTCTATATATCGAATTCAATTTTGTGTGCATTCATGTGTGTGTGTGTAGAGAGAGAGAGAGAGAGAGAGAGAGAGAGAGAGAGAGATTTCGCATAATGTACATACTTGTTAACATCAGAAAGGGAAGACTGCATGTTGACTAGGTTGGCCATAAGTTCCTTAGCAGCTCCTGCATCAACATTCTTCAACAAGAAATGAGTATAGTTAGCATGTTATCAAATGGGTGATATATACATACATGTCGATTGAATATTTGTATGAAATACCTCATAGTCATATCGTGTATAATAATGGCGACCATAAGTACCCCAGTGCTGACGAACAATATCTTCAACAGTAACAAGCTTATCTCCTCCAAGGTTGTCCTTGTTCTTGAAAGCAAGAATAGATAGCCATGCTAGAACAGCCCAAATACCATCCTTTTCACGAATGTGGTCAGAACCTAAAACAAAGCAGTAGATATAAGCATTCTAATGTCCCAATCATGTCTAGTTTGCAGTGCAAATATCAACAAATCTTTTACTTGATTTTGACTAATTCCTGAAATTATACCCAAAGTGAAAAAGAAGCTGTTTGGCTGAAAACATTAAGTCATTTGCCCTGTTCCTTTAACACAAGGGAAACCTAAGTTCGTTGAATATTCCAATAAGAGAGGTGCTACATATCAGAACGTGTGCAGTTGTTTGCATTTACCATAAGGCAAAACCAATTTGTTCAATTAATTATGATATGTCTGTTATTGTGATCAGCACATACATCAAAGCCAAGCTAGATGAGTTTCCAAACATTACCAGTGCCAAAGCTTTCTTCACCACAGATTGAGCACATTCCAGCATCCATCAAGTTTCCAAAAAATTTCCACCCAGTAGGCACCTAAAACATGTTCTTCATATGATATCTGTCCTAAATTTGAAAGTCTAGTACTGATTGACGACTTGACGGTCCTAATACTTTACCTCAAAGAACTTGAGATTTAAATTCTTTGCAACTACATCAAGGGCAGCTGATGTTGGCATGCTCCTGCAATTTCACCAAATGAATCAACATAAGAAAGCACAGAGAAATTTTAAATGTGTATGTAATTACATTGCTGAATATTAAGCAAGATTCACAAAACTGGGGCTAACTGGCCAGATACCAGTGAAGTCCAGGAGGCACTGTTGCAGATATTTTAATATACTGTAGATATTAGAATTTATGCAAGGGTGAATAAACACAAGAGTTGAAAGAAAACACACACAAAAATTTGAAGCCAGCCAGAAACCACAGGAAAATGGCTGGTAAGGCTGGTCTGGGATTTTAAAAAACTAGGAAACAGAACCCTGATATCTAGTGTTGTTCGTGGTCCTCATAGTGATCAGCCAGTAAGTGCTCCAACAAAATAGATGCAAATCATAAAATGATCTCTCTAACTATTATCTAAGTACAGTGTACCACAGAAGTGGCTAAGTGCAAAATTAAACTTGCACAAAATATTTAATGGGATTAAAGGTTCCCAATCCTCATGGTGACCAGCCAGCTACCGTTGGTACTGCCGTACTGGTAAGTGAAAATCCTGTACTTGACCAGTCACAGCTGACCATTTTGAGAAATGTGTACTGATGCATTTTTTTTCAATCTAAGTTACTACAAATTATGGACCATTCGCATATTCGATGGATGAGTGTTGCATTATTTTTGCATGTTAGCACCTTATCAGAACAGCAAGAGAACTTTTAATCACCAATTCCACAAGTACCAGGAGAACCAGCCAAAACCAGATGGTAGCTTGGCCAGTTAGAAGAAGGCCAGATGCAAAGAGGTATTTCAGACGTCCACAGTTACGGTTGCATTTACAGTTTTTGTTATCAAAATCAAGCATGGCAGGTAAGCCGGCTTCCAGTCAAGTATCATTTACTTGCTTTTCATCTGTATTTTTTTAGCTTTGTTGTTTCCTCAGCCTTCTAGACCTTATGATTTTTTTTCTCAAATAGTAGCAATTCTAGCAAAAATAACTCCATATTGGTATTGTAGATAGCAGGTCCAGGATTTCCGTTATTGGCTGTAACCAGCTAGTTACCATTGGGAAATGGAGAGTTACCCACAGTATCCGGCCTAGCATGGTATGACAAACATTAGATGGCATTCTTATTTGCATGCAGAACATTCTGTAGATGGATATGCTTACTAGCAGTGAAGTTTGCAACTTAAAGCCTTAATTCAACTATAGTGAGAAGCTTTAAACAGCAAAAAAACTAGAGATTATCTTAGCAGCTCAATATGCAGGAGAACTTTTTACCTGGCAACTCCCTTCAGGCCAGAAGCAAAGTAAGGAATCGATTGAACAGCATTGGCTGCAATGATGGCAACCGAATCTGATGGTGTCACGAAGAATCTAGAACATGACAAAGGATGCATCATATATCCCTTCTAGTGCTTTTGTAGATTTCAAAACCATTTTACTATGTAAGCAGTAGGCTAAATAATACCTTTTACCCAGAACCATGTTGCGGTCAGCATCTCCATCAGCTGCAGCACCAAATTCAGGGGGTTCAACATTTGAGGTTGACTTTCCGAGACCCATCCGATCAACCAATTCTTTTGCGTAGGTTAGGTTAGGATCCGGATGACCACCTCCAAAGTCTTCCTGTAGAAACATAAATGATGAATGAACACTGATCCAAATTCTATTTTCAATTTGAGATGATAGAAGAACACATTACCTTTGGAACACAGTTCAACAGTGAGTTGTCATTAGCACCGAGCTCTTCCACAAATATGCGTTTTGCATAAATTCCAGCAACACCATGGAGGGCATCATAACTAAATGTGCAAAGCACGGGTTTAGATGTGCTATAGGGTGTTAATAGGAGGATGGTAGCATAGTTTAGGTCATAGATGAATACCAGAACGTAAATTTTGGAGATGCCAGAAGCTTTTTTATTGACTCAAAGTCAAAGATTGTCCTGGAATTGAATACATAATACTAATTAAATCATAAATAAATGATTTTTTCACAAAATAAGATTCTAGCAATGTTCCACAATAAAAGGCAAAGAAATTCTCAATTCAGTAAAAGAACACACCAAACATTAACTGCCAAGAAACATTTAATATATCCAAACGAAAGATACTTACTTCATTAGCTTTATGTAATCTGTAGTAGAGTCGAAGACATCAACATCGAAAGGGCCTTCAGGTCCACTGAAGCTAGTGACACCTATCAAAGAAATATCAACCTGCAATGAAAAAAGGAGTAAATGGAGACTCCAACACCTTGGAGAGAAAGAAGCTGCAAGAAAAAAATTAGCAAGTTGGCATAAAATCATACATCTGGAAGGTCTTCAGCAATGAGGTATTCAGTAATTGTCTTTGTATTAGAGAAAATCTTATCAGTAACAGATTCAGGGGCAGGTCCACCATTTTCCATATTGTATTTGATTCCAAAGTCCTGGCAAGTTCAATGAAAAGCGTTAATTAACAAACAACACTGTTGGCACTTGATTCACAACAGAGATACTAACAGTAAACATGATACCTCGGTCGGACCACCAGGGTTATGGCTCGCTGTTAAAATGAAGGCACCAGTAGCCTTTGATCCCTATTGTTCATGCGTTAATAAACCACTAGTCAGATAATTTGTTACAATATGGGGAAAAAACACAGAGTAATCATCTTTATACTGCAAAAAAGTTGTCCTTTGGTGAAAATCGAACTTACATCTGCAGCAACTCTTTCACGGATGACAGCAGATACAGCTGGAGTAGACAAGAGACTGTTTTGTCCAACCCAAACACGTCTTACTCCATTAGCGGCTGCCATTTTTGTTATGATCTATAACAAGCAAAATAAGTGTCAAATTTCTAACCACAGTTCAATAAAGACGAAAATATGATAATACTCATAGCAATACATGTAACATATAGAAGAGTCACAAAAAACAGGTGTTTACTTTAACAGAAAATAGGCTAACAATATACAAATTGGTGTGTTTTATGGAAGACAACAACTGAAACAAGTAAAGCAACTAAACATTTTCACAGCTTTACCACAGGTACTAGAGTCAGCAGATAATTCTGCCAAGAATCAACCAGGATCACTGTAAAGACAAGGCAGCCTCTTTGTTTCAGCAATATAAATGGTTTATTCAGCTTCTAGAGTTTCAAGAAATTGCACAATGACAAGCATCTATCTTATTAAAAAATAATAAAGAAGATTTTACACAATGCAACAAGCTTCAGATTTCTGGACTACATTGGAATGGGAGATCAACCGATATGTCTCTGACATTTAACAAGCATGCAAGTAAGCTGAAAGCTAGAAAGCAGCAACCTAAATTACAGAAAAATTAAGAGTTTGACACCATAGAATTTAGGCATCTCTAGTTCACAACAGTTGAACTGCCTTCTGCTTGCGATGTTATTCTAGTGACTAGTAAGTCATTGTGGAGAATTATTGAAATGGAAATCCACATCAGCTAAATGCAACTATGCAGATTTGACAAAATAGGATAACAAAAAAGCATACAAGGAGTATGGAGCCTAAATAGTGAATAGTCAATTCCAAATCACCTGAACAGCATCCTTTGAGAAATAGCGGCCATCACCGGACACAACAATGGTCGCACCTACAAGGAAAGAAAGGATAGAAGATACGAGAAAGACAAGGAACATGATGAAATATTTCAATGGTAACTGGTAATAGCATTTCCCATTTACAAGGTAAATAACGAAGAAAGACATGCGTAAAAACAGCTCAATCAAAATGTATTAAACCGCTCTGTTATATAGAAAACTGGTTAGGTTCGGTATGTTTTGTTACCAGACGGTTCCTGTTAACACCTGGAAATGGAATAGCGACTTCAATCATATTTATTTGTACTTCATAATGCCTAATAATATTATATTATTTTCTAATAATAGCAAAAGTGCAGTTAGATGTTTGAAGCAGAATGGATGTTCATCTGATAAGCAACTAACCTTTTACTTTGTCGGCGGGAAGGGCATTAAATGTTGATTGGACAAAGTTCTGAAGGTAATCAGGCTGCTGGAATACAGTAACCTGGTAACAGTAACAGGCAATTAAGCATAAGATAATACCCCATAATAAATTGTGATGGACTACTGACAACATCAAAAGCACTAAAATGACAGAGAAACTACCTAAGGATTGGCATCTGCAATCAATTGTCATAATTCATAACCACCAAATCATTTTTCTTAATGTACTAATAAAACTATGCCACTTAAACTACCAACCTTTATTATCTTTCTTAAAGAGAAGGCTAGCTGGCAAGGAACAAACTGGTACAGTAGATCATACTAAAACTAGAGATGTGTATAAACACCAAAGTAAATCAAAGACATCGGCAAATAAGATTCGATGGAGCTGGCAGCCACAACTTTAGAAATAATTTATTGCTCCACCTCTCGGTAAATAACCAAAAAATGTATTCAGTTAATTGTTTGTTACTTATTCCTGTACAGTGAAAACAATTAAAAAACCACCGAATCAAATCCGTTATGGACCACTGTCATCACGATCACCAGATCCAACCTCCTTGAATGCCATCCATAGACACATAAAACCAGAACAACAGGTGCACAAAGGTGCACTGTACAGAATAGACAGGACAGGCCTTGAGCAATGTGCCACGTGCCACATTCAAAGCATAGGAATTATGAAGTTTATGGCATCATACTCAATCAGCAATTGGCCACCAGATCCCATAATTGATTTCTCAACAATTTCCACCTTTACAGCATGTGAGGATCAACAACATATTTTTAGCAATGGTTAACAACCACGAATATGAAAATATTGTGCCTCATCCCATTTCCACAACGCACATGAAAACACTCTTGCTCCACATATGAGACAAGATCCAAATCAAACGCACCAATCAAACGCCAAACATGCCCAACAAAACGCAACAAAACATTCCAGAACAATTTCATTAGCATTTTATCGCAATTTTTTAGATAATGGATTAAAATCCGGCCTCTACATCCAACTTGGATGTACACAGCCAAGCATTTTATCGCAATGAGTAACCACCAATAGACCCAGAACAGTAACAGCCCGTGTCCACTAACTACCGAACCACAGGTCCTTGCTATCTTCTCCGACCGCTAATAAGGCAATAACCGACAACTACTCAGTGAGATCCAGTGACCATTAACCAAGGCTAATCAACGCGAGTGCAAATCTCCTGGATCAAATCCCGCAATTCAGATCACTCGAGTCCTGTATTGATCCAACGTTCCTGACGGGGCAACGGATCAAAGACCAATTCGATCATTGTGATCTGCGCGCAAGCAAACACACGCGCGCAGATCACAATTAAGCCATTGGAGTTCTGAGCAGATCCAGCCCTAACGGCGGATCAGGCAGCAGCCGAGAGCCCGCACAAGCGGCGGGCGGCGAGATCCGCGAAGGGAACAAGAGACGCGCGGTGCGGATCGAAGGAACTAAACCCAAATAGGAGCCCATGTTACAGCGAGATCCGGATCGGAGCCCTAGGAATGGAAGCCGGGGAGGGAGTGGGGGAGGGGAGGGGAGGGGACCTTCTTGCGAAGGCCGGAGGTGCCGGGCTTCTGGCCGTCGAAGGGCGTGGTGGCCTTCTTCGTCACCGTGAAGAGCACCATAGCTGGCTGCCCGCCGAGCCGCCGCGCGCGCGAGGCGAGGAGGGGATGAGGACGTGAGGATGCGGTGGTGGTGGAGAGGCCGGGAGTGGTAGTGTGGTGGCGATGGCGTGGCGGTATTATATATCGGGTGGGGCAGCTCGTTCGATTGGAGAACAGGTGAATGGGAGGGGGACTCATGGGACCGCGCTCCTCATCACTGTTGAGTCTATCAAATCAACGGTGGATAGGGGATGAAGAGGGTCTTACCGTGAGATCTTTCCTTACCAAATTCCCTTTCCATTCAGTTGTTCCTCCTCTCTGTTTTTTCTTTTTGTTTAAAAAAGAATTCGATGGTTTTCTTCATTTCCTGTGTGCCTTTTCGTTTGTTTATTGTGTTGCCTATGGGCGTAAAGAATGCAATTGAACAAAAAGCTGATGTGATTTGTAGCGTTTCTAACATCCGACGGGTGGCAATTTGCTTGTTTTGACTGTATCCATGGGCAGTTTGCATCCTATTACATTACAGTTTGACATCCATGAATGTTTCTTAAGCTACATTTTACATCTCATCAGTCATAACTTTGTGGTGCTAATTACAACACTAGCATGAACAAACTAGTATTTAAGGAACAGAGAACGCTCACTGTTTAACCGTTGGTTGTACCATTGCACAATAATAACATATACGTTGCAATACCTCTAAAAACACGTGTTTTAACTAACAGAAATTCATGACAGGTATACTGAAAAAAATTAGATTGACACAACATAACTAGGAGGCTATTTGACATTGCCACTAGAGTTCTAGATCTCCACCCTACCCTCCCCCGGCCATGATCCGCACCGGCCTGCACTAAGGTGGTGGATGCAGGTAGGGCTGGAAAAATAGCTCGCAGCTCACGAGCCGGCTTGGCTCGGGCTCATGAATTTTCGAACCGAGCTGAGCCCCTCTCCAAGCTCACAAAAAAATCGAGCTGAGCCCGAGCCGCTCGCGAGCCTACTTTGGCTCATGTGTGTGGCCTAGCCAGGAGCCTGCCCAGTCTCCCGTGCGGTGCCCTAGGCCCAGCCCAGTCATCCTGTGCGATCCCCACTTCCCTTCAACTGATCTCCACTTCGGCACTTCCCCAGTCAATCCCGATCTGATCCCCGTCCTCATCCAGTCGATCCCTTTCCTCTCCCGCCCCATCCACCACGCCACCCGCCGCGCTGCTCACCCCTCCCATTGCGCCGCTTGGCCCGCCCACCTAGCCGCCGCGCCCTATCCTCCCCCTGACCACGTGCTTCATCTCTTTCTCTCCCTCTCCTATTGGGGGTGATGAGGTGAGGCGAGCTCTGCCTTTTGGTGGGGAGTTTAATCGGAGTAGAGTGAGCTCACCGGCGGCCATGGAGGTGCATGAACGTGGCGTGCGGCGCACTGGCTCCATCAGTGGCAAGAGGGGAGTGGTGGAAGGGCTAGCCGTTGTGATCCAACACGTTCGTCGTGCTCTGCGACAAGTGTGGGTACGGCTGCTCCTCTGTGCTTGATGTGTGTGTGCGTGTGGTTGGTGTCTTCCCAATGGAATGGTTGGTTGGATAAACCAATTGAAGCTCCAGCTAGGCTGTTCCCTACAAGACAAGATGGGGCAGGCTTAACGTCTTCTTCCAAAATCCAGGTAATTTGCAGTCTCTAAAGCAAAAAAAAACATTTCCTTTGAATTACTTGGGTTGTGAGAACCAGATGGTGCTACTACCCAATTGCAACGCGAGAATTGTGTTCGGTCTAACTACCCTATGCCCTGTATCAGCGCGAGAATTGGGTTGTGAGAACCAGCTCGGCTAAGCTCATTTCCACCCCTAGATACAGGGCATAGGGTGTCCACCCCGATCAAATAAATGTTTTTATGTCTGTATGGATTTACATATTTTTGCAAGTTATGATAACACAAATTAACTAGTATTTGCTATCTTAAAGACATTTGTTCCTATTGCTATAATTTAGTATTTAAATATCAATGGCTTATAATAATATATCAATCAAGCTCAATAAATAAACATGTTTCTTATTTTTTTTAACAATACAAGGACCAAACCCATCTCATGAATCATTGTTGACTAGTCAACCCCAACCATCCCGACCAAGTGGTTTCTGGCTTATTTTTTATTATTTATAAATTTTGTCTTTTTTTGAGCTTTTTGCCGGTTCTTTTTTTCTCATATTCGTTCGCATCGTTCATAATGAGCCAACATATTTTTCTATTTTTAAATTTTTTAAATTTAATTACACCAAATAAGCCACCTTCAATTATAGTGCAATTTTAGCCTCTACATTGCAATTTTAGCCATAAGCCACAACTTTTTAGCTCAACCGAGCGGGGCTTAAAGAGCAAACGCGCTAGGCAAAGTGAAATTCTCTCCTTGTAAAATTGAGATACACATAGCAAAGCAAACAGGCAAAACTAACACGACAATAATTCTGAAAATGGAAGATGACTCATATATCTCTTATGAAAAAAGCACTTTTCTTCAAATGCAAAAGTACCTGTTAATTTTCCTAAAATTAGCGGTTGTTGTTGCCTAATCAAACTATTCGCCCCATTATATACGTATAAACTGTGACTCCTCTAAGTTGTCCAATGAACTAGAGATCCTCCTTTTCTTTCTTGAGATTATCTATTTATTTTTTGAAGTATAATTTTTTAAAATAGTTTATTAACATTTTAATTTATTTATATAAATATCCATATTAAAACTAAAATGGACTGGTCGTAACTGAAAAGCATCCCATACACGCATGGTGTGTTGATTTAGACGTTAAGGGCCTGTTCGGCTGGCCTCCAGCCGACCGGCTTTTCGCAGTCGCTACAGTACCTAACTTTTAAACGGAGTATTTTCTCAAGACGGGGTCTACAAGTTAAACGTAGTACACGTTAAAAGCCCAACATCTGTACCAACCAAAATTGCAAGTAAGTATCGATCTCTCCATAATCTGTACCGTAAACAGCCAAAATTCAAAAATTTCAGCCAAAAGCCATAAGCCGCAGACAAAAAGAACAGGCCCTAATTTATAGCAGCAACTGATTCAACTATGGGCCAGGTGGCCCACCCTTAGGCACCACGTGTCCATCGAGCAGGCGCTGGGCACCAGGTCGGGGTGTGAAAACCAACTAAATGCTGAAAACTCGTGGAAAACATATCTTAGAAGTTTTTCATAATTTAAAGAAAAAATACCACATGCAAGAGAGAGGATGTTGTTTTACTATGCAAAATTTCAGAAACAAACTCCACCTTATTTACAAGATATACAAAAGAAAAAGTCTTTTTAAAAGTTGATTTTTTATAATAAATATTTTTATAATATTTAGCTTTTAAATAGAATATCTTTTTAATATAGAGTATTAACTGATTGTAGTATATACTATAACAATTTTATTTATATAGATCAAAATTACACTTAAATATTTTTTCCTACAAAATTCTTGACAAGCTCTTATTATTCATGAGCCAAAGCACTCAATCCTCCCGTCGAACCGAAGGGCCGTAGCAGAGGCGGGGCGCGCGAAGAAGTGATGGCGAAAGTAGTTGACGTAGTTGAGAAAGACGCCGCGCATCGAGCGCGGGAGGACGGGCGGGAGCAGCAGCCGGCTGGCGTCGACGATGGCGCACCAAGGCCCGCAAACACACCCCGCCTCCCGCCAGGCTGCGCGGCGGAGGACGTCCCCTGTACGTACGTCGTCAACTAGGCGGCCCGTGTGGCCCGCTTCATTTGCTTCAGGTGCGGAAGTTTAGCGGTCTAAATGGGCCGGAAAGGACTGCGTCAGCTCCAGAATCGGCCCAAAATGCCCAAATCGTAACATCTATGGGCCACAATCCCATCTTGGTGCAGTTCACGTTTTGCGGTTTGGTCTTGTTGATTTATGCAACCAATATTGTCTCGAAAAATACTCTCACCAATGTATTTTAGATTTTGCTTGTGAGTTGTGACTAGCGTTTGGACGCTAGATTTCCCAGTTGGCTTACTCCTTGCTTTGGGAATAACTGGAGCTACGAACATGGAACTTGGAAGATGCAATGTAGCTAGTACTAGTACTCCAATTAAGAACAGAGGGAGCAGTGTACAGATCAGTACCTGACTCCAATTGAATACCCCAGCATAATGCATAGCAGGCGAGTTACAACGGAAGGAAATTATCCGGGAGAGACCCCAAATTCCACTAGAAAGGCCCTCTCTTGGATGATGCCACATGTCAAGTATTAATCTCAAAATAACCTCATTCTCTTCCAACTTTGGTGCCATTCGATTAGACTGAAATAAGCTGACTTATGGTTGAAATTACACTGCAGCTGATAGTGGCTTATTTAACATAACTAAATTACACTGCAGCAAGGTCACAATGAGCGCAGCGGGGGAGATTGGCAACCACATGAGCATGGCCTCATCACGGGGAAGCTACGATGCGGCGCTGATGACATGAATAGCACATGGAGGGTAGGTCTAGGGACTACGGTGGCCGATCGATTTGCACGGCAGCCATGTCAAAGGTTCAAGGTGATGCCAGAAAGATAGAGAAGTCAATGTTGTGGCTTGGAAGGAAACATTGAGGAGGCAAGGGCGGCAGCGAGGTCTCAACGAGCGCAACAGCAGGGTCATGGGAAGGGGCAATGGGCACAACCATAGGAGGCGTGATTTGGCAGCTTGGTGGGGAAGACAAAGTTGGAAGAGGATGAGTTTATTTCAAGATTAGCGCTTGACACATGGCATGATCCACGAGATGGCTTCTCTAGGTGAGATTTGGGGGCCTTTCCCAGATAATTTCCTTCCTGTAACGATCAGTCAAATCGCTCTGAGGTCGATTAAACGAGTTACAGTATCGCCAGTGTAGCCTCGACAAGCGATTACACGGTCATCAATGATCTGTCTGACCTTAAAACTTCCGCAAGCTCCGTGAATCCCAGGACGACGGTCTGAAGCGAGATAACTTGCCTCCATTTCTACCGTGGCACGGCTCCATTTCCATTGCACGTACAGCCAAGCCATCTCACGACCATGCCGAGACAAGGGATACTGGAGTAGTACCCGGCACGAGCCTGCACTGCAGTGCTCCTGTGCCCATGCATGCATCGTACTGCTCTCAATGTACGACACGACGATTTGACGGTAGCGTCGCTGTCTGTCTTCCCCCCTGCGTGGCTTGGTAACCGGCCGCTTGGCACCGCAGCTGACCGCCCAGAAGGTGGCAGGCTCCGCCTCCACTACACACCGTATCAACAAGTCGCTAAGCACGTGAAGGCGCGCCCAGGTCGCGTTTGGCCGCCGGCCCGGACGGGGACGGATCGGCACGCCCAAATTGGCCAACGCGCCCGACGGCTCGACTCGGCGTTAGAACGAGGCGTCGAAGGCACGCACGGAACTTGTTGCCAAAGAACGAGGCACGGTGCAAGTTGTTACCACTAGCTCTTCTCTAGGTCTTTTTACTTCACCGTGTAGTTGCTTTGTGTTGTGTCTTAACCGCTCGATTTAGAATCGCATAAGTAGACGCAGGGGGCGGTGGCTCTAGCTGGTCGAGAGGGGCTGGTAATGGCGAGGCAATGGACTGACAATATATACTCCACTATAGTAGTAATCCACGTAAAGACGACTATGTCTAATGTAAACTTTCGAACAGCATCTTCTTGTTTTTCTTTCCGAAGGCGACAGCCTCTTCTAAGCCCAGTCCAATACAATGGCATCACTAGTCCTTCTTTAAACAGGCGTCAAGCAGCGCAGGGGCGGAGCCAAAAATTGAATATGGAAGGGTCAACATGGACAACAAGTAGAGTAGAACCAATGAACCATGCCGGATTTACCGATCCAATAGTCACATATCAGAGTAATATGTTTTGCAAATTATAATGCAAAGAAAATTACATCTCTATTAACTTAAACTTAGCTCTACGACAACCAGCAAAATCATAGGCCTTAATAATATCATCATTACTAATCTTTGCGGCCAATTCCTTTTCAATATAAATTACCAAACAATCTCGTAGAAATCCATCTCCCATTGTACTTCGAAGTCGCGTCTTCGCAAGTTTCATAGCTGAAAAACATCTCTCAGTGGTTGCAGTTGAAACTGGAAGAGTTAAGACTAATCTTAACAACCTGTCCACCATAGGATTAGGATAAGATAAATTTTTACCGGTCTTAACTAGTCCACTTGTTAGATCAGCAAGCGATGGTAATGTACTTAGGTCTGGATGGTTGCATATATCAAGTTGAAAATGTGGCAATTAAGCTCTACAAAGAAATAAAAAGAAGATCATGGATGAACGATGAAGCCAGCCCTTACCCCTTGTACAGTGTAATAGATTTGGAACATGAAAGCAGCAAAAGCAATTGGCTTCCTGAATCACACACTACCATTTATCCATCCCAGAAGTCTGGCACATCACAAGTCATATGATAACATGAGCATTTGACAATACATGGACACTTCAAGCAAGCCAGCAGCAAATTCTCCAAAATTGTTCTCTAAGTGAATAACAAGATTCTTAAGTCTGATTGAATTGAACTCATTTGGACGAGTATGACATGCTAAAATCCAATTGGTAAAAGTATCTCATGTGCAAACTTACAAACTAAATATATCTAACAAACAGACATTTCATAGCATGCAATGATAAATAACAGTTAATCATGTTCATCTCAATTAAGATTAAACGAGCAAAAAGAGGGTTGGGGGGTGCCAGGCCCCCCAGCCCCCCTCTCTCCGCCACTGGCGTCAAGTAAGTTCTTCGTTCGTGTTGAGCTGAAACGAAGTCTGTAACATCATTCT
Source organism: Dendrocalamus latiflorus (assembly GCA_017311315.1). NCBI lineage: Eukaryota > Viridiplantae > Streptophyta > Magnoliopsida > Poales > Poaceae > Dendrocalamus > Dendrocalamus latiflorus. The sequence continues at coordinate 7,022,591 of CM029631.1, forward strand.
GTTGCACCGTACCAATTATTATGTGGCGAACATTAGCAACCAGGGGTGGAATCAGCAATCGAACAAGGTCGGACGGCTGCCCAAGGTAGCTAGCTCCGCTAGTACCCCGTTCCCCCTCCTCCATCTCTTCATCCGCCATGCTTCCGCTACTGGTCATTGCGTTCGACCGTTTGTAACGAGTGGCTTAGAGGAAAAGGCTGGACGACTGGTCTTTTATGGGCCGCATGTGTGTGAGGAGACATAAGGCGAGAGGCCCACTACTGGCCCATGAGTCACCAATCAACCTTTTTCTTGGATTCCGTATTGAGTCAGATGCAATGGTGGAGATGCTGAAATTTGTGCATGAAGATAGGCGTCAATCAGGTCCAGCGACACATTTGTTAAGTTGGAGAAGGAGGCTATTTTTACAAATGCATGCGCAATATGGCTAGATTTGGAAAAAAAATAAGGCGCTACAGGGTCGAACATTAAAAAAATTCTTTCAATAAGTTCACAGAAAAGTACTCGTATTTCAATTGTAATGACCGGCCCATTGCGGGGAACATGACCAAGAACTGGACCTTCTTGTCGGTGCCTTTTCTGCTTTTCACGTTCGCCCTATTCTGTTAGAGCATCTCCAACAAATCTTCTAAGGTGCTCATATCCCCTATATTTTAGAAGAAAAGGTAAAAAAAGGCTCCAACAGATCCCCTAAGTGGTACCCAAAAATATAGAGGACTTCATCCCTGATTTTTCGTCCCCCATATATGGAGGACGCACACCATCCCCTAAATCGGTCCCAACGCTCCGGCGCCGTCTGATCCCCTAAATTCTTTGGTTGGTAGTTTTTGTGGACCCAAATTTTAATTTAGGGGACCATATTTAGATGACTTGTTGGAAGTTACATATTTTTAGTCTTCTATATTCTAGATTGTGTCCTCTAAAAAGTGATTTAGGAGATGAGATTTAGAGAACATTGTTGGAGATGCTCTTAGCACGAAATTTCGCCGTCTTGTCCTCTAAAAAAGAACAAGCTTTTCGCCGTTTTGTTAACAACAGGGTTGATTAGCTTTCAGCGAAGCAGCGTCGAACGCATTACGGGTAGCTATTCTACAGCTAGCAAGAAGAAAATGATTTTCGAGCTGAAATTGTAAATCTCAGAGAACATGCACCCAATACCCACTAGATTTGGATAGTACTGATCATTAGCGCGAACACCATTTATACATGAAATTTGACAATCCATACCCCACCACACAGTCTTATCTATCCTAATGCGCGCAGTTTGGAGTGCTAAGCACGACTGTTAAAAACGTCGGCAGGGTTTGTTTTTACGGAAATGAAGCATGATCGACCAACCCAACGTGCGTTCATGCGGTGATGGTCTGATGGAGACGGGGTCACGTGCCGGAGGGCGATAATTCGCTCGCTCACCGGCACCTAACAAAGTACAGCGACAAGTGTTTGACGATGATAAGTGTGCGTCATGATCCGGTCATCACTACTTCACTAGATTTAGAAGCCATCTCGAAAAGTCATCGTAATCCATGGGTGCAGTACGTGAACGGTTCTTGCCTACCGGCCGGCCATAGAATCTGGTTCCTTACCGGAGACGAAAGCTCGGTTTTTGAAGGCTACACGCGTAACCCATGAGGTGGGTTTTAGATGTGTTCAACGCGAAATGCAGTTTCATCGAAACAATACACGGCAAACACACAAGCGTAGGGTACTGGCGGTGATCATTTGTGCTTTTTTTTTTGACTTATGGCTGGAAACACTGTAGCTGACAGAGACTTATTTAGCATAATTAAATTTTAAAAAATTAAAAAATATAAAAAATATGTTAACCCATTACGTATAATACAAACACATACGGGAAAAAAAGAACCGGCAAAAAAGCTCAACAAAAAGCCAAAAGTTCAGAAAAATACAAAATTTATAAATAGTGAAAAATAAGTCGAAAGTCAGAAGCTGAAGCCCAACCGATCGGGCCGGCAGCTCTTTATGTCTCGCAAAAAGGATTATATAGTGCTCCACTTCATATAGACGAAATACGCAAGCGTAGAGTACTTAAATATAGTAGCTCTTTATGGCGTTTTATCTTTTGCTTTGCTGTATGCTGGGGTAGCTCTGATGGTTCAGTGAACTTTCGGCGTTCCTTAGACGAAATACACCATTACTGGAATTACTAAGGTTATATTTATATTAAATTTTAAAAACTACTTTTCTATAGTAAATAATTTCTCTATAGTATATAACGTTTAAACAGAGTGTTTTTTTAAGACATAGCCTACTAATCGATTATAGTATATACTATAACAATTTAATCTAAATCAGTTAAAGTTGTATATAAGTATCTCTCTGTAAGAGCAACTCCATCCCATTAGTCATTTCTCCCTCTCTATTTCCTAGGATGAAGAGGCTAGCTATTATTTTCAGCTTTCTATTTGAGTTAGCATTCCAATAGCCTAGCTATTTGAGAAGCGAGTGAGGAGGCGCTCGCCAAATCTAGCTAGCGGCCGGGAGAAAATAGCGACTCGATAAAAATGAAGAGGAGGATAAAGAACCGGTTGGAGTCCATTTCTTGAGTCATATTAGGTAAATATACAATGAAGAGCAGGATAAAAAACCGGTTGGAGTTGCTCTAAGCTTTTCTGCAAACTATTAATGTTGGTAAATCAAAACCAAAATCCAAAAAAACTATCTAAACAAGTCGAAGATCAGCTATTAAGGCGTCATAGTACTCCAGCACACAGCTAAGCAAAAGGGAAAGCAGTCACACCGTGGCCGGTTAATCCGGGCCTTGGCCCACATGTCAGGCAACCCAACGCACCCACCACGTGCAACAACGCGCAGCAACAGACAATCCATCCCACGTCACCTGTTGCGAAACCGTCTCTTAACAGTCTAATCTGATCGGTTCCTTCTAAACAAAAAAATAAATCAAACATATATAGTACAAAAAAATACAAGATTAAACATAAGAGATAGGAAAACTCTTTCTTCTTTACTGATTTTTCTTTTCAAAAGGTACAAGTGATGACAATTAGAGACTCATATTTATAGACTACATGGTGATGTGCCCCCCATGGCCTTAGGTCTAGGCCTAGATTTCCTAACACTCTCCCTTGGGCACTCATCCGACATGTTCATACCTTATGAAAACTCTATAAAACCCAGTACAAAAATATTCGGAGAAAGAGTATATAATACATGTTATGTTATGTTGTGCGAATTGTCTCATTAAAAACTTTAGCCGAGAAACTTCTGAAAAACTCGTAAAGGGAAAAAGAAGTACAATCCACCCAATTTCATTTAATCTATAGGATTTATCTTTGGGTACTCGATCTTTGTGGACAAGCTTTAATAGTGAGCTCTAGAAAAATCTCCTCTTGAGTTCTGCACTTCTCTAAATATCATTATTTCAATTTTACATACATAACTTTTAAAATTAGATACGAAAGTGACTTAGTGAATAAATCTACAAGATTTTTACATGACTTAGTATAAAGTATCTTAATTTCGTCCATCTTTTGCAATTCATGAGCATAGAAGAATTTGAGATTGATATATTTTGTAAGATGACTCTTCACGTAACCTATTTGTACTTGTGCAACACAAGTTGTATTATCTTCATAGATAATTGTAGGAGTTTGCACGATGTTCAATCCACATGACTGCTGGATGTGGTGAATCATTCGTTGAAGCCAAGCACATTCTCGTACGGTTTTGTGCAGTGTTATGATTTCCAAGTGATTCGTCGAAATCGATACAAGACTTTGCTTAGACGATTGCATTTCCATGAAATCCAACGGGTACAGGTGGGTGCATGCGGGTGGCCGGCCGGCGGTTTGTGCGATGCATACAGGCGGCGCACGCGTGTTTTTTCAATTTACAATGCAATCAATATCTACTCTTTTGCACAAATCTACTGATCCGCTTGGTTGGCGACTTCAAGTCTGCTCGCGGTAGATTTAGAGCGGATTTACACTGTACAAAATAATTTAGATAAAGAGATCTAGATAGACAATTCAACTTTAAATGCTTCGATAATTACCTTCGATCCACCAGAGCAAATCATGCTGATAACGTATTGAGGAATCATCACTAGCGAGTCCAGTCCGATTGATTTCTTCCAAACAAGAGAGATGGATTAAACATAGATAATACAAGAAAATACAAGATTAAACATAAAAGATGAAGAACTCTTTTTCTTTTTTATATTTTCTTTTTAAAAGATATAAGTGATAAAAATTAGAAACCTATATTTATACACCCATACCTATGTTTTTCAACAGCACCTTCCCCTAGGCGTCTTTTGTTTTGCAAGGCATCCATCATGCATTCCCACGGGGGAGCTGCCCTCGTCGTATCCCAGCCCATCCCATCATCGGATCCCTTCCCCGGAGACGCCCATTCCCATCCACACCCTCCATTTTCTCCGCCGCGCACGCAGCCGCCCACCAAACCCCAACGCCCCCCACCCCAAACAAACCCCCACGAATAAATCCCGGCCCGCGAATTCCCCAACTCCCCGAGCCCCATTCCGCAAAATCCGCACGGGAGTTTTTAGGGGTTTTCCGCCCACCCCCAACGCCACCGCCCACGCAGTCTCACCTCCCCCAAACCCAAAGCGAAACACCAGTACCCATTCCTCCCTGTCTCACGCCGCCGCGATGCGGTCGCCGCCTCCGCCGTGGCGGCCGCTGGCCCGCCTCGCCCTCGCTCTCTCGCTCCTCCTCGCGGCGCCGCGGGCGGGGGCCGACGACCTGGCGGGCGACGCGCGGGCGCTGGTGGCCTTCCGCGACGCCGTGGGGCGGCGCCTGGCGTGGAACGGCACCGACCTCGGGGGCGTGTGCTCGTGGACGGGGGTCACCTGCGAGGGCGGACGCGTGGCGGCGCTGCGGCTGCCGGGGGCGGCGCTGGCCGGGGAGGTGCCGGCGGGGACGCTGGGGAACCTGACGGCGCTCCACACGCTCAGCCTCCGCCTCAATGGGCTCAGCGGCGCGCTCCCGGGCGACCTCGCCTCCGCGGGCGCGCTCCGTAACGTCTTTCTCAACGGGAACGGGCTGTCGGGGGAGTTCCCGCGGGTGATTCTCGCGCTTCCGGGCCTCGTCCGCCTCGCGCTTGGCGGGAACGACCTGTCGGGGGACATACCGCCGGCGCTCGGCAACCTCACGCGCCTCAAGGTTCTGCTTCTCGAGAACAACCGCTTCGTCGGCCCGATTCCGGACCTTAACCTGCCGCAGCTGCAGCAGTTCAATGTGTCGTTTAACCAGTTGAATGGATCCATCCCGGCCGCGCTCCGGTCCAAGCCACGTTCAGCGTTCCTGGGGACGGGGTTGTGCGGTGGGCCCTTGGGGCCTTGCCCTGGTGAGGCCTCGCCTTCCCCTGCTCCGGCGGGGCAGCCGTCGTCGCGGACGCCGGCGACCAACGGCGGGAGCATCGACAACGGCGGAAAGGGGGGAGAAAGTGGCAAGAAGCTCTCTGGCGGCGCCATTGCCGGAATCGCCATAGGCTCCGCCTTGGGAGCCGCGCTTCTCCTGTTCCTTCTCATTTGCCTCTGTCGCAGGTCGGGGCGCACCAAGACGCGGTCTCTGGAGATGCCACCTCCATCTCCAACGCCTGCCGTTGTCGCGGGCGGCCGGAAACCTGCCGAGATGACAAGTGCCGCGGCCGTAGCGCCGATGGGCACCGTGGGCCATCCTCACGCCCCCGTCGGTCAGTCGACGTCAGGGAAGAAGCTGGTTTTCTTCGGATCAGCGGCCGCCGTGGCACCGTTTGACCTGGAGGACCTTCTGCGCGCGTCCGCTGAAGTGCTTGGGAAAGGCGCGTTTGGGACGACATACAAGGCAGTGCTTGAATCTGGGGCAACCGTGGCGGTGAAGCGGCTCAAGGATGTGACACTATCTGAGCCAGAGTTCCGTGACCGTATTGCTGACATTGGCGAGCTTCAGCACGAGTTCATCGTGCCGCTTCGCGCCTATTACTACAGCAAAGATGAGAAGCTACTTGTGTACGACTTCATGCCCATGGGAAGCCTCTCCGCACTCTTGCACGGTGAGAATTTCACATCTTCCATGCAGTTCTTTATTGTCATACTCTCTGATCATGATATTACTGTTATTGATATGTTGTTGCATTGTTCATGGTTGGTGATGGTAGAGTAGTGATTGATTTCCACGCACATGTTTAAGATTGCCGTTGTTGAAGAGCTATTGTTTTGTGGCTATTACTTTCTTTATTGGCTTGAATATTCATCTGCTGGTTGTAGAGTACTCTAGATTTTGTCTTTTCTAAGGAGACTAAGTCATACCCAGTTTTGATTTAGGTCTTGTTTATTTGCTTGACATCCAAAGTACATGAATTTGGGTGATTATTTATTTGGTTTGCTATTACTTATTAAAATCATATCTAGTTTTGAGTCTGATCTACTCATGCACTTTTGCTTCTTGTGGTTTGAGTGAGGATGTTTGAGAAGAGAATACTTGTAGTAGCAGCAAATTTCCCCCTTTCTTATTGAGTGCTTCTAATTGGCTCTTAATTCCAGAAAGTCAAAATAATTTATTTCTTACCCATTCTTGGTCAATTCTGAACTGCAGAATTGGCCATCTTGTATTTTCCATACACTCCTATATTCCTTAAGTGTGGTTCGCTCTCTGTTTGGCTAGTATACTTTGCATTGATCGTGGAAGAATTTAAAATATCTTTAAGTCGTTGTAGTTGGTGGGGATGGTTCCGGTGACATTCATAAATGGTGTTCTTATCTTAATTGTGACACTTGAGAATCAAGATGCAGGCACCTAAGACTCTTACCTTACCCTGTCTTAATTATTTTTGTTAAACAGGAAACAGAGGTTCTGACCGTACTCCGCTTAACTGGGAGACAAGATCAAGCATTGCCCTAGCTGCAGCCTCTGGCGTTGAGTACATCCACTCGGTGAGCTCATCGGCTTCCCACGGCAACATCAAGTCATCCAATGTCCTACTGGCCAAGTCGTATCAAGCTCGTGTATCGGACAATGGCCTTGCTGCTCTGGTTGGTCCATCATCTGCACCGTCTCGTGCCACTGGATACCGTGCTCCAGAGGTTACTGATCCCCGGAGGGTATCCCAGAAGGCCGATGTGTACAGCTTTGGTGTTCTCTTGCTTGAGCTGCTCACAGGTAAGGCCCCCAGTCAGGCTGCTCTTAACGAGGAGGGTGTTGACTTGCCCAGGTGGGTGCAGTCGGTTGTCCGCTCAGAGTCGACTGCAGAGTTGTTTGATATGGAGCTCCTGAGATATCAGAACGTCCAGGAACAGATGGTTCAGCTTCTACAGCTTGCCATAGACTGTGTTGCACAAGCCCCAGATGCCCGGCCATCAATGTCGCATGTTGTTGTGCGGATCGAGGAGATCAAGAGGTCAAGTGAAAGAGCTGAAGGAAAAGATCAGCAGCAGAAGTCCTCAAATCTGGAAGAAGGTGATGATAAATCTTCCAAGGCTGAATCGATCGAGGGGCCCAACCATTTCGCGCCTTAATCTTGAATGACTCGAGAGAGGAATCGGCTAACTGCAGTAGCCCGCATTCGATTCATAGATTTGATGAATCCTACCTTCGGTTGAGTCGATCGTTTTCATCTTCTTTTTAGCATATTGAATTTAGCATCGGTGTTAACCTGAATGTCGTTGGATAGCACGGGATGCTGGACACAATTTGTGCTGTGGAAGGTGATTTGTGGTGTTTAGGGATCAGTGTCCAAGCGTGTGATTGCTTAATAGCTCTGCTTGCTCTAGTAGCTGATTAGATTTGTTTTACTTCCGCTGTCCAACACATATATCTAAGAGATATATTATTTAAATAATAGTTAATGAAATTAGCTTATATTTATCTCTAATATAAAGAGTACTATTATGTCGATATAATAGTAGCAATATTAGATCAACTATGGTTCAATTCTATTAAAATTTACTCAAATAATGGGTTTCTTAATACACGCATTGGACTTATATTTCGAGATAGAAAGAGTAGCTTATAGCTAGGGATGACAACAGGGATATTCCCTATCGGGGAGTGGTGGAATGTCCCTCCCATGATTCATTCCTTGCCCCTGCCTCCCATTACTTGCCCGGGGAAGGATCCCTCCTGTTCCTCATCTTGGTGGGGAATGGCCCTGATGGGGACGTAATCCTCAATAACGAGTGACTACTTGTAATATACAAATAAGTACAGTCAATAATAATGTAGCAATTAGATCAATAAAAATTGTACAAATTCACCATAATAAATGTATAATAGATGTATCACATAATTCAAACAAATACTTATGTCTCAATTTAGAATTTTACAAGGTATTAATAATGTATCATATGAAATACATGATACTGTATACATCGATTCGGGTCTCCAATGGGGAGCAGGTATGGGGGTGGGGGAACATTCTCGTCCCCGCTTCGCCATGCCCCGACGAGGAAAGAATTTGCGTGCTACCTATTTTCCATGGGGATGAAATTTCCCTGTCCCCTAATAGAAAAATTCCCCACTGGGGAATGGGGAATGAGGCCCCATTGCAATCCCTACTTATAGTTGTTACCTTGTTTTAGCTATCCATGTAATTACTCAGCCCCATCTGGTGTTTGAGTTTTCTAACCGAAATCATTAACTAGTTTGGTCTCTTGTGGGGTTGTTGCTGGTTTAGCATGGTCGAAAGGGGTGAAATCGAATTGGATAGTTTTCGGTCGATCTGAACAAGTTTTGAATACGGATTCTGTCGACTTGGATACCTGTCGGATAGTATCGGGTTGGAAACAAATATACATTTTTTTTCTGTCGGATATGAATACGGATTTGGTAGCTCGCTGTCCGTAGAATACAGATCTGGATTATCTAGATATTCAGGGGCTAGATATCCGCAGAATATGCCTCTATTTCAGTCTAACCCATTTACATGATATTTTAGTAATCCATTATACATTAACATGTTAATACATCAATATATGAAGTTAGGGAAGAATGCACGAATGTTCTTCACAAATGTTTGGAGCAAATAAACTATTTATATTTTTTTTTGTGTGTATACAGTTTAAAATGTTTTCACGATTTGAGAAATATTCATAACTGTATTTGATTTGATTCTATTCGATATTATTCATATTTGTATTCATATCTAGAGTATCCGTATTCATATATGTATCTGAAAAATATAAAAGCAAATATGATAAAATTATTATCCATTAATATTCAATCTGCTATTACCCCCTAACGGCTGCTGTGATTGTGTGGGTCATGCTTTGGAGGGTTTGGTGATTTGTGAATTGCATCTCCTGTGGTGGCATCTGATTGATGGCTCCGGTTGTTGAAAGCTACGTTCTCTTGATCCGGTGGCACGGCTTTTGTTTCCTATGAGACTGTTTTGAATTGGAAGCAGGACCAGCGAACTTGAATTGACTTGCTTGATGTGTATAGTAATGTGCCCGTTGCCTATCATTCTCTCCCGTTGTTCATTAATAGATGCTAAGGTACGTATGGTGGGCCAAAGAAAAAGTAGGAGCGTATTGATTGAGAATTCGAGATGGGGGGCTTGGCTATTGCTTCCTCCGGTTCTTAGCGGCATTCATGTTAGCTGCAACCGATTATTTTGGTTAAAAGTAAATATTAGTGACTAAAGAAAGTGGTTTCAAGAAGAAAAGCATGAACAGTGAAAAAGTGAGAGAGAAATACATGTACGAGATAGGAGAGAGAAAAATGAGTTGTGTGATGCTCCCGTAATACTCTACTTTATCTTCGAAGCGAGACGAGCGAGATGAGTGGATAAGCCGCTTTAAGAAGTTGGGTATTCACATTGGCTTTTGACTTTTCTAGCAGAAGTCAGAAGTAGAAGCAAATACAGATGGACGTTAAATATGTGTAATTTTAGCTTTTAAATTTTATTCTGCAATAATGTCATTCTACACAATTTTTGTACTATTTTTTCTTTGCGTAACCCTCTTATTTCTATTTCCAATATCGTTTACTAATATGGACTAGATTACACACAATATCCGAAAATAACAAGTGATCAAATAAAGAAGGACAATATGGTCCCATATGTCATGGTCATTGTGCAAAATTTGTATACATCTTTTAATCCTCGTGCAAATTTCTAGAATGGTAAGCATCCATAAACGGAGGGAGTAACAAAATAATCGTATGATCTAATTTCACATGCATAGAACCTGGTCACTGTCAGGCTTCCGCAACTACGAAATATCCGCAAGGTACACGGAACACATCCCGAATCCGTGTTTCGAAATTGTATATAAACATCGGCATTATTGTGCAAGAGCCGAAAAAATGCAACGGACTGTCATAATTCTGTACCACCAAGGATTGGTGTTTGGATAATCCCAGTTGCCAAGTGTCTGTGTGTAGGGGAGTGCTGGTTTTAGGCATCGGTAGATCGAAGGGCTCAACAAACAAGCCAGTTGTGTAGACACGGCAGCGAGCACCGGAAGCGTACGTGTCTGTGTCGTGCACGAAACCAGCCCGGAGTTGGATGGTAGGACACCTACGCTTTTTGTCCTGCACGGCACGCCGTGGTGGAGGCATGGACCGAGCCCTACAAATCCGAAAAATCCAAGGCAAACGACGACGGCGCATCACATGATGCCTCTCTTCTCCGTGCTCCCCACCCGGCAGGCCGCCACCACCACGCGCACACACGCACCGAATCAGCTCATGTTATCAGATCGGGACCGGCCGTACCTAGCAATGTACGGCTCCGCTCCAACTGATCTAAGGATTATGGTTTATGGTTGGGCTGAAAAATAGTAGTTTATGGTTGAAATTGTATTTTAGTTGGCTGAAATAGCACTATAGCTGAAGTGGCTTATTTGACGTAATTAAATCTAAAAAAATTAAAATAGAAAAATATTAACTCATCACAGATAACGCAAACGAATACGGGAAAAAAGAACCGGCAAAAAAAATTCAAAAAAAAGCCAAAAGTTCAGAAAAAGACGAAATTTATGAATAGTGAAAAATTAGCCAGAAGCTCAAGCCGAAATAAGTGGGGTGTAAGTTTCTGGTTATGAGTTTTGGCTAAAATTGCACTGTAATAGTTGCTAATTTTTTTTAAAAAAATAAGAAAACTGTTGCAAAGAATAAAGGGGGAAAAAGATTTAAAAAAGCAAAAAAAAACTCTCAAAAACTAAAATAAACCGAAATTAGAAGCCAACGTGTTTCATATAACTTCTGATTTAAATAATTTGATAAGCAAACCAAGCCAAAAACTAAATCCGTTTGGAACGAGACTTACTAGCATAGCAGCACCACTCGCCGTGTCCAGTTCATGGAGCCGGACTGCCGGACGAGACTTCGGGCCCGTGAATTTCAAATGCATTTTACTGGAAACAGTTAGCGATTTAGAAAAATTACTGCGTTTCAACCGAGGACAAGGCTCCCAGTAGATCGTGTTCTTCTTGGTTGGTCCTGAGCGCGCCTGTTCCGCAATGAACTATTGCGCGTCTAGATGTTTCGGAAGTCTCGAGTGTCTAGAGAGGTGGAGCATGCGATGGCTCGGTTGCTCTGTTCTTGCGATATTTTGTGGGAAACTTGAGACGGATTTGATTTTGATTGGGCGTAATAATTCCCGTAAAGATGCTGGAGCGGAACAGCAGATGATGAGCTAGTAGGCTTCATACAGCGTCATCAGGCATCACATCGAGATGCAACTTGTAACTTGAAACTGTCGGGTGCCGTGGAGCTTCCATTAACCATATATGCATATTGACAACAGCCGGTAATAAGAGAATTATGGATCTCAGGCCAACAAATAGTAGGCAAATAATAAAATACTATTAATTTACAGAACCGGCCGTTGAACCAGAGCCCGGAGCGGTTTGATGACCGGTCCGGTTTCAATAACTATGTGCGGTTGGTGTGTAGGTAAGAACGTTTGGTTCCGTTTGGAACGCACATACAAAGAAATTTTGCGGGAAGCAGAGCAATTCATTTGAACCGATCGGTATAGGGATTCTTCGCACCAAATGTGCTCTACACCGGTTTGTCATGGCCTATATGAAACAAGGTGAATGGTTTCTGGTACAATTTTTTTACAGCACATATAGATCTTTATGTATGACAAAGTATGGCGACAAAGTTAACTGTTCTTTAGAGTTAAACCATCATTTACTTGGTACGTAGGGGCATATTCAATACAGGCCACAGTTGGGTGACAATCATACAAACCACACCAGTTTGTTCATGGTGGACTTCCCTGTACTTCCGAGTTTCAAGATCTGGAAGTGCGACTTCTGAGGCTGCTTAGAGTTGGTGTCGCAGCCTCGCAAGTTCAGCATGACGTCCATTTGTTAGTTACTGGGAAGGCCTAAACACGTAGCGGTCAGAATTTGACCAAATACTGCAAACTTTTCAGATTAAGGACCGTGATTTTGACCCTGCTTTTTTGCCACTATTGACTACTACATCAAGAACATTCCAACTGTATATCATTAGTTCATTACCGGATAAAAAATGCAGCGCGACCTTAAACTAAACAAGTTGACTTTCATTAGTTTCTTCTTCCAAGTTCCAACCACCTTTGTTTGGATCCTTGACAACAAAAATGCTTTCTTCCTCGCACCTCCATGTACTGAACAATAAACCCAAATTCTTAAACAGGTGAACAAATTCCACCTGTATTTGACTACTACTCCAATTGTTAGTTTTCCCATTTTCATAATCAAGCCTTAAGCAATACTTACTACAAGGAGTACATCAACATCTTCTAGAATTCCTCCCCACAAGAAAAAACTGCAGACGAGAAATCTTTTAGCATTTGGTATTTGCCTCCACCTGTTAACTTCAGTCCATGTACACATCATCCCATCTTAATTATCTCCGGGTCACAGTTATCTTGGAACTTAGAAGCTTCAGATTGACCGAAAGAACGGGAAGAAAAGAAAAACACATGTCAAGAAAAGCTTCTGATCTGACCATGAGAGATGGTAGGAATGCGATGGCTGGGGGTCCTGGACATGTACGTGTCCTCCTGTCCACAGGCCACCAAATTGCGAGGATGCTGCCGCCCAAAAGCGACGCTCGTAGGCGAAGCTGAGAGCGACAATGTCTTTTTCTTCCGGCAGGCCGGACATATTGGCCTGTGTCAAAGTCTCAAAGATGCTCTCAGAAATACAATAAATGTGCAGCTCTCCTATAGAAGAGAGAATCAATTATTTTCTACCCTAAAGATTGTCACATCAAAGATTAGCTTTGAGGATATGCCACCTAATTCACGGAAATACATGGAACTAATTGATTTTCCCCGTATCGGGTGGCAATCTTCTGGAGTAGCAGTAGTAGCTATGTAAGGTGGTGACTTTCGGGATTGGTCTCGCAAAGGTGAAGGGATTCTGTTTCTAGTTGCTACCTTCTGGAAAACGATGGAAAGCTACTATGGAGACAGGAGAGCTACTGCTAACTACTTCTGAAGTTCTTGTAGTTAGTACTCCTACTCATTTTCAGTACTTGTGCATCCCAGACTTCTCACTGTTTACTTTTCAGTCAATGGTCCTTCTTGGGCTTGATCTGATAAGCACTGTAGTTCTGGCCGATTTAAGACCCTGCTCGGTTGGGTTGAAAAATAGTGGCTTATGGTTAAAATTGCACTGTATCTAGCTGAAATTACACTGTAGCCGAAGGTGGATTATTTAGCGTAATTAAATTAAAAAATAGAAAAAATATGTTAGCTCATCACGGACAACGCAAGTGAATATGAGAAAAAATAGAACTGACAAAAAAGCTCAAAAATATCAAAAGTTCAGAAAAACACAAAATTTATGAATAGTAAAAAATATGCCAAAAATCAGAAGGTCAAACCGAAATGAGTGGAGCGTTAAGCTTTTTGAGGTGTAAGACTGGTAGGTAGTATATATGGTAATGTCTATGCGAGGATAGGTTGTGCTACGAGGAAAGCTGTATCAGGTAAGAACTACGAGTTCCAGTCATAAAAGATGCACAGATCATGGGACGCTACCAACACTAGTAGTGTGCCCGTGCTAACGCTACGGTAAAATACAAAACAAGATAAAATTTGTAAAATATAAAACGAACAATCAGATTCATTAAGATTCACGTCTCATATATTGTATAACGAAATATTTTTGTCACATAATGAATGTCACATAACGACTGATCCTTTGAGGAGGCGACAACATCATTGGACTCACCCACCGACGACTTTCTCCATCTCCACATTGTTTAAACTTGAGACTACAAAGAAAACAAACATTTTTGTCACATAAAGAAATATGAAACACAGTAAGGAAATAGGTGTTTGTGGACTATTTACTTACCACATCACCATGCTAGGACGTCTTTATACACAATATTTTTGGTGCTCTTCCCTGAGGCATCTACTTCATTCTTTGGTTTGAGCAAGTTGATCGTGGTTGTGGAGGTATTTGACCACGTTGAAGGAATTTCGAACACGCTGGAAGAGGTGTTCGACCATATTGAAGAAGCACTGAACGTGGTCGTAAGGGCTATCGAACACGTTGTCAAGACATCGACCACATCGTGTGTAGTCGGAAGGAGCTTCGACCACACAGAAGCTTTGAACGTGATCTTGTTTAGAAGTCGTATGCGAGGATTGGAATGTTGGAAGTCTTACGACTTCGCCCAGAACCTTTACGACCTCTCATGATCGCCTACGACCGGTTTCGACTGCTACCAACCGCTTCCGACCGCCTACTGCTGCCAATCGACCACTTAGGCAGCCGTTCGATCGCTCTTCTCCGTCGCCACGCTATCCTTTCTACGACCGCGAACGATTTACCGTGATTGCACGCAGTGATGCTGGCGATAACTGTTCCCCATAGTCGAAACACTCTTTCGACCACGTTCACTTCCTTACAACGTGGTTGGAATCGCTTCCGACCACGTTCAAGTCTTCTCGGCTCGATCGCAGCTCCTTCCGACCACTTACGCTATGGTCGTAGCCTTCACAATGTGATCGAACGCTTTACAACGTGGTCGATAGCCCTTACGATCACGTTCAGCGCTCAATCAACGTGGTCAAACACCTCTGCGACCACGTTCAAACATCCTTGAGTGTGGTCGAACGCCCCTTCGACCACGTTCAACTTGCTTTGGTGCGGTCGTACATCCTTCGATCACCTTCAAATGTTATGCGTTGTGGTCGTACGTCTTCTTCAGGATTGCCGTTGTTGAACAAATTTCGACCACGTTTGCTAAGGCTTTGTCGTGGTCGTAAGTCCTTCCGACCATGGTTGCCGTGGTCGTAAGTCCTTCCGTTAACACATGAATGCCAAATACTAACATTTTTCACAGATGGCATCATGATAGCGTCTAAGGCCCATTCATTTCGGTTTAAACTTCTATCTTCTAACTTATTTTTTACTATTTATAAATTTTATTTTTTCTAGCTTTTTTTTGCCGGTTCTTTTTTCCGTATTAATTTGAGTTGTCCATGATGGATTAACTTGTTTTTTTATTTTTTAAATTTTTTAAAATTTAGTTACCACCAAATAAACCATTATCAGTTACAGTGTAATTCCAACCAACTACAGTGCAATTTCAACCATAAATCAACTTATTTTAGCCCAACCGAGCAACACCTAAAATATTACTACAGATCCAAACAACTTGAGTGTACGAGTGCAAAGTCTGCATTAGATGACAAACGCAAGTTACGCAACGTGCACTTTGATACGTAAGAAGCATATTAGTTTGACTTTCCAATCCAGACAGCTCTCTTGGCAGTTGAAGAGATATTTGTTTCTAATCTCCGAGCACAACGGAGCACCTAACACCATGGCAACATGGCGCCAAGGAACAGATGACAGCATGAAGATGAACGATTCAAGAGACATTCCTCATGTGCAAATAAACATGTCATCATTTACATACGAATGTTGCCTGATAACAATTTTCATGGGTTGTATTATGTCAGCATCATAAAACAAATCAAAAGGACGGGAAACAGAGGTGTCCTTTCTGCATCCAGAAGGAACTTCTATGATGCTAGAGCACTTTCAGTCTCAGCGATCCATTCTTGCGATGAGAGTTCAGATTAATTTAGTTGGCTGCTGACGATACTTCCAAGGAGATCTCTGAAGGTTTCTTCTTGAAGTTAAGCTGAGCTTGCTTCCTGGGGTTCGTAGGGCCTGCGACGAAAGAGAGCAATATAAGCTCATCGACCATGTGGATAAAAAAGTCACTAATTAGACAGGGGTGTAGAGCAGCCCAAAGTCAAAACCTGGTTTTATTTGCTTGTTGGAGGAGAGAACTGATGATTTCCACTGATCGTACGCTTGTTTTTCCATCTTCTTGTGCCTTTTGTAAGTTGGTAGCTGCCATTAGAAGAATCAGGCAGCAGTCACAATAATGATCCAAAAGAATGCACATACTCATCAGGAACGTGTTAATGGAGCTGCATGTCCGACAAATTAGAAGCTATAACAAGGACTAATTGCATGATTTTAGGTAGCTTCAAAAATTTAGCCAACAATCATGATTTTCTTCCAACTAAAGAAAAGTACTCTACACTACACGTCAATACTGATGAAATCACTGCTCATATTAACATGATGTATTTGTCTTGATTCTTTTAAGGTATTCAGTATGTATGTGCGACTTTATTTGATGATACTTCCATAATTCCATTAAGTTAAACGGCCATTCTTGTACAGTTGTAGCTGGATTCTTATATAAAAATATTGCAACCTGCATTATGTGAAGATCAAGACATTTACGGAACCACTAAAATGCATCTGCTGGCCATGTTTGCTTGTTCAGCTTGCAACAATTTTTTCCTGTGAGAAATGCAACAAGTAAAATTGTTTGAATCGACAAAAACATTGCCTGTTGGCTTAATGTTAGACGAAAAAGTCCTAACAAAAGGGCCTCATCGAAACCATTTTTTCATGAAGCAAGGCACATCTTGCTACTGTTTTTCCCTTGTGGCAATAAATAAGCACCATCTTGTTTCATTAGTGTCTTCTAGTTTATTCAAGTACCAAGCAGCATAGTCATAGCCTTTTTTAATTACCAGAGGCCAGCAAATAAAAGACACCTTAGCTTAACTTCTTTTCTATAGCTTTATGTCATGCATTTCAAAAGGAAAGACATGATCAATACTCTGCATGTAATGAACGCTAAGCGGGTACATACATCTAGCTCATCTTGGCCATCCCCTGAGGATTCACCAGATAAATCACTATCATCCTCATGTCTCCTTTTGCTAGGTAAAACATCCAGCAGTTCTGTAACAACAATTTCAGATTATATGAGTGTACTATAAAAAAATTCTGGCAAACTACAAACTTTAACAATATCAATTGTCACATGTATATGAATGAGTAATTCATGAATATGAACAATGGATGCATCAGAGATAGAGCATGATAATGCAGATACCTCTATTCCCTTTTACAGATTTTGGATCCTTCTTCTCCTTGGCTATCCCAAAAACATCAAAGCAAAGGTCTCCCATGGATGTTGAAACCTGCAATCAACACAATTCATAGTCAAAATGGGATGATCCAGAGCACCAATCCAAACATATGCATCTCTCTCTCTCTCTCAACACTCATGCAAAGATGAGATGCAGACACCAACAATGCACATGCAAAGATGTGATGATTCAAGTCTATTACCGTTGTAAATTCAGAGCTAGATGTACCACATAGGTCTATCAGCTTCAGTTTGTCAACTTTGAGCTGCAGGAAAAATGGGGAAAGCTTCAGTACTACAAATCATTTATTCAACTGCAAAGATGCAAATAAAGCATTACTATTAATTCTGCTAGCACCTTGTGCCTCTTTGCACATAAATAGAATGCTGCTGCAGTAAACACTGGTCAGCCGAAGTCAGTGCTTGCCCGGCGAGAAGGTGGCAATGCAGCCAAGAAACGCTCCTTGTAGCTGAAACAGAAAAATCCTACCGTCGATACAATTTTGAAGCATCAAATAGTTCGCATCTCACACTCTATTGCAAACTTGGCCATTCGGTACTCTACTGGTCTGAATGATCTCAATTTAGTAACTTCTGTGGCAATATCACTTCTCCACCGGCAGACTAATGGACACAAATCTAGGATTCCAGTACAACCAAACAATCAAGAGAAAGCAGACTTAGAGTGACAATCCCTTTTGCACGAAAGGTATCAGCCTGACACAGCCAAACTGGATGCCCAATTCACGCACATCCAATGTTGTCCTACAAGAAGAAATTTCAGTCTATTCGTCAAGAGTCGTTCGCATCAATTGGCGGAACAAAAGTGCAAAGAAGCGTACTTGACACCAAGACCATTCTGCAACACATTGAACGATCTAATGTACGCCTTCTCCGACATTCCACTCATATGCACCGCCTCTGCCCGATCAAATATCACTTGAAACCTGCACAATCCACAGATAAAACAAGACGGGTCACACCTCTGAATTACCTCTCTTGCTCTTCCTGCAGTAGTTTGGCTTATTAACATCTCTGAATTACGTAATGAGCCGTGAAAGACCAAAAATAGATAAAGAACATAGCTAGGTGGATACAGAATACGGATTACAAAACTGGCAGCTACATGTAACAACTGGATGTAAATCAATTCTTGGAACATTAATCAATCAAGAAAATTTTGAAACGCTAAAACAATGCTTAGAAATAGAGGCATTTGTTCCTAGGAGGCATGCAAGAAACTAAACATCTCCGTCCAAGAAACCACCTCTGCTCCAAGAACTTAGACAATAAATCGACGGAATCATTACAATTCAAGAACCGAAAGCTACAAATCAAGATCAAAGGCAGGCAAAATCAAGATCCAAGAAACATCGGGATCGCCTCCCTGTCTAGCAAGAACCTGTCCGAGACAGCGCAAAGGAACACCGAGAGCTCAGAAAACTGACCTGTCGTGGCATGACGAACGAGGAGACGTCATCACCGCCGTTTCTGCTCACGGGGCTGCAGATGGGGGACGGCGATGCGGGGCGGTGGTCGGTAAGCGATCCAGCGCTCCATGCGGCGCAGCTGCCGTAGGACGACGCCGGGCGGCGGCCGTAGGGGCCACCGCGGCTGCCCATCGCGGCCATCGCGAGCAGCATCTGCGTGCTCCTCCCCGCGGATGCCTCTGGCTCGGGCTCTGCGTCGGCGGCGCCCTCGAAGGCGTCGGAGCAGGCGGGCGAGGACCCCGCCGAGACGCGGGAGGCGGCGGTGGGCTCGCCGACGCAGGGGAGCGGGAGCGGGAGGAGGCGGTCGACGCGGCGCACGTTGGTGCTGCCGCAGGAGGATACGCAGTGGGGGAGCGGCGGGAGTGGAGGCGCGGGGGAGAGGCGGAGATGGGGGAGCGGCGGAGGAGGAGGAGGGAGGGGAGGAGGCGGCGGAGAATCTCAGGGGAGCGCACGGGTTCAGTTGGGGAGGCAGGAGCGTGGGCGTCGGGGTGGGTGCGTGGGCGTCGGGGTAGGTTTCGGTTAAATGATGTGCATGATCCAAATAATTTTGGCTTTTGGATTTTCAATGAGTAAGAGAAGAAGACTTGAAGAGAGATCCAGACCATCCATTTGTATGAAGTTGGAATCCTTTGGTACACAAATCTGGGTGGACTTAGATTAGGCATGACTGTAGGGGTGGTTGAGGGGGTGGATTTAGTAAAGAAAATTTTGGTGTATTATAGAGTAGGGTAGACTATCTTCCCAATGTAATAGATGTCAGAGAACAGTGGTCGTTGGATGGAGATCATGGGGCTCTGGCAATGCTAGCTCCCCAATTGAGTAGATGATTGGCCCACTCATGCTAACCAGATGGCCGAGATGATGAGGCTATATTCTGTTTTAAGTTCTCAGCTGATACTCCTGGCACTGTGATTTCTGTGAGTATTGCAGTTCTGTCAAGCAAATGCAGCTCCAGAAAAGCATCCATGATCAAACAAGCCAACGGGTCAAGACAGGCACAGGTTCATGTCCCCTAGTTAGAAAAGTCAGCTGATTCTTGACTGCTTATCTTCTGTGAACCTCTGAGTTCTATCTGCTTTTTTTTTCTTCTCACGAGTCAATGGTCGACTTTCTGCAGTATTGATGAGGGAGTTACTGACAGAGTGACAGATAACCATAAGAGCGGGGGAAAAAGCCGTGAGAGTTACTACTTGCAAGCTCAGCGGTCAAACATGTCGCAAGCCTGCAACTATCAGCAGTCAAACAGGTCGCAAGCCATTTCCATCTCAAAGAGCATTGCTACATCGGTGCAAACGGGTCGGATTCGAACGGATATTGTTGTTACCATATCCTAATCCATATTTTTTCTCCGGATTTGGTACCAATCGGATTCGGTGCCGGATCGGTCGGGATTAACCCGAGCCGTTTTCACCCCTACTTGTTTGTAAGGAATACATGCAGTACAACAAATTGAGTAGGAGGACGTACTGTCAAGAACTTGATGTTACTACTTAATAGCTGATGTGGAAGATTTTATTTTACCATTGCAAAAGAAAATGAAACGTCAAATAGTAGCACTAACTTGAAATCAAACTTGAAGATGTATCGAATTCGGACAGATATTGCTGTTACCATATCCTAACCCATATTTTTTCTCCGAATTCGGTACCAATCGGATTCGGTGCCGGATCGGTCGGGATTAGCCCGACCCGTTTGCACCCCTATTGCTACACGCCCAAACGTTTGCAGTCACACAATCGCTCTACTTTTTCTAACGTTCGCGACCAAAACGGGCCCTTAATTCTCTAATAAAATTAGAACTGACTTGGCTTTGCGAGGCTGTCTACAAACTTGCATGTGATTCTAGGAGATTACTACACAGGACATGGAGTAAGTTGGCCTCTTGATGCTGCTGTGCCGGAAAGCCGGCAGCTTGGTATTGCCGACGTGTGACAGACGAGTCCTTACCGGGGATCGAGCAAAAGTGTTGTTGGCCGGTTGTCGGCTTTGCGAATCGCAGTGCGGGCGAGATGGTGAGGAAGCGACGGTGGGGAGCATCTCGCTTTCTTTCGCTTGCGGTGTAGGCTTTGGCACACAAAAGCGGCATGTTCTCTGCCTTTCGGGGCGCCTTTTGAACGGCATGTCCTTTCTTTCTTCTCCCCTCTCCCTTCCGTTTCTTGATGAGAGAAGTTTCTCAGGCTTGAATGTCAAGAATCTCTAGCAAATCGACACGAGACAACCTGCTTGCTTACACAATTCTGGTTTTGGGATAAGTTTATTAGAAGTTTTCTCGAGTATACCATATCTTCTTGAGCATATTTTACCGAAATTTGTTTGAATTTGACAGCATCCGCATCCATAGTTTTAGAACAAATGGATCTTTGTATGCAATGACAAAACTGTCTGTAACAGCAACCACTAGGCCATGATTCTGAAGGTGATGTTCTCCAACTAGCACATGTACTTCTGCTGTCCACTGTCTTTTCTGACTTGCCCGTATCCCTTCTCACAGGGTGAAACGAATAAAAGCACAGCACGTTCAGCATCATACAGTATAAGGTTCCTGAAGAAAATCCCAGGCTCAAAAAGATAACCTAATAATCCAGACCGGAACAGACAAGCAGATATCTCTAGAGATGCCTGTTGGGATCTATTTTGCACTTGGGGTCTAGATCTGAGAGGGAAGGAAGAGAGGGAGAGGGTACTGACCATCGAATTGCGTGGAGGAGGAGCCGGCCATGGCTGTTCGTCGGTGAAGCAGTCGGGGAAGAGAACGATGGTGGCGGCGGCGGAGAAGATCCGGCGACGTGGACGGCGATGGTGCTTCCCGTCGCCTACTGCGCACCCTCTGCGATCGGTCTAGGGTTTTTCGGGTGAGGATGTACGGCTCAGGCGAACCTCGTAGCTCGAGCCGCCGGCCCCCACCCCTGTATTTATTGCGCAGCGCGACGGGGGCCCATCAGCCAGTAGTTGGGCTGAGCGCCCCCGATCAGGACGCGGATCAAGGCCCGATTAGCCGTTGGGCTAATCGGCTGAGATCATTCTAACATTCTCCCCCTTGATCTCAATCTATACTTTATCTTTAATTACTTTTGCCTTTACACATTCCATCACAGATTAGTGTATAGAACATGTCTCATCGTCACGGTCAATCGCCGATAGATTCAACAGCTACAATACACCTCTCTGTTCTGAAATAGTTACTTTAATCTTTTGGGGCCATCTTTTAGTCCAGGAATCATAGGCTTTCCCTTAAACCCATGCCAGCTACATGTTCTCTGAACACGTTGGGTGGTAAACCTTTAGTAAGCGGATCCGCTAACATCTTTGCGGTACTTATGTACTCAAGACTTATAATTTGATCCCGAACTTTATCTTTCACAACATAGTACTTTATGTCAATGTGTTTGGCAGCACCACTTGACTTATTGTTGTGGGCATACGTTACTGCGGGTTCATTATCGCAGTACAACTTAAGTGGTCTATTGATGTCGTCAACCACTTTTAAACCGGGTATGAACTTCTTTAGCCAGTTCACCTACCCCGTAGCCTCATAACATGCTACAAACTCGGCATACATTGTGGACGATGTAGTGACGGTTTGCTTTGAGCTTTTCCACGATATAGCTCCTCCAGCGAGAGTGAACACATATCCGGATGTAGACTTTCTATCATCTCCCGCAAAATCAGAATCTGTATACCCCACTATATGGAGTAAATCTGATCTTCTGTATGTCATCATGAGGCCTTTTGTTCATTGCAAATAACGCAAGACTTTCTTTATCAATTTCCAATGTTCTATTCCAGGATTGCTCTGGAATCCGCCAAGTAACCCGGTAACAAATGCTATGTTAGGGCGTGTGCACACTTGAGCATACTGTAAGCTTCCGACAGCTGAAGCATATGGAACCGCTTTCATTTGATCGATCTCATACTGGTTCCTGGGCATTGAAAATCCCCATATCTGTCGCCCTTGACTATAAGTGCAGGTGAAGGACTACATTTATGCATACCAAATTTCTTTAAGATTTTCTCTATGTATGCCTTTTGTGACAGTCCCAATGTCCCCTTGTTTCTATCCCGGTGAATTTCGATCCCTAGAACGAACGAAGTTTCACCAAGGTCTTTCATATCAAAATTTGAGGACAAAAACTTCTTTGTCTCCAGTAGCAGACTAACATCAAGTACCACTGTCTTGAAGCTTGTTTTAAACTTCCCATCTTTGTCTCCAGTAGCAGACTAACTTCTTTGTCTCCAGTAGCAGACTAACTTCTTTGTCTCCAGTAGCAGACTAACAGGATTAGGAAGATAAACTTCCCATCTTTAAACTTTGTATAAATACAGTTGTCCTCTACATTCTCTTTAAACCCAAATTTTCTTATTGTACTGTCAAACTTCAAGTACCACTGTCTTGAAGCTTATTTTAACCCATAAATCGATTTCTTTAGGCGGCATCCCATTCTTTCATTTCCTTCCACGACAAAACCTTTCGGTTGTGCCATGTAAACATTTTCCTCCAAGTCCCCATTAAGAAATGTCGTCTTTACATCCATCTGATGTAACTCTAAATCATAATGTGCTACTAATGCCATTATGATTCTGAAGGAATCTTTACATGAGACTAGAGAAAAGGTCTCATTGTAATCAATCCCTTCTCTTTGCGTGAAGCCTTTTGCCACAAGTCGCGCTTTGTATCTTTCTATATTCCCTTGAGAGTCAAGCTTTGTCTTGTAGACCCATTTACAGCATACTGTTTTGGCTCCTTTAGGAATAATTTCCAAGTCCCAGACTTTATTAGTCTTCATGGACCTCATTTCCTCTTCCATGGCCTCAAGCCATTTTGAGGAATTTTCGCTTCTCATGGCTTCTTCAAATGAGGTGGGATCCTCCTCCATTTGAAATTCCTCTGTATGATAAATCTGATAATCATCAGAAATAGCTGATCTTCTTACTCTTTGAGACCTCCTCATTTGGTACATCTTCTGTTTGAGGCTGCTGTTGCTCCACCTCATCTGTGGCAATAGGTTCTATAGGATCCTGAAGAACATGTTCCTCATTATCATTCATTGTTGCCACAGGAGGAACAATAACAGGTGCTGGCACCACAGTGTCTTGCACCATCGGTGCAGCGACAGCAGGTAGTGTGAAGAATGACTCTTGAATCATCGGAGTGGGCGCATACACCCGCTTCTCTTCAAGATCAATCTCACGAGCCACCATATTTCCTCTCATCATTTCATCCTCTAAGAAGACAGCGTGTCTCGTTTCTATAAACTTTGTATATCTATCTGGACAGTAGAAACGAAAACCTTTTGACTTTTCAGGGTAGCCAATGAAATGGCAACTCACTGTTTTGGGATCAAGCTTCCCAAGGTTTGGGTTAAATACTTTAGCCTCAGCAGGACTCCCCCATACACGTAAGTGGTTTAGTGAGGGAACTCTTCCTGTCCACAACTCGTACGGTGTTTTGGGCACCGACTTACTAGGCACTCTGTTGAGAATATGAATGGCGGTTTTCAACGCCTCCATCCATAAACTCAATGGCAGTGTGTAGTAACTCATCATGCTTCGCACCATATCCATCAGGGTACGGTTGCGTCTTTCAGCTACTCCATTTTGCTGAGGTTCGCCCGGTGTAGAATACTGGGCCACTATTCCATTTTCCTGTAAATACCTTGCAAAAGGTCCAGGAACTTGTCCATATGGGGTATGTCGACCGTAGTACTCCCCCCCACGATCAGATCGGACTATCTTAATCTTTAAATCGTGTTGGTTTTCAATTTCAGCCTTAAATATCTTGAATTTGTCCAAGGCTTCATTTCTTTCTTTGATTGGATAAATATATCCATAACGGGAGTAATCATCCGTGAATGTTATGAACGAGTCATATCCATCCACACTTTTCATAGGAAAAGGACCACAAATATCTGTGTGAATAATTTGTAGAACTCCTGTGCTTCTTTTAGCGTCTTTTTTAATTTTCTTTACATATTTTCCTTTAATGCATTCTCTGCATTGTTCTAAGTCTGAGAACTCTAATAGAGGAATAATTTCATTCTTAACAAGTCTTTCTATTCTCCCCCTCGAAATATGGCCTAAACGACAGTGTCATAATTTCGACGATTCATTATGAGTTCTCTTTCGTTTTCTGTTCGCATTCACAGGCGAGAATATACGCTCATTCACATCACATACGGAATTCACATTTTCACGAAGTGACAACAAATAAAGCTCATTCTGTAAGATGGCAAGACCAACACATTCTTTATTAAACATTATTTCACACTTGCCATTTTCAAAATTACAATCATAACCATCTTTGTCCAAATTTGAAACACTAATCGAATTCCTCTGTAAAGAGGGAACAAAAAGGACATCTCTAAGTAAAAGATTGGAGCCATTAGCTAACTCTAATGAAAGATCGCCAACGGCTTTAACTTCAGCTTGGACTCCATTTGCAACTTTAATGCATCTTTCGTTTCTTTGCGTAGTCCTCGTCGAACGGAATCCCTGTAAAGAATTAGCAACATTAATAGTTGCTCCTGAGTCAATCCACCAAGTGGATTTCGAATATTGCACATACAGAGATTCATTTATAAAGGTAATAATGTTCTCACCTTTCTTTGCCATTATCATCTTTAAATAATCAGGACAGTTCTTCTTGTAGTGTCCCGTCTTCTTGCAGTGAAGACACTGATATTTGTCTACAGCAAATTTATTCTGTTGAGGCTGATGGACAGAGGCTTTTCCCTTGTTCTTTGATAAGGAGGTACTGTTGAAGTTCTTTTTCTTGTTATCCTTCACATAGTTGATAGATCCACCATGTGAGGATTTAATTCTTTCCTCCTCTTGCACACACATAGCTATGCACTTTTCCAAGTCCCATTTCTCGGGCTGCATATTGTAGTTGACAACGAATGTGTCAAACTCTTTAGGCAAGGAAGCAAAAACCAAATGAATAAGGAACTCATCCTTGAGAGCCAAATCCATTGGTTTAAGCTTGGATGCCAAGTTGCTCATCCTCAGTATGTGCTCTCTTATGCCACTGCCACCACCAGAGTACCTCTCTGTCACAAGCTGTTTAATCAGCTGTGTAGCATAAGTCTTTGAAGAGCCAGTAAATTGACTCTTTATTCTCTCAAGGTACTCTGTGACAGTGTCACACTCTGCGATTGAGCCCACAATAGCAGGCTCAATCGTGTTCTTTATCACAGCCATACATTTCTTGTTGGCTGTGGTCCATTTCTTATGCTCAAGGTCGTAAGACATATGTAAGGGAGCATGATCCCTCTGTCTTTTCTGCCAAGCAGTATCATCCTCATTTTGATCCCTCACTGGTGCCATAGGCTCAGTGGGACGTGCTGTAGTGAGGACCCAGTCCACCTCAGCCAAGATAAACGCTAAGTCTATTTTTTTCTTCCACTCTCCATAATTATCTCCTTTGAGAGTGGGGATCTCTCTGATACAACTCATCAAGTTGTATCCTCCTGAAAAATATTTCAAATAAAGTGAGAACATAACAGGAAAATTATATGCCTTATTTCCAACGTTGGTCAAAAATACGACATACCATTAAATCAATTTTATCTATACATTAAATCTATATCACCGTTGGGCAGAAATAGAAATAATGCATAAAATCATCAATTAAAAATTATAATACTGTTATTATCAACGTTGGTTAGAAAATAACAATATCATAATTATCTGGGATTTATATCTATTTTTCCAAAATTAAATTCTCCCGTTAGTTCGAATTTAATAATGAAAAACAATCAACATTAACTTTTGCAGCGGAAACTGTAATTATTCTAAAATAATTCATTATACAGAAGCATTATACTGTACACTTTTAATCTCTAAAAAATTAACACGTTGGTGCAAAAAATTGCAGAGATTTTGGATCAAATTTCAATCAAATTCACTCATAAATGCTTCTGAAAATCAACAAATTCATTTAATGGAATTACTGTGCAAAATGGCCAAACTTGGCCCATCCCTTGCGGCTGCGGCCCACTCGGCCAGCTCCCACGCGTGCGTGGCCGGCCCAACTGGAAAACGTGCAGCCCACAGTCCACACGCCCCGAATCAGCTCATTAGTGCCCGCCCGATCTCGGCCACACAACGGAATCCGACGGCTCGGAGTGAAAAACGCCCGAGCAAACCCCCCCCCCCCCGCAGGCCTCAAACCCTAACCCTAGGGGCATTAGCCCAATCCCCACCCGAAAAACACGGCGCCCAGCGGCGGCGCATGAGGAGGGGGCGCAAGGGAGGGCCGGCGGGGGGCAGCGCCCGCGAGGCGGCGGCGGCGTCGGCCCCAAGCGGAGCACGGCGGCCGGGCGCGGCGCGGCGCAGAGCGGCCCACGGCGCAAGGAGGAGCGGCGCGGCGGCGGCCCGAGCACACCTCTTGCCGGCGGCGGCGCCCGAAAGGTCCCCCTTGTCGATCCTTTCTCTCTTTTTTTGTTGGGTTCTGGTTTGCCGCCGATCCAAGAGGGGTTCGATTTGGGGATTCAACCTGGTTCTGGATCTTGGAACTTTTGTGGCTCTGATACCATTGTTGGGATCTATTTTGCACTTGGGGTCTAGATCTGAGAGGGAAGGAAGAGAGGGAGAGGGTACTGACCATCGGATTGCGTGGAGGAGGAGCCGACCATGGCTGTTCGTCGGTGAAGTAGTCGGGGAAGAGAACGATGGCGGCGGCGGAGAAGATCCGGCGACGTGGACGGCGATGGTGCTTCCCGTCGCCTACTGCGCACCCTCTGCGATCGGTCTAGGGTTTTTCGGGTGAGGATGTACGGCTCAGGCGAACCTCGTAGCTCGAGCCGCCGGCCCCCACCCCTGTATTTATTGCGCAGCGCGACGGGGGCCCATCAGCCAGTAGTTGGGCTGAGCGCCCCCGATCAGGGCGCGGATCAAGGCCCGATTAGCCGTAATCGGCTGAGATCATTCTAACAATGCCTTTCTGAAATAGCAGACACAGGGTTCACAATCTTACTGAATGAGGGGTAAAGGATTACACCAGTGTGCAGACAAATTAACAAAGTTATCCGCATTTTATTGTTACGACAGCACGGTTTGGATCGAATGTAGTAGCCGCCCAATTACAGGATTTCCTTGGTTTCTCGCTTCGGCATCTGATGCTACTCAATTGAATACTGTACATTGCAATGCGCATCTCTTACATAATGACACATCTAAGCGCTAGGCCTTTCTGCTCTACTCTTTGGTCTTCGTTACCTGCAGAAAACCCAAGTAGGTTTAGAATCGCCAGTGTAAACAGAGAACATTCACGAACATGGAAGAATTATGAAGCTAATATGTAGCTTCTTATGCAACTTCAACCTACATCTTTTCATAACAAAACTACACTGACTACAGCACGTTATAAAGAAGATTACTGATGGGAATTCTGGCATTTGACTGCTTCTTGCAAAAGCATGCAACAGAAACTGCGTCAGCTGCTGGCTACTAAAAACTTCACGCAGTGGATATTTGCTAGAATCACTTCGCAGGAGGGCATTGGGTTGTGGCTTGACAAGTTACTCTTGGCAAGGATTTCGGATTTTCAAGATCAATTCCTCCAAGTAGCTAGAGTTCAAAAACATTCTCCACATCTCAGCTACTCGAGCAATGAAAAGGAAAATACCTTCATGAGGCTGGTAAAGCCTGCGATTCTGAGGAGTTGACATCTCCTTTTTTAAGCTGGTCAAGATGTCCTCCATTGTATGCTCCCTTTGCCAGCTTCCAAGCATAGGAAATAGGCTTGGTTCAACCTAGAAAAGTAGCTTGTTATAAGTGCTAAACCGAACATCATTTGTCAACTACTTCAGCACAATTGGGAAAAAAAGGTCGCATGAGTACCATTCCGGTTTCTTGATTCACACATGTCATATTGATTTGAGTCTGGAATCGAACAGTAGGTGGTTTATCTGGATAATCTGTATCACAGAACAGCTTCAATTGATAGATCCGTCCCTCATGAACAGTCTGCAAGACAAAAAGAATGCAGTAATTCATTTGGTTTGAGCATACTGAAGCAAATGCAGTTAATATCTACTCATGGGTATTTTTACAGCGTACATTGGGCGGACCAATAAT
This sequence comes from Dendrocalamus latiflorus, assembly GCA_017311315.1. Classification (NCBI taxonomy): domain Eukaryota; kingdom Viridiplantae; phylum Streptophyta; class Magnoliopsida; order Poales; family Poaceae; genus Dendrocalamus; species Dendrocalamus latiflorus. The sequence continues at coordinate 7,051,572 of CM029631.1, forward strand.
AGTTCCCGCCCAGTGAATGCAGTAATTCATTTGGTTTGAGCATACTGAAGCAAATGCAGTTAATATCTACTAATGGTTATTTTTACAGCGTACATTGGGTGGACCAATAATAGTTCCTGTCCGGTGAATGCAGTAATTCATTTGGTTTGAGCATACTGAAGCCAATGCAGTTAATATCTACTAATGGTTACTTTTACAGCGTACATTGGATGGACCAATAATAGTTCCCGTCCAGGAGCGCATATATATGTCATCAGCATCATCCATCCCATAGCTCACAGTTCCATCACCGCCCTTCTCACCTCGTTCAAGCTCCTCTAGAAGTCTAAAGTTTCTGGGAACTGAAGATAACACAGTCAGCAGTATAAAAGAGCATGCAATAGATTATTATTAGCAACTCATTCAAGCAGAGGTAAACATGAATAAAAGAAAAACACAATAATTAATTTTTTATTTCTAAATCATTTCATGTTTTTTATCCAATAATTAACTTTATCAAAGAGTTGCATTTATAATTTTCAAAGCTGTTTTAGAGGTTATAAAATTGGAGTGTAATAGTTAATCTAACGATGTATTAGCATAAGTTTCCACTAGCTCTCTAGTGAGCAGAGCACACTCCATCCATTCAAGTAGCAGAAGAATTGTGCTGTTTGAGGGAAACAATGTTGCGTGCCTGCACAAAAAATAAAATACTCGAAACAAATAGAGAGTGTGTAACGCCACAACTCACAAGATTAACCTGTTATTGCAAGAAGGCTGCTAACCTAATTTCGAATTGTAATCAAGCACAAGGAACAAGATCTGGAGGTAATAAAGCCAGACAACACTCTTTTCTTTGTTTCTCTATTTGCCAATTGAAGCATTCTTTTTGTAAGAGCTTATTCCAGTTGCATAAATGCAATGCTTTGTATCTGGAGCAACATAGAAGATTATCTCCATCATGAATGAGAACAAGAGCAAATTATTAGGCCAGAAAATAAGCTCTGGTTACTTCTCTGGATAGTAATAATACACTCACCTCGTGCATAACCCTGACTCTAATAGAAACAAACAATCGGACAAAATGTTTTTGGGATGGTCAAAGTTTCCATATTTGTAGCCACGAAGAAAGCTAAGCTCGCATTATGCACATTGTTGTACATGTGTGCACCTCACTGCAACATTGCTAAGCCACTCACCTAGCCTGCTGTACAATGTTTTAGCACTATTTCCTGTTGGAGCTATAGGGTTCATAAACTTCAAGTGTTCCTTCGCGAATGCCTATGCTTTAAGGGCAATATCTTCGTTCCTTACCGAATTATATTATAGTTTTCTGAACATTTAAGTATCAAGAGAGGTCTAGCCATTTTTTTCCAACTATATGTATTACTTTTTGAGAATTGCACAGATCTTAAAGTAGAAGTAGTTATTAGGAGGTTAGGTAAACTGGCACTAGTTGTAAATTTCTATTTACTTAGGCTCCCGTAGGTTGTTCCAAATCTGGCAGATTTTCACATTAGAACAGGAACGCTCCAGTTTTCAATTAAATTTTTTCCTATCTGTTCATTGTTCAACACATTAAAAGAAAAGGCCAAATCAACACGGCAACAAAACTACCCTCAATCCGTTCAAAATATTTCACGGTTGTTGACTTCCAACCCTCCTAATCTGTTTGATGGTTTGTTGCCACCATCTGCAGGTCATTCAGCATGAGAGCTGATGTAGGCTAGTTTGAAGTGCCAGATATTGAGATGATTATGTTGCACTATAGCCTTGTGTCGCTGCCATCGAGGAACACCAAGCAAAATTTAAAAAGAAACACAAGAAAGCAATAAGAGACAGTCACCAAAAGGACTGACAAGCAGGCAAAGCTTAAATGATTCCGGAATTGGGTACCACTGGCAAGAAGGCCAACTGCCTTAGCTACATTGGTTAAGAGTTTTAAATGATGAATCCTGTTTCTATGTGGAAAGAAACGACAAATATACCCTTCACCCATATAATACTTGGGAGTAATCTTTACACTTTCTTTGCTTCAAAATTCGTAAAGCTTTGTTTAGCCGGAGGCATGCTGGTCACAAATGACTAATACCAGAGGGTAACAGGAAAAAAAGCTTGTCACACTTTTTTTAGGGTTTTATTAAACATCGTCCGGATGTTTTCTTCCTAACTATCATCCAGATTTAGGACCATTGAATTAGAGATCCAATGGCCATGAATTCTCCCCCCTCCCTTTGAAAAAAATCTCCCCCTTTAAAAACAAGGGGCTCTTTGATATCTAATCCAAAGGTCACAAATTTATATGATAATTAGAAAGAAAACATCCGAATGATACCTAGACACTCCCTTTTTTTTAATACCATTAGTTAAACTGCACATAGGGATCTAAAATTGCAATATTGTTCTATCTAAACAGGCCCTAAGAGTGGGTTCTGATTCCAATTACTGGGTTGCACTAAAGTATTAATGGAGTTACTGATAGAGAACAGGACATGTAAGAATAATAGTTACAACTTACAAGTACCCAAATCAAGAAATGGTTCAAATATCAAGATATTACCATAAAAAGTCAAAGCTTAGACTATGAATCATGATACGAAACTAATCCATATGCAATAATTTGAAAGAAAAGATAAATTGTGACCGGCCAACAAATCCAGCTGGTCCCCCTAATCCATACCGGTCCATCCATCTAAAGTTGCGCCCATAATTGAGGAATTCATCAGTTCTTGACTTAGGCATAAAGGAACAAACCTCTCAACCAAAATTCACACCGGTAATAATTATTCAGAAAGAATTGTGAATTGGGCCTCATCAACAGCTCCAGACGGTTGCTCAATGCTCAGACCAATCTCTAGTCCGTCAACCTGATACTCCTACTGAAATCGCCCCAACATTCCCCCTATGCACCACAACCCCATCTTGAAATAATCCTAGTTCCTAAGAATTCTACATTTGCTCAAGAATTTCTTCACTACATGGCCATAAAAATCAGTACTGGGCATGACAATTGCTGAAGACAAACTTCACAAAGCATCATTGATAAGGAACGCTGAATTGGGATTCACCAGGAACCCCAGCGCACTCTCTCACGCTCAGGCCACCAGACCCCGAGCCTAATCCCTCAACTCCATCCCCCATTACTTGAAGCATCCCAAAATCCCACCACGAATTAAGAACCCTTGACTTCTTGGCAACAAACGTCTCACCCAAATCCGCAGCCATAAACCACGTTCTACAAGAAGCCATACATAAGAAAGAAAAATGATGAACAGGGACTCACCGACGACCCCAGCCGATCCTTCGGATCCCATAGCGAACCCTCTCTTTCCTCCTCCAGCTGCGACTGCTGCCCTGCCCCCTGCAAGTCTTGAGTTGTGCTAGACTAGACGTGGTGGTGGCAATCACTAAACTGAGCTGCGAGGACAACGAATATTCCAAGCCCCGCGTGAAGTCTTTTCGTTTTAGAGAGAGAGAGAGAGAGAGAGAGAGAGAGAGAACTGCTCTGGGAAGGATTACAACTGGACAGGGGCCCAGGGCAGCAAGAAAGGGCAAGAGGAGGAGGATACTGTCAGTGTGAAGTAGGCTGTAGGCAGTGATCGATGGAGAGAGAAGATAATTTGGCTGCTTAATTTAGGGGTGTTTGGGTTCACTCTACGTTTTTCAGCTCCGCTCTATATTTTTTAGCCAAACAGGTTCAGCTCCACGCACTCTGTTCGAGGAAAAAAAAGGTGGAGTTGTGAGAGCACCTAAAGGGGTGCTCCACAAACTCTAGGTTTTTTGTGGAGCTGCTCCACGGTAGAATTCGTGGAGCAGAGTTTGTGAAGCAGTCCCAAACACCCCCTAAGAGCATAAGGGCACTCTCAATGAAGTATTAATGGTAGTTTCTATCTGTTTTAATTATCCTGACAGCTAAGCAATTTGCTGAGGTGGCAATAGAATTAATGCAGAGAGAGATTAGAAAAACGGAGAAACGGTTTCTCCCTCACGAAACCGAGTCTACTCGCGGATCAAGAATGGAAGAAACCAGCTGTGCAGCGTTGGGGAGACTCGAATAGTTTCTATCGCCTTCTTCCGGATCCAGTGCTCCGCCACCGTGCCGAAGTGCAGGTGCGCCCCTCCCGCGCACCCGCGTTGCCAGCATATGCGCGCTCCCGCGATTCCCCGCCTGCGCGCGCTCCGGCGCCTCCTCCCACACATCCTCCCTCGGCCACGGCCGCGGGCGAGCTCCGCCCCGTCTCGCGCGCGCGAGCTCCATCTCCGGCCGCAGAGGCGAGCACCAGTGCCAAGCCCCAACGTTCGTCGCGCGTCGAGGCGAAGTCCGCGTACCTGTGGAAGGTACTCGCTGGCGTCGTGGCCGGGTCCCGCGTGCCCGAGGAGCGGTGCTGCATGGGCTGGATGGTGGACGCGCGGCGGTGGGTGAAGTCGCCCGAGCTCGTTCCCACGATGCGCAACTACTTCGGCAACGTCACGGCCTACGGCCTGGGCGACGCGGCCATGGAGATACGGCGGAGGCCGCTGGACGAGGTGGTGGTGAAGGGCGTCCTCGGGTTGGGCTGGATGGTGGATGTGCGACTACGGGAGGCTTTGCTCACATCCAACGCCTAGCCTCTTGTGAGCAATCAGCTTGTGAAGTTCGTTTAAAAAATTAGTTTCAAAAAGAAGCCCATAGGATTTGGATTTTGCCTAAGTACATGATGCACAGATGATGTTCTACAAATTGTCTAAGTGCTGATTTCATTCAAATACAGTGCATTAGGAAAGGCTACAGGTTGCTAGGCACAAGTGATCGTTCTTTGTTTGTGTTGCACGTAAGTGTTTATTAAATTTCTTCTCTATAGAAACTACCTGTAGAAACTATGCATTGGAAAGGTTGAGTCTAAATTGTACTCTCTCTCCTTAAGAAACTACACATAGACACTGTGCATTGGGAGTGCCCTAAACCACAATAATCCTTGGAACAAGGACCATAGGATTTGTGCCCTGGTCTTTTCTAGGGTTAGTGAATTGGTTACCTTACCAACTGGACTGTCAACGTAAGACGATTGTGTCTATGCTCCAGCGAAACGATCAACTACATAGATGCATGCGTCGTGCAAGCCAGCAGATGGTTAATCATTAGCCCAGATTTTTTCTACATCAAGTGTAGTGGGGGTAAAATAAGGGGCCATATATATTCATTGGTACTATAACAAACGGGAGCATCGAGACATCATCTAAATATTTTCTTTCTAACAAACGGGAGTGTCGAGATATCATCTAAATGTTTTCTTTCTAATTATCATCCAAATGTGTGGTCATTGGATTAGAGATTAAGAAGCTTCTTATTTTTGAAGGAGAGAGATTTTTTCAAAGGGGAGGGGGTAAAATTCAAGAGGGAGGACGAAGAATTCATGGCCATTGGATCTCTAATCCAATGGTCCTAAATCTGGATAATAGTTAAGAAGAAAATATCCGAATGATGTTTAACAAAACCCATAACAATATAACATGAACTGGTGGTCATGCTATCGGGCAATCTTAATATCTTACTAGCCACGTAGGCGTGGCGCCACGCCACGCCAGCCACCGTGTGGACCGAAGCAAAAGAGACGGCGATTCGCAGGGAGTTTCATAAAAAAATCGAGGACCCGTGCGTAATTTCGGAAAAACAAAAGGATTTTTTTGAAAAAAACAGAGGACCTGCAAGGACATGTACGTAAGTAAATAAGGACCTATACGTAATTTTGGAAACCCGCGGGGCGCCATCCAAAATTTTTTTTGAAAAAAACTGGGCATAGGGACCTTTTCGCGAGAAAAAAGGACCTTTACGTAATTTCGAAAAAACAGGAGGGATTTGCCTCCCCCGGCCGTACGCAAATTTGGGCGACACGCGCCGGCCGGGGGGAGCGTGGGGGGAGACGTGGCCGAGCGGGGAGCCGGAACCCCCGGGTTTAATTCGGTTACGATTACATGCACTCTTTACTGCAGTTGCAATATCTACGTCAGTGAAATCGCTTCCTTAGTAACCACTTCAGCGTGCAAGAAGCCAAGAACCGGCGACGACAAAAGAAACTAAGAGACATTTTGTACAGAAAATACGTGTGTATGCACAGTGAATTTGGACCGTCTATAGGCTCCTGCATCTGCACTTCACACCTAGCTACCACCGAATCAAAAAAAATAAACACTTAGGGTTGACTCGGTCGAGCCTGTGGGTTGGTAGTGCTTGATGCTAATTGCTATGGATATCCGAGACTTTTGCTTGTCGTTGTGCGTCACTGTTAGCTCAATAGTGCACCCACCTTGCTCGACTAAGGGCCTGTTTTTTTTACTTTGAAACTAGCGACTTTAGATTTTTGTTACAGTACCTAAATTTTAAATAGAATATTTTCTTAAGACAGGATCTACAAATTAATTGTAGTACATGTTAAAAACTTAACATCTGTATCAACAAAAATCGCAAGCGAGTATCTCCCTCTCCGTAATCTCTGTTGTAAACAGCTAAAATTCAAAATTTTCAGCCAAAAGCTATAAGCCACAGCCCAAAATAACAGGCCCTAAATGGCCAAACGCAAGAATGAAAGATCAGCATGTGCGATGTGTTTATTTCTTCCTCCTCAATTTGTAACCTATGACGACATCAATGGTTGTTTAGGTTTCAGGGGAAGGGATAACTTCAGGGCAAGGAAGAACGGAGGGGAGTAGGGGACCATGGTCCAAAAATTGAAGCACAACAAAGAAGCGGATAACCTCCTGAAACGTTAAGCATCCTCTCTCCTGCACTCGAATTATCAAATCTTAAACCAAACATGCGAGGACAAAAAAGAACGCGATTCTTCTTTGGAATGCAGGGATCCTTTTGTAGGCATTCCAGTGATCGGCACAAGACAGTAGTGCATGTATATAGTATTTTCTCTAGTTCTTTCGTTTTCAAGGTTGGTGATTGGTCGCATTCGGTCGATATGTTTGTTGCCGTTCAATTCCTTGGCGAAATCCCCATGGTTTCGGATGTTTTCAATAGGATATGTAGTCCCTACAAAAGATACTAGATGACTACGGGTACAAGAGAAGAATGCAAGAAGAAACTAGAAAAGATATCATATTCTTCGGAAGTTGCTCGTGATGACCAATGATTGACTGATCAATAATACGAGGGACTTGAAAAAAAAATGGCCATTTGTTAGAGGTCAACCATGCACGATAACTACAGAACATTGCAAAACTATAGCATTTCATCTCCTAAGAGCAGCTCATACCAAGAAAACAATAGTGAAGCTGACAAAAAAATGATCTTTGACTGAATTTCATAGCTCTGAAAATTTGTAAATTCTACAGATGAAATTGCACAAGTTACCACCATTTACAAAAATCTGGTTATGCCCTTTTCAGCTATCTATTACTATTTACTAGTACCACCGGAAAACCATGATGAAATCTCATCGTCATCATCAGATTCAAATCAACCAGCTCCATGCTTCTCGGAAGATGGACAGGACTTTTTTTTTTTGACCGGAAAGGCAGGAGGTCTGCCGTTTATTGAAAGTGAGAGGATGAAAAGATTACAAACCGGACTTCAGACCGAGAGCCTGAAGGGGTTACAAGCTAAAGGGGAGGAGCGCAACCAAAAGGAAAAGGATCCCCAAAAACTCTGAAAGTTAACCGACCCCTGCCTCCTCTCTTGTCGAAAAAACTGAAATCACATGCATGCTATCTATTACCGCTAGATTTGCCACCGATTCCACCGAGAGAAAAGAGTTATCAAAAATTCTTCTATTCCTTTCTCTCCAAACATTCCACCACATTTGAACTAGGGCCCCAATGCATCTCCTTTTGTTTGTTTTTGGCCTAATTTTTGCAAAAGCTTTCCACCAACCCAAGAGGGTGTTGTAATTTTTCCCAGCTGGAGGATCTCTCAAGTTCAATAGCTCTGCCACTTTGCTCCAAACAGCCACAGTAAAGATGCAGTCTTTTGCTAGGTGACAGGGGTTTTCTCCCTGCTGAAAACAAAGAGCGCACTAAGGATTGCATGGCCAATTCCTTTTGAGGAGATTATCAGCAGTTAAAGTCTTCTGTTGCAGAAGTAACCATCCAAAAGATTTAGCTTTTTGTTCGGCATAACCTTTCCACAGATGGTTTAGAAATGGTTTTGGAATTAAACCACTAAACTGAATTGAGTACGCCGATCGTGCTGAATACTCTCCATTTGCTATCCATCTCCAAAGAATGAAATCTTCCCTATCTTCCAGGATGAATTGAATCAGGCTTCCCGCTAGCCAAATCAGTTGCGAGAGCTGAATAGCATCCGAAATTGTCCCAATACAGTTTAACCAGAAATGTTGTCGCATGGCGTCTTGAACCGAAATCTTTTTTTCCCGAGAAATTTTAAAAAGATCAGGAACTATTAATTGCAAGCTCTGATTGTCCAGCCACTTGTCATTCAAGAAACTTGTCTTAGCTCCATTGCCCACCGCGATAGTCGTGCTTGCCGAGAAAAGAGATATGTCCTCTCTGTTGCACGACAGCTCCATGAAGGACCAGGGCCGAATAGGATCTCTCCATTTCAGCCACAACCATCTTAAGCGAAGAGCTCGGGCAAATCTTTGCAAATCAAGAATTCCCAATCCTCCTAGGGGGCGTGGTTTACATACTGTGGGCCAATTAACTAGACAGTGACCGCCATTTACATGTTCAGGTTCTTTACCTTTCCATAGAAAAGCTCTTCGAAAACGGTCTATTTTCTTTGTCAACCATTTGGGTGCAGACAACACTGTCAAGAAGTAAGTGGGCACAGATGAAAGAACATATTTTACCAAGGTTTCTCTTCCAGGCAAGGTTAAAAACTTTCCCTTCCACCTCGGCAATCTATTTCCAATCTTATCAATTAGGGGTTGGCAGTCAATTTTCCTCAATTTGCGCAAATGCAAAGGAAGTCCGAGGTATCTACATGGAAAAGAGCTTATTCTACCTTGGAAACCTTGCCGAGCAGAATCAATAATCTCACTTGAGCATGCTATTGGATAAACTTCTGTTTTTTCCAAGTTTGTGAACAGTCCAGAAGCCCTTCCAAAGACCTCCAAGATTGCTTTGAAAGCTTCCAGATTATTCTGTTCAGGCCTTAAGAAAACTGCCACATCATCTGCGTACATCGAGACTCGAAACGGAAGGTGCTATCTTAACAAGGGCGTGAGAACTCCTTCCTCCTCAGCTCTGGCAATTAGCCTTTGCAAAGGCTCTATAGCTAGAATAAAGAGCAATGGGGAGAGAGGGTCCCCTTGCCTTAATCCTCTAGCATGCCAGAATGATTCTCCAGAGAATCCATTTACTAGAACACCCGAAGATGACGAGCAGAGGAGATTCGCAATCCAATTCCTCCAAGCAATACTAAATCCAAAATTCTCTAAAACCTCAATCAAGAACGGCCAACTTACTGAGTCGAATGCTTTTGCCACATCTAACTTCAGGAAAAGGCTTGGGATTTTCTTTCTATGGAGTAGCTGAAGCACCTGTTTAGTGTAAAGGAAATTCTCATGTATAGATCTCTTTTTAATGAAAGCATTTTGGTTCTTAGAAATCAATCTGTCCATCACTGTAGCTAGTCTCAAAGCCAAAAATTTAGATAATATCTTTGAAAAACTATGGATGAGGTTGATTGGTCTAAACTGGTCAGGTCGACATGCGTCCAACTTCTTATGCAGAAGAAAAATTTTGGCGGTATTCAGCAGCTCTAGGTGTTCAATCTGAAAATCCATGAAAGCTTTGATTGCCTCGAAAAGATCTTCCTTAATTATATTCCATGCTTTCCGGTAAAAACCTCCAATAAACCCATCGGGACCAGGCGCTTTCTCAACCGGCATGTTAAAGATCACGTACTTTAATTCCTCTCCAGTGATTGGTCGCTTCAAATCCTCCATCTCTTGCCTCGGTATTTGCAGGTGCTCCCGGTTCAGGGAGGAAGAGCGGTTGAAAGCAGTGACTGTTTTTTGGACAAAGAAATCTGTCATTTGGCGCAACTTCTCCTCTGTGGAGAAGACAGGTCCATTTTCAGAGTCTAAGAATTCAATGAAGTTCTTTCTTTTCCTGCCATTTGCCCTAAGATGAAAAAATTTTGTGATTGCATCACCTTCTTTTATCCAAGACAATCTAGCCCTTTGTCTTATACGAACTCTATTCAAGGTCGCAATCCCAAGAACTTTAACCTTGATGTCTCGAAGAAAGGCTATCTCATCTGAAGAAAGACTTCTCTCCTCTTGTGCGGTTTCTAGTCTTTGAATGACTTCGTTTGCCAAAGCTAACTGCAATCGCAAATCACCAACTTTATTTTTATTCCACCATTTGAGAGACTTTGCTAGGCGTTCTAGCTTAGCATGGAATCGCAAAAAAGGTCTAGTTGTGTTAATCGACTTCTCCTAGCTGTGTTGAACCTCTTCAAGAAAATCTGGGTGCTTAAGCCAAAACGACTCAAAACGGAACCCATGGTTCGGCCTCTCCTCCATATCCCCTCTCAGGAATAAGGCGCAATGATCTGAGTTTGCTGAAGCCAAGGCAAACATGTGAGAATGGGAAAACATCAGATCCCATTCCGTCGAGCAAAAGGCTCTATCTATTTTTGTCATCGTTTGCATTTCAGGACCTCCTCGCCAAGTGTATCTCCGGCCATTTAATGACAGTTCTCTGAGATGAAGCCTGTCAATACAGCCTTTGAACCGGGACATCATCCTTCTATTTAAGTTACCATTGTTTTTATAACTGGCCAAGTAAATCAAATTAAAGTCTCCAATAACCAGCCATTCAGGCAGCACATTCTGCTGAATAGATTCCAGCTCTTGTAGAAACAGGATTTTATCTTCTTCTGCTTGTGGTCCATACACCACAGTTATCGACCAAGTTAAGCCTTCACCTCTCATTCTCAGATTTGCAGATAAGGAGAAATGTCCCATAGAGACATTGGATAGTTCAAAGAAGTTATCATCACAAGCTAAAATAATCCCACCTCTAGAGCCTAGAGCTGGCAGAGCTGCAAAATGCATGGAGAAGCGTTGCCCAAGACATTGTGAAATGATTTGACTGTTGACCACTGATAATTTAGTTTCTTGAAGACACACAATAGTATGCTTGATTAACTCAACCATTTCTCTCAAACAATCTTTCTTAGCTCCTGCATTTAAACCACGCACATTCCAGTTCAACAGATCACAATTTGCTTGAGACATTAAGAATTAGGGGGGGACAACTAAAGGGTTAGCTTCTTCCTTGAGAAGCTGGACGAGGGTGATAGGCTGAATAAACACAGCTGATGTGTACATCAGCAGAACACAAACATACTTCTGGGAGGCACTGCAGACATGGAAACAAAGGTTGAGGAAACTAAAGAAACCGCACACTAAGACATCTTGGAGACACCTAGTCATAGAGGAGAAGAGGGACTTCATTCTACGGCGGAGCAAAGCTACAATGCCAACTTCCCACTTCCTGGCCATTTAAGCCGGGTTAACAGCAGCCTTCTTCTTGGCAGGGCGGATCTTCGGCAGTCTGCACCCTCCCTTGTCTATGATATCCTTCAGCTTCTGTAATTCAGTAGCCGGCAGAGGCTTCTTGAAATGCTTTGCTGACTTGAAGACCGATTACTTTCTTCTGATACCTTTGCTGGAAGTCCTTTGTTTATCCAAGACATTTCTTCCTTCCATTTTTCCCTCTCAAGAGGATCTTGGGAAGTAGCCGTCCTATAGCCAATAATGGAAAAACTTTCAAGGAACTTGTAGTTCTTCTGTACTGGGAGCACGTTGCTATGACTATTATCATCCCCTTCCTCCTCTGATCTACAGAAATCAGAATCTTCATCAAATAGTGGAGCCTTCTTTTGCAGAATTTGCCACCTTCTCGATTGAATGCCGTCTTGAACAAATGAAATAGCGGGATGTTAATCATGTTCTAGATCACGGTGTGGTTCAATAGTGTCTTGGCTGTTTAATGATTTTGGTCTTTTCCAACCACATTTCAAGCAGAACGCATTCCTCTTGAAGTTCAAATAATTACACCTGTCATCCCCACTCAATATATAATTATCTTGCATTTTCTGATAGTAAAATAGAATGACATCATGATGATGAAAGGCTAGCCACACATCAGTAACATCATTTTTTTCTAAGTTTTGTTTCATATTAACACTGGACATCAAAACAATGCAATGGACAAGCACATACAATGATATATGGTAGAAATAGTGATGAGACACATTCCCATTCTCCTGGATGGAGTAATCGGTTTGTTGGTTTCTCATGGGCATTGTAGGCATCTTGCATTCTTAGCAAAATTCAAAAAGTTGCACCCGAAAATATAAGATCAGTACAAGTGAAAAAAACAGTACTCAGTATCAATCTTAATCATAAACTAGAGTTATTGGCAGACTCACTTTTTGCATATCCAGTCGCCCTTTTTGAGAGGAAGATGCTCATAGTCCTCATGCAGCAACTGATATCTCTCTTGAAATTCCCCATTGTAGCGTAAACATTTGATATTATTTGCAAAGTTCAGGAAGTTGCATCTACAATAACATGTGTCATTTTTTTTGACAGAAAACACATGGAATTATGACAGAATGGGTAAGTGATAGAAGGTAAATATTAATTTTTCTAACATATTTGGGACAATTCCAATCACCCTGCTTCATGGGTACAGCAGATTGACCTTTTGACATGCGTTGTGCAGCTTTCTCAGTGCTGGAATCAGGTCCCTTGGAATCAAACTCGACTACCTCGCTCAGTAGGTTATTTATGGATTTTTTAACGGTTTTGTTTAGGCATGATTTGTTCTCCATGTTACCAGTAATGATATCGATACCATGAGTCAAAAGATGTGCATAACATCCACAGTTCTTCCAACTTCCCCTTTCCGAGCCTTTACGTATGCCCTCTCGCAACTTCCCCTTAAATTGCATTGGCTGCAAACCTGTCAGCATAAGCTGATGCTGAAGATATGCTATAGTACATAGATTTATGTCACAGATTTGAAGGAATCAAGCTTTCAAACATAAACGGAAGTACTGAAATTACAGCATACAGATCAAAGATCCAACAAGTCAGGAAAACTAGATTGCACCAGCAGCATAGCAACTGAAGGCACAGTTCAAGGCCAGCGAAGTGAACGTTGTCTTTTGCAAAGACATAAAATGGAGCCCTTGAAAGCAAAGTGCCTTAAAAGTTTAATGTACCACTAGTTCTCAAAAAGGGAACAAGAAAAATCAATAACTACTAATATTTGCTAGTGTGCACAAGATGTTTCAGCCTTAGAGGTATGAATTCTAAATTATAATGTGGACAATATGTATGACACATAACCATGGTCTCTCAAGCTCATGCATGAGCAGAATCATGGAAACTGGCAGTGAAACCAACAGCGGTAATCACTGAGATAAAATGTACAAACCAAGCATGAGGAGCCTGTTTGAGGTCATAAAGAACACGACAAAGACGACAGACATGCCCATTTGGAACAGATTATCTAGGTGGTGGCTACATATAAACGTTCTCATGCAAAATAGCATTAAGAAAGGCGTTTTTAATATTCAGCTGAGAGATAGATCACTGGCGAACAGAAGCAACCGCAACAAGAGTTCGAACAGTGGTCATATAGGCAACATGATCAAAAGTCTCATCGTAGTCACGACCATACTCTTGCTGGAAGCCGCGAGCTACAAGATGAACCTTGTAGTGCTCGATAGTGCCATTAGACCGGGTCTTAATCTTGTACACCTACTTGCACGTCATAGGGCGAGCACGCACAGATGCCGGTACAATATCCCAAGTCTATGTACGCTGAAGAGCATCAACTCCTTTGCCATAGCGAGCTGCCACTTAGAATAATAAGTAGTCTCAGGATAAGAATTAGGCTCAGTAACAGAGAGAGCATAAGCTGTCAGAGCAAAACCGACACGATTAGGAGGCCGAAGGGATGTCCGGTCACGAAGGGCGTAACGAGGAGTATCATTAGGAGAATCAGGTGAAGGTGTCGGCAGGATATCAGGAGAGGAGGCTGGTGAAGGACGGAGATGCCTGAAGTAGTGAACACCAGAGAAACGAGACAATGGTGCTACCGGAACAAGAGATGGTGTTGCAGTAGGAGGTAGCATAGAAGGCAGAGGTATAAAAGGAACCACTAGAGATAAACTAGGGGAAGACTTTGATAGTAGAGAAATGGGTGAATAGTCAGAAAAACATAACCATGAGATTGTCTCAACGGTAGAAACAGGATAAGTAGTTAAATCTCAATAGAAGAAAGATCGAGATTCATCAAAGACAACATCTCACGAGATGAGATCCTCATCCGTTGAGCAGATAGCCTAGCTTACGCTGCATCTACAGTGCTAGTAGTAATATAAGGTGGAGTAAAACAATAAAGGGTGGAAGAAAGGAAGTACTTTATCTTCGATTATGTACATACAAGCGCTCAATATTTACGAGCATTATGTAATGCCAGACATCTGCAAATCTAATAGCTATGACCATATGCAAATCCAATAGCTATGACCATCTGCATGCACTGTAGCTACGACCATCTCCAAAACTCAGTAGCTACAACCATCTTCAAATCTAATAGCTAAGACTATTTCCAAAATTCCGTAGCTACGACCATCTGCAAATCCGACAACCACGACCATCTCCAAAATATGGTAGCTAGGACCATCTGCAGCTACAACCAGCAAGCTACGTTTTTTCTAGTTTTCTCCCCTTTATATACTACTGAATACAACAAACGGTTACAATTTAATGGTGTGTTACCACCAGTAAATATCCAACGTTACGACTAGTAAATACTTGACTAATGCAGAGTGCTAAATGCAGAGAAACGGTCAGTAAAAAGACTCTTAATATGAAAATTAACTCCTACTTCTAATTGACTAATGCATGACCAAAAACAAATATGCAATGAAATTACTTAACAGTGGAGGCTCTTGTAGTCGGACTTGTCGCCGAGCCTTCCCACGGCGACGGCGGCGGCTTCGTCGATAGCGCAGATTCGAGGAATTGGCTTCGGTGTGGTTGCTTTCCAGTAGGCCTGTTCATTCGGTTTCTTTGGTAAAATCGGTTCGGTATATACAGTAAATATGGTATTGTTAGTTCGGTAATATACGGTATTTTAAAAATACGGTTTGGTATAGGTAAATCCTAATTTATTCAGTGTGGTATCGGTAAATACCATATTTACCAAATTTAACGCGAATTATGAATGATATAGCGACTAGCGAGGCGAGTAGGCGATAATATACTACCGGCTGGGTTGGTTGTACTGCTGATTAAAGAAAAGAAAAATAAACACCGTATAGCCTAGCCAGAAACAAGCCCACAAAAACATTAAATACACTTTGTCTAGCCCATCATGCGCAAAACCAATACAAGCAAGAAGAGCGTGCAAAAAACCCATCCGTGACAATTACCAACACTAATTACTCTATATGCCTCTATGGGTTGAATCTGATTGATTAGGATGGCCTGATGGGCTAGGTGCGCTTGGTCGGGCCGCCCGCTGGCCGGCTGCGGCCTGTGCATGTGCGGTGCGCGCTACTACTAGTACTAGTCAAGGGACAGTAGTTCTCGGTTTTTTAATTTGTCTGGTTTTTACCCAAAAACCGAATACAAAAAACTCAAAATCTAGATCACGAACCGAATATCAAAAATCGGTCAAACTGAGCTGATGGATTTCGGTTCAGTTTTTTCGGTTTGACCCAAATTTGTACAGCCCTAGATTCCGGGCAAGGAACTGGTGGCCCAGTGCTGACCAACGGGTATAGGTGAAATTTTAATGCAACGGGTAACGGCTACATTTTGTGTGTAGTAAGTAGCAACTAGTGTGTTGATAGGCAGAGGGCAGTTTACCAGTTTACCCGTCACGGATTCACGGTTGTTGTAACCCTGTAAGTATGAATTTGGCTGCAGTAGAAAATTCACAGTTTTGCATGAGAAAAGTGGCAAAATGTCCAGCTGCAGATCGAGTCCAGATGATATCCAAACTTCTCGTCAACAAATGTCAGCAAAATTTTCAATATGACAAAGAGGAAAAGTAGTTGAGCCCAAACGAGTACTGAAACTATTTTATGAGAGATCATGATGATGAATTGGAATCAATATAACATACTATTTGTTAGTTTTTGTGCTTTCCCGGCAACAATCTTATTTACAACAAGGACGCAAATAATCCATGATGCTACTACACATGTTTCTCCCATCGTCATGTCTCGGATCACTGTCTTCGTCATGATCATGTAGAAAGATCTCCACAAGCTTATCCCACTCGCTCGTCGAGGATGTCGTCGAGGTCTCCTGAATAAACAGCAGATGCTCCATTGTAGTGAGGCGGTGTTCTGCAAGGGATTTCGTCTCGTGCGCTCGTAGCATCTTCTGTTGAGATGGGGGTGATGTCAACTCTTCTTCTTGCCCCATTAACTGACACAGTAAGAGCATGCAAGCCAAGCAAACCATGAAAAAAAGGGGTCCCAGAACAACATGGGAGTAAAAATCAGACTAAGCAGTAAGTTGATTTTAGATTTGTTGTATAATGCATAGACAGCTCTGCAGAGGGAGATAGCCT
This sequence comes from Dendrocalamus latiflorus, assembly GCA_017311315.1. Classification (NCBI taxonomy): domain Eukaryota; kingdom Viridiplantae; phylum Streptophyta; class Magnoliopsida; order Poales; family Poaceae; genus Dendrocalamus; species Dendrocalamus latiflorus. Next base: position 7,068,114 of record CM029631.1, read on the forward strand.
AGTGTTACAATTTACAAACATATGTAGGATAGGTTCAAGAAAGACGAGCACAAGATTGACTCACATCCAAAGCCTTTTGAGCCTCCTTTTCAATCCAAATGATTCCGTGGTCGGCTGTGGCATTGCATGACAACACAACATGCTCAAACCTGCCCTCTGCTGGGACTGCTGTTCTGACCTGTGGTGGAAATCTCCCACATCTGCACAACAACATGGCTTCAACGCTAAGTAAGCCATTTCTTACATTACACCATAGATACGAAATCTGAATCAAGTGTAGTAGAATTGTTCAGCAGCTTGTTAATGGTACTGGCGTAGTGCTAAAATGGGTGCCTATCGAAGGGAGGGAAGTTACAAGTAAACATATCAAGTAGAATAGTAGAGGTAATCATAAAGGAAGTGTTAAACATCGCTCCAGTTCTACAAGAGTTCAAGACTCCTAAAAGTGGTTGAGTTAGAAAGAAGAGTGTATTAACACTAAACAGTTAATCTGTGGAAGCCTGGACTTAGTACCTGCAGTTCCTCCGCTCCACGATATGGAAGACCCTGCCGGGAGCATAGAGTTTAGTCGGATCCATAAGCTTCCCTTCAGACACAAACGTGTCTCTCATGCAAATGAAACACAGCAGGCACGGCAAGCTGCAAACCGTAGAAAATGGTTTAGCAAACAGAACGACAGGAACTGTAGTGCAAAATCAACTAATCATGCACTTCAATTGGACAACAGTTAGCAGGGCATATTTTACCAGAAAATAGATCCAAAAATGTGCTGCAGGGGCGACGGAGTTCTGGGCAAGAAATCGTCCTGCACTTCCGCAGATACGCACCATTACGACGCATGATCACCACGAATTATTACAAGAGAGATTGTTGATTTTGCTTATAATGGTATAAGTACACCCTGTTGGGACATGTTTGAAACGCAGGAATTTCACATGAAAGAATACAAACCCGCTATGAATTTAGAAAAATCCCGCGTTCCAAATGGTCCATTGTATTTGCATGAGCAATGCAATTCTACCAAATATGAACAGCATCAAGATAGGCTTCTGTTCTTGCCATGCTATCGCTTGCCTCTCATATCGTATGCAAGAAATGGATACCTGAGCAAATAAGCAAGTAACAAGAATCTCGGAATACTTGCCTGCAGCACGACGGAGTGGACCACGTCGGCGTACTCGACGGCCAGCCCGAGCGACATGCACCGCGGCGGTGCCATGGCGTAGCACGTCACGTCGCCGCGGCGGAGCCCGAGCCTTCCCAGCCAGCACCTCACGGCCACGACGGCCGCGAGCGCAGCCACGCCGGCACCGAGCGAGTGGCCCACGAACACGAGCCTGCACCCCGCCGGCCTGGCCTCCTCTACCAACCGCTGCAGCGCGGGGCCCTCCCTGTCGAGCAGCCACACGGCGGCGCGGAGCAGCCCGCGGTGCACGTGCCCGCCCGCGAACGGCTCGGGCCCTCCGGCGTCGAGGAGGACGCGGTAGTCCTCGAGGCGCGCGAGGCCGAGGCCGCGCACGGCGAGCACGACCTCCCCGCGGGCGCAGTCGTGGGAGAGGCGGTACGGCGGGCAGAGCGGCGAGGGCGGCGCCGGCTGGTGGTCGGGCCTGGCGTCGTAGGCCGCAACGGCGGCGCGGCAGGCACGCGGGACGGGGGCGAAGGAGGAGGGGGAGGCCGCGGGCCAGGAGGCGCTGTCGTCTGCGCCGGCTAGGGAGAGGCGGCGGAGCGCCCACCGAGCGCAGGCGAGGGAGAGAGCACACTCGGCGGCGCAGGAGAGGGCCATGGCGCTCGCGTGGCGTCGAAATGGAGATACTGCAAAGACATTCTTGGGGGACAAGGGAAGAAACTGGAGGAGGCTTTCTCGACGCGCTAGGGGAGAAGTAGACAACGGTGAAACGAGTAAGGGAATAAAAAAAAAATTCGAACTTCTAGATGGGAGAAATCAAGATTTGACAGTTGGCATTCGATGTGGCTTCGTTGCCAACGGGATCGGGTAGGAGGACCGCGAGAGAAAAGTCACAGCTAGACAAGTTTTTTCCCCATGCAAAATCGTGATAAAAAGACCTTGGGGAGCACCTTTCAACAAAAAAAAGAAGCATCGTATCATAATTGATAATATGCAAATAATCGCTAGATTAAGGCCCTGTTTAATCTAGTTTAGCTTCTGGCCGAAAGTACGGATGAACACATCGGTTTCTTAATTTTATTTTTTTCTTTTGTTTTTCCCTCTTTTCTTTTGCATTTGTGGAGATATAACAATGTTTTTCTTTTTTCTAATTTTTCTTCATTTTCTTTAATTGAGTGATTTAAAAAAGCTAACAGCCGCTACAGTGTAATTTCAATCAAAAGCCAACAGTTAAAAACCACCAGCCGAAACTGGATTGAACAACCCTAAGAAGCCACAGATGGTTATGTACCAACTGATTAAGGGTGGGTTCAAATGTGTAACATCCTGAAAAATCTAAATTTGAAAATATGAATTTCTTGAATTATATTTGCAATATATTCTCTTGGGATTTGGATTTTGTGGTGTTTTCCCGAATTTGGTTGAGATTTCAAAAAAAACTGAATAATTCAGAAAAGATAAAGACAAACATTAGTAATGCCAAACGAAAGAAAGGAAATGTGCAATAATAGAAAACTAAAGTTTTAAAAATGAATCTGAAAAGATGAACCAGTATAAGGAGGGAGAAACCTGAATTAAAATACAAAGTCTTACTTTGGAAATAATAGCATAATTAGTAATATAGGGAATATAAATATTAAAATTCAGAGAGCAAATAAAATAAGCAAACAGTAAAAATATACATAGATATAAACACAACCTTACATAACAAATAAATAAAAAGAAAAAGAAAAGGGGGGATGAAGCCAGGCCGGCCCAAACGGCCCAGCTCGACCCCGCGCCCTCGCCCGCATTTCTCCTCCCTCCCGCATTTTCCCGGCCGCGCCTGCGCAGTGGCCCCGCCTCCACTCGCGCCTCTCCCTCTGCGAGCGGGCCCGAGCACCCGCCCGCTCCTTCTTCTTTCCCCCGACCTCTCTTCTCCACGCGCCAGCGTCGCCATTCCCCCCTCGCGCTTGCTCCCTCTCGCGCTTGCCGCAGCAAATCTCTCTCTCTCTCACCCCTCAAGGGTAGGTTCAAAGAACCTCCCGCCACCTCCCTCCCACGCAATCCCGGAGAAGATCGACTCCATCCCCCCTGTCAGCGCGAACAGGGCGGAGGCAGACGCTGCCTCGCCGCGCGCCTCTCTCTCCCGGTTATAAAAACCCCGCCCGGGAGTCTCAACCGCGCCGCAATACTTCCCTCTTCCCTCCCCTGCAAGCAATTGAGCCGAAGTGCCCCCAATCCCCACCGGCAACATCTCCTTCCTCACGACCGGCGACCGAGCCGCCGTTGATTCCGACCACCTCCGAGCAATTCTTTGCTCCCAGAGCTTCGTGGAAGCTAGGCGAAGCCGAATCCCTCCCTCACCGGGTCTCCCTTTGCGTGAGCATCGCCGGCGTCGACCGCCTCCTTGGACCGCCGCCATCACTCGCCGCCGGCCACCGTCGCCCCGACTCCTCTGCCCGGCCCCTCGACGGCATACTCCAAAAGGATTCATTCTCCTTATAGGGTAGGCAACGCCTCCCCGCTCACTTGGTTACCACCGCTCGTCTCTTCTCCCCCGACTCCCTCGGCGCGCGTTCGAGCCCCCGGCTCTGCGTGCGAAGGTCGAGCTTTCGTTTTATTTTCCGCGCTGACAGATGGGCCCCATTCGTCAGCCGCTGTGGGACCGCAAGCCCACTGACAGCCGGACCCCGCCTGTTAGGGCAGCCCACTGACCTGTGGGGCCAGAGGCTGGAGGGCCCACCTGTCAGTGACTAGCCACATGCAGGGTTACTGACAGTGGGGTCCCACATGTCAGCCACTGGGATTCAAAAGACTCGCTGACTGGTGGGTCCCACATGTCATACACACATTATGGAATATAATAAAAAAGATTAAAAGATTAAAATAACTAGTGGGTCCCACTGTCAGAAATTTATTAATTTTGGGATTTAACTGAACTGAAATATTCAAATAGGCATAACTTATTCATTTTAACTCCAAATTGGATGAGACAAATTTCTAAATTCATCTAAATTCAAGATCTATCCAATGGAACTGAAATCATAATTTTTTAAGTTCATTTGGATTTCTGGTGTTATTTGCTTGATTTATTGATTTTTGTTTTATCCAAATTTTCGCGCACGTTAAAATAGCATACGAGGCTCAGGAGGAAGACGCAGAAGCTGCAGCCCTAGAAGCTCCAGATAAGCAAGCACCAGACCACTGTGACCAAGGCGAGTCAATACTTTGATCATGTTGAACCTACATTTTCTGCAAATTACCTTATTTTAAATTATCAAATTGCATGCTGTTATGTTATATGCAAATACATGTTTAATTTAATATTCTAGTTATATGCCCATTGTTTACTTTGAATAATATTACCCCTCCTTTGAAATATTTGAATGTGTGAACCTTGTCACCCTAGCAAAATTATAATAGTTACATTTCAAAAATAAGTCCCTAATTATATGCTATGCTTAGTTCTGCATAGATACTCACGGGGCGTTGAAATGTCCCAAACATCATTGTCATTTTTAATCATGAGAAACTAGTTTGGGCAGTCATGGTGGGAATGACTGGTATATATTTGGACAAGATTATTTTATACTTCCAAAATCCCCAACTTGCTTAAATATCTGGGCGGATTGGTTTGATGGTGTGAGTGTGGTGCAGTGGAAGCACAAAGTGGGTTAGTGGTAGACCGCCCAGATACCACTAAGGATCGAATCTTGTCATGACCTCCTGTGTAAAACAGTACAACCACAAGTCTGTAAAGTACAACTTGGCTAAGTAAATTTATCGAAACCCCGGACTCATCTCACTGGTAGGGGATTGAAGGGGCTACGCTATGGCAAGGGGCCTGAAGGGACACCAGTGGGGGGTGAAGTTTCCCAGCTGTCCTACGTTGCGGGAAGTAGAAGCCCGAGCTGCGTAGTGGCTGGGGGAAACATCCCGCGCACAGATGGGACCCACCGCAAGTGGGCAGTTTCCCATAAGGTGAGATGACAGAAGGGACTAGATACTTTGAAAAGTCACTGTGACGGTCTACTCAACCACACTTCTAAGGAATTGTGTGGGGCAACGAGTTGATTGTCTCTTGTGGTGAAAGTGTACAAACTCTGCAGAGTCAAAACTATTCGAATAGCCGTGCCCACGGTCAAGGGCAGACATGGGAACTTAACTAGATATAGTTCTATTTAAAAATATTTGGAAAATGGGAATGGAAAAGTGGAAGGGCAGAGGAAAGCCCTAATTTGAGTTGTCCTGGGTGTCGTCCCAGTGGTAAGTTAAGCGGCTATAACGCTGAAAAATGTTATACGGTGTGATGCCGTATGTATGGAGAAATTATGGTGATATTAGACATATGGTGTGATGCCATATGTATGGAAGTTCATATTAATATTCCTTGAACATTATGTTTTGTTCCAAAGCTGCTAGGTCTCAGAAAATTTTATGTATTGTATTTCAATTAGTGGCATTTCTATTCTTATAAAATAAAATATGGAAAGAATAAATGGAGTCGTAAGAAAAGAAGATGGCTATTTATGGTAATTGCATAAAGAAGTTGGTGGATTCATGTGATCATAATAGAGATAAAGTTAGTATGGTTCTGGGAGAAATGAATTAGTGGGGTCCAGCTGAATAGATAGGCTGGATAAATGATCTAATTGAATTTTCGGGAATATGGAGGAATAAAACAAGTATTGGATTATAATTCTTGATTAGTGATATTCTGGGTGGATATATAATGGTGAATCGTAGAGTTGATCAATGATATTCTTGGTGGATATACAATATTGAATCGTAGGCTTGATCAATGATATTCTTGGTGGAGTTGAATCAATAATAAAAAGGATTGGATTGTTAGGAAATCTGGATGGGAATGTTCGGTGGATTAATTGGATGATGTCACCCGCTGTTTGGAGTTTTAGACAGCAATAAATATAGAAGGTGTATAATCGGTGGAGTAATTGGATAATGTCACTTGCTGTATGGAGTCTTAGACAGCAACCAGTACAGAAATAATATGATCGGTGGATTGAATAGAAGATGACCCATGTTATTTAGAGTTTAGAGAGCACTCAATAAAGGAAGTGTAATTTCGGTGGATTAAGTCAATTATGGTAATCGCTGTTGGGAGTCTTAGACAGCAGTTAATAAAGAGCGTGAGTCTTTGGTGGATTAAGTCAATGATGTCATTTGTGGTGAGGAGTCTTTAGGTCACAAAAACAACAATATGATATAACAATAGAAATGCTACTAAACGCATTTTATGGCAAATAAAAACAACACGAGCCTTTCCTTTGACAAGCCATGCATACTATTTATTTGCATTATGTGTATTGGCTCGCGGAGCACGGGGTTGGAGTGCTCACGCTCGCTTTTGCGACAAAATTCAGAATCAAGAATCAAATCACCTCGCCTCAGCATCAAGATTGGACAAGCTGGCAGAGAAGATGAAGATGTCAAGGGCTAGGTCGCGAACCTCTAGTTGGCTACCTGTGGGCATGTCCTGAAGGTCCCATCTGTGTGCTTCGTTCTTCCGCTGCTGCAATTTATTGATCTCGGCATAATCGGCCCATGAGTAAGTCTACTATTTTATTTATGCTTCCGCATGATATGTAATTTGATGTCCATTTTTGTAATTTGACGGCCAAATCCAGCCTGAGATCCCCTCTGGCACGCCACCCCTCACCGCACTAGCTCACCTCCTCACATATCTAATCACAGCTCCCCTCTTCATGGATTCATTCCACTCGTCGCCGGCAACTCTCGTCGCTTCCCAGCGCTCCCCCTCATCGACGGCTAGATCCAGCCTGAGAGCCCCTCTGGCCCGCCACCCCTCGCTGCTCCAGCTTGCCCCTCCCCACAAATCTAATCGCAGCTCCTCCCATCTTCGCTTGTCAAGGTAGGCTCCCCTTGGCTATCCCTCTGGTCGGCTGTCATCGCCTCCCTGGAGGGAGCTCGCCCGCACTGGTGACCCCATCTTTGGACCCGACGGAGATCCCCTCGGAGCACGGCTCGGTGTCCCCCCGTGAGGATGCTTCTGCATTCCCATCTGGCCAGGCAACAGCGTCATCGTCTGAGCTCGTTGTGCCACTCCCTCAGTCGCAAATTGGCTCAACCTTTGAGATGACCTCCGACACTAGCACCACCAAAGTAAGCCTATTAGAGGTACGAAGCACAACTCGCACCCTGTCTAAAGCACTTGATGCGTCCACGGCTATCACTCAAGCCATCATCCAAACCATTTCACCAGGCTTCATTTGAGCTATGCTGCAGGCCTTCCCTACCACCGTCACAGACCCTTTGCGTACTGCCCATCAGGTATGCTTTGCCCCTCGTAGGCATTCCTGTGACCACAACCCTGACTTTGGCTTTGCAACATCACAAAAGAACTCTGTGCAATAGACATGGGATTGCTATAGGAAGACTGTCGGTGAGGCTAAGAGGACATGCTTTACAGATTTAGCTATTTGCACTCAGGCGGACATGTGCCTAGTATTGCGGATCAAAACATTGGTGTATGGAATGACATGCTCTACCAATCAATTATGTATCCTCCTTAGTAGCCACTTATTTGATTGAGTTGTGTCCAGTTGGTTGTTGTGAACTCTTTGTTACATTCTATATGTATTCCCTCATCTCGAATCCAGCAATGACTGTTAGTCGGCTGACATTCTACAACACACTCTCCTCTACCTCGTTCCTTTACAGATGGATCCATTACTGGCCAATTCAATGATTTGGTATGATGAAGCATCATTGGCCTTCCTTGAGATCTGTCGTGAGGAGGTGCTAGCCAACAACCATAATACCACTTGTCTGAATAGGCAAGGCTACCTAAACCTCATGTCAAAGTTTAAGGAGTGCACGGGTTGGTGCTACACTCACAAGTAGTTCAAGAATCACTAGGCTTTGTATAAATAGTTGTACGCTAAGTGGCGCACATTGAAGCATAATGCCTCGAGGTTTGGCATTGATCTGGTGACTGGCTGCATCGTTGCAAACTCTACAAGAGTGACCATGTAGAGCACGTGTGCAACTACTACGAAGCTCAATTGGCAGCTGGGGTGGTGAAGCAAGACAACCTGAGCTTGGAGTGCGAGGACCTCATTCAGAAGGCCATTGCTGATAGGTACCTCGAGGGTTCAGAGGAGTGGTTCTATGCCACCATGCTACTGCGGGACAAGGGGAATCATGAAATGTTTAGGATGATCAATACCTCAGAACTCCGAGGTGAGTGGCTTCGTCGTGCTTGGGCGTTCAACTAGCCCAAGTAGTAGGTAACAGATGTGAGTCCTCCACTTAGTACCCTATGTCGCATTTAATTTAGGTTATCGTTCAATAAGTTGGGACATCATTCCATATATCCTGTCAGTGTTTTGATTGTGGATATGTCCTCGATCATGTTAGCCTATGTTCTTGTTGTACTTAACTATTTGTTGTGTTCGTATTGTGCACTGGTTGTGTATCTGTCACTGCACTATTCGTTACCTAAAGTGATGCTTGGCATTGCGATGGATATTACATTGTTGAGAAACCTATGTGTTGTTATTACATTGTTGACAAATGTTGTTAGGTCTTTGATTACTTGTTATATGTCATGGGAGTAGTATCCTGTGTTATGTTTAAACACAACATAGTTTGGTATCCTCTGTTTGCAGAACATCGACAAAATCAAGCAGGTTGGTTGTCCAATGCTAGTTATACATGTCTTTAGACTGTACTAACAACCTTGCGGAGTTGTGGTATGATAGTGTGGCGGTCGATAAGCAGCTGGAAATGATGGAACCAAGTTGAAGTTCAGGAGTCAGATTAAGAATGATTAGGATAGTTGGTTTGATGTGCATGTTTCTTTAGCTAAAATGCTTTTATCCAGAAATGGAGCCTTGGTTTGGTGTACCAAGTCAAGTTCTTGTGTCTTTTGTTTTGTTTGGGAGCATTGTGTTGTGGATTGGAGCTAGCTAATTGATCATCGGTCGATGCAAAAATGGGTGTCAATGAATGGAAGGCAGTAGATAGTGACATATAGTTGAGAACTACTAGAGGTAGTATTGTATTATCATTTGTTTTTAAGATCATGAATTGCATCAAGACATGGCAACATTTACCTATGTGCTGGAAATATGTGACAAAACTATGAAGGTGAGCGTGCGTGTTGACTGTTGAATGACAACTAGTTTCTGCTCTACAATTGGTTTTCTATGTACATGTGAACTGAGACATGTTGTCACCATGTCCATGACCTGGAATTAGTCTTGCGCATGAATTATTCATGCATGCTTCTAGTTGGGCAGGAACTCTACATATGAGGATCGATTATTTGTTTCTGAGTAGACCGGGAATCTCTGCATAACCTGCTCCAGCAGTGAGGGAATCTTTACCCTGACTTTAGGTTGTTTTCATGATACGACAAAACAAGCAGTCCTACATGTAGTTCAAAATGTTTTTTTAGTGTGCACTCTCACCTACAAATGCCAATCTTGCTCCTTCGTCTTCACACTGGCTTTCACGCTCTCCTTCACGTACTTTGCCCTGTCTTGAGAAGCAATGTGTGAGGGAGTAATCAGTAGAGCAATTGCTGTTATAAGTACACCGTAGCTTAAACAAATCATGCATATCTTTAGATTACATTACTCCGTAACTAAGCACCCAACTAATAGTAAAGTTACATGAAGAGATTATCCACACAACTTGCTTTGTTGTGCATCTATTGTACTTACTCTATTACACGCATAGGCGCCATGGCAGACCACGATGGCTCAGACAATGACGACAGTGAAGTGCCTCCACCACTCATTGAATTAGTGGTCCTTGAAATGCTCAGGAGGCAAGCACAAAGGGTGTCGCGCAGGCCGCGTAGAGAATCCATGCAGATCGGGCAGGAGTGGCTTAATGAGTAGCTAGCTGACCCAAGTCTCTATCATGAAATGTTTAGGATGGACATTGCTTATTTCGAGAGCTTGCACACCCGCCTGGTGACCCACCATGGTTTGAGGTCCACTATAGAGGTGTCATCCAAGTCGTCCTCCACTATAATTACAAAGTTTGGCGAGGTGCTTGAGTACGTGTATGACCTATCAGGTTCCAACGTTAGGCCACGAGATCCCCTTTTCACCACTCTACATAGATCTTTTCTATCACGCTGCTATTTCTCGCACTTTGCAGGGGCCATCAGAGCAATAGATGGCACTCATATTCTCGTAGTTGTTCCTGAGGCCTCATGTGTCGTGTACACGAACCGATGTACATGAACCGCCATGGGTACACGAGTCAAAATATTTTGGCATGTGCAACTTTGTTATGAGGTTCACATGGGTCACTGCCGGATGGCCAGGCTTTACCCACGACACTTACATCCTAATGGATACATTGGTCGGTTTCGGCCATTTGTTCCCCAAGTCTCCCACAAGTACATCCGGCTTAACATTTGTTCATATTAGTCCCACCGTAATGCAATCCTAACCAATCTTCTTGCATGATCATTGCTTGAGATAAATACTACCTAGTTGACTCCAGATATCCAAACCGAACGAGGTTAGGGATGGCAATCGGGCGCGGTGGGCACGGGTAGTGCTCGCCCATAGGCCATACCCATACCCGTGACCCCGATTTACACCCACGGGCATACCCGCGAAGGACGACGGGTGAAGAACCTCGCCCATACCCGTCGCCCGTGGGCATACCCGTTTACCCGCGAACTAAGAGTCACCATATGAGAGTTGAACTAATGACCGATACATATAAGCTAGAAAATATAATAGCTATAAAAATTTTATAACAATCAACAACAATTAGATATATGCAAAAGTTTATAACAATTAATAGCAATTAGAGATATTACTATGGCTGCGCCACCTGTCAATCTATATCGTGGGTAAACGGACGGGCCAGGTACGGATGGAGCTTACCCATACCCATGCCCGTTTACCCGACGGGTAGAGTGTTTCTCCCATTTTTCATACCCGTGGATAAAGAAAATATTCCATACCCGACTCCATTAGGGTATTTACCCACGGGTATACGGGTAAACGGGCACAATTGCCATCCCTAAATGGGGTACCTTGCCCCGTACAGAAACACCTAGTACCACGTGTCTGACTTCGGCAATGGCCCAACGCCACATGGTAGGCAAGAGACGTCGACTACCACCATTCGTTGCTTCGCAACTTTATCAAATGGGCATTCAGCGTGTGGAAGAGGAAGTGGCGCATACTACATAACATAATAGCAAATTCACTGGAGTGGCAGATGAAGATATTTCTGCCATTATGGCCTTGCACAATTTCATCTTTGACGAGGAATTAAGCGGTCCAGATTTCGAGGATCCTGCTCTAGGCCCAAGTTACAGGTCAGATGAACCTGACAGCACGACGGCACCCACAGAGTCAAAGGTGCATAGGGAGGCACAAGTGGATCACTTACGGGATGTCATCTCTTACAATCTAGTTGTAGGTTCTATGTAGGAGTGCAAGACGTAAAAGTTTCTTTGTTGTGATGGCATCGGGTCATGTACGTTCGATTGGCAGGATGCATGAGTTTGTTAGTAATGTATGCATTAATATACATTTCAAGCCACTTTATTATGTTTCCTTGCACATACCAGTTTTTCCTTGCCTTCTACATGTTACAAAACATGCTTGCTTTCAACCCAAAAGCTTTGCAGTTTACCAATTCGAGTCCATGCTAACGTATGAAAAATCAACAAAAAAGCCATAAGCCATCAGCCTTAAAGAACGCATCAACTTTAGCCATAATTCATTAGCCCAAAAGAATACAACTGCTTCAGCCAAAAGCTATAAGCCACAGCCAAAAGCCATAAGCCACAGTTTAAAAGAACCCACCCTAAAATGATTGATGTGCGACCTAGGAGTTAGACGACGGGTGATCTAGCTTTATGTAGATGGTGACAGTTGGTGGTAGTAGTGGTGGAAGTGAGGACAACCATGACAGTTGGTGATACCAAGGAGTGATAAACGATGCTAACCTTGCTAGCCAAAGGGGCTTGTTGGTGGCATTGCTAAGGCGATGTGGATAACTGGCAAGAAGGTGAAGCCAAAAGGCAATGGAGAATGATAGTAGTAATAGTTGCACTTCATTGCTATTTTGCTCATTCTTTTTAGCTTATGGCTTCCTACGAACAAATAAACAAGGCAGTTTCTCCACCATCATTTTGAATCGATTTATCGAGATAGCCTTTTTGAAGCAGCTTATCGGCTTATCGACATTCGATTTGTTTGTACAAGCGCTTGCGCTAGGGCCACAAGCCATCAACCGCAACCATAAATCATAAGGCGCAACTAAACATAATGCACCCATTGAAGTAAGCAGGAGTTATAGGATGCCCCCCAAATAGCAATGTACAATTCTTATTGATATTGCTTCTATGGTTGCATACTTGCATCATATTTATTGTTCAAGTATGAATATGTCTATGTATAGTATCGCCTACAAAGCAAAGAAAAAACCATAGCAATTTTTCTTTATGGAAACAAACCATAGTTTTTATGTGGGTGAAGTTGATAAGGACATGACCCCTATAGATATAACCATATTTACTATGCTTACAATTCCAATTACAAGAGCCCGTACACTTCACTTAAATTATCAGATGAGCTCGTTTTTAGAAGTGCATTTATATTATATGAACTATATGATGATACCTAATGATGAAAATATATGATACATACGAAGAGGAAATGCACTTGAGCTGAAGCAAAGAAGAAAGTTCGATTTGGTACATAGATGGAATTTTAGATTCTCTAAATGTTTTTGAATTGGGAAACGCTTTCGAAAAGGGTTGTATCCTAAATAAACTTAAGAACATTTCAAGAAATATCGAAAATGAGCGAGGAAGCTTTAGAAACGCCGCGGAAAACATTTTAAAGGGTTTTGCGAAAATTTATTGAAATTTTAAGGGCGTTACAAGATTGCACCCACCAAGCCACTTTTGCAAGTTGGGAAACACAAAATGTTGTAGTACTCCAATATGTAGTTCTCAATGCGCTTGCCGGTCTATATTTGGCAAAAAAGAAGGAAAAAACTTAGTTTATTTTATCTTGGATGGGGAATGTTTGACCCTCCCAGACCGAGCCCTAGCCAGTAGCAGGCTGACTAGCAGCATCTCAAATGCTAAAATCTAAAGCCCGAACCAAAACCCCTGGCCCCCACGTGGAACAGTAACACACTGTCCGGTCTCGCCATCTGTTGCCAATTCAAACTGAGCCATATGACGCACTGCCAGACTAGAAGGCTCACAACTAGCCTGCCACAAAGTTAGTCCTCATGACAAGTGACTATCACTACCGCTGGGCACTGTCTATTGTCACTAGTCTACGGCTCTATTTTTTAAAGTACAACTTATTAATCTAATAAATAATAATTATTAAAAAAATTAGAACTAAAAACTGACTTGAAAAAAAGGACAGAAACGAAGTGTACTACTGCTACTGCTCGTTTCCTTCCCACTCCCAGTCAAAACGCAGTCGCGGCCGCGGTCGCTTCCCCCCAGTCTCGCGAGCCCAGCCGTGAGCCGAGCCAGAAGCACACACGCCGCGCGAGGCGCGGATGTAGGGAGAGGCAGCCAGGCACAGGCAGGCGCATAGCGAGGGGCCGCGACGCGACGCGACCCGGGCGTACGGGCCGAGTCGGCCGGCCCGTTCGCGTCGCCCACCTCTCCCTACATATCCTCCACGCAGTCCCCACGCGCACGCTCTCCTCTCTCGCTCGCTCGCTCTCGCAGTCTCGGCTCGTCTCGCCGCCACCACCTGTTCGACCGAACTCATCCCTCCCCGGCGAGGCGAGGCGAGGCGGGGCGATGGTGTTCAAGGGCCGCTTCTTCTCGTCGCGGCACAAGTCGTCCGAGTCCTCCAGCCCCGACGGCAGCAACAGCCCCCGCATGCCCACCTCCGCGCCGGCCTCCGCCGCGCCAGCGTCCTCGCCGGCGTCCTCCTCCTCCAGATCCGACAAGAAGAAGTCCAAATCCGAGACCCCCAAGAAGCGCGACAAGCTATTCGGCTCCGCGGCGGCCGCCGCGTCCTCGGCCTCGTCGAGCCCGTCCGGCGATGGGAGGAAGGGTGCGGCGGCGCAGATTAGGGATGCGAGTGGGGGTGGCACGTCGGCGGCGGCGCTGTCGCCGATCCTGGCGTCCTCGCTGGGGCTGAACCGGATCAAGACGAGATCCGGCCCGCTGCCGCAGGAGGGGCAGCGCATCGCCGCCGCGCTCGGGAGCAGCAACCTCTCGCGCGGGCAGGCGCAGGCGGAGCCATCGGCCGCCTCGGCCGGAGGCATCGGGAGGAAGGGCGTGAGCTCGTGGGCCGATTCGAGTAGTGGTGGCAGTAGTAGCCGGGGGAAGGGTAAGGCGGCCGAGCTGCCGGTGCGGGGTGCGGCAGGAACGCGCGTGGGAGCAGAAGGAAAGAACTCTGCAAAAGGTGTAATCCTATGCATGTTTTTTTTAAGTTTGTTTTGGGTTTTGCAGCATGATCCTGTAAGCTGGCTACTGATTTATTGAAGCTATGGGTTAGAACTTCGCAGTGGTGAGCTCTTGCATAAGCATTAAGCAGTGTAGGGGAGAGCAAGCTTTACCTACTCATGTAAAGACTTAACAAGTTAACGGTTTCTGAAAAACCAGTAAAGACTTAACAATTTCACCTTAGAGGTGTTTAGTTGTCGGGAGATGGGAGTGCATGACTCAACTTGCTACGGTATCCGGATACCAAACTCGAAACACTGGTGCTAATGTAAGGAAGATTCTAACCATTTAAAGTAAGGAGGGGTTGCCAAATTGGCAAGACGATTAGTAATTGCTTGCTCGTTTAGGTGCTTGAACATAAGGTATTTCTAACGGGATTGTGATTGAAGATACATATTGTGCACCCTATGAATTCTATATACACAATTCAATGAATTAATTGGATATACGCTTGACCCGTGGGATGTTCGTCTGACACATGTTAGACACTACTCACGCTAGCACTTCCTTGACACTTGTCAATGCGTATCTGAGCTGTATCAATCAATTCACTTCGTTAGTGCTACATAAAAGCAAACCGTTCGGAGTTTGCAGCATACTGAACGGTGGTTTGTGATTGAGTGTTTTACTAGAAAGATGTATCTTCCATTGCCATAACTGGATGATTATTAATCTATAAGCTATGGTTATATAGTTTCTACGCATTCCATATGAAAATGCATTACATGTAGGCTTGTCCGCAGCACATTCTACTTTATCTCATTGGTGTGCCTAGAGAGCAATACCAAATAATTGCAGAATCTGTTTCTACAAATTAGAACCAAGTGCTTCTTATGTAACTTGATATCATGTTTGTGTGTTCCGGTATGAAAATATCCATGCGTTTACTTGGTGGCTTTCTTTTGTGGCAACTTGTTCTCTTTATTCTTCTGATGAATTTTGACATTTTACCTGGTATTTCCCCCTTATTCTGGTGCCTTTTTGTCTTGACAACCATAGCTGATATGTGGGCGTATAATCCATCTTATACACAGCTAAATCTAATGCACTGCGGAACCATTCTGGAGATTTGAGGACTCCAACTCACATACCAGAGACTGCGGTAATGATACATGTATATGATTTTTCGCACCTTACATATAAGTAAACGATGACTAAACCATCTTTCGCTCTTTCGCTTACACTTACTATCTACATTGGCATCTTAATCCACAGTGTGCATATGATACCTATGAAACACCAAAGGAATCCGAGTCTCCACGCTTTAAGGCCATTATGCAGGCTACCAGTGCACCAAGGAAGAGAGTCCCTGCAGATATAAAAAGTTTTTCGCATGAGTTGAACTCCAAAGGGGTCCGACCATTCCCTTTCTTGAAACCTCGGGGCATTTACAACTTGAAGGTAATTTCAATTCATGTTCTGTGCGAGATGATGGTCAATGGCGTATCTGTGTGTTATGCCTTTTTTTGGGCCTGATCTATTTTTTTATCTTCCAGTTATGATAATCTTGTCTTCTGTTGTTTACACAGGAGGTGTTAAAAGTTATTCAGGTGAGGTTTGAGAAGGCAAAGGAAGAGGTAAATTCAGATTTGGCTATATTTGCGGGAGACTTGGTTAGTGTAATGGAAAAGTACGCAGACTCTCACCCTGAGTGGAAAGAAACACTGGAGGATTTGCTAATACTTGCACGTAGCTGTTGTGTAATGACACCTGGGGAATTTTGGCTTCAATGTGAAGTTATAGTGCAAGATTTGGATGATCATCGCCAGGACCTCCCAATGGGTGTGCTGAAGAAACTGTACACTCGGATGCTTTTTATCCTTACAAGATGTACAAGGCTGCTCCAGTTTCACAAGGAGAACGTCTTTGCAGAGGATGAAGTTGTTATAGATCAGCGTGATAAGATTATACAATCTGCTGACAGGCAGATTTTAGCCCAACCAGGTGCAGTTGACACAACAACCAGAACCAGTAAAAGCGAGGCAAGAAAATCATACAGTCAAGAGCAGCATAAGTTGAAATGGAGAAGAAGCCAGGAGATAAAGCCTGTTAAGCTTCTTTTGCCACTTGATACAGATGTTAAGAAAGAGGTTGAGTCTCCAACCAGAGAACTAATGTCTTCATGGAAACCCTTTCCATCACCTGTTACAAAGCCCCCAAAAGAATCTACCCCTATCAAAGAGGAATCACATAATAAGAAAACAGAGGCACTCTCTACAGTTAGTAGCAGTGTTGAATTAACCAGTCCAGTAGAATCTATATCACATCAATCTCTTCCTCCCAAACATCAACGCAAAACATCATGGGGACACTGGTCTGACCAGCCAAATATTTCCGAAGAGGGTTCAATAATGTGTCGCATATGTGAAGAATATGTCCCTACACATTACGTAGAAAATCATTCAACAATTTGTGCAATTGCTGACAGGTGTGATCAAAAAGGTGTAAGTGTTGATGAACGTCTAATAAGAGTGGCAGAAACACTAGAAAAGTTGGTAGATTCTTATTCGCAGAAAGACCTTCCAAATGCTGTCGGCAGCCCAGATGTTGCAAAAGTTTCAAATTCAAGCATCAATGAAGAATCTGATGGTCCCTCTCCAAAACTCTCTGATTGGTCTAGAAGAGGCTCCGCTGATATGCTTGACTATCTCCAAGAGGCTGATAATACAATTTCATTGGACGACATAAAAAATCTTCCTTCAATGACATGTAAGACTCGTTTTGGTCCGAAATCTGATCAAGGGATGGCTACATCATCAGCAGGAAGTATAACCCCTAGATCTCCATTAACGACTCCAAGATCAAATCATATAGACATGCTTTTAGCTGGTAAAAGTGCAATTAATGAGAGTGATGATCTTCCACAGGTAAGCTATGCATATAATTTCCATAATTCTGGTTATCTCTCTCCTTTTACATTTAATAGCTGATTATTTCGCTATAAACTTGTCAGCTACTAAATTACCTGACTATAGAAAAAGTAGCCAGTATCAATGTTTATACTGGTGTGATATGCAAAGCTAGTGACCATAATAAAATCTACTGATGATGTAGTTCTATTTGTCTGTTGCTTATGCCAATTTAATTTCTTTGTGCAACTGCTGAATATTAATTGTTTAAAATAAACGAGGATATAACATTAAGAATAAACTGTTGATTTTCTAGTTGGTGGTAGTTGAAACTTAAAAGGGTTATCATTTTTGTATTCCAATTAGCAATTGTTTGCCTGTAGAAAATGATTTATATTGTAATGCAAGGAGTGCTAACCATTTTTATTGGAAATTTCTCCAATGTCAACTATTAACTTCAAGTTGTTAGAGTTGCTGAAATAGCATCCTTCAATCTGTGCAGATTGTTGAACTTGCTGATATTGCACGATGTATTGCAAGTACTCCTCTGGATGAAGAAAGTGCACTATCCCAATTGGTTACGTGCATAGAAGATCTGCAAGAAATTGTCAATCGTAGGAAGCATGAGGCCCTCACAGTCCAGACATTTGGCACACGTATAGAAAAACTTCACCGGTGAGAGTCCGCTGAGTTCAGTGCGAACTTGCCTTCTTTTTTTTCAATTGACATTCTTACTAAATAACATCATCTAAAGATAATTCTTGCAGGTCACTTCATTTTGGCTTTTTTTAAGAGAATAATTTTATTTGCCATTTCTTACTCTGTAGCTAATTCTGCCTTCTGATTTGCAATAATCCTTTAGGGAAAAGTACCTGCAGCTTTGTGATTCAGTTGATATGGACAAGGTTGATTCAGCAAGTACCGTAATGGATGAAGAAGACGATGTTGTCCGTAGCTTACGAGCAAGTCCTGTTCATCCTGTCAAGGATCGTACTTCAATTGATGACTTCGAAATCATAAAACCTATCAGCCGTGGAGCATTTGGACGTGTTTTCCTAGCCAAGAAAAGAACTACAGGAGACCTGTTTGCTATAAAGGTATTTGTTGGCAGATCTTTTTTGTTCTCTTATGCAGCCATACATGTCTTTTGTGGCGAGAATTGTATTGCAACTTTAGAACAGGCCTCAAGGTCTTGTAGATTTATGCATTGTTGTTGAGTTAGTATTGAGGGGTCCACTAAGTTCCATAGTCTATAGTTTAATGAAGAGTTGGATTGTAATCCTTAGGAGTTAGCACTATAAATAGAGGCTGTGGGGTAGCACAATAAATAGAGTCTGTGGGGATCCTGAGGAACAACACATAATTAGGGTGGGTTCTTTTCGGTTGCGATTGATGGTTTTTGGTCCTAACGCGAGCGTTTGTGCGAACGAACCAAATGACAATAAGCCGCTTCGAAAAGGCTGTCCCGATAAGCCGTTTCGAAAAAACGGTGGAGAAGTTGTCCCGTTTGTTTGTTCGGGAGAAGCCATAAGCTGAAAAGAAGGAGGCCTTATTCTCCAAATTTCTATATGGTATCAGAGCCAAATCCCCAAATTTAACCCTAACCCTAATTGACCGTCGTCCTTGTTGTCTCCAAGTTGCTGCCCCCTACCCCTCGTGGACAGGTCGCAGATGCGAGGGCTGGCAGGCTGTCACTGCCTGGACCAGCGGTCCTATGGCAGCAGCTGTCGATCAATCTAGTACCACACTGCAAGGGATTGAGTCGTTGCTATGCCGCATCAATTGTGAGAAGAAAGGAGTTTTGCTGCATGGGGTGGTGCCACTGTTGTGCTGTTTTTGTTGTTGCGAAGGAAGAGAATGAAGAGAGGTTGGAAGAAGAGATGTATGCTGTGCAGTGAGATGAAAGTGTACCAAAGAGGTTTCCAACGTCTAGCTAGGTACACACATAATCGTACCGGCAAACTCAGAATTTGAGCTTTTGGAGGGTGAGACAAAGGATAAAATGTGTGGGTGGTGTGATATTGCTGTGGAGGTGATGGAAACAGGGGAGAAATACTGTTTAGGTGGTGGCTTTGGTGGTCATGCTGATGGTGGTATTGGTGGCGGACTCAGTGGTGGTGCTAGGTGTTGGAGTTGGTGTCGGCGTTGGTACGGACAGGAGGTGCTTGTGGTGGTGAGTGGTGGACGGTGGATGTGGTGGCTTCATTTGGTGGTTATGGTGCATGAGGTGCTGAAGGTGGTAGGCTCAAATTGAGTGCTAGTCGTGGTGGTGACCTCAATGGTGGTGTTGGAGCGAGAGTTGTTAGTGGCTCTAGTGGTGTTGGAGTGGAAGTATTGTTGTCAACGGCGGTTATGGACAAGTTGGTGTTGGAGGTCTGGGGGTATGCTTCTAGAAGGTGGAGGTGGCCAAAATGGTTGGGTTAGAGGTGTTCATGGTGGTTGCAGTCTAGGTAGAGGTGGAGGACACAACATTGGTGGTTGGTACAACAAGGGCGGCATCTCGAAGGTGGTGTCGGTCATGGCATCAGCTGGAGGCAAGCTTTGGTAAAGGTGGAGGTCTTGGTGGTGGAATTGGCCATACTGTTGGTGGCGGGTTCGATAAAGGTGGAGGTCTTGGTGGTGGAATTGGCCATGCCATTGGTGGTGGGTTCAATAAAGGTTGAGGTCCTAGTGAGGGTCTTTTAATCTTGAGGGGATGTGTGGAGTGTTGGTTAGTATTAGGGTCCAATAAGAGTCGGAGTCCATAGTCTAATTAAGGTCTCGTTAAGAGTCAGATTGCAATCCTTAGCAGTAAAATAAGGGGTGTGGGGGTCCTGACGGACAACGCACAATTATTCTCCAAATTTCGACATAGGTATATTTCGAACCTGTACATATTTTCATAGAAAGCACCCTGCTGAAATTCATTCCTCTTATAGGAACTGAGCTGGAAAACTCTAATTAATTCGCTTGGTAAAACTCGCCTTGTTGAAATTTGTGATCAAGGACTCATGTACCAGTGAAAAAAATAAAAATATACCAGCATAGCATGGTCAAATAATTGAATTGAAAAACATTAGCAAACCTACACGAATCTACTGAAAGAAAGGAAGTTCTTGTGAGACTTCAATTTTCAGAGAAGAGAAATCCGAGAGATGGCCATTTACTCATTTTTGCCTCTTTATTTGCTCCCAGCTTGATAAGTTGAGAAAAAGAAAAAGTGATGTAGAGTTATTGTTATTTCTCAGTCTGGACTCCATCTTTGCACCTCTTCATGTTCGGCATCTGCTATTTGTTAGCAGTTCAGCTAGTTTTTGATAGGACAACATTGCGTGGTCAGACACCACAAAAAAGGTAACTGTATTGTAATTTTTGTTTGGACAACATGGTCACGCACCAAAAAAAAAGCCATAGCATGGGACTAATTTGACTACTGAACATTTCTCAGCTTATATTCATGTATAAATATAGTAGAAAAATTTGACACTCACATCAATACACCTTTCTTTCTTTCTTTCATTTCATGGCATATATTGTAATTGTTTTGGCAATCGTGTGATATTGTGATTTAACAAATTGCCTTACTTTTTAAACAGGTACTTAGGAAGGCAGATATGATTCGAAAAAATGCTGTCGAGAGTATATTGGCTGAACGTGATATATTGATCACGGTCAGGAACCCTTTTGTGGTGAGTGAACTCACAAATCTGGCTCTTAATTTGGATTCTTATAATTTGATTCTAAAATGGTTATGCTTTTGTAAGGTTCGTTTCTTCTATTCTTTTACCTCTCGGGAAAATTTGTATCTGGTCATGGAGTACCTAAATGGAGGGGATTTGTACTAATTACTGAGAAATTTAGGGTGCTTGGATGAAGATGTTGCTCGTGTATATGTTGCAGAAGTAGTAAGTTTCCTGTACTAACTAATTTTTCTATCCTTTTCATTCTTTCCCTGCTGTTTTATAATCGTTTTATCCTGCAGGTGCTAGCTTTGGAATATTTGCACTCTATGCACATAGTTCATAGAGATCTAAAACCTGACAACTTACTGATAGCACATGATGGACATATAAAGGTATTGATGCATTCACACGGTCGTTAACCTTTCTCTCCCTATTGCTTTTTTTTTTGGTTTCATATTAGATAGGGGACAAACTAAAATTCATTTCTCATGCCTTTCAAATGTAAGTTCTTATCTGTATTGCCTGGTTACCGGAAGATGTATTGCTATATTTGGTTCAAGCAAACAAAAATAGATAATGAAACAACTGTTCATCGTAACTGTCACAATGGCACATACTAGATTTGTCATGAGATAAAATAAAAAGCTAACTACATGACTATCGAGGAGAATCAATTCTGGATCTCATAATGCATGGTTAGAAAGTTCGGAATCCTGTCATATCCTCTCTTTTTTATATAGTTTGGACTTTAGAGGCTTAGAGCTTGATTGGTATTAGGTAATGCTCAGAAACTTTTGAGATTTTTTCCTTCAAGAGAGCAGCACTATGTTGTTGTTTCCACACTAGTCATATATAAGCTGATTTCAGCTCCGTTGACTCCTTTTCAATTGAGCGACTGCATATATTAATGAATTGATAATAGCTACACAAATTTGTTTCTGAGCTCCCATTTCTTTTAGCCTACAATTGGCCCTTTTTCCTTCAACATTTTTATGGACAAGAAAATATTGTTTGGGTTCTTGATCTAACATAGTTGTTTTTCTTAGTATGTCTTCTCTTTGTGCTACTTATTAATCTTAATTGTCTTCAGTTGACAGATTTTGGGTTGTCCAAGGTTGGTCTGATCAACAGCACAGATGATCTATCTGGTCCTGCTGTTAGCGGGGCTTCATTGTACGGAGATGATGAACCTCAGATGAGTGAATTTGAGCAAATGGATCACCGAGCACGGAGACAAAAGCGATCTGCTGTTGGAACCCCTGATTATTTAGCACCGGAAATCCTTTTGGGGACAGGACATGGTAAAATCCTAAACAAAGCTGCCTTTTGGCCTCTGTATTGTCTTGTCACTTTGACTACCTGTTTGTTACTAATTACTTCATCGTTGTGTATATTATCTTCCCAGGTGCTAGTGCGGATTGGTGGTCTGTAGGTGTCATTCTTTTTGAGCTAATTGTTGGAATACCTCCATTCAATGCAGAGCACCCCCAGGTATCATAGTGTACATTTACTGAATATTTTTTTGCCATCTATCTGATGTTGAATGAAGTTATATAAGCATTCAAAAAATAGACCATTTGCCTCTTTTTTGTGTTCAAATCCTTTTGTAGGTTGGGGAATATGTAAGATCGAATACCGCAATCAGAGGGGGGGGGGTTGAATGATTGCCTTTGCTTTTTGGAATCTCTTAGTGTTCGATGAAGGTTTTAACCGTTTAGCGCTCAACCGCTCAGATGTTGTAAACTTGACGATGGTTTCGACCGCTCGCTCGATCGCTCAGTTGTCAAAAAGTCCTTACCAGTCGTAAACTATGACCGCTTTATACTTTGATCTTCGATCGGTTTACACGTACCCAAAATCTCTGACACTAGGAGCAGAACCTCTCGATCACCTGTTCCTTCAAGAAAACCGCGCCTTCGAGAAGACGTGCTCTGGTCTGCTCTCCCTACCGATGCTGTTGGCGGCGATCGAGTGGACGACTCGACGCGCGATCAAGTCGACGGAGGAAAGCTATCTCGTCATGCACTACACTGCTCGGAACGAGAACAAGTCGAGGACAACGCCCAAAAGACACGTCGCGGACGCTGACTAACTTTTCTAGAATAGATCTGATCTTTTATTTCTAAAACATGTTCTGTAGTTACAAAGTGCCCTCACGACACCCTCAAACTCTAGCACAAAAGTTCCAAAAGCTTTCTCCCCAAAAGCCCTGCAAAAACCACGGGTTAACACTTAACCTCTCCCTGCTTTTATATGCTAGAGCCTCAAACTGTGTCGTCATCAAACTGGACACGCAATCCTAATTGCCTTCAAAAATCAAGGGACCTGAAACCCTTTCAAACACGGATTTTCCAAAACCTTCCAATTATGGACACCTTCCATAACTCCTTCCAAATCATCACGTGTTATGGGCTAGCACCATTGGCGGTGCACCCGTACGCCCAGGGGATATGGATAGAGGAGGAAGAAAAGGTAACTGATTCTTTTTTTATTCTGAATAGCGTGGCTCCTCTCTTTATATAGATGAGGTTAGCCTCTAACAAATCAGCTGTCCACTGCGTGTTGGTGAGCCCCCGCGCCGGATCGGGGCTCGCCACCTCACCTTAGGTTCTTCCCCGACACCACAGGGAAGCCTTGATTCGGCGGCGGGATCCGGCGCGGGGGCTCGCGAGCGCACGGCTGGGGCTGCGGGAGAGCTCGTCCTCCATCTTGTCCGGCAGCACTACGCCGGCGTTGGCAGCCAGCGCGGAGGCCTTGATCAGCTCGAAGAGGCCCAACCGCCACTCCAGCTGCACCATGTCCAGAGGCTGCGCCATCAGTGTCGGGTCCAGTGCCGCCGCTGGGGCGTCGGCTTGTTGCCGTGGCCGACCAAGCCGACGTCGATGATGCGTGCGGAGAGCGGGCTGCCGGGAGTGAGCGTGTCGAGGAGCACGTCGACAGTAGAGTCCTCCGTAGGGACGTCAAGCAGGTTGTCAATGTGGTCGAAGAGGTCACCGCTCGTCGCCTCCAGGAGGCTCTGCTCCCTCATCATCTCTTGCTTCTTCGCCATGAGTTCTACCTTGATCTCTATTGCGAGCCTCATGCAGTCTTGAATTCCTAAGCGGAGCTCATCGTAGAGGCCCCTCATGGCCTTGAGTTCTTCGGCATCGGAAGCCATGGTGAGTGGCTCTGATACCAAGTTGTTAGGCGGTGTGCTTGTGCGCCCAGGGGATATGGACAGAGGATGAAGAAAAGGTAACTGATTCTTTTCTTAATTCTGAATAGTGTGGCTCCTCTCTTTATATAGATGAGGTTAGCCCCTAACAAATAGAATCGAATCTCAATCATATTTCTAACAAATAGAAATTAATATATCTCTAATAGATAGAAACTAATCTCTAACTTTCTAATAATGAACCGTTGGGCTCAAGGCCCACGCCCATGACATCACGTGTCGAAGCCTCCAAGACTGCACCTCCCGTAGCTTCTCCACGCATCATCTACCTTTGATCTCTACGTGCTGCAGTGTGAGTCCGATCACTTCGTGACATCCTCGATTATTTCCCCTTCTAGTTCCAGTCCTCCTCGTCACTGACCATGACCGTCTCGCCCAACCTGCACATGCAAAGACCAAAGAACATTTTCTCCGGTACAAGTTCTTCCCAACTTGACCGACATTAATCCATACACGTAAATCACACTCTTAACCATCAATAACTATGAACTAGATCATTTGCGATCTCTATTTTCACGCTCTCCAGAAATAAACTTTAGACCACTCAGTAAGATCGGTGTGACCACCATGCACAGGTTGATCATACTACTGATCCAACAAGTACTTGAAAGCCACGAGTACTCGGGGTACTCAAGAATCACAAGCATCGTAGCACTCGAAGCCTATGACCACCGACTAGTCATTGTGGCTTACGACCATCAACCAAGCATTGTAGCTACAACCACCGAGTACCGAACAGGTTACTGTAGCAGACAAGTTTACGACTTCTGACCGGTTCACTATAGCTTATGACCAGTTCACTGTTGCTTAGATCATCCTTGGTCGTTCTGCCATGGTCGTTTAGCAGTGGTCGTTCTACTATGCTCGACCTGCCGTGGTTGTTCTACCGTGCTCGACCTGTTGTGGTTGTTCTGCCGTGCTTGACCTGTTGTGGTTGTTCTGCTATGGTCGACATCTGCCGATCGGACCTGCCAATCGGACTACAAAATTATTCCAGCAATTCCAGTTTTCCATCACAAGGTCGTTCTGCTATAGCTTATGATCCATCACAAGGTCAATCGGACTACTGATTACCGATCGTGGTCGAAGCCAGCCGATCAAACCACCCAATACAAGTTTGTCACACCGCTTAACCTGAATATTCCAGCAATTCCAGTTTTCCAAAAGCGCATCGACCAAAATTTTCACAAACACAAGTTTCAAAGCAACCCAAATGTCAATTATTTATCATCACTAAATTCATTACATATCCACGTGGTCTAACAGAATATGGAGTTTGTACAGAGTTATGCGAATGTTTCATAATATGCACTACTCTGTTTAATATTTACTTTAATTTTTGACATGTTCATAGCATCAGACTATCAGTTTACAGAACTGAGAAATCAGTCAGGACCTAATTAGATCTCCGCTAGAAATCAGTGGTATTTGCCCATATATATATATATTATAAAATGTTGGTTATTGCGGCAATTTTTCACGATGAGGCTATGAGATCTTTGCTAGAACTCAATGTTGGTTTCTGTTATCTGGAAATATAGTGGTGTAACTTGGCATTCTTGTTGTACTTGTTGCTGTAGACAATTTTTGACAATATTCTGAATTGTAAAATACCTTGGCCACGTGTCCCAGAAGAGATGAGTTTTGAAGCGCAAGATCTAATTGACAAGTAAGAAATGCTTCAAACTATTTGAGTACTCAGTTAATCATGTTACAGCCTTACAGGATTGTATGTTATCGCTTCTTGTTGTTCAAATATTAATTTGGCAAATGATTATGCTAAGCTGCACATATTTTATAGAACATTGGGAGTTGAGGGCCTAATTATATAATATTTTTGCATGTTTGTACTGCATTTTTCTTGACATTATTGCAATGTCAAGCATGAAATTCCCTAGACTACAACCAATGTGTATGATCCATTATTATTCATTACTATGTCTTCAAAGAAAAACTGAAATATGACCTCATTTCAACTATTACTATTAGATCACCACACAAGTTGCTTCAGATAAACTTTATCAATTACATTTTGAAAATGAACATCAGACTGTTTGTCATGTGGGGAAAGACATTCACCCGTAGAGCTAAAAAGGCAAGTCCATCAGCCCAGGAAAGGAGCTGATATGGTGCCTGTAGGGGAATATTTGGCTGCCTCATTGGCATGTGCTAGTTTTAGTAAGCTATTAAGGATTGATTGAGAGGATTTGAGGGGATTTGGTTGGCCTGATGGCTATGTAAGCCGCAGGGCACCCTAAGAGTAGGCAAGCAATAAAGTTATCTTCCTCCTCTCTCTACTCTCTCCAGCCAAAATAGGGAGCCGAGGGGCAAAACCTCGCTCCGCCTCTATCAGTGGCTACGCTCTGCGTAGTCAGGGTTCTCCTCCTCCAGCACTTCCATTGCCCCCCAACCGGCGCCATAACACCTTGGTATCAGGTTCCAGCCGATCCTCATCGCCATCACCCGCTGTCTTTGTGTCGTCCACCATGGCAGCACCGTCCCCAGCGGACCTCGCGGCCCTCCTCCAGACCCTGGTCGAGACCGTGGACGATCTGAAGGCGTCCGTCGCCGAGCTTCAACAGGAACGCCGCTCTGACTCCTCGTCGTCGGGCGCGAAGACCCTGGTCACTGGCGAGCACCACCATGATCGACCTCCTCGCTTCCAGAAGATGGATTTCCCGAAGTACGATGGTAAGACTGATCCGTTGGCCTTTATCAACCGGTGCGAATCTTATTTCCATCAGCAGCGAATCATTGCGGAAGAACAAGTTTGGATGGCCTCGTACAACTTGGAGGACATTGCCCAGCTGTGGTTCATCCAGATGCAACAGGATGAGGGCACTCCTCCATGGAAGCGTTTCACCGAACTCCTGAACCTGAGGTTCGGTCCTCCCCTGCGGTCCAACCCGCTGGGCGAATTGGCCGCCTGCAAGCGAACGGGATCAGTGGTCGAATACCAGGACCGTTTCCAGGCCCATCTCCCGCGCGCTGGACGTCTCACGGAGGCCCAACGCGTCCAACTCTTCACCGCCGGCCTCCAACCACCCCTGAGCCTCGACGTGGAAGTCCATAACCCGCAGTCCCTGTCGGTCGCTATGAGCCTCGCCAGGAAGCTGGAACTCCGAGAACAACTGGCGGCGCAGGCCGCGCCACCACAGGCCGCCGGCAGGGGCCTGCTACCAGCACCGCGCGCTCTACCGGCGCTTCCCGCTCCCACTGCCGCGACACCAACCGCCACCGTCACCGTCGAGGGCCGCCCCGTCAAAAACTTTCTCAGGCCGAGATGGAGGAACGGCGGCGGCTTGGCCTCTGCTACAACTGCAACGACAAATTCAGCCGCGGCCACAATAGAGTTTGCCCGCGGCTCTTCTTCCTGGACTTCGCCGACGCCGTTGATGATGACGGCATGGAGGAGACCGAGGCGCCGGATGACGCGCCCCTCATCTCCCTCCACGCCATCGCGGGTGTCCGCACCAGCGATACCATGAAGGTTTCGCTCACAATGGGAGGCGCCACTCTCCACGCCCTGCTGGACTCGGGATCAACCCACAACTTCATCGCCGAGGACAGCGTGGTGGCCACCGGTCTCCGTCCCCAGCGCCGCGACTCTCTGTCCGTCACCGTCGCCAACGGCGACCGCGTCCCCTGCGTCGGGATGTTCCGCATCGCCGCCTTCGCCATCGAGCAGGAGCACTTCACCGCCGACTTCTACGTCCTTCCGCTCGCCGGCTACGACGTCGTGCTGGGCACCCAGTGGCTGGCAACGCTGGGCCCCATTCTATGGGATTTTGGGCAGCTCTCCCTGTCTTTGTGGCGCGGCACTCAGCTCGTGCGTTGGCATGGCCTAGCCGGGCCAGCCAGCCCTCGCCTTCACACGGTCACGGGCGGCAACCTCCTTGACGCGCTGCTGGCAGACTTCCAGGACGTCTTCACCGAGCCGAACGGGCTGCCGCCACCGCGTTCCCACGACCACCACATCACCTTGCTGCCCCGGTGGCCGTACGTCCATACCGGTATCCATCGGCGCACAAGGATGAGCTGGAGCGGCAATGCCGCGACATGCTACAGCAGGGCCTGATCCGATCCAGCTCATCAGCTTTCTCCTCGCCGGTCCTCCTCGTCAAGAAGGCGGATGGCTCATGGCGCTTTTGCGTCGATTACCGCGCGCTCAACAGCATCACCGTCAAGGACGCCTTTCCGATTCCGGTGGTCGACGAGCTGCTGGACGAGCTGCATGGCGCGCGCTACTTCACCAAGCTGGACCTACGTTCGGGTTATCATCAGGTGCGGATGTTCCCCGCCGACGTTCACAAGACAGCGTTCAGAACGCATGACGGGCTCTATGAGTTCCTCGTCATGCCTTTTGGCCTCGCCAATGCTCCAGCAACCTTTCAAGCATTGATGAACGAGGTGCTCCGGCCATTTCTCCGTCGTTTCGTCTTGGTGTTCTTCGACGACATCTTGATCTTCAGTTCCAGTTGGGTGGACCACCTCCGCCACGTCCGCGCCGTCCTCGCCGTGCTTCAGCAGCATCAACTGTTCGTGAAGCGTTCCAAATGCGCTTTTGGCGAACCAAAGATCGCATACCTCGGCCACGTCATTTCCGCCGACGGCGTGTCCATGGATGCCGGCAAGGTTCAGGCGGTGCTGGAGTGGCCTGTACCCCGATCAGTTCGTGCTCTTCGCGGCTTCCTCGGCCTGGCGGGCTACTATCGCAAGTTTGTGCAGGACTACGGCCTAATCGCCGCGCCCCTTACTGCCCTGTTGCGCAAGGAGGGGTTCGGCTGGTCCGACGCAGCCGCAGCCGCTTTCGCCGCACTCAAACAGGCGCTCACCACAGCCCCCGTGCTGGCGCTTCCGGCCTTCGACAAACCATTCGTGGTGGAATGCGACGCCTCCTCGTCGGGCTTCGGCGCTGTACTGCTCCAGGATAAGCGACCACTGGCTTTCTTCAGCCGCCCTGCAGCACCGCGTCACGCCCAGTGTTCCAAATACCGCCGGTAACCGGTTTTACCGGTGCCGACCGGGAGGGAAAAAACCGTCGGTTTTTTATTTAATTCAAATTTAAACTTTTGAATGTAAAAATTAGTTTATCTAATGATATTTTCATTATTTAGCACTAAGAAAATGTATTAGGAAGATGCATGCACTTTCCGTGCTTGATTTCAAACTTTTTTCCATGAATGTACTAGGAATTTTCAAATTTTCAATGTAAAAGTTAGTTTTCCTAATGATATTTATATTGTTTAACACTAACTTTTACATTATGCGGCTATGCCAGCATCAAATTCAGCAATATGTGCCATTTGGACTTTCAAGGAGGGTTCATGGTCATTTGAATGAAGATTGCTCAGGATTCCTAAGAGTCTTAGTAATCAAGTGTAATCCCCTTCCCTATCTATATAAGGGGAAGAAATGTGATGTTTTGAGCAGCTTTTGATTGATATATGAACTTAGAATTAAGCAAAGCTCTTCTTCCACCGGTTTATCCGGTTTTCCACCGGTTTTTCCGGTAACCGGCCGGTTACCGGTCCGGTTACCGGTCTCCTCCCGCCCCGCCCAAAAAAATCATTTGACAAAATTTGACCGGTTTTTTTCCGGGATTTCCGGTAACCGGCCGGTTACCGGTACCGCCCGGCGGCCGGGATTTGCTCCGGTACCGATTTTTTGATCCTTGGTCACGCCTCCTTGGCGGCATACGAACGGGAGCTCATCGGCCTCGTCCACGCCATCCGCCACTGGAGGCCTTACCTCTGGGGTCGCCACTTCCTGGTCCGCACGGATCATTATAGCCTCAAGTTCCTCCTCGACCAGCACCTGGCAACAATTCCGCAACACCATTGGGTGGGCAAGCTGCTAGGGTTCGATTTTGAAGTGGAGTACAAACCCGGCAGCACCAATGTCGTTGCCGACGCACTCTCCCGCCGCGACGTCGACTCGGCCACGACATTCCTCCTGGCAGCTCCACAGTTCACCTTCATCAACAAGCTGCGCCAGGCCAACAGCACCGATCCCGCCCTGGTAGCACTACGGGAGGACATTCAGGCAGGCCGCCGCACTGCACCCTGGGCTCTGGTGGACGGGCTGGTCACCTTCGACGCCAAGCTCTACGTGCCCCCGTCCTCCACGCTCCTTCAAGACCTGGTGGCTGACATCCACAATGATGGGCACGAAGGCATCCAGCGGACTCTGCACCGCCTCCGCCGTGACTTCCACGCCCCTAATCTGCGCTCAGCTGTGCAGGAATTCATCCGGGGCTGCCTCACTTGCCAGCAGTACAAGACAGAACACCTGCTTCCCGGCGGCCTGCTGCTGCCTCTTCCTATACCGTCCATGGTGTGGGCTGATGTAGCGCTGGACTTTATCGAGGGGCTTCCCAAGGTGGGCGGCAAGTCCGTCATCCTCACGGTGGTGGATCGCTTTTCCAAATACTGCCACTTCATCCCGCTGGGCCACCCCTACACCGCCGAGACCGTCGCCAAGACTTTCTTCGCCGAGATCGTGCGCTTGCACGGCATTCCTCAATCCCTTACCTCCGACCGCGATCCGGTGTTCACCTCGGCGTTCTGGAAGGAGCTCCTCGCCCTCTCAGGCACCAAACTTCACATGACCACCGCCTTCCACCCACAAGCTGACGGCCAAGCTGAAGCCGCCAACAAGGTGATCACGATGTATTTGCGCTGCTTCACAGGGGATAGGCCACGCCAGTGGCTTCGGTGGCTTCCATGGGCGGAATACACATACAACACGGCGTTTCAAACATCCCTCCGGGAGACGCCGTTCAAGCTGGTGTATGGCCGCGACTCGCCCTCGATCCGCTCTTACGAACCAGGCGAGTCCCGGGTCGTAGCCGTGGCTAAAACCATGGCGGAGAGGGATGAGCTGCTGGCCGATGTCTGAGCCAGGCTGGAGCAGGCCCAGGCAGTCTACAAGTCCTACGACCGTCGTCACCGACCGGCATCCTACAATGTGGGGGATTGGGTCTGGTCGCGCGTCCGTCACCGCACCCCCCTCTCCTTACCCACGGCGACGTCCGGCAAGCTTCGGCCCCGCTACTATGGGCCATATCAGTTTGCAGAGGTCATCAATGTGGTTGCCGTTCGCCTGCACCTGCCGCCTGGCGCCCGCATCCATGATGTCTTTCACGTCGGCCTCCTCAAGCGCTTCACCGGTCAGCCCCCCGAGTCTCCACCGCCACTGCCTCCTATGCATCACGGCGCAGCAGTCCCAGTTCCGGCAGCGGCTGTCCAAGCTCGCCTGGCCCGGGGCATACGCCAAGTGCTCATCAAATGGCAGGGCGAACCACCTCCTGCAGCCACTTGGGAAGACGTCGACTCCTTTGTCCAGCGCTACCCGCAATTCCAGCTCGCGGACGAGCTGCTCGTCGAGGGGGGGGAGAGATGTCATGTGGGGAAAGACATTCACCCGTAGAGCTAAAAAGGCAAGTCCATCAGCCCAGGAAAGGAGCTGATATGGTGCCTGTAGGGGAATATTTGGCTGCCTCATTGGCATGTGCTAGTTTTAGTAAGCTATTAAGGATTGATTGAGAGGATTTGAGGGGATTTGGTTGGCCTGATGGCTATGTAAGCCGCAGGGCACCCTAAGAGTAGGCAAGCAATAAAGTTATCTTTCTCCTCTCTCTACTCTCTCCAGCCAAAATAGGGAGCCGAGGGGCAAAACCTCGCTCCACCTCTATCAGTGGCTACGCTCTGCGTAGTCAAGGTTCTCCTCCAGCACTTCCATTGCCCCCCAACCGGCGCCATAACACTGTTAGTTGTATTATGCAAGTCCCAAATAATCCAAATGACTGTTGGGGTCAATTGGGATTTCGGGTCAAACTACACAGGGGTACTTTTGTACTCTTCCACTTGCTCTAAATTGTTATAGCCACTTGTGAGATCGCTTGACATTTGCTTTATTTGTTTGAAGTGACATAGGTCAGTGCTTATTGTTTTGCAGTTTTGATTTATGTGATAATAGTAGCACAGTTCCCTAATGCTATTCGTTTAGTTGTGTTCTGTGGTTTACAATTGCTGTCATTTGTTTGCTCAAAGGTATAATTGTTCACTAGAATATGTATTTTGGAATCTCTATACATGTTTAAGTATAGGCATGCCATTAATGGTGCAAATTTCAATTACAAAGCTACTTAACTACTTCATGCTCAATTTCTAAATCTTTGGGCTAATTGCGGATATGGTTTAAGTAAAACTAATGTGGTCGTACGACAACTTCCTCCAGATTATTGACAGAAGATCCTCATCAACGGCTAGGATCAAATGGTGCCTCTGAGGTATTTTGAGGGTGCTAGAAACCTTCTTTCATGAAACTTTTTTTATGGGGTACTTTATTCAAATGCTTTATAAGTTGATGTTGGTAAATCCTATTTCCTTTAGGTTAAACAACATCCATTTTTTAAGGACATTAGCTGGGATAGCCTTGCTAGGCAGAAGGTGAGATAGGGTCAACGATTACTTTAACTCTTCAAATACAAATTGTATCTCTTTTGTATAGGCATACCAGGGATAACACAAAAATCATTTGCAGGCTGCCTTTGTTCCCTCCTCAGATAGTGCATTTGATACCAGCTACTTCACCAGTCGTTATTCTTGGAATCCATCGGATGAAAACATATATGAAGCCTATGAGTTTGAGGATTCCAGTGATAATGGAAGCCTTAGTGGCAGCAGTGGTAGTGTGAGCAATCGCCAAGATGACATGGTATGAATCATTTTCGCTTCAGTTGATGATCCTGATCGAAATGAGCATGTATAAGCATCTTCAGTAGTTGTAGGAGGTAGAGGAAAAGAAAACTAAAAAGAACACTGCAGTGTCATTGTGACTAGTTGATATACTTTTATGTCCTTCAGTTGGTTTGCTAAACTATTATAAAATTGTGTGGATTAGGGGGATGAGTGTGGTGGCCTCACTGAGTTTGAATCAGGCTCAAATGTCAATTATTCTTTCAGCAACTTCTCATTCAAGGTAAGCCTACAACTTTCATAGGTCATTTATTTTTCTTTCATGGAGTAACCTTTTTCCCCTTGAAGTGAATGCCATTTAGGCTTGTCCTTTTCACTTTGTGGATGCCTAAGTATATCCACCGTTCTTTATATTTCCTCTTTATATCTCAGAAACAGGCAATTGATATTTCATTACTAAGTCGTAAATATCATCTTTTTAACATCTTAATATACTGTTAAGAGTCCAATCATAGTAATCAGAGAGCCATATATTGAGTGCTATAGTTACTATAAATCATACTCACCACAGATAGCCAACTTTGATGTTATTAAGGACACATTGCTTAAACGATAGTTGGATTATCCAATTTGAGAGTGACACAATCATTTCACGGTAACACAGTAGATTTTTCATAGGACAAAAGCACTTAGAAATTAAGTGCTATCAAAAGTAGAAAATTAATTTTGACATTAAATATACATAGATGGCCCAAGTATAAATCTCTAGTGATCCAACAATGCAAATACTATTTATACCTGTCATTGTGTTTGCGATATCTGTCCGTAAAAGTACATTTAAAGAACTTTTATTATTAGCCCTTTTGTGCCTATGTTCTGCACATTATTCTTCTAACTTCTTTTCATCACAGAATTTATCACAACTTGCCTCCATCAATTATGATTTGCTCACCAAAGGATTGAAGGATGATTCACGAACGAAACCTGAAACGTAGCAGTCAGTTAATATCGGGGTTGATTCATTTGAAGTAACCAAACAGTTTACAAGGTGCTCGCATGATGTAGATCTTGTACATGTAAGTATACTAGTTGTTCTATGTGCAGTTGAACATCTCATGCGTAATGCTGTTTCATCTGATTGTTACTATCAATTTTGCAGATGAAAGTGTGAGGCATGGGCTCTTCTTATTTAGGTTATTCGTACATCTTGCGGATCCGAATACAGTTTTGTTGTTTCCTTGTTTTCAAACAATTGCAATGTCATCGTCAGCGAAACATCCTTGACCATAAGTTGGCATGAGTCACCAGTAGCGCTGTTTTTTTGTTTTCCTTCTCTTTTGTCCCATCATCGGCCTTGGGTGCCCAAGATTGGTCAAGGTTTCTGCATTCAGAATACAACCCTTGAAGATGTAGATTGTCTCAGAAATGTGTCATTGTGGCATATAATTGGGATGGAGTTCATTAAGCTGGCAGCCTGCAGGTTTCCCTGTACTCAGAACTGTTCACTGTAACATTCACTGGTTATAAATCTGCCCAAATGGCAATGCTCTTATTTTCTTGGGGTTACTATCAGCCTTATTATTATGTTTTTAATAACTAGTATCAGCTTTCAACGAACTGGGAGCTCGAGATCTACCGATTTCTGTTATCTCCTTGTCCTAAATCGTCTATCCATCGATTTCAACCGTCGGCAAATATTATGATGTAGATTTGGGCTGGTCACTGGTGTTAGTACATTAGTTCCCCCAATTCATAGTTCGAAATTGGAAACAAAGCGTGTCTCTAGCTGTAGTGCTGACAACGTACATCCCTGGAAACTATCTTGTCAACGCCTTTCTTATTTGTATAACCAAACTCAAGTTACTTGTATCAGCTAGTAGCCTCTACGTACGATTTTAGGACAAGTTCAAAAATACCAAAAAGGATAGGCAGAAGTTGAGGTCATATGGCAGCAGTCAGGAATAATTTCGAGCATGATAAACTCCAAAATGCAGCTTTAAGGTCAATCACCTTTAGAAAGCAAGAACACTTGCTACTTTGGTTATGGGCACATTCAAATAAAATACATAAATACTACTTGGGATATGGGCTAGCCCCATTACACAGGTTCCGTCAAAAAGAGTTTGGTCATGGATTGACACATTCCAGATAACATTCATACTTATAATACGGACCCAAAAAAAGCTACCACTATTCGAACATCACTAGTCAAGTCAAAGCAAGAGATTTTTTGGACCATATTCCGCAAGAACTTTTTTTGGACCATATTCGTCAAGTGATTGGAAAGTTCTTGCTTAGGTGTTGACAGCGAACTTGTGCCTGCATTCTGGGCACTCATAGAAGACAGTCTGTCCCTCATCCGCTGACCGTAGCTGTAATTACACGACCAGAAGGTAGTCAAGATTTAGTACTAGAAAGAGAAGGGGAAAAAAAGAAACTAATCAATCATCAAATGCTGAAGGATCAATCAATAACCTGCTTGGTGTAATATTCAAGTTTAGGATTGCGGCACTTTGGACAGGTTTCATTTACCTAAAACAAAGCAATATTTGTGAAGTGCTCAAATATCAAAAAAAAGTAAAAATTATATTATATTTTGAGAAGCAGTGCTTCAATGCTTACATTTATCCACCATTCATTATACTTTAAAAATTGTGCAAATTACTATTGAGAAAAGTATAGAAACACCTTCCAAAAAATAATTAACTTACTGTAGCTCTTTGCACAAATTCATCTTCCTTTGGTGCTGATTCAAGAATAACAAACGGCTCAATCTTTAATTCCCTTCTAATATCCTGCCAACAGCATACGATTGAAAACCAAACACATATTAATAGCCACAGTAATATTCTTCAATATCTGAAATTTCTGATAATTTCCTTATTGCTTGGGAAAAGAATAGCATTCAAGAAATTGTACAGTTCAAAAGGACAAGTATCTGTAGCACCTGAAGTCAAAATTTTCATTTGGTAACTACTGCTAAATGCTTAGTATGATTTGTATAACAATATCTGATATAATTACTTGGTCCGAGTACCTTACACATGCCAAGCTAAAAAAATAACTAGTTATTACTTTAGCTGCTATACAAGAATTTATGTACAGTTCATATTGTTCTGTTAATGCTGCTATTTCAGATATTCCAAAAGCTCGAGGATGCTGCTATTTGCATCTTCTCTTCAAAAAAGCAATAGCTCAGCAGGGTTTAGTACAGTGGCGGGTATTATTAGAACATTACGGGGCTACAGGATATGCCTTTGAAAAGTTTTATAGTGTTAATTAGAGTCCCGGTATACTAATTTGTGAGCTTGTGAGGCATGGGGCAGTGTATTGGTGATTTTTCTTGTTATAGGGTGTAGTGATCGAATGGAGATGCAAAAGGCACTGACGGGATGGTTTTTAAGCTAGTCATAAATTGTAGTACATAGGTTGCCCTAGGGCACCAGAAAGTAAATTGCTCCTTTTTTACCTTTGGATTTAAAAGGATGGTCTTAGAAATCAAAACCCAAAATTGAATTACAGAAGTCATGATCAATCCTAACTAGCTAAGAAATAACATAGGTGAACAATACTTAAATGATTGCTTAGTTACATACATTGAACTTCCGTATTATACCATTTGAATTTGTCTTAGAACAATCGTATCTTAAGTTCGCACATTCATCGTCAAAATCCTGACCCTGCCACTGGTTTAGTATTCTCTCAAGAAACACAACATTATACCATTTATCTAGATGAAATAGAATATAGAAGTACTGTACAAATCGTTCTTTTAGCTTCACATAATTCGATTTACTCCACGCGTCCACCACATAATCAGAATGTACTCCATAGTCTACACATGGGTCAAGTACTTCTTCTAGGGTTATTGGTTTGCACTGTAGCTATAGCGGCCGACTAGGCATAAGAGAACATTGGTGTCAGGTTGGCCGCTGGTGAAATAGACGTTTCAAGTGGTAGCAGCCTAGGAGGAAATCATAAGATTATGCTTTATGCAGGCTACGGGAATAGAACCGTGAGCAGTACCTCATCGGTGATTGTGTACCGTGTTTCTTTCCCTTCAATCTCTGTGTCAAAAAAGAATCATTCTGCATTAGTCACAAAACCAAATAGAAAATGCTGCTTCAAATCAATAATAACAACTAGCGTGTGCTCGAGGTTCTGCACCAATTACGCCAAGAAAACCAAAGTAAAGCTAGGGCTTTACCGAAGAAGAGAGTGAGAGGGAAGAGAGACCTTTGGCCTTGCGCTTGAAGCCGCAGAGAGGGCAGGAGGCGGAGCGGACGGAGTCGAAGGTGAGGAGGGTGCCGCACACGCCGCAGAACAAGAAATCGCGCGCCTGCCAGAAAGCCATGGCGCTCGCTGCCTCGC
Source organism: Dendrocalamus latiflorus (assembly GCA_017311315.1). Lineage (NCBI taxonomy): Eukaryota > Viridiplantae > Streptophyta > Magnoliopsida > Poales > Poaceae > Dendrocalamus > Dendrocalamus latiflorus. Next base: position 7,105,479 of record CM029631.1, read on the forward strand.
TCTCCCCTCCCTCCCGCGCCGCCGCCCGCTTGCTTGACCGCGCCGCTGTTGATTTGACGACTTTGATTCGATCAAACGGCTGCGCGTTTAGGGTTTGGTGGGCCGATGGGCCTACTAACCCCTGTCACGTCGAACGCGGCCCAGCCCACTGGAAAACCAAGCAAAGAGGCTGTCCGTGTTCTGCTGCTGCGCGCTTCTGCGCCAATCAACTGTGTTCAGAGATCAGCAGACAGCAGGCATGGACCTCGCCGGCGTGGAGTTCCTCTGGTCCTCGGAAGAGATCAGCCGGCGCTCAGGCGAGCACCGGCGACTTGTATGTGATGGATTCAGATCATGCATGGGCCGAAGAGGCCGCGATGAGCTGACTGCCGCGCAGATCTTGAACCCCTGCATGCAGTGTGCCGATGTGTTCTTCGTCAAGGCTGCCATATGCCTTAGAGATATATGTATAGTTTGTTATTTCCCATTGTTATGAGGGGTTCTTTGCATATTTACCACCTGTACTTTGTGTATATATACCGGCCCATTGGCCTCATATTGAATACAATCGTTATTCATAACATGGTATCAGAGCGTACCTAGGGTTTTCCCGTCGCTTCGCTTGTCGCCTCGCCGCCGCCGCCGTTGGCTCCGCCCGAGCCGCCTCGCCGCCGCCGCTGTTGGCTCCGCCCGAGCCCGCTCGCTCGAGCCCCTGTCCCCGTCGGCCCCGCCCGAGCCCGCCCGCTCGAGCCCGCCGCCGTCGGCCCCGCCGACTCCCCCGGATTGGACCGCCGCCGCCCAGATCCGAATCGATCTGGTCAAGCCGCCACGCCGCCCGGGGTCGCCTCGGCGCCGTCGCCCCATCGCCGGTGCTCCCCGCCGCTTCGTTGAAGTCCGCCCGAAGTCACCGTCTGGGCCGCCGTTGCCGCCTCCACCGACTCCGGCGTGGTACCGCCTCCGCCGTCGCCGGTGCCGTCCTCGTCTCCGCCGTTGCTCCCGCTCCCGTTCGGCGAAGTGGCGCACGACTCGGTCGGTTTGTAAACCGACCGGGGAAAAAAAAGAAAAAAAACGTCGTTCTAACCGCCGCGCCGTCCAACGCCGCCTGTTAGACTTCGTTGCCTTGGTCGCCGCGCCGTCCAGCGCCGCCTACCAATGGGCATCGTTTCCCTCCCTCGCTGCCCAGTGATTTTTGATGGTGTTAATTACACCGACTTCGTGTCTCACATGCACATCCATATGCGTGGTCTTCGTCTCTGGGGCGTCCTCTCTGGCGATGTCACCTACCCGCCTTGCCCTATTCCTCCGACGGAGCCTACGCCTGTTGCATTGCCCCCGACAGCCGATAAGGCTGCTGCTGAGGCCGCTCGCCTTGCTGATGATAACGCTGCCTCTGCCTATCAGGAGGCTCTGGATTCCTACAAGGATCGTCTGACCGTCTACACTCAGTGGTACGATGACGACGCTCGGGCTGCTGCTGTCTTCATCGCCAGTGTCCAGCCTCAGTTTTCTTCTGAGGTTGTGGGACTCCCTTCGGCTTTCCAGATGTGGACTCATCTTCGTCAGCGCTACGAGCCCTCTGGTGATGCCCTGTACCTGTCCGTGGTCCGCCAGGAGCACTCTCTTCAGCAGGGTGATGCTACTGTTGACGCTTTTTACGCTCAGAGTTCTGCTGTCTGGCGTCAGTTGGACTCACTTCGTACTGCTGGCTGTCGTACCTGTCCGTGCTGCCTGGATGTACGTGCTGACCTGGAGTTTCAGCGGGTTTACGAGTTCCTTACTCGCCTTCGTCCTGAGTTCGAGCAAAGGCGTGCCCAGCTCCTTGCACGCCACCCTCATGTCACTCTCCTGGAGGCTCTTACCGAGATACGCGCGGAGGAGACTCGTCTGAGTGGTGCTGGTCTGATGCCACTCCCCTCTGTGCTCGCCGCTCGTCCGCCTGCTACACTGCCTCCTCCAGCGGCTACCACAGGTGGTGGTGGTCGTCCTCCATCTAGAGATGGCCGTCCTCACTGTTCCTACTGCGACAAGGTCGACCACATTGAGTCCCAGTGCTATAAGAAGAAGCGGCATCTTTCACGCTGTTCTTCTACTGGCACTAGTGCTTCTACGACGACGTCTGCATCGACTTTTTCAGCAGCTTCTCTCACCGAGCAGGAGATAGCCAGACTTCGACGCCTGCTTGCCGCTTCAGGTTCTCCCTCGACAGGTTCTGCAGGTTCTGCTACTGACTCTTCGGGCACTAAGAAACCACCCCCTACACAGTCAGGTACCTCCCCGTGGATTCTTGATTCTGGAGCATCTTTTCACATGACTCCTGATCCTTCAACTCTGTCTTTTATTACACCTCTTGATTCTCCTATCAGTGTTCTTACTGCTGATGGTACATCTCTTTCTGTCTCTGGTCGAGGATCTCTTAGCAACTCATCCTTTCATGTTCCTTCTGTTGCTCATGTTCCTCGCCTTACCATGCAGCTTCTTTCTGCCGGGCAGATTACTGACCTTGGTTATCGGGTCATTCTCGACTCTGACTCTTGTTGTGTTCAGGATCGCCACACGGGAGCTCTGGTTGGTTCTGGCCCTCGGCGCCGTGACTCACATCGTTTCTGGGAGCTTGACTGGTTTCACCTTCCTTCCGCTGCCACCATCGCCGCCAGTCTCTCCGCTTCTGCCACTTCGTCTACCGGCTCTTTCCAGCAGTGGCATCACCGTCTTGGCCATCTGTGTGGATCCCGTCTGTCGTCCTTAGTTCGTCGTGGTCTTCTGGGGCCTGTCTCAGGAGACATGTCTTTAGATTGTCAGGGCTGTAAGTTAGGTAAACAGATTCAGTTTTCTTATCCTCATAGTGAGTCTGTGTCTCAGCGCCCTTTTGATCTTGTTCATTCAGATGTTTGGGGTCCGACTCCCTTCGTTTCGAAAGGGGGTCATCGATATTATATCATATTTATAGATGATTTCTCTCGTCACACTTGGATATATTTCATGTCTTCTCGTAATGAGGCCTTGTCTATCTATAAACAATTTGCCACTATGATTCACACACAGTTCTCCACTCCTATTCGTGTCTTTCGCGCTGATTCTGCTGGCGAGTACCTCTCTCGTCACCTGCGCAGCTTCCTTGCTGAGCAGGGCACTCTCGCTCAGTTCTCTTGTCCTGGTGCTCATGCTCAGAATGGTGTCGCTGAGCGCAAGCATCGTCACCTCCTTGAGACTGCTCGTGCTCTGATGATCGTCGCCTCTATTCCACCTCACTTTTGGGCCGAGGCTGTTTCCACTGCCACCTATCTCGTCAACATTCAGTCCTCTTCTGCTCTTCAGGGTGCGATCCCTGTTGAGCGTCTCTGTGGTCTTCTTCCTGACTACTCTGCCCTTCATCTGTTTGGCTGCGTTTGCTACGTTCTCCTCGCCCCTCGAGAACGCACCAAACTGATCGCTCAGTCTGTTGAGTGTGTCTTTCTGGGATACAGTGCCGAGCACAAGGGCTATCGGTGCTGGGATCCTGTTGGTCGACGGATGCAGGTTTCTCGGGATGTGACTTTCGACGAGTCTCGTCCATTCTACCCACATCCTGCCTCTCCTTCGGTTTCCTCTGTGGAGGCTCTGTCTTTCTTGACCTTTCCAGATACACCTATATCTGTTTTGCCCTCGTCCACCTGTCCCACTGAGTCTCCACATATTCCCCCTGTGGCCTCTCCGCCGTTGTCACCGCCTGCGTCGTCTCTTACGACTCCCCAGGCTCCTCCCACTACAGTACCTTTTCCCCCTATCGTCTACACTCGTCGACCTCGTATTGAGATTTTTTCAGATGAGCCATCTTCTCCTGATGTTCCATCTTCTTCTGATGCTCCATCTTCCCCTGATGGGTCATCTTCTCCTCGCTACACTCTCTGCGATCGCCAGTCGATTCGGCTTCCTGCCCGTTTTGCCTTTGCTGGCGCAGCTACTCGTGAGCCTGTCTCCTACCGGGATGCTGTTACTCACCCTGAGTGGCAGCTTGCCATGGCCGAGAAGATTGCTGCCCTCGAGCGTACTGGTACTTGGGATCTTGTTCCTTTTCCATCTCATTCTCATCCCATCACGTGTAAGTGGGTCTATAAAATTATGACTCGCTCTGATGGCTCTCTTGAGTGCTATAAGGCGCGTCTTGTTGCTCGTGGCTTCCAGCAGAAGTATGGTGTTGACTACGACGAAACTTTTGCTCCTGTGGCCCACATGACCACTGTTCGCACTCTTCTTTCGGTGACGTCTGTTCGCCACTGGTCTGTTTCTCAGCTTGATATCAAGAATGCCTTTCTTAATGGCGAGTTGCGTGAGGAGGTCTACATGCATCCGCCACCTGGGTATTCTGTTCCTGAGGGCATGGTCTGTCGCCTTCGTCGCTCTCTCTATGGCCTTAAGCAAACCCCTCGTGCTTGGTTTGAGCGCTTCTCCTCTGTGGTCACTGCTGCTGGCTTTTCAGCTAGTGATCATGATCCTGCGCTCTTTGTCCACACTTCGTCTCGTGGTCGGACTCTTCTTCTTCTGTATGTTGATGATATGATCATTACGGGAGATGATTCTGAGTACATTGCCTTTGTCAAGGCTCGTCTTAGTGAGCAGTTCCTTATGTCGGATCTTGGTCCTCTTCGTTACTTCCTTGGGATTGAGGTTACTTCCACTCCAGATGGTTTCTTTATGTCCCAAGAGAAATATATTCAGGATCTTCTTGATCGCGCCTCTCTCACTGATCAGCGTACTGTTGAGACTCCCATGGAGCTCAATGTTCACCCCCGACTCTCTGATGGCGAGCCTCTTTCTGATCCGACTCGCTATCGTCATCTTGTTGGGAGTCTTGTCTACCTTGCTGTTACTCGTCCAGATATCACTTATCCAGTTCATATTCTGAGTCAGTTTGTTTCAGCTCCTACTCAGGTCCACTACAGCCACCTTCTTCGAGTTTTGCGATACCTTCGCGGGACTATCTCTCGCCGTCTCTTCTTTCCACGTTCCAGCTCGTTACAGCTTCAGGCCTATTCGGATGCTACTTGGGCCAGCGATCCCTCTGATCGCCGGTCTATCTCTGCTTACTGTGTTTTTCTTGGTGGTTCTCTTATTGCCTGGAAGACGAAGAAACAGACTGCAGTGTCCCGTTCGAGTGCAGAGGCTGAGTTGCGAGCTATGGCTCTCTTGACAGCAGAAATTACTTGGCTACGGTGGTTACTTGAGGATTTTGGTGTTTCTGTCACTACACCGACTTCTCTCTTGTCAGACAGTACAAGTGCTATCAGTATTGCTCGTGATCCTGTGAAGCATGAGCTCACCAAGCATATTGGTGTTGATGCTTCTTTCATAAGGTCTTGTGTGCATGATCAGGTGATTACTCTTCAGTATGTGCCTTCAGAGCTTCAGATAGCGGATTTCTTCACGAAGGCCCAGATTCGAGCACAGCACAGCTTCTACCTCTCCAAACTGAGTGTTGTTGATCCACCATGAGTTTGAGGGGGGGTGTTAGAGATATATGTATAGTTTGTTATTCCCCATTGTTATGAGGGGTTCTTTGCATATTTACCACCTGTACTTTATGTATATATACCGGCCCATTGGCCTCATATTGAATACAAGCGCTATTCATAACAATGCCAACTGACCAAATGAAGGTCAACATGCTGGCCACGTAGTACTGTGAGGCCAACAAGACGAAGAACATGCCGGTCATTCTGCCGCATTGCATGCTCCCTGGGTTCAAACAAGGCCAGGAGAAGATGTCGAAGAGCGATCTCCATGGAAGACGACGAGGATCAGGTGAATCTGAAGATAGAGCAGGCCTTGCCCTCGAAATATTGTAGAAGGGGATCCGTGGCTGGAGTACGCCAAGCACATATTGTTTGCCTTGGTTCGGAAGGAAGAAGACGGCGGCGACAAGGCGTTCACGAATCACCAGTATGCGCGAGCTGATTGCTGAAAACGAGAGTAGTGCTTTGCATCCTGATGATGTGAATTGTGAAGCCGGCTTTTGGCAAAAGCCATAAATCAGATATTGCAGCCTATTCGTGACCACTTCGAACAAACGATAGCGAAGCCATACTTTTAACGAGAGCAAACAGTAGTACAGGACAGCCAAGAAACTCATGCGATCCAACTAAGCCACATGGATATTTCGGACAAACCAATGTTATAACTAAGAACCAGGTGTACTTAAAAGATTGATTTGTTGTGAGTTTCGTTGGTCGTAATTTCTTGTGTACTTATAATCGTGGCATGAAATGGTACCTCTGGCTATCCTTGTTAGTGGAGGAAAGCCAATTTGGCCGTCTCTCAAACGCGAGGAAATACTTGCTCACGCTGTTCAAAAGCCAGAATAGTCAAGGAAACCGAACCTTTTTTTTTTTGGGTCAACTAACCTGGTTCGGTAAGGGTCGACAAGAAAAACCAAACGTGCAATATTGTAGTATACAAACTTTGTTTGAGTTATGTTCACTCCAAAAAGAAATAAATTTGGTAGTGTCATGCTCTGGTTAGCTTGTACTTATTCCTCTCTCACACGTACACACAAATTATAAGATATGCCTGAAATGCACATCAAGTATAATAATTACATTTAAAAATAATACGTTGTTGCACCTCATGTCATGTGGATATTACAATATATGGGTCTGTTATTTGTAGCTTCTAAAAGTGATTTTTGGTTTTTGTTATAGTACCTGATTTTCAAACAGAGTATTTTCTTAAGACAAGATTTACAAATTAATTGTAGTGCATGTTAAAAACCTAATATTTGTACCATCAAAAATTGCAAGCGAGTATCTCTCTCCGTAATCTCTGTCGCGAATAGCCCAAAAATTAAAATTTTCAGCCAAAAACCATAACACACATCCATAGGCTAAAAAAAGAACAGGCCCTATATCATCACATAAATGAAATTCTAGATATAAAAGTTAGAAATATTGTAAAAATGGGAACGGTATTTGATGAAATATTTAGATTTTTATAACTTACGAAGTACATTTACGTTCGAAGTTAGAACCACATATGTCTACGATTAGAACGTATGTCAAGAACGGTGTAAAATAGTGCTCACAAACAAACATAGTAAGTCAATGCGCACATCTTACAAACAAAAAATTTCGTGACACACCGTATCGGCAATTTATCTTTAGACACAGGAAAATTTTCAATTCCCATAATGTATATTATAAAAAAAAAGTCCCACTTCTGAACGAGGCTAAAGCGATTCACAAACTAATGTCTCTATCCTTTTTAGTTTTTCTGTGATTTTTAGCTTCGGCTTTTAGATGGGGCGGCTTCTTTGCTTCTCGAGCCTAAAATCATATATATTATCCATATCGATGGTTTTATCAGCTATTATCATCTCAAAAAATGTTAATAAAAATTATAAGGCAAAAACCGAAGAAAAGAATCAATATCAACACTTTCTTCCATTTTTCCCCCAGACCAGAAGGGCAAGTCAGTGCCGCGGGCAGAGCGGCCGAGCCGCCCCTGGCTGAACCGACGACAAACCCGGGGGCAGCGAGTAGAGTACCCGCGACTCCGACAAATTCCACTGTACTTCCATTTCCGCAGCGCGGCGCCCCCCTCCAAATCCCGCTCTGTTCACACGGCGGGCGAGAGGGACAGCGAGCGACGGACGCAGGCATGGCCACTTGCACTTCCAGCGGCGACGACTCGCCCCCCGCCGCCTCCGACCTCGTCCTCCCCTCCTACCCCGAGGCAAGCCGCACTGCCCCCTAATCTAAACCCTAGCTGCCTGCCTCCCGCTTTTCCGCCCAGATCTGCGCCCTCCCGGTCGATCTTGGCGAATTGACTTGTTTGGTGTGTGTGTGCTGCAGATGATCGTGGAGGCGATCGCGTCGCTGGCGGAGGAGAACGGCTCCAGCCAGGCCACCATCGCGCGCCGCATCGAGGCGGCCCACGGCACCGGCGGCGACCTCCCGCCGTCGCACCCCGCGCTCGTCGCCGCCCACCTCTCCCGCATGTCCGGCGCTGGCGAGCTCGTCGCCGTCGCGGGAGGCAAGTACGCGCTGCCCCCGGTGCCGGACTGCCCCGCCGACGACTACTCTCCTGACGACGCGCCGCCGCCGCCTCCCGCTAAGCGCGGCCGCGGACGGCCCCCCAAGGCGCGGCCCCCGGGCTTCCCCAGGGGAGCCGCGGCTCCTATCGGCGCGCCTAGCGACGGAGTAGCCGTCGCCGCGGCAGCCCCCGCGGCGCCGCGCCGGCGCGGCCGCCCGCCCAAGCCGCGGGACCCGCACGCGCCGCCGAAGATCCCGCGCCCGCGCGGGCGGCCGCGCAAGAACCCGCTCCCGGAGGGGATGGTGCCGCGGCCGCGCCCCAGCGCAACGGTCAAGGCGCGCCCTATGTTCGCCGAGGTCGGCTTCGTGTGATGCCGAGGCGGAGAGGAAGCGCTAACTTTCTCACTGTTCCTGCTGCTGTTTGATGTGTGGGCTTTTCCCCGTTCGTGTTGTTCTAATTCAGGGAGCGTTTAGGGTGGAAGACGAGACGAGGCGAGGCGGCGGTGGCCGGTGGTGGTGTGTCAGTTCGTGGTGTTGCTACTGTTGGTCGCCGGAGGGGTTTGTCTCCTCCCCGGCGGTGTATGATTCATTAGCTTCGATTTAGCTCGGTTGCCTCTTGCCTTATGTATGATTCATTACCTTCGATTTAGCTCGGTTAACATCGTAGCGGTTGATTTCAAGCGAGAATCACGGTGATCTTTGTCGTCGGTGTATGTTCTTTCTGAGTCATCTTGTTCATCTTCTTTGGCTGTAGTTGTGTCGTTGAAGCGTTCCAAGATGGATGCTTACCAAGGTTATTAAGGCGGTAAGGCGAGGTAAGGCGACTCACCCCCCTCACACCTTTTAAGCGGTAAGGCGTGAGGCGAGGCGACGCCTTACACATCCTAAGGCGCTAAGGGCAATAAATAAAATGAGCATTTACAGCACATATGTATCTTGTTGTTGTCAATTCTTAAGGTCATCTAGCACCCATCTTTCTATTCTAATTACTCTTCTCCCATGTAACATCCATCCTCTTTGCCCCTTGTAAGTTTCAACATATGGATTATTATAAATGCAATAGATATAAACACCCAGTACTAGCGAGCACAGTGACTACCTAGCACTAGCGAGCACAACATTCAACTAAAAATTGATAGGTTTCAGTCAATTTTTTCTGAACCATTGGATTAAAATCGGATGGCCCAGATTCTTCCTCTCTCCTCCCACTATACAATCCCGTCCGCCCCCCCTCAACCTAATGCGCTGCCGCCTCCTATCCCCACACCGCGCGCTCCCTCGATGGCTCCGCCGCCGCCTCCAGCGATCCAGCTCCACCTCCGCCTCCAGGCGATCCGGCTCCACCTCCCCCAGTCCCCCTCCATCCCCGGCTCCCTCTCCCTCTCGACCTCCCCCTCCCGGTCGGCCGACGGATGAGGGAGGAGGGGGGAGGGAGAGCAGGGAGATGAGGGGGGAGGGGAGTACCTTGCTGCTGGGCGACGAGGATGGAGGCATCGGCGCGCCGCTGCGACGGGATCTGCGAGATGGAGGCGGCGCCGACGCCGAGAGACCGGAGCGGAGAGATGGAGGCGCCGCCGGCCACCGCCTTGGTTCCAGGTACTTCGCCGCCTACGGTTCTTTCTCCAGATCCGGATCTCTTTCTCTGCCTCTCTGGTTTAGCCACCGGCCGACCGCCTACTCACTTCATTTAGTCGTGGTCGTCACCTCCTCCATGCGAAAGGCGTCGCCTTGAGCCTTCCCGACGCCATACGCCGCCTAAGCGTCACCTCAGCGATGCCTTCGTGCTAAGGCGGACGCCATACGCACGCAGGGCAAGGCGGGGCGACGCCTTGCCGGCTTGGGGCGCCTTACCGCCTAAGCGTCGCTACACTTAGGCGACGCCTTAATAACCCTGTTGCTTACTTGCTTAGTGTGTTTTGAGCTGGCAATCTGCTTGTTTTGATCTCTGGCTCCGTTTAAAAGGATGCTGAGTTGTTGATCTGTGAGCCCTATTGGTGCTATAATCAGATCATTTGGAGGAAGTTCTTGGGAAAAGCTCTACTGACTACCATGATCGCTGTATGCTACACTCCGTGCCCTCCTATGACTTGTGCTCTCTAGCTGGTAAATGCATTAGTAAGGAAACATGTCTGAAATTGCCACGGCTTGACGGTCCATTTCGCGCACAATCTAGTAATGTACGTGATACGTTTTACAAGCTTGCAATTGCAGTTGTGATGAACGGCGCAAGCATGTCCCTTCGCAAGGAACGATGCAGTAACTGTGATGTTATTGTTTGGACAGAGGGGCGATCTGCTGACGCACAGAAGCGTCGTATGACAGGAAATCATGAGTCAATTGGTGTTCCACCTGATACGACGACCAAGCGTTGTTCCGGTGACGGTGACTAGGGCTGGGAACTTACCGCTTCTGTATTTGTATTTATAAATAAATATGAATACAAATTTAAATATTTTCGAATACTAGTACAAGTTGAATATTATAATGAATATGAATTTGAATTGAATATCTACACAATTCAGTCAAATCCAAATTCTTGTGGACTAGGGCAAATCGGCAATTCTCCGAGCACCACGGTAAAATGTAACTGTATCATTGTGGTTTATTTTCTTGTGCTCAATTTACATTCAAGCTATTTAAATTTATAAAATTAAATTGATTGCTTGTCATAATAAGATTGCAAACTTTGACATAACTTAGAGTGTTTGTACACTTAGGTGAACCTAATTAATTTAGGCTTTATTTGCGCTAAATTAAATTGAGTTAAATTTCCGCATTATATACTTGGTTTAACCAAATAATTAATAGAAGAGAAAATTTTTAAATCACATATTCACCCCCTCTAGTCAGCCTCTTCAACTTACACGGGGGCACGGCTATTCGAATAGATATTAATAGTTTGCAGAGGTGTTCAACAGTTCGAAGTCGAAGGGGCAGTGGTTGAAGTCGCATTCATGGTCGTAGTCGTAGCACCCATGGACGTGGTCGTAACGGTCATGGTCGTAATCGTATCGCCAACCCGAAGGGCACCTGTTGGTTTGTCTATAACCTCCACCGCTACGAGTTCCCCCTCTAGTTGGACATCCCCTTCGCCTACCCCTAGGTCACCCCCGAGATTGAGCCCCCTACCCTCGACGGCAAGACCTACAAGGTCTCGTACTCCCCCATGGATTGTAATATGCTTTTAGCCACGAGGTGTGATCGGCAGCTTCCAATTTACGACCACGAGCGCTGGTTGATGTGTTTTGATTTACGACCATGAGGTGTGGTCAATGTCTTCGAACTTACGACCACAAGCGTTGGATGAAGTCGAAGATCTGTGGTCGAAGTCGAAGCCATGGTCGAAGGGGGCCATGGTTGAAGGGGGAAGTGGTCGTGGTCGAAGGGACAGTGGTTGAATAGGGCAGTAGTCGAAGTCGAGGCTGTGGTCAAAGTCGGGGTCATGGTCGAAGTCGAGGTTGTGGTCAAAGTCGGGGCCATGGTCGAAGTCGACGCCGTGGTTGAAGTTTGGGCCGTGGTCGAAGGGGACTATGGTCGACGTCGAAGGGCCGTGGTCGAAGCCGGGGCTGAGCAGGTTGGGCGGGTCGAGCAGGCTGACGCTGATAATCAGGCGATAGGACACAAGCGCGCCGAAGGCTTGCCAACGTACGACCACCAGCGATGGTTGACTGCTCCCAACCAACGATCACGCGCAATGGTCAACGACTTGTAACTTACAACCATGAGGTGTGATCGACGACTTCCGACTTACGACTTACGACCACGAGGTGTGGTCGATGTCTTTCGACTTACGACCACAAGCGTTGATCGATGTATTCCGACTTACGACCATGAACGATGGTCGCTGGTTTCCGACGTACGACCACGAGCTATTGTCGAAGGCTCCTAATTTATGACCACGATCGATTATCGATCGTTACCAACTTACGACCACCAGCGATGGTCGACCGCTCCCGACCTATGATCACGCGCGATGGTCGACGGCTTCTGACTTACGATGACGAGGTGTGCTCGAGGGTTCATGACCTACAACCATTATGTGTGGTCGATGTCTTCCGACTTACGACCACGAGATGTGATCGACGGTTTTCAACTTACTTGATGGATTTAAAAACTTTTAGAACATATTTGTATGTACATTCTAAATTTTTTTACCATCCGTGAATTTTAAAACATATATATATAATAAATTTTAAAAATTCATAACAACGCACGGACATTCATAGTTCAAAACTACAAGAAAACATCTCTCACCGACGCGGCGACGCACCATGCGTTCCTACTCAAAGTTACGGTTTAATTTTAGGTACGGTGCAAATTGCAATTTGCTCGTAACCAAACAACTCAAGCCGGCATTACGGCAAGCGAGCGCCTCACTGACAACCCGGGCGCGCCATCCCGACGGGCCAGATCGCCCCCATCACCCCGTCCGAAACCCAGACCCTCTTCCCCGAGATCTAAAACACCTTCCTCCTCTCCCCCCATCGCCATTCTCTCCCCCCTCCTCCCCTCCCCTCTCCCCCCTCAGATCCAGCATCTCCTCTCCTCCGCTCCTCTCCGCGGCTAGGGCCAAGGGGCTCGGGCTTTGCCGCCGCCGTCGCAGGGGACGACGAGTCCGGGCAGGGAAGATGCTGACCAAGTTCGAGACGAAGAGCAACCGGGTAAAGGGCCTGAGCTTCCACCCGCGGCGGCCATGGATCCTGTCGAGCCTCCACAGCGGGGTGATCCAGATGTGGGACTACCGCATGGGCACCCTCCTCGACCGCTTCGACGAGCACGACGGCCCCGTACGCGGCGTCCACTTCCACGCCACACAGCCCCTCTTCGTCTCCGGAGGTATATCTGCTAGATCTCTCCAGGCTCGATCGTTTGGTGTGTGATTTGCCATTTGCGGGCATGGTTGTGGTGGCGTGTTCCGCGTTTGGTCCGATTCTTCCTTGGATTGGAGACGCGCGCGCAAGTTTCGAGGCCGTTAGATGTCGGTGTGATCCGTCGATGGTGGTATAGCGGATACCTAGACTTGACATGTTTATAAGTTTTCTTAGATTAGATCGCGTATGATGTGGAGTGGTGGCTATTAAGGAATCCTGGTTCGTAGGATAGGTTGGTCGGATCTGGTGTTTGCTTTATGATCTGGGTTTATGATGAGCTGTTTAATATATTGTTAGTTTGAAGCCTTCAGGTGCTGTCTGGTTTTTTACTCGTGACTGGAATCGCCATGGATTTTGCAATCCGCTGAAACGAGAAGTAGAATAGGAGGTGAAATGAGCCAATACATTCTCATTCACATTCACCAAACCATGTTGAAATTGTGAGACTGATGACACTAAGGCACACTCTGGTGCATGTATTAGTATTGCTGGCTAAACAGTGAGTCATAGGGTTGGGACTTGAAAAGATTCAACTTATGATTTCTTCTAAGATGTTGTTTCCTGTGATGTACTGCAGGTGATGATTACAAGATTAAGGTATGGAATTACAAGACACACCGCTGCCTCTTCACGCTTCATGGGCACCTTGACTATATTCGTACCGTGCAATTCCACCACGAGTACCCATGGATCGTAAGTTCTAGCGATGACCAGACAATCCGTATCTGGAACTGGCAGTCACGCACCTGTGTGGCTGTGCTGACCGGTCATAACCACTATGTCATGTGCGCATCTTTCCACCCCAAAGAGGACCTGGTTGTGTCAGCATCACTGGATCAGACTGTTCGTGTCTGGGATATTGGTGCTCTGAGGAAGAAGACTGTGTCACCTGCAGATGACATCCTGCGTCTCACCCAGATGAACACAGATCTGTTTGGAGGTGTTGATGCGGTTGTGAAATATGTATTGGAAGGCCATGACCGTGGGGTCAACTGGGCCTCATTTCACCCCACATTGCCACTCATTGTTTCTGGGGCAGATGACCGGCAAGTGAAGCTGTGGAGAATGAACGGTAATACGGCAATTACTTCCTGGAGTTTTTTTTCTTTCTAATTTTGCATATGTGAACAACAACTTGCATATTTATTTGTGTTGCTTCATTCTTTCGTATAACAGAGTTACCAAACAATACATGAGATATTGGGATTTTATCATTATTATTTTTCATTCTGTTTAATTGATCTTACTTTTACAGAATTACTTTATATCATTTACTCCTCAATATGTCTAAAATAACATGAAGTAATCTGTCATCAAAACTAACTGAATGCAAGAAACATTTCACAAGTATTAAATTACTGTGTTTGGTTTAAATGTTAATGATTGCATGTAAAATGGTCATTGGAGGTGCAATATAGCACTCCTTTTTGCTGCATATTGGTGTATCTAAACAAAACTAGCTGAATGCAAGAAACATGTTTCACAATTATTAAATTACTGTTTTTGGTTTAGATGTTTATGATTGCATGGAAAATGGCCATTGGAGGTCAATATATCACTCCTTTTTGCTGCATGTTGGTGCATCTGAACAAATAAAAGGGAATATGCATTGCAATTATCGAAACAAAATATACTGAATGTGCTATTTATGGACAGACACCAAGGCTTGGGAAGTTGATACTTTGAGGGGGCACATGAATAATGTGTCCTGTGTGATGTTCCATGCAAAGCAAGACATCATCGTGTCCAACTCAGAAGACAAGAGCATTCGCATTTGGGATGCCACAAAGCGAACTGGTATTCAGACATTCAGGCGGGAACATGACCGTTTCTGGATTCTTGCTGCTCACCCCGAAATGAATCTTCTTGCTGCTGGTCATGATAGCGGCATGATTGTGTTTAAATTAGAGAGGGAACGCCCAGCATTTTGTGTGAGTGGTGATACTGTGTTCTATGTGAAGGATCGGTTTCTCCGTTTCTTTGAATACTCTACCCAGAAGGAAGTTCAGGTGGCTCCAATAAGAAGACCTGGGTCAGTCAGCTTGAACCAGTCGCCCAGGACATTATCCTATAGTCCAACCGAAAATGCTGTCTTGATTTGCTCTGATGTGGATGGGGGCTCATATGAACTCTACATAGTTCCTAAGGACTCTGCTGGCAGGGCGGATTATTTGCAAGAGGCAAAGAAGGGAGCTGGTGGTTCAGCTGTTTTTGTGGCACGCAACAGGTTTGCAGTCCTTGAGAAGAGCAGCAACCAAGTTTTGGTGAGGAATCTTAAGAATGAAATTGTGAAGAAAAGCCCTCTTCCTAGTGCGACTGATGCAATTTATTATGCTGGGACTGGGAACTTGTTGTGCAAAGCTGAAGACCGAGTGACCATCTTTGATCTACAGCAAAGGCTAGTTCTTGGTGAACTCCAGGCACCTGCTGTTAAGTATGTAGTTTGGTCAAGTGATATGGAGTCTGTTGCACTGCTGAGCAAGCATGCGGTAGTTATAGCTAACAAGAACCTTGTCCATCGCTGTACACTGCATGAAACCATTCGTGTGAAGAGTGGTGCCTGGGATGAGAACGGCGTGTTCATTTACACTACATTGAACCATATCAAGTACTGTCTTCCCAATGGAGATAGCGGGATCATAAAAACCCTTGACGTTCCTATTTACATAACAAGGGTTATTGGGAACAACATTTTCTGTCTAGATCGTGATGGAAAGAACAAGATGGTAACAGTTGATGCTTCTGAATACATTTTCAAGCTCGCCCTTCTCCGGAAACGCTATGATCATGTTATGAGTATGATTAAGAACTCCCAGCTGTGTGGGCAGGCTGTGATTTCTTATTTACAACAGAAAGGGTTTCCAGAAGTTGCTCTCCACTTTGTGAAAGATGAGAAGACCAGATTTAACTTAGCTCTTGAAAGTGGTAACATCCAAATCGCAGTTGCTTCTGCAAAAGAGATTGATGACAAAGATCACTGGTACAAATTGGGAATTGAGGCTTTGAGGCAAGGAAATGTTGGTATTGTGGAATACGCATACCAACGGACAAAGAACTTTGAGAGGCTTGCTTTCCTATATCTTATTACTGGTTACATGGACAAGGTGGGCTTCATGTGCAAAATTGCTGGACAGAATAACAATTTGATGGGACAGTTCCACAATGCATTGTATCTTGGGGATGCTAGGAAACGAGTTGAGATCCTGGAGAATGCTGGACAGCTACCTCTTGCCTATGCTACTGCTGCCACTCATGGACTCACTGAAATTGCTGATAGGCTTTCTGCTGAATTGGGTGAAAATGTTCCTTCTCTACCCGAAGGAAAATCTCATTCACTTTTGATTCCACCTGCACCTATCACGGCCTGTGGTGATTGGCCATTGCTGAGGGTGATGCGTGGTATTTTTGAGGGTGGACTGGATGCTACTGGGAGGGCAGAACTTGAGGAAGATGATGAAGCTGCTGGTGCTGACTGGGGTGATGAGGACTTGGAAATTGTTGATGCAAGTGATGCGATTGCAAATGGTGGCAATGGTTTTGACGGTGAGGAGGGTGAGCCAAATGAGGATGGCGAGGAAGGTGGCTGGGACCTTGAAGATCTGGAACTACCGCCTGAAACAGAGACCCCAAAAGCTGCTGGCAATGCTCGCTCCACTGTGTTTGTTGCTCCTACACCAGGCATGCCTGTCAGCCAAATTTGGACACAGAAATCTTCTCTTGCTGGAGAGCATGCAGCAGCAGGGAACTTTGACACTGCAATGAGGTTGCTTAGCCGTCAATTGGGTATCAAGAACTTTGCTCCCCTGAAGCCCCTGTTTCTTGATCTGCACATGGGCAGTCATTCATACCTTATTGCACTTGCAACTGCTCCTGTTATATCGGTTGCTGTTGAGAAAGGTTGGAGTGAGTCTGCAAGTCCTAATGTGAGGGGCCCTCCTGCACTTGTTTTCACCTTCTCACAAATGGAAGACAGACTCAAGGCTGCCTACAAAGCCACAACTGAGGGGAAGTTCCCAGAAGCGCTGAGGCAGTTCCTTAACATCTTACATACCATCCCTGTTATTGTGGTGGACTCAAGGAGAGAAGTTGATGAAGTGAAGGAGTTGATCGAGATAGTGAGGGAGTATGTTCTTGGTCTGAGGATGGAACTCAAGAGAAAGGAATTGAAAGATGATGTCAGCCGTCAACAAGAATTGGCGGCTTACTTCACTAACTGCAAGCTTCAGAGGGTTCATATGAGGCTTGTGCTCGCGAATGCTATGGCTCTATGCTACAAGCAGAAGAATTTTGCTACTGCAGAGCACTTTGCAAGGCTGCTGCTCGAGAACAGCCCTAACGAAGTCCAAGCAAGGAAGGCTCGACAGGTGCAGCAACAGTGCAATGGCAAGAAAGATAGTTTTGAGCTGAACTACGACTACAGGAATCCATTTATTGTCTGTGGCGCCACGTATGTTCCTATCTACCGTGGCCAAAAGGATGTTTCCTGCCCGTACTGTGGATCCCGGTTTGTTCCTTCCATCGAAGGGCAGCTTTGTACCATATGCGAGCTTGCCGTGGTCGGGGCTGATGCTTCAGGCCTTCTCTGCTCCCCTACACAGTTGAGATAAGCGGTGCTAGTTAGAGCTCCCCTATATTCTTTCTAGTCTGGTAAGTTTTAAGGCTTCTATCTTATATTTTACCAGGAAGTTTACCCATTGTAAGGAATAAGCATAGTACATGGTTTTATCGGGGTTTTCCTCTTTTTTTATTTTTCATTTCCTCCCTTGATTTTTGTTTGCCTTGAGGTTGCTGTTATACTTGTTATATGTTTAAGGACTTTTGATCAACTCATGCAAGCTATGCCTGGACATTGGATGTATCAATGTGTACTTTCACTTTTTGGAATTTTTTTTGGAGTCGAGGTGTTACATTCATTGTTATATGGTGCACATAATTTCTTGCATTGTTATATGTTATTTCCGTATCTCCTGAATCATTCCTCATGATTGGGTCAATTGGTTAGTACCCTTCTGGTTGAAGTCAGCAAGAGCATCTTGTGAAAGAACTGCCCCTGAGAGGTGAATGCTGGCTTCTTGTAGTCATAGAACAAGTGTGATCTTTCACCGGACGGCATGTACGTTTCAGATGAATCTTCCAGCTACCCATCGTGGTCTAATCTGATGCAGCCACCATGAACTAAGGGCAGGTTGAAAAAGCTTCTCTGCTTTTTTTTTTCAAATCTAAATCACGGAGATTTTTTCCCCAGAGAATTATGCTGATCTTAAAAGCAGTGCAGCTAGCATTGGATTAACGCATGGCTGCAAACAAGGTCCCCAGTTTGCTTAGAAATTTTGTTTTTCATTGCAGAGCCAGCATTCAGGTTCTCCCGGTAAGGAGTAGTGTATCACATCCCAGTTCCCGTAAAAGAATCCTAACATTATTGATATCACGAATTTACTCAGCGGACTGCCTCAAAACGGATTGACCACGATAGAAAGAACTAGGACTGACCCCAACAACTCATTATGCATCTTCCACAATGTTGCTCGAGGTCATCCTCAAGAAGCTGATGCTCCTAGTTGCATTTCCACGCAGTTCCACAATATTTTCATATGTAAAATAGCCACGTAAGGTGTATTTTAAGGAAAGAGAATGCTTTAGTCTCTCCCAAGTGCAACGCGTTCTATCTTATATAGGTTCGCAAGAACTTTCCCTTCTTGAGTGTATTGTCTAATAAAAGTGTCGCTGGTTCCGGTCCACTGCTTTAGCCCAAAACTATTATCGCTTAGTTAAGCAACTCAACCTCCTTGACAGCCACCAGTCCAGGCAACCTTCGATCCAACATGGCATGCTTTAAGCGCTTGACATAGAGGGTCCTTGGAAATATTCGCATGTACCATTGTCCTACTTCCTTTTCACACGACCTTGGGTACCGCTAAGAGACAATTCAAGGGTGTGGTAAAAGAGCAAAGAAGCGATACATGAGAAGCGACAATGTACTTGGTTAGGATTTATGATTTGTGGGAATCGGTAAGCGTGAGGTAGAGCGTGACAGAATGTTTCAATCGGTTATCGTTCACTTTAAGGCCTTGTTTGGATCTCAAGTGTTATCGAAACTAGATTTTGTTAGATTCATTTAAAAACCTAACAACCTATTAGTCAACTGTTCATGCGTTGCAATAGAATCCGAAACTTTACATAAATAACAAAATTTTCCTTTAACACATAAAGTGAATCAACCAATTAAAAGATAGTGATACATACATATCTATCTACAAACACACTTGTAATTTGTCCTTGCGATGTATTGGATATTTATTATTCAATTTAGCTGAAGAATGTAGCTCATAAAACATGGCGTACTTGGATAGGGGCCATCACTCGAAACATTTGGATAGGGCGCCAGTTCTTTATTAACTATCCCACAAGAGAATGAAAAGAACTGACATTAATTGTTAATTAAGCTGGCACATGAAAGTATAGTTTAAAAATATATCTGGATTCAACAACGCACATAAAAGAATAATTTTTTTATTTTTTCTAGCAGGGGATTCAAAGTTTACATCACATGTGTATTATAACATCCATTTGCCAAATTTTGCTGAAAGGATAACAAAATAGTAATTTCTAAAATAAAAGGAGATCCCATATTTATAGTTGCAAACAAATGGATATATCAAATCAGGGTGTCTGTAGAAAAATGCATAGGTAGAGCAATGAGATTGAGATTATTTCAAATGGCATGCCATTCATCGGTGACCGAAACAAAACCATTCCTAGCAGATAAGATGAAGGTGTACATGTCCATATAACAAACAAGAAAGAAAAATATACATTATAGGTGTACATTATACATAACACTAAAATTTCAGAAGAGATGACAGCAGAGTTGTTGCATATCTTTATTAGTGAACGTCACAAGGAGATGTTGTAATACATGGCCAAGCATAGTAACTTTTAGGATCACTAGCGGTTGTTATCTTGATATCTTCCTTAAATTTGTAGAATAACAATTCAGTGAACATATGAATTGTTCACAACGCCAAGGAGCAGCCAGTCGAGCTCCCAAAGAAGCTATTAGTCATGACGCCTAGGGCCAGTCCCAAATCCCAATCAGAGTCCTGGTGTGACGATCCTGAACACAACATGAGTCAGAGTCAAGAATGATACAACAACCATGATCAATAATTTGACCAGCGAACATAAGGTGCATAGCTAGTTTGGGACACATGAGATGCTACAGGAACAAGAGAGGACGAAGTAGAAAAAGTGCCTCATCCTGCAACAAGAAGGGAAGTACCATCTGCAATCATAACTGTACGAGGAAGAATGGGAGGACTCACAAAGGTTAGATGAGTAAAGTTTGGTGTCATGAAACGAAGCACTAGAATCTAAGGCAATGAGATACCTGAGGAAGGAGGTGATGGTGGTGAAGCACCAGAAGACTGGGCAGCAGAACCATTAGAATCGAATGAAGCTGAGGCAATAAGGCATTGAAGCAGAGTGAGCATCTCCTGCTGAACCTCAGTAGCGAAGCTTTTGTCGTGACCCTGACTGAGAAGAGCCACTAGTGCCCTTGGGAGGACGACCACCCCTGCGGCCCTGGTTCTTCCGCTTGTAGCACTGCTGAAACGTGTAACCGTCGCGATCACAAATGGTGCAGTGAAGACCCGTAGAAGAGACAGCTGCCACCGGTGCAGCTGGAGGCACGGGTGCAGTGGGAGTATGTGCTGGATTAAACACCCAAGAAACCAGAACAGAGGCGGGCTGCAGCTGACCCACACTGCAAAGACGAGTTTCCTCAGCACGAACAACGGTGAGAGTCTCTAGCATGGACGGACGCGGCTGACAAGTCAGGAGGTGAGCACGAGCAGGCTCAAACTCTGACCGAAGACGTGTCAGGAACTCGTAGAGATGGTGAGTCTCTATGTGAGCACGCTAACGCACATAACAAGGACATGTCCGACAGACGTCCGGTCCCAGAGAGTCAAGCTAACGCCACACCACAGACATCTGCTGGTAGAAGTCGTCCATCGTGGTATCAAGCTGCTAAAGAGAGTGTGTCTGATGTACGACCGAGAGATACATAGCATCACTCGTCGGCTCGTAGTGGGCACGAAGGTGTTAGATTGATCTCAACCATTTGGCCCAACGGCCAAATGGGCCCCTTGACCCGCGCCCTGATCGGGGGCGCTCAGCCCAACCCGTGGCTAATGGGCCCCCGTCGCGCTGCGCAATAAATAGAGGGTGGGGGCCGGCGGCTCGACTTACGAGGTTCGCCTGAGCCGTACTCCCCACCCGACAAAACCCTAACCGATCTAGAGGGGGGTGCAGCCAGCGGTGGGAAGCACCATCGCCGTCCACGTCGCCGGATCTACGCCACCGCCGCCGCCACCGTCCGCTTCCCCGACCGTCGCTGCCCGTGCGCAGACTACACCGCCGAACCCGCGATGGCTAGCTTCTCCTCCACACAATCAGACGGTAACCCCTACCTCTCCCTCTCCCTCTCTCTCCCTCAGATCTAGAAACCCCAAGCGCAAAGAAAGAGACCAACAGAAGGCGCTCCCACATCAGTTGGGATGTCGAAAGCTCCACCACATCCATGGAGATAGCAACAGTTAGCCTACCTACCAGGATGGCAGAAGCACGAGTCTCGTCGTCCTGCCACCTCTCATAGGAGTGAAGCTGAGCTTGGTACACCTCCGTGGCCTCCTCAAAGGCCGTGATCGCAGCTTTCTGGGTTGCTTCATCAGCAGATGCAGGGGTGTGAGGGGCAGTTGGCAGCGAAGGGCAAGACAGACACTGCCTCTCGCCTATAAGATGACCCCTAAGATGCTGACTCCTCATGTGAATCCGCATGTGCATGGCCCACTCACGGTAGTTCATCCCATCGAAGATGATCTTCAAAAGTGAAATAGCAGTGTGGGTGGCCATCACTTGCGGGAGGCTTTTTTTAGCCAGCTGTTCTCTCTCTACAACTGCCAGCCTGCTCCCTTTTGGCCCGCCGAAACTCAAAAGCATCGGCGATCCACCGGCGTAGGCGACAGTGGCGTCAGGCACAGGCTGGCGCGAGCGGCGGCACAGAGGTACTGGCTCGGACGGGCGACAACAGCTGGAGGCGCAGGCGTCCAGTGTGAGTGGGCCGTGAGTGACGACACGTAGGATGATGGCTGGAGGTATAGGCGTCGGGCACGAGCGGGCCGTGAGCGACGGCGACGGCTAGGGTTGAGAAACCCTAGCCCTCTCCTGGATTAATACCATGTTATGAGTGTGGGCTTGATATTCCAATGGACGAAGATGCCAAATATATACATGAGATAATATGAAATGAGTCTCCTATACAATGTGATAACCCTGTAACCTCTACATGTCTAACAGTTCCGCCAATGAAAATGCAACGATCCCGATTCTTCTGCCACTGGTTAAAATTACTAAATATTCTTTGACCATTGGTACAAGCTTGCTTATGATAAACCCTGCATGTTCAGTCTACCACGGTAGAGCAACTGATACATAGGCAGTCGGTGTTACTCTGTATTGTATGATTTCTGGGCACTATCCATTTCTAGGAGATACCTTGCGATAAGGTGCAAAAGTGTCTTGCTTTCCTTTCCTTTTATTTTAACTGTTGCATAAAACTCATAAAAGTCATTGCCGTCGAATAGATTGTCAATGATCCAGTACAAATACCTGGCGACATGAACCCTCAACTTTCTGATTTGCTGGCAAGGCTTCTCTGCAAAGGTTTTTTTTTTAAAAAAAAGTTCTATCATCCTATGATTTTGATATATTGGACTCGGTGCCACATGTGCTCTATTAATTGATGTCCTTTCTGTTTCCACACATCGTTCCGCTGCAGATCCAGTGGATCGTATCACCCTGCAGGCTGTGGCTGAGCATCCTTGGGTTGCTGGGGACGAGGGGCCAGTCCCTGAATACTTCTGTAGATGTGGGTTTGGCCGCAAGAAGAAAATTAATTTTCGGGAACAAGTACAATAGCAAAGCGTCATTCACAACCAATCGTCGGATGGTTTAGTGTAACAACCAATCATTGGATGGTTTAGCGTAGATAACTGATAAAGTGTGGCAGCAAAACACGTTGTCACCTCGGAAGCAATGCGATCTCGAAGCACGAAGCAGGCGTAATCGTACAGGCGCCGGCTGCGTCCAGATCGCGACAGGTTCCACAGCTCCTCCCATCTATCTGACCGGGACAACGGACAAGACGAAGCCGTACGCGAGCTGAGCTCGCATCCGAGGCCCCCTTCGCCTCGCGCGAGGATGGGGAGGATTTTTTGGAAGACGCAAAAAAAATCGCACGTCGTTATATTAAAATAGGTAAAAAAGATTGGCACTGAGATGTGAATAGAATAGATTATAAGATAGACGTATATGCTGTCGGCCTACTGAGTAAACTCAACACATCCAAAATTTTAGAAGTAATGCCGCGTAAGCAGCACTAGAGGACTAAAGGGATACTTTCTAGGCAGGCAGGAGCGATCCTATGCCGGCCTGGCGCTAGCTAGAAAGTTCATCGAGTAGGTCGTTTAGGAGGGCTGAGACATCCTAGATCGAATTGTTGAAGATGCGGGCGTTTCGTTCTCTCCAGATAGTCCAACAGAAGAGTATGACTACTGACTCTGTTGGCTCTGGGTAAACACATCCGGCACATCGATTAGCAGTCAAGAATGTGCCGTGCTGGTTTCGTAGGGCCTAGTAAGAAGTGGGGATGTTAAAGAGTCTGACTTACGCTTGTTTCACCCACTGATAGTGCAGTGGTAGATGATCAATACTTTTGCGGTGCTGATTGCAGAAGGCACATATTGGTTGCACAGGTAGTCCTCAACACACAAGGTGGTTGGATGTCCAGCATCGATTATTGATCGCTAGCTATGTGAAGAATTTGCATTTCAACAGCGCTACACTCTTCTAAATCTGCTTGTAGCTTGGGAAAAGGGTTCCCCAATGAAGAGCACGATGTAGGCTGACTTTATTTTTTTTGTTGTCTTTGTTTTTGATTTATGATTTTTAAATTTTGATTGTTTGTGATAGTCATTACATAGAGAAAAAATAATAGAATGTGATTTAGCCAGTATATCTGAACTCGGTACAATATCTACTAGAATCTAACTTTAGACCCCGCATTGAAAAGACACGCCATTTATTTTGGCCTGTTCTTAACGGCTTCTAAAAATGGCTTTTGACTTTTGCTACAATACCTAACTTTCAAATGGAGCATTTTCTCAAGACGGGGTCTATAAGTTAATTATAGTACATGTTGAAAATCTAATATCTATATTAACCAAAATCGCAAACAAGTATCTCTCTTTCCGTTTAAAAGCCATTAAAAAACAGACACATAAGCCTCAGAAAAAAAAACAAACCCACTAGGCATACAAAAATCAAAGAAGACACGTCGCGTCCCTCCTCACGCCTTTCGCCCACCCGATCCCAACGTTCCGCCGAGCGGGGTCAAAAAAAAAAAAAAAAAGAAGAAAGCCACCCAAATTGCCCCCCCTCCCCTTACCCCTCGGCTCCACGAATTACTCTCGCGTCAAAAAAACATATCGCCTCCGCTTCCGCCTCGTCCCCATCGCCCCCCTCTCCCGATCTGCCGAAGCGGCGACCCATGATCTGACCGCATTGCCGCCGCGGAACCCCATGGAGGCGCTCAACGAGCTCTGCGACCTGGTGGCCGCGCATCCGGATCTCCTCCTCGCCGACAAGCTCACGTGGCTCTCCTCCCGCTGCGCCCCCCCGGCCGCCGCCGCCTCCTCCCCGCCGCGCGCGTCGCGGGCGCACCTCCACTCCCTCCTCGCGCTCGCGCGCCTCCTCCCTGCCGGCGCCACCGGCGCGCCGCCTCCGCCTCCGCTCCTCGCCTTCCTCACCTCCCACGCCTTCCTATCGCCGTCCTTCTGGCCGCAGTCCCTCGCCCCCACGCCCTTTTTCTCCAAGCTCCTCCCCCTTCTTGCCGCGGCGCCCGCTTCCCCCACCCTCTCGTCCGCCCTCTCCGCCGCGCTTCTCGCCGCGCTCGACGTCGCCGACCCCGCCTCCGCGCCGCTCGCTCGCGCGTTCCTCTCCGCCGCGGCCGCCAACCCCCCGCCGCTCCTCCTCGCCGATGCGGTGCCCGTAGCCGCCCGGCTGCTCCTCGAGTTCCCGGGCTCTGATGAATCCCCGCGAAAGGCGAAGGGGAAGGGGGAGGACTCGGCGGGTGAGGAGAATGGAGGGATCAGGGAGGTGGTGCTGAGGTTCGAGGAGGAGGAGGTCGAGGCGCTGGAGCGGAAGGAGGTCGCGTTCAGGCTGATCGTGCATATGCTGGGGGGCGAGGGCGGGCTGGAGGCCGACGAGGTTGGGAAGGTCAGGAATGCCGCGGCACGGCAGGTCCGGTCGCTCACGGATTTCCTCAAGGTGAGGTGGTGTCTTCTCTCTGTTTGTGCCTGTGTGTGTTCGTGTGCAGATTGCCTTTTGCGTGCGCACCTGAGGGTGCGCATTTGCGCGTGCGTACATGTTCGTGAGGATTGGTGGATGCTTGCTTGCGGTTTGCTTATGATTGAGGTGATGGTTGGCAGATTAGGAAGCGGGACTGGAGGGAACAGGGTGCACAGCTGAAGGCAAGGATAAACACCAAATTACTGTGCTGCCAAGCTGCAGTGGTGGTGCTGGTCCGGAGCGTTTTGGCCATGGACGCTGATAGCAAGTCCTCCAAGGATATGCTCCAGCAGACTCTTGCTTGGTTGATCGAGGCCACCAAGTCGTGCATCCTCTCATCCTGGCGGAGACTGAAGATTTGTGAGGAGCTATTTTGCACTCTGCTCAGTGGGATCAGCCAGATAACAGTCTCGCGTGGGGGGCAGCTCCTGCCGGTGCTGCTGATTCCCTTGAAACCGCTTGTTGTGAGCACGTGCTCGCAGGCATGTTTGTTTCACGCTTCTCTTTCTTAGACTGCTGAAGTTTGTGTGTTTATAGAGGTGTTGTCTAATGTGAAATTGATCACTTCAACGCAGGCTGACATGACGGGCAGTAGCCCTGGCACTTTGTTTGAGGCAGTGGTGAAGTTGAGCTGTGAGATTATAGAGTTTGGTTGGACAAAGGATAGGGCTCTGGTTGACACATTCATCATGCGGCTAGCTGCATATGTTCGTGAAAGGAATGATTATGAGGAGGAGGTATTCTTTCTTTTTTTGGTTACCACATGAAAATTCTGTGCTTCAGTAAGATTTGCTGCAACTGATGTGTCTTTTTGTTGGACATTGCAAGGACATTTTTTGTACCATATATTAGAACAGCACTGCATGAACCAATCTCACTAGATGTTACTCATGCATGTGCTGTGAAAACATGATTGCAATATTTATTAAATGAGTGCCAATTAGCATGTGTAAGTCATACATATGCATCGCAGTATCATTGGTTAAATTTCAATTGCTGGTTGTTTACTTGACTATGAATCCATTCCAGGACGGCAAAGAAAAAGAGGCAGTTCCGATGATGCAACTTAATGTTATCCGCCTTCTGGCTGAGTTGTGTGTATGCTTGAAAAAATGGGAAGTCGTAGACATGATTTTGCCCCTTTTCATTGAACATCTAGAAGAGGGTGATGCTTCATCTCCAAGTTTATTGCGTCTACGAGTATGGAACTTTTGTCTCTTATTAACATGCTTTATCATGCAATTTTGGTTTTATATCTCTTGCATTGTTAGTCAATTTTGATGGTATCGGTTACAAATTTCAAACAAAAGCACCTCTTTGGTACTAAATTGGTTTAAACTGCTGCAGTTGTTAGATGCAATATCTCGTGTGGCATGCTTGGGTTTTGAAAAGTCATACCGTGAGAGCATTGTCTTGATGACAAGAAGCTATCTCGATAAAGTTAAAGCTGTAGGATCTGCAGAAAACAACACATTACCATCAGAAGCAACAACTGAGCGAATAGAGGTCTGTAATGCGTTCCATAAGAAACTTTATATGTTATCATACAATGCTGTAGTTTTGATTTTTGTTCCATGTTCCATGCTAACTGTGTCAACAAATTTCTAGACTCTTCCTGCAGGATTTCTGCTTGTTGCTTCCCACCTCACTAGCACAAAACTCAGGTCTGATTATCGTCATAGGCTATTGTCTCTATGCTCAGATGTGGGGCTAGCTGCTGAATCTAAAAGTGGGAGGTAAGATGCTATGTTGTTAATTTATATGAATCTTATGATCATTGAATCTTGAATGATGTACAATTGTACGTACTATTTGCTGGATGCCAACATATTTTCTTGTTATGTCTATAATCTAATGTGTACATCCATAGTTCATTAGTTCATTTATCTTGACAGTTGACAGCTACAATTTGGATGCTGGTTTCTCTTCATTCTTCTTTGTTATTGCTGTAAGACTTCCCATCAGGATGGAAATTTTTTCATACTATGAAGCACCACCTCTGGTCTAAAATAAATTATATCTATTATTTGCTTACAGTCAGCTTCTTTCACCTTTAACGAGTAATTTATATCTTTCAAGTATTAGATTGGTCACGTAAAAAAATCACGTAAGTAGATTTGGCATCAAAATATTTTCACAATGCTATAGTTTCATTACTTGAACCAACATATAATGATAAATTAGTGGCCAAAGATGCATTTTTACGATTGTAAAGTTAAAATGGCATCTATTTTGGACTGGAGGTAGTATTGATTAGACCGTGATCTACTAACCTCCGTGTGAATGAACAGTTATGAGCGTCTATTTTTGTTCATTTTCTGCTTTTCTATGAACTCTTTTCAAAGAATATGTTTTTGTTTTATGGTATAACAAATTATGATGAATTATTGCTAGATTTTGTATTCTTACTGTAGCAAAACTGCAAAGTAATAAACAAATGCTGGTTTCACTGTCCTCAGGTATTTTGTTTTGAAAGAGTTTTATGCCCCATCTTGGTTTTAGTCTGAGGCAGGAGCTGTAGGGACCCCTTACCCCTAAAAAAAAACCTTACCCCTAAAGAAAAAAGAAACGAAAGGAAAAGTCTAGACCTCGTGGCTTTCTTAGTGAAGATTAAATGGCTATACGCAAAGCCAACTTCTAATTTGCAATCTTATATTTGTATCACCCGACTCTGTATGTAGTATTATTTTCTTTTCTCTCCATTCATTTTACACAATTCTACCATGTCCCTTATGCTTGTCTTAACTAAGTTAACTGCAGCACAGTGTGCTTAACATAATATTTTCATTACTGCAGGAGTGGCGCTGATTTGATGGGTCCATTACTTCCTGCAGTTGCCGAAATATGTTCTGATTTTGATCCAGTGTCCACTGTTGAGCCATCATTATTGAAATTGTTCCGCAACCTGTGGTTCTATATTGTCTTGTTTGGGCTGGCTCCTCCTATACAAAACAATCAGGCACCTACAAAACCAGTTTCCACTTCGTTAAGCACAATGGAGAGCATCAGTGCTATCGCTCTTCAAGCTGTTGCTGGACCCTACATGTGGAATAGCCAATGGTGTGTAGCAGTGCAACGTATTGCACAAGGAACTCCACCACTGGTAAGTTGTTTAGGACCATAGAGCTGGAAAATAGTTTGTTTCTTGTGTGGTTAGAAATTTGAACTTGTTTGCATTCGTTTCCTGGTACTACTGGATATAACTTGTTATTGGAGGGGGACAGAGGAGGTTCATATATTGTTTCTGTATATTGCATACTTTCTTCACAGTTCTTTATGCTCCCTAAATTATTGTTGGGTTTCATGTTATGTTGACATTTTATCAGGAGCAAATATAGCAAAACTTTGTTTTGTGTCTGTGGAAGGACTGGGTGGGAGGTTCAAGAGATGGACTTTGCCTTAGACAATAAAATTCTACCCATTTTTTTTTTGGTAAAAAGGGCCTGTTTTATCATATTTTGTGGATACTAACAGTATTTGGTGCACATAGATATGAACATGATATACAAAAAAAAAAAAACCTCGACCTGCGGGGGGGAAGAAACCCCCCGGGCATCATGCTTAAGAAGAAGATCTTCTCACGCAGACCGAGAAAACCCCCGAACCCCTGCTCCACCCTTACACAGCGGCACCAACGCCCGACCTTTGTGAGACGACCGGCGGATCCTTTGGATCAACGCCTGGCGGGTCCTTAGACCTGTGCTTTGGTGTGGTAACAGGCGAGGGGATTTTTCCCCCAAGCCTGAAATTCGCTCCCACTAGGAGTCGAACCCAGGACCTGGGAGGTGCTATTGAGGCGCTCTAACCGCTAGGCTAGAGGCCCTTTCGCTGAACATGATATACTGGATGTGTAAGTTAAATTGGTATATGGTTACGCATTATTAGTGTTCGAGAAGGCGGTTTTAGGCGGCCGCCTGGGCGGGCCGAGGCACTGGGTGGAGCCCTGCCGCCGTGCCTGGGCTAAAATCGGCAGGCTAGGTGGCGGGGAGGAGAGAAGCAAGAAGGGGATTCGGCTGGGGATGTGGGGGATTCGGGCGGGGATGTGGGGATTTATTGAGGATTGGCAATTTTGCAATTTTGCCCTCTGAGTTCTGCGATATTGCAAAATAGTCCTTCCTCCTTGAATTTCTTACATTGGACCCTCCAAAAGTCTATTTTCTTTGCAGTTTGATCCTACATGTCCATAATGACCCGTACATCTGCAGGTTTTACAACTTTACATCAAGCATTTAGCCATTTACATCAAATGTATATGCATGATTGCTCTTCTTTGGTCTGCTGTCCTCATTTTTAATTCGGCCGCCTAAGCCCTGCCTAATCCCTGCCTAGGCCCCTTAGGCGCTAGGCCCCACCTCGTCGCCCGCCTAGCGCCTACTTGAACACTGCTCATTAATCAGAATTCGGAAGTGTTTTGTAGCATCACCTAACCTAGCCATAAATATTCAAGGAACAAGTCCATATTATCCCCCCTCTCTGCTTTTGGAACCAGACCATTCAACCCCCTAATCTTGGCCTTGAATGTGGTTTTGCCATGCTTGCTGCCAACATCCTATTCCTACCTAGTAGACGCCGCTTGTCATTAATCACAATGGAATTTTGTATTTTACAAAAATGAAATGTTATCATATTTCACAGTTTTTTTGAATGGGTGATAAATTCTGTTATTTCATCTCCATGTGATTATTTAAATACCATTTCGTATCGTTAGTTGTACTCTTTTGAAGTGCCATATTCTAAAGCCTAGTGTCGTTTTGCACAATAATTGATTAGGATTCTTGGATCAATATTATGTTCACCCATATGTTTCTCTCTCCTTTCTTGTAGTTGTAGAAGTTACCAGTTAGGATTGTTAACCCATTGTTGATCATAATGTACTAATGGCTGCTAGTCTTGCTTTGTTTATTAACCTTGTTTCTGTCATGTATGTTTTCGTCAATTCAGGTTGTCAGTTCAGTGAAATGGCTTGAAGATGAGCTAGAGTTAAATGCTCTCCATAACCCAGGTAGTCGTCGTGGCAGTGGTAATGAAAAGGCTGCCGTTGGACAGAGAACTGCACTTTCTGCTGCTTTGGGAGGTCGAGTTGAGGTTGCAGCAATGAGTACAATTTCAGGTCAACATTTATTCTCTGTTGAGTGCTTCATGGCTTATGTATTTGTTTATTTTATTTCAGAAAAATATAACATTGCCCTCTAATCAAATATAATCACGTAACTCTAGAAATCAGTGTATTGTATTGTAGGTCCCTAAACTGACAGAGTTGTCTCACTAGGTCCCTAAACTTCACAATCTTCCTGTTAGGTCACTCTATTTTCAATATGTCTCACATAAATGATAAATCTATATGCTTGTGTAGTTACCAGAATATGCAGGTATAGAAGCATTTTAATTGCTCACCACAGCTCTCCTGTAGTTTGAGCACTATATCAGGTGGAAGTCCATGCACATTCCTCCCCCATTGTATCAAGAGTGTCAGACGATCCAGATGGTTTCGCCATGGCTTGCACATGTTGGTGGCACAACTAGATTTGTAACACCCCAGCCCTCCACAGGGCCCAAGACGCCACCACCACACACATACCATCTTAACCGCCACACACTTACCATCTTAACGGGGAGTAACCAACATATGAATATAGTATATTGCAATAAATCAACTAACTTCATATCGCACATAATTGGAATATAAGCAATACTCTGATCTCCATAACCATGGAGACCCACCACCATGGCTCGCAAGCCAAAATAAACCAAACGGCGAGCCACAAAGGACTTAGTACTAGATTAAACATAAAAGTTCAGTGTAAGGCTAAGCTGTTATTTCATATGTGCAGTGCCAAAAGGACTACCCCCATTCCATGCATGTCGCCATCATTCACCTAAAAACAACGATAAAGCAAGCGTGAGTCTGGAGACTCAGCAAACACACGATAAAATAATAACATCACTTTAGCAATTCAATCGATTTCATGAACCGTAAGCTGTAAATCAACTCTGTAACTGTAAACTGTAAATCAAATCCATAATTGTAAACTGTAAATCAAATCCGTAATCGTAAAGCAAACACACGATAAAATAGTAACATCACTTTAGCAATTCAATCGATTTCATGAACCGTAAGCTGTAAATCAACTCTATAACTGTAAACTGTAAATCAAATCCATAACTGTAAACTGTAAATCAAATCCGTAATCGTAAACTGTAAATCAAATATGTAACTGTAAATCAAATCCGTAATTGTAAACTGTAAATCAAATATGTAAATGTAAAATGTAAATCACATCCGTAACTGTAAACTGTAAATCCAATTTGTAAATGTTTCAATTCAACTTGTAACTGTTCCAATTTGTAAATCCAATTCAATTGCGTGGATGGCACCAGACTCGAACCGTCATCTAAACAAGCATTAACTATTTCAATTCATTGCTAATGCAATACATTCATATACGAGCAAATGACATCGCTCTAACGTCCAATGCAACATATTCAAACCCTATCCCACCGGGCAACTTCTCATCGTCCCGATGTTTAACAAGTCTGTAAAATTAGCGATTTCATCATTTATATTCGCGGATTGAATGCTACACGCGTAATTTCTCTTCAATCGGTCACATTATTTAACCTCAGTTTATTCTCTCCCGCCATGGATCGACCAGATCAACCGTGGTAGCACCGATTTCACTGTTCAAGCATTCATATTAATAAACAATATCTTAATGGCCATACGATCAATTCTAACAATCGGCATAATAACTTATGCAAGATTTGGTGAATAAGTAGGGAGAAGGGCTTTCAAGGCGTTACCCTGGCCCCAAAAGACTAGAGTGGGGCACTTCCTGGCGCTTCTTGGCCGGATCTGACAGATCTAGCAGCGGGTCAAATTTTGCTTTTCTCTTCCTTCACTTTTCCTTCCTCTCTCCTCTTCTCTCTCTCTCTCCCTATTTCCTTCCAGCACCAGCGCTTCCTTCTTTTCTTTCTCCAGTCGGCCGGCTCCTCCCGTCTCCCTACCCACAGCCGGCTCACTCCGATCGCCTCCTCTCCTCTCAGTCCACTGGCTCCCTCCCCTCTCTTACCTCAACTGGTCGGCTCTCCAGCTTCGGCCTGCCCTGGCTCTCTCCTTGCCTCCCTTCGGTGCAGCGTGCAGCGCGCAGCCGAGCGGAGCAAGAGGGGCAGTGGCGAGCCACCGGGCAGAGCGGCGATAGGAGCAGGGGACGACGAGGCGGCAAGACAAAGCAGCGGCAACCCACCTAGGCGCACGTGCAGGCGGCAGAGGCGGCACGCAGCCTGGAGAAACGGCGGCGACGCTGGCGGCCAGTGTTCGGATTACCGGCGGTTACCGGCCGGTAACCGGAAATCCCGGCGGAGAGCGGGAAGAAAAAACCGGCCGGTAGTAAAATTTGAAAAATTTGAAAGTGTAGCTGTTGAAAATGGTTCCAGTTTTCATTGGATGCTTCAGCAACCAGTTAGGGACATGTGGAGCCCATTCAAACATGATGAGGTACACTTTTTGTCATTTGCAAGTGAAGTATTTTGTTTTCTGCATGTGAGGGGGGGGGGGGGGAGAAAAGGTAGCTGGCTGCATGTGCATTGCATTATTGTGTGTCTAGAGCAGCAAGAAAGCATCAGGAGCAGCAGGGAGCAGCAGCGAGCCGGTTTTCCGGTTTTCTCGCCGGTAAAACCGGTAACCGGCCGGTTACCGGTCTCCTCCCGCCCCGCCAAAACAAATCCTTTTGCCAAAATTCAACCGGTTTAAAACCGGGATTTCCGGTTACCGGGCGGTAACCGGCCGGTTACCGGTACCGCCCGGCGGCCGGGATTCGCCCCGGTACCGGTTATTTGATCCTTGCTGGCGGCTATCGACGGTGGCGCGCGCGGGCGATAGCGACGCACGGTGTCGTCAGCAGCAGGGGGACAGCGAGGTGCAGCCAGAGGAGCAGCGGCAGCAGGCGCGTGGGAAAGCGGCTGCGCCGGTAGCTAGGCGACGCCGAGGCGCAGCCGGAGGGGCGGCAGCGCTAGCGGCTTGGCGACGGTGGCACTTTGGCAACAGGGGATGGGGACGACGACGATGGGGCACGGCGGCACCGACGGCAGCAAGCGCAAGGGGGAGGCAGCGGCTTGCACGAGCGAGGGTGGCAGCAAGGTGAGCACGAGGGAGAAGCCAAAATGGCTTTTGCTTTCTCCTCCACCTAGCTTTCTTCTCTCTTATAGGGCTATGAGATGGGCGGGCTGGGTCGAGCCAGCCCAGGTGTTACAAGAATACTGGATGGCGATTACTTTTGAGCACCACACCTATGGCTACGAAGCACAGGATTGAGGAAAAAACGCCAAAGAGCAGAGAAATGCTTCCACACCTGCACATTTCGATGATCGAACTAACAGATAGATTTATGTGAGACCTTTTATAGGTCTATGGACCTGCTAGGATGCTTTTTCATTATTTGGACCTAAGTGAGACAGTGGTACAAATTTAGGGATCTACGATGGAATTTGCTATAAAAATATCATTCCAAAGTGGGTCCTACAGAAAATCCCTGTATGACCTCTCTTCTCATAATTATCATGGCCCGTACAGCCACTGCTATGTTTGCCTCTGCTGCCTCTGCTGCACTTGCATGATCTATACATCCAATTACATCTCCTTGCTATTGTTTTGCTCTGTACAGGAATTGACTTTTACAAGCCAAAATGTGCAGTTTTTAAAAACAAAAAGATAAGAAAGTATCCATTTGCCCCTTCTTCCTCTAACTTAACTGGATTATTGGGATTCACATATCCCTAGCTTTTTTTACATAAATGGTACAGAGAGCAAATGAAATCCTGTTGTATCCCACTAATCCCTTTTTACGTTATTTTCAGGAGTAAAAGCTACATATCTCCTTGCAGTTGCTTTCCTGGAAATATTGCGTTTTAGCTGCAATGGTGGCATACTTTCAGCTACTTCTACGCTGAATAAATCAAATAGTGCATTCAGTTGTGTGTTTGAATATCTGCTTACTCCAAACTTGACACCAGCAGTAACTCAGTGTTTGACAGCAGTTGTGCATAGAGCTTTTGAAACAATGTTGTCATGGCTGGTATGTTTCTCACTTCAACATTTTTTAAAGAATATGTTGTCATTTGATTTATTTTCTTGTATCCCGTCATTTACTTTGAAACATGTAGCAAACTGAAAGTCATGTTCACCCTGGTGTTTTATCTGTGCACTCTTTTCCGCTGAATCAAACTAGTCTTCATTTTGTGACAACTCAAATCTTTATGTAAAAAAGTTACACAGCTTTCTGTTGTGAAGAACCACACATTCTAGGCCATTGCTGCAGTCTTGATCTCTTTAGTAGGCAATCACATCTCCTTTTGTTTCAGATGCATGTTCATATCTAGGATTCTTGTTTGAGGTAAAGTTAGAATATGTTGTAGCAAAAGGATATTCATTAAAGAGTAAAGTCCATTACCGGTCCTTAAACTTTTTATGCTGTGTCATCCCGGTCCATAAACTTTTAAAGTATGTCATCCCGGTCCTTAAACTTTCAAAGTGTGGCAATTTTCATTGAAAGTCTATGGACCGGGATGACACAGCATAAAAAGTTCACTGCTACAACTACATAGGATATTGCCACACTTTGAAAGTTTAAGGACCGAGATGACATACTTTAAAAGTTTATGGACCGGGATGACACAGCATAAAAAGTTTAAGGACCGGTAATGGACTTTACTCTTCATTAAAAGTGTACAAATGTCTGCTTTGTTGATCTGAAAATAAAGAAATTGTCTCCCACAAGGAAAGGCCTCATTCATTGACAAAGAGATACTTTAGCTTTCCTTGGAGCAATATTTATGAAGCATCAACCATCACTTGCATTTTGTGTCCAATAATTGAAATGATGAAATCTGCTTTAAATATGCTTCATTCGTTAGGAATTTGTTTTGCATTCTGTTTCATATAACTCGGAATTATTCCATCATCCATTCATTGACTTTGCATATAGTCATTTTGTTGAATTATGTTGTTATTATCTTGCTTTTTTAGAGCATATGATAAACCTGTAACTTGTAGCTGTGCACCAGAATAATTATCTCTTTTGTGCCCAGGATGATCGTATATCTGACATAGGTGAAGGAGCTGATGTAAGAGAATCTGTTCTTTCCGTTCATGCTTGCTTCCTTATAAAGAGCATGTCACAGAGGGATGAACATGTTCGTGATGTGAGTGTCAAGCTGTTAACTCAGCTAAAGGAAAAGTTTCCACAGGTTGGCTGCCTTGATTTGGCTTCTCATTTTTTAGTTTTATTGATTTGAAACACACTGATGGACTCTAGTATACTGAATTTATAGGTCCTATGGAACTCTTCATGCTTGGATTTGCTTCTAATATCTGTTCATAATGAGTTGACTTCTGGTCCTGTTAGCGATCCTGCTTGGGTTGCTACTGTACGCTCACTATATCAGAAGATTGCTAGGGAATGGATAACAAGTGCTCTTTCATATGCTCCATGCACCACTCAAGGCCTTATACAGGTTTAGTGAATATAATATTATTTGGCCTTACCTTTTTGAACACCATGGTTCTTGATTTGTGCGAAGCTGATGCGCTATTTTTTATAGTAGATGGTCATTGTTCTGTCAATGTTAAGGTTGCCAATCGCTTGTCTGGTTATGGTTGAGGTTGCTGATCACGTAGATCCTTTTTTCTTCATTAGATATCCTGTATAGTATGTTTTTCACATTTCTTTTTTAAAACATTTTGTGTTTTAAAAGCATTTAGTTGTGCTGGTTATAGTCATCTTCTTCTGCAACCTCTTGTATCTATTCTTTCTTTTCCTCTCACTTGTCTACCATTCCCCTCTCCTTTTCTTATTTTTTAACCTTAGAGATTTCATATACTCAATGATATTACTTTCACTAGTAAACAAGTTGAGTTGTTGCTTGGGAGCAGCAACTGCTGGATTATTTTAGCCACAATACTACACTTTCAAGTCAGCCTTTCTTTAAGTGTTTATTGCACAACCATTATGCCACAGGCATCATCATGCTGGCATAAGTAGTTCATACTCTTTGTTTTGTTTCCAACCCAATGCCTGATATAATGTTTGATAAGGTTGGTAATTGTATTGTTTAGGAAAATTTTTGCAAGCCGAGTGGAGCACAAAGAACACAGCATACAGCAGATGTTGTCTCACTTTTATCTGAGATACGTATTTGTAGTGGAAAGAATGACTGGAATGGCATCAGAACGGCCAACGTTCCCGCAGTTATGGATTCTGCTGCAGCAGCATCAGGAGCCAAAAAAGAAGCACCTGACATCACCCTAGAAGTATTGTCAACTGCAGTAGTGAGTGCAACTGCGAAATGCAACCATGCAGGGGAAATTGCTGGTATGAGAAGGCTATTCAGTACTATGGGAGGCTTAAACATGGGCATGTCTCCTCTTGGTATGCAGTCTGCACAGCCCCATCAGTCATTTGATGAAGTTTTTCTGTCCAAATTTGTTCGTCTTCTTCAAGAATTCGTTGTTACGGCGGAGAAACAACCAATAGATAATTCACTATTTCGTGAAACTTGTTCTCAGGCTACAGCATTACTTCTTGATCATATGGTAAATTGTTTGCACCTAGGTGGCCTGTTGTTTCCTTCATTCACGTCTTTGATTGTATTTGCTAATGTTGTAACACACAGGTATCTGATTCTAGAGCAAATCTGGAAGGGTTTTCTCAGCTTATACGACTCCTATGCTGGTGTCCTGCTTATATTTCTACCCCTGATGCAATGGAGACTGGAATATATATCTGGACGTGGCTAGTATCTGCAGCACCTTCGTTAGGTCCTCTTGTGCTTGCAGAACTTGTTGATGCATGGCTGTGGACAGTAGATACAAAGCGTGGTCTGTTTGCATCAGATATGAATTACTGTGGCCCTGATGCAAAATTGAGGCCACACCTCATTCCTGGTGAGCCTGAGACACCACCAGAAAAGGACCCAGTTGAAGCAATAATAGCACATAGGCTCTGGCTTGGCTTCTTTATTGATCGGTTTGAGGTTATAACCACACCTTTTCTTTGTTTATCTTATGAATCTTTTACAGTTTCTTTATCTGCATGTGGTATTGGTTGCTATCTTGGTCGTGTTGTTCTCTTCTTGCGTTGTTATAATTATCTACCTTATGCGGGTGTTATTCTGACAGGTGGTTCGGCATGATAGCATTGAGCAACTTCTACTTTTGGGTCGGATGCTGCAAGGGACAATGAAATCTCCAACTCAATTTTCTCACCATCCCGCTGCTACCGGCACTTTCTTTACTGCAATGCTCCTTGGGCTGAAGTTTTGCTCGTGCCAGTCTCAATCTAACCTGCAGAAATGTAATATGGGGCTTCAGTTGTTAGAGGACAGGGTATACCGGTAATAATCACTTCATTACACATTTTTTTCTTAATATATTACTCATTGTGTTTTGTGATATGCCTACAACAATATTTGTTACATTGCTTTGTATATATTTGAATTATTTTGGTGTAAATAATAATTATTTGGAAAATCTTGATACTACAAATAATAAGGTAAAACAAAATTACGAGATCCAGGATGTACGGAACATCTTGAATTAAAATAATAGTTTTTAGTATCGGAATTTGAATGTGTTATCTTAGTACTTTGGTGTTTTGGTCATAGGGGTGTGTGATACTACTAATCACCAAAATTGGTATTTTATACGTTAACAAAAAACTCTATGAAATTCATTTCATTCTCTATTTTTGGACATTCAGTTGGGACACCTATTATTAAGCATGGTAATGTAACAATTGAGTATTTTTTTTATGCTTCATGCTTGCTGCTTTTCAAGTTTGCATCTTTGTTATTTTGTGCGAGTTATATTATGTTACTTCTTAATACTGTTTGCTTGTCCCATACTCCCATCTTTTGTTTCAGTGCTGCTTTGGGATGGTTTGCTTATGCACCTGAGTGGTATGAATCTCAAAACAAAAGTTTTGCTCAGAGAGAGGCGCAATCTGTGTCAATATTTGTCCACTATCTGCAAAACGAGCGCACCAGTGGTTCTATTGATTCTGGCTCAAAGTCACAGGGACGTGAAGGCGAACTCAACATGGTATGATTTGACCTACATGTTTCTCTGCGCCTCTCCACCTGGGAGAACTAAAAATGCATCTCCCACTTGTCATGTTCTTGGGATATAGAACGCAAGGGATAACTGTGGTTGTTTGGTGGATGATGTCTGGGCTTCTTGAGGCCTGCTGCCATGGTGAAGGGGATAGAGAAGAGACGAGCAGCAGGGGAGGGCTCGGCAGGAGGGAAAGATGCACCAGAGAGAGAGAGAGAGAGAGAGAGAGAGATTAATGGCGACTAGTTTATTCTTTCGTTGCTTAAACCAAAGGATAATGACTCTACTTATAGGAGAGTCCCTAACAGATGAAACCAATTGAATATTGAATGCAACTAATAGATAAAAATGGATACTTGAATGCAACTAACTAATAGATAACCTAATGCATCCTACTAATCTGCTGCTATGCCAAATGCCGCTCCTGCTGCCCTCCTTGTGCGCATGGGATCCATCTTCAATAACTGTTTTGAAGATCCTAACTTTTTTCTCCCTGTCTTTTCCCTTTGGTTGAAGGTGGATCAGATCCACCCTGTCTGGGGCTCTGTGGACAACTATGCAACTGTACGGGAAAAGCGTAAGCAATTACTTCTAATGCTCTCTCAGCATGAGGCAGACAGGCTTGAAGTCTGGGCACAACCAATAAATACAAAGTAACTACTACTGTGATTTTATTTTATCTTTTGTTTCATACTTGTGCTATGAGTTCAAATTCACATGTATAGCATGTTATATATGGGCAGAGATACGACGACATTTCGTGGTAAAATCAGCTCAGATAAATGGATTGATCACGCCAGAACTGCTTTTGCTGTTGATCCTCGAATTGCGCTCTCTATGACTATGAGGTTCCCAACAAACTCAGCATTGCAATCTGAAATTACTCAATTGGTACAAGTATGGTTCTTGTTGCCTTTAGCTGCTACCTTTTCAGATAGTTGATTTTTTACTGGGTTCCTCTTGCTTCACATGCAAGTCCTGTTTCAAAATATCTCCACTTTTGATCTTTATCGTAGGGCATTCGGTCACAGGGCAAAGGAATAGTTGTCTCTTGGTGCATTTCTCAATTTAACTTTAGTTGAAGTTGTCATCCTTCATAATGGTCTAGCTTGAAACAATTGTAAATTAGTCTGGAAGATATATTATCATGAATAACCATGTAACTATATTAAGGTCAGTAACTAGAGCTGCCAATAGTTTAAGGGTGTTATTATGGTCTATTTTCTCTCATCCACTATGTCATATTAGTAAGTCAAATGGCAAATTGGAAATGTGTTAACTAACTGGCTGCATGTATAAACTGTAAAGTGCAAGGGTAGATTTGTGACAATGATATGTTGGCTGCCAATTATGGGGATAAAATTCATGTGTTAAAATGAACAATAGCCAATTCTGTATTGTTAAGAATGGTACCTAATGTAATGTACTGTTTTGGGCTGTCTCCATTTTGATTCCTTTTGGGTGTGGGATTAGCATGATGAAATGACAAAAAAATTGAGGATAAGAAAGCACATTGTGTGATGCTTGCAAGCCCAACATTTCCAGCTATTTTGTTTCCTTCGCCACTAATATGTCTTACCTTTATTGTTTGATGTTGTAAGTTGTAACTAGTGGACGCAATACTTCATTTTTAGAGAAGACTTACAGACTTGGGTATAATCCTGTAGGAAGATACTATACCTGCTGATTGTGTAATGTGTTTCATTCTTTATTGTGTAACTTTTTAATCCTTCTAACCATTTTCTTTCAGTGACAAAGGTGACACATGTTGATATATCTTATCATGTTCTTTTTTCTTTGCAGACACGCATATTGGAGCTCCGTACAATTCCTGAAGCATTATCCTTTTTCATCACTCCAAAGGCAGTAGATGAAAATTCTGCATTGTTACAGCAACTTCCACACTGGGCTCCATGTTCCGTTACACAAGCATTGGAGTTTCTTACCCCTCCTTATAAAGGTCACCCGCGTGTTATGGCATATGTCCTTCGTGTCTTGGAGACTTACCCACCTGAGACTGTTACCTTTTTTATGCCACAGTTGGTACAGTCACTCAGATATGATGACGGGGTGAGAATTTCTTCCAGTCATATGTATGTTTATGTTATCAATGCAGACCAGGAAAAGTACTAATTGTTTCGATCTGCACCTTTTGATTTATCATTCCTTAGAAGCCATGTCACCTTTGAAAAAATTAATTCATTTATCTCATTTTGTCTTGCCTTTTAACTCAACAGAAATTGGTTGAAGGATACTTGCTTGGAGCTGCTCGGAGAAGTAATATATTTGCTCATATCTTAATATGGCATCTGCAGGTGAAATTTATTTATTTCGTACTCTTGTTGTATCTAGCATTATCACATCTTGTCTTTGTTCAAATGAAAAAAGAATTCTTGTTTTTTATTAACATATTTCTACAGTGAAATTCTTTCACTGAGTTGTTTGTTGGTCTGGAAACTTGAAATTGCAGGGAGAATGTGTTCCCAATGAATCTGGGAAGGAAGCGGGTGTTCCAAAGGTATATCAACTTTTCATTTTTCTGTAGCTGAGCTTCTTCCATTCCCTGTCCTTTTGATTTATTCTGTTGTATTACCAAAAAAACAAGTACTGTTTCGCTCTATTGTGGCCCTTTTCTGAAAGTTTATTGTAAAGGCTGGTGTCCCCATAAACTCATAAGCCGGAGAGACAGCCAGATCATCAGAGTGCAACTCGGTTTATGCTATTTTGATAAGGCACCTGAAAATATTTTGTTAAGGGCTTATGGTTGCTTATGTAAGTCTCATACTTAAGTGCTGTTGCCTTCTTGGTGATAGTAATTAATAATCTAAGAAGACAGAAATCATATAGCCCTTCACGAAACTGAATTAGTTCTACCATTCTTGCAGTTACAACTGTTGGTAATGGTACATAAATGATGGGCTTGAACAATTAAGTTATGCAATGTTGTTGTGTATATGAAGAAATCCATATTACTATCAGACTTGTAGTAGGCATGGAGTGTTTGAAACATAAGATTCTAGATCTTTGTCCAGTCTGATGCTTTTCTGACTAAAATTATAGCTCTCATTTCTTATCTTTCAAATTTGTCATAGACTCATAGTTGATGTGTGCTGTTTTACTAAAGCTAGCAGCGCTTTGGTTAATTCATCTATCATACAGTGTTGTTGTCTGTCCTACTGCAACCTTAAGGTCAAAGAATAATGTGAATATTCCTTTTTTTTCAGACCAGTGCATTCCAATCCTTGCTTCCTGCTGTTAGGGAGAAAATCATTGACAGTTTCACTCCGGAAGCTCGTGACATGTTTGAGAGAGAGTTTGATTTTTTTGACAAGGTCACCTCGATTTCTGGTGTTCTTTTCCCTCTTCCCAAGGAAGAGCGGAGAGCGGGTATTAGAAGGTAGATCTAGAAAAATTGTTGTAGTGTTTCGTTGAAGAACTAAGAACTTGCTACTAATACAACTTTGTTCTCATCTGGGATTTTGTGCACTCTCTCATGCAGGGAGCTGGAGAAGATTACTGTGCCAGGTGATGACCTCTACCTACCTACTGCAACAAACAAGTTAGTACGGGGCATACAACTGGACAGTGGTATTCCCCTCCAGTCTGCTGCAAAAGTTCCAATAATGATTACTTTTAATGTGGTTGATCGTGATGGGAACCCAAATGATGTAAAGCCACAGGCTTGCATTTTTAAGGTAAATAGATTTTTCTTTGCACTGAAGTCTGCACAAATAATGTGTTTCACGTTGTAACCTGTACATCTAGGTCATGTGCTTTTATCATATATGTAGTTATAAACTTATATTCCTCAATTCAAGTTTCTATCTTCTAGAATTGAGCCTTTAAGTGCTAAAAATGTTACTACATGTGTTCTTTTTTACTTATCGTTTGGACGTATGCATGGTCTCCAGCAAGGTTCCAAATACCGTTACCGGGATAAATCCCGCCAGGCAGCCGGTACCGGTTACCGGCCGGTAACCGGAAAAACCGGCCGGTAACCGGGAAAAATCCGGCCGAATTTCCCGCGCCAAATTTTGAATTTGAAATCGGTAACCGGAAAAACCGGCCGGTAACCGCCCAAAAAACCGGAGAAAAACCGCTAAAAACCGGAAAAACCGCTAAAACCCGGTTTTTCAAATTTGAAATTGGAAATTCTTAACATATTCATGGCAAAAAGTATAAAGTTAAGCACAAAAGATGCATAGATCTTCCTAATACATCATATTTGTGTTAAACAATGTAAATATCATTCGGGAAACTAACATTTACATTCAAAATTTGAAAATTCCTAATACATTTACGGCAAAAAGTATGAAATCAAGCACGGGAAATATATGCATCTTCCTAATACATTCTATTAGTGTTAAACAATATAAATATCATTAGAGAAACTAATTTTTACATTCAAAAGTTTAAATTTGAATTAAATAAAAAACCGGCGGTTTTTTTTCTCCCGGTCGCCACCGGTAAGACCGGTTACCGGCGGTAACCGGCCGGTTACCGCCGGTATTTGGATCCCTGGTCTCCAATACATCTCTTTGACCATTACTTTTTCTAATATTAAAATTTTAAAATATAATGACATTCAAAT
Source organism: Dendrocalamus latiflorus (assembly GCA_017311315.1). Taxonomy (NCBI): domain Eukaryota; kingdom Viridiplantae; phylum Streptophyta; class Magnoliopsida; order Poales; family Poaceae; genus Dendrocalamus; species Dendrocalamus latiflorus. The sequence continues at coordinate 7,148,436 of CM029631.1, forward strand.
ACTTTTTATGACAAATCTATTGGTATAATTTTTATGTGACAAATCTAAATATCTTTATGTATATTTGTTATCAAGGTTTTGAAAGATTGATTGCACGTATCATAAATTAAGTAAAAAAGAACGGAGGGAGTAGTTATTTTTTTAAGGACAATGAGATATACTGACTTCATAGTTAAACACTATAGTTAAACATGCGAGGGACATATGAAGGTGCCAACAGAAACTGTTGAAATGCACTGTATGTCAGTGATCATGTTGTAAGCTGATGATTAGCATTAGTAAAAACTAAAAACCGCAGTACTTGTCATAGTTGCCAGTTGCCACAAAATGAATGAATGTAATTCCTTTCTTCTGGTATATGATGAAAAGCTCCCCGGGGAACTTTACAATGTTGTTCTGTGATCTTGCCTTCGGTTGTACTAATACAAATGTGAAGCATAATGAGCCTTGCTGTTCTCCTAGAAGTTAGTAAAAAAAGTACTAAATGCATTGTGGCACAGCAACTATGGTAGGAAGGAACCATTAGCAACAAGAGAATATCTTCAGCTCTACAAAATTGGGTGGAGCAATCTTTCAATTTGGGCATATCAGTTATCACTGAAAGTTCCCCCCACATTTCAGTCACATTATGTTCACTGTTGATAATCTTCATTATTAGTCTTATTTCTGTAGTTCCAGAACAGTTACATAAAAGTTGACCTTTTGTGTACTTGCATACTTCTATGCTAGTTTTGAAGGTCTTTTCTCAATGCAATTGAACAAAGCTTATCTTTGATGCTTGATGGCAGCATTTCTGTGATACTGTTGTGGTTTCTGTGTAACTTAAAGCTAGCTGTCAACATGGCCCAGTCTCATTTTGATTTTGTTGACTTGATCATTCATTTGACATAACAGTTGGTAAAGTAGGGTTGTTTACAATTGCAAGTTGCAACAATATGTTAAGCATGTGGACTAAGGTAACTGATAAAACCACATTGGTTTATTTTGTCATAAAAATTTATACCATGAACCACATTGTGGCCAATTATGATAAGTGTACAAAATATATTTCTGTCAAGTGCAAACTAATAAAAATTGTAGTTGTAATCATTTTCATCCAACTTGTAGTTTGAGACTGTTAATTATCAACTAAATCTTGAAAAGGTGTTGTGTCTATGGCATATTTTAGCTAATATGCTAACTTGTCATCCTTTGTGCCTGTTAATTTTCTAGCTTCCAGTCTTCCACTACGCTTGACACATGACACAAGCAACTTTCTATGCTATAACAGGTTGGTGATGATTGTAGACAGGATGTGCTGGCTCTCCAAGTTATTGCTCTATTAAGGGACATATTTCAAGCTGTTGGATTAAACCTGTACCTCTTTCCTTATGGTGTTTTGCCCACTGGACCGGAGCGAGGCATAATTGAGGTGAGCATGTATTTGCAATTGTTTTGTTCTATATGGACTATGGAATCACCGATTACTGATCTTCGACAATTGTGCACTTAATTGCTTTTTCCTACTCAAACAATTATGTGAGGTGGAGTGGTGGACACTTACAAAACTTGAAATTCTAGGTGCTTGAGGTCAAACATCCTAGTAACTTGGCATGTTTAGCAGAAAAAATCCCTGCAAGTGTGAACTTCGTTAACTTGATAAGAAAATTTTACTGTGTTTGTTATTATGTTATATTTTGACTTTAGAGCTAAAATGTACATTCATTTCAAAAACATGTCATTTTGGAACTTGCAATCTTCAAGATTTAAATTTGACCATTGATCTTTGTAAAATATGTTAGAAAAGTATTTTGGTGACAACTCTACTGATATTATTCTTGTGTGGCCTAATGTTTTAGTGATCAAAATTAGGAGATTGATTGCACCATGTACCACTGTTGACATATATTTGTAAAGAGCGGGGCTAGCATTCTTATGACAACTTTAGCAATGAGATGATTCAATAAGTAGTTATTTCATGACTAATCAGTGTATGCTATTGTGCATTACTTTACATTTGGTTATATATTTAGTTATAATTTAAATGAAATATTTCCTTCCATACGAAAAGAGTTATTGGCTGTTTTCTTGGATTCCTGTATGGTTCACCCATCTTAATCTTTGCATGCTTCAGGTGGTCCCAAATACTCGGAGTAGAAATCAAATGGGTGAAACAACCGATGGTGGTTTATTAGAGATATTTCAGCAAGACTATGGCCCTGTAGGTTCACCTTCTTTCGAAGCTGCTCGTGAAATGTTTATGATTAGTAGTGCTGGATATGCTGTTGCTAGCCTACTACTTCAACCGAAGGATCGGCATAATGGCAATCTTCTCTTTGATAGGTACTGACATGCTCTTCTATCTTTAAACGAACAAGTAAAGTTGGAACCAGCCACTTGACCATCACCTTTCTTGTGCAGCCATGGGAGACTAGTTCATATTGATTTTGGATTTATTTTGGAGATCTCACCTGGAGGAAACATGGGGTTTGAGAGTGCACATTTCAAGCTAAGCCATGAGATGACTCAATTGCTCGATCCATCTGGAACTATGAAGAGTGACACCTGGAACCAGTTTCTCAGGTTAGTTTTTGCACACTTTCCTCGTCTAATGAAATGTTATTAGGAGTGAGTGCTCTGGACTCTGGTACATGTTTGTAATTTATGCATTTAACATACACTTTTTCCACCATCCAGTATTCGTCCTAGTATTCTACAAGTGGGAGTAACGGAGCTAGAGAAAAAGTTTGGGACTTTTTGTACCTAAAAGTTACTTGTACCATAGCCATCCTCGTTAACTAATTATTATGGTGGAAGGAGAGGGCGACCTGATATTTCCTAAACAAGCTTTATATGATGGTTGGAGGACAAAATTAAACTCTTTACCGAGCATAGTTTGTAGAAACCAATTAATCCATGGATTGTGCATTGAACTTTACTTCATTTTGTGCACAATGCAATATGTTGTTCTGATTCGAAAATTGTCCAATCAGATTGTGTGTCAAAGGATACCTAGCGGGAAGGAGACACATGAATGGGATTATTACTACAGTGCAATTGATGGTGGACAGTGGACTCCCCTGCTTCAGCAGGGGAGATCCTATTGGTAATCTCCGAAAGCGGTTTCATCCAGAGATGAACGAGCGTGAGGCAGCTAATTTTATGGTACGGACGTGTGTTGATGCGTACAACAAGTGGACTACCGCAGGGTACGACTTGATTCAATACTTGCAGCAGGGTATTGAGAAATAGTTTATCTCTCCTTTTGTAAATGGCGTGGGTCGTGTACATCAATTGTATGTAGCCACTAATTTTTTTCATGTAGAATTAAGTTGCTGAGAGGTTCCATTGTACGGTAAAAATGAGGGATTTCAAGTGATCAACAGAGGATGTGTGTTGAACAGAGGCTATTCTTTTTTCTTAATGAAAGACAGCCTAGCTGGTAGTAGTAGATCACCAAGTCTTCGTATTATGGCAACAGAATCCATTTTTTTTACTATCCATATTTGCTTGCTTAGTTTTAGCGTGTGGGCATTTCTTCATTATGGGATTGTGCAATGTTAGCAGCGTGTTCTTGGGCGTATGTGTAGTGTTATTGTGGTTTGAAAACAGATTGATGTTTTTTCCCCTTTCAGAAAGTATAATATGTTGGAAGTGACTGCAAAATAGTCGTCAGGTAGTGAACCTAGATTTGCTCCTTCTATCCAAGGCTGATACAAGCGATTTACATGACAACTTAAGGCCGTGTTCTAAAATGTTGTAGCTTTTAAGAGAAAAAGCCTCGTTCAGAAGCCAATGGGATTCAAACAGCTTTTACCATCGTCGTTTGGAACAGACAGGGCCTAAAACAAAAAATACTTGCCATCATGAATTTGTGGGAGAGAACTATGTATGCGCCGATTGCTAGATGAAATTTTGAAGAGCGAGCAACACACTACCGAGATGCTTGCAAATGACGAGTGATCCTAAGTTCCTAACTATGTATCGTAAGGCTTCTATCGTTTTACTCCTAAACCATATATCTCGGATCTCATCACCCCTTGCTGGATTAAAAAAAACTCACGGCTCAATTCTCTCCCAGCAGAGGTGAAGGGGTGGGAAAATTGGCAGCAACACTCCCCACACATGGATATATACTGCGAAACAACTATTCCCAATAAATTTGGACTAATACAAAGAGCAGGCCGGATACATCCATGTACCTTGCTAAAGAAAATACCCCCATGTCAAAGGATCAGAACAGATGCTTCTAAGAATTGGTACAGCTGAAATTTCTCGCACCACCTCATCAGGGAGAAAAAAAGCTAATAAACTACGATGCCAATCCCTATTAGGAATGAGATAGTGGGGGAGAGACAAACCTTCCAACAGCTCTGACATGTTCATAAGAACAGGCATTCTATTCAATGCAGTCCCACCGGCCCCTTGCCAATTGATTCTGACTTGTTTTATCTAGAGCAGAGGTAAATTGTGCGAAGGCTTCTAACTTTGCGAATTGAGCTAGTTCCAATTTTGATTTGCCAGCTACTTGTTTCATGGCTTTAATTTGAGCTGTGGATCCTACTCTGGAAACAGAAATTACCCACATTAATAGCAGGTCGAATTTTGGTATTGAATAGATCCACTGATAAGAATATTTGTCCATCCGTAATGGAAATAAATCAGCTGGTACTATGTGAAGCACAGTAGTACTCCTACCTAGCTTGATGATTGGCAGTCAAATTGGCATCTCAATGTCTTCACTCAGTAGTCTAAGCGAAAATGTTCCGACTACCATATAAAACGACAGCCCATAGGAACATCAAATAGAACACAGATCAAAATGTTAAGAGCAAAGACATACAACCTCCACTTCAGTAGAAAACCAAGTAAAGATCAGATTGATAAAATTACAACCTAGCAGCACATTGTGATTGTGCCCTCAAGGCCACCCAACACAGAATGGAAAGGCTTGCACTGATGCACACAAGAACTAGGCGCTCCATGCACCTTCAACATTCTCCATTTACAAGCCGTTTGAAGTTTGAACCCTAACTCCACCACATGCATATATATATGATACTCTACTTTCATCTTAAACATTTTGAACTTGGAGGACATTTACATGCATAAACTCCCATATATGTTTTGAGATCAAAATCTACAGCCTTTATAATTAGTAGAACCTTTCTTACAAAATCAAAGAAAGTACGTACGCAACCCTAGCTGTACAAACATTTAGCTACATAATTTGCACATGAAATTCTGCACCGATACAAGCTAGCGCATGCTTCAGTGGTAACATACGTAGCGGGGGCGACCTAATTCACAAGGATTCTGCTCAAAACTAACACTACAACCCAATTAAGATCGAGTAGAGTGAAAAAAAAGAGCAAGCTACGTGAAGTATTTACTTATTAGATCATGCAAGCGGCGAGGATGCATGCATATCATCGATCCATGCACTACGCGTACGTGCTCGATCGGCGCGTCCGATCGAGCCGAGCGCTCTCAAAAACGGAATCGCCCGTGCGCTACGTGGGGCGCGAGCACCGTCGGCACCTGCGCGCGACGCGGCAGTGCCCGCGGCAGCGGAGGCAGCGCCCTCGACAGCGGCAGCGCGGCGCGCTTCACGAACCGGCCCTTCATCCGCGGCCGCTTCTCGGCGTTGAGCTTGCGCACCTCGTACCGGATCTTCTTGGCGAACAGCCGCGTCCGCCGCTTCTCCCGGTACCGCGACACCCGCGCCTCCCGCTCCCCGCCCGTCACCGCCGTCACGGCCGGCCCGAGCCCACCCTTGCTGCCCGCCTGCATCGCACAGGATCCATGGCAATCAACCGGTCAGCCATGATATGATCTAGCTAAGACGACAAGGTAGAAATGGCAGACACGCATAGATCCCATTCCCACGTTTAAACCGCAGGGCTAGCTTACCGGAAAGTCCGGCCAGGACTCGCCGTGGTTGAGGTGAGGGGGCTCGCCGTGGAACCACGGCGAGCTGCCGTCACGGGCCCACGAGGAGATGACACCCTCGTAGTCGAGCTTAAGTATCATCTCCGGCCGATCCTTTTTCCTGTCCTCTCGTTCCGGCGCCGGCGCCGCCATGGTCTCGAAGTCCATGTCCATATCCACGTTCATCTGAGGCTTCTCGTCGTCCAAGAACCCCAGGTCGTCGAACCCGTCGTCGACTCCCATGAGGAGGCTCTCCATGTCCGCCGCGAAGCTGGCGAGCTCCATGTCCGGCACGTCGAACCCGGAGAGGCCCTCCGCCTCCGCTGAGCCAGAGGCGAACTCCGGCGATGGCTCCGTAAGCGACGCGAGGCACGCCGGCTTCTGCTCGAGCGGCTCCCCCTCGTCGGGCACGGGGTTGTAGAGCTCGGCGAGCATTGGGTCGAACACCGGGACGCGGTACAGCAGGTCCTCGTCGTACTGCTCCACGCCGTTGTCGCCCACGATGCCGGACTCCTCTGCCTTGAGGTCGGGAACCGCCGACGCGGCCGCTGCCATCGTCGCGGCGGCGGACGCCTCGTGTTTGCCGTCCCCGGGCTTCGACCGGGGAGTGCGCGGCCGGCGCTTGAGCCCCTGCAGCCACGCTGGCTCGTCGGGATGGGAGGTGCGGGGAGGCGAGGAGGACGCCGAGGGGAGGCGGACGCGGTGGTGGCGCCGCGCGAGCGGGTTGGCCGAGTGGACGGAGGCGTCGCAGGCCTGGCACAGGAATGCGTCGTCCGCCGCGCAGTGCCACCGCGCCCGCCGCCGCATGCAGCCGTCGCACGCGCGCGCCGTGCGCGCTCCCAGCGCCGCGCCGGTCGCCGCCCCGGCGTTCGTCATTCCGTCGAACCCTCGCGAGCACGACCCTGTCGTAGTTTGTTAAGCGACCGTGTAACAAAATGGGAACAGTGTGGAGGTGAGCTCCGACTCCGAGTCCTGTCCTTTATAAAATTGCGGATTCGACAGGCTGCCGCGGGCTCGCATGTCAGTGAATGTGAGTGCCCGCATACGCTTTTCGGCAACGTGGCACGACACGGGAGGAGAGTAGGGTATGATATATAGACGAATATTATATATCTCATATATTTATTTAAAGTTAGAGCCGGATATATATAATATCGGATATCAATTTCTCTATTCTATATTCGCTCTATAAATCTTTAAACGGTCATCAGATGAAAACTACTTTATTTATTTTGCATTCCTACACAGAATATTAGACAGTATGGTGTAATCGTAGTGAACACGAAAAGACTTATCGATAAGATGTCGAAAGAAGAGCACTCAATATTCCCCGTCTATTTAAATATGACAATCCACACATATATGTTATCTTGTTTATAAATAAAATCACAGCAGACTTTCTCATATCACTTGATATATAAATATATACCAACGAATATCGCTCATTCTGTATCATATTCTATATTTTTTTCGAGTCAGAATCAAACATAGATAGTATCGGATACACATTTACCTCTTTTGTATTCGCTTCGTAAGCCTTTGATGGATTAGACGAAAATTATCCGCTCCGTTTGCACCCTAGAACGGAGGGGCGGTGGGCCCAGGAAAGTGCTTATCTCGAATCTGATTGGCCGGCGGGGCGCGCGGAATCCGGACGGGTGGAATGCTATTGGCCGGCCTGTCACGCCGTCGGATTTCCGCTGGGGCCCGCGAGGGATGGACCAGCCCGCGCGGATCACTCTCTCTCCATTCTTGGCATATTGGTGACTCATCAGCCGGCGTACCATGATGTGCACAGGACGACGGACGACTAGTCTTTGCGCTCCCATGATCTATGTGCCTTTCGAAATAGCTTTGAACATCTATATATATATATATATTATGGATCATGTATCTCGCATCCACACGACCACATGTGCTATGATACTTTCGTGTGATTGCCAAACAGTTGGTAAGACATCAAATATTTAAGGTGGAGGTTATTAGTTGAAACTCCACTGATAATAGTTTTCGCATGGATCAAAGCTTCCCTTTCAAACATAAACTCAACATGCCGTTTACAAAAAATAATTTCAGTACTTCACATATCAAGATAAGCCCGTGTAAATTTCGTCTCAATAATATCCAAGTATAAAACAATTGAAAGCATAATGCACCGTTTGGAACGTGAGAATATTTTCTGATTTATGTGAGAATTGATCTATTTCATGTGAAAATCCTATAGGATCCCTAGATTCTAATAAACTAGGCTTGATTAAGGTTGTTCTTGTCGATAACAGCCATGGAAACCATTCCTTGCCAGCAACGATGAAGCTGCTAACCACGTTACCTAAAGCTATAGGATAATTAAGTTTTTTTTTTTGCGAATCAAAACTATAGGATACGCTGACCCTTTTAAACCGAGGCGTACCGTAGCAGAGTTAAAACTAAATATATAGGATGCTACATGATGATTATCCAAATTGTGGAATCAGCATATTCACACATGTGAATATTTCACTATTATTGGATTGGTGTCATTTAGGTAATCTTTTCCGTTAAAAAACATATATATATTTAAGGCACCAATACAATTAGCAGAGACTAACTTAGATGATTCTAGTCTCCTAGAATAATTTCAAGGCCCATTTGGAATGCATGAATTTTATTGTAAGAGTTTCACAAGAAATAGTTCAGTTCCGCAAAAAACCAACAAAAAAATCATGCGTTCCAAACATGACTCAATTAGTTTCGGGGATAACTATAGTATGAGTAACTTTTAGCACCTTGTAAACTAAAAGATTTTTAGCTACAAAAAGTATATTTGATAATCCCAAAAGAAATACAGATCTTTCAAAAAATGTAAAAGAAAGTTCGCTTGGGGGAAAAAGCGAAAAGAAATTTAGTATTGTCTTATATTCTCTCGCATAAGACATTGCTAATATCACATACCGGCCAATTTCACCTCTTCGTGTAAAATATGATAATTCCCAGTTTTGCTAGAGCGAATTTCTGATCATTTTTTGCTGATGGCATTACCCTTTGGTCGTTCCTATCATGCAAGGTCGTATCTGCTCGCAGTCACGTATCCGCAGAACTGACACAGATCGTATATATGCAAGTTATCTCATTGTTGCGCTCAGCCATTTATACTTGGTTTTGGTACGAACAGTTTATGTGAAAGGAAATTTATTCTCTCGCATATATGAATGTAATTAGCTATAGCTTTGTTTACATCACATATGCTCCCATAAAAAACTAGAGTGGTGCATGTGAGATAGATTGCAAAGGTTCATATAAAGAATGCTTCTTTGGCTTCCAAGGAAAAAAAGAATAATATCTATAAAGATATATTTGAAATGCAGAAATTTCACATAAAACAGTTTAATTTCCGTACAAATTGAAAAAAATCCTGCGTTCAAAACGTACCTAGACCTTAATGATATGGTATATCTATTGCTGAAGTGGTATACTATGTATGCGATAGATAGATTGCTGATATGGCGTAGCATATGGCACCTAATTTCTAACGTGGCATGACACACTAGGGCAGCCGAGCCATTTAAAAGGAGAAATTTTATGGTATCACGTTGTATGTACTGACTTACGTTAACAACCCAATAAAATAGAGATATGTGTAAAGTAAAGGCCCACCACTCCCACCAGGATGCTGCATGACCCTTCCCGCCACTGCTTCTCTTACCTTTTGCCAGCAGCCCGCCAACTCCCAGCAACTGCTCATCCAGTTCCTCTTCTCATCCCAGCAACTCATCCCGCCACTCCCTCTTCTCATCTAGCAACCCGCTAAACCAACTCCCAACAGCTGCTCATCCAGTTCCTCCTCATCCCAGAAACTCATCTCGCCACTCCCTCTTCTCATCTAGCAGCCCACCAAGCCAACTCCCAGCAACTGCTCATCCAGATCCTCCTCATCCCAGCACCTCCTCATCCCAGCAGATGCTCATCCAGATCTCCTTCTCAACAGCCCATTCTCTTCTCTGTTGGGAGAAAGCATGGATGAAACGGGAGATGAGTTAGGAGATAGAGCATGGAGTACAGAAGGGATCAAAAACACTGGATTAAGGTAAAAGTCATCCTTTTCTTGTTCTTACATTCTTTGCAAGAATTTTTGAAAGCAATTTGTCTAGAAAGATTTTTTTTTGCTATTTTCATGAATGAACAAAGCATGCTAATCCAATCTGTCAATTTAGGCCTACAGAACCATTCGAATTGCATCAATCAAATGATGATCATGCAAGCGAAGGATCATTTCCATCTATTTTGGACTTGGAACTTAAGATTGGAACAAAAGTAGCATTAGAAGAAGAGGCCTATGAGCTATACAACCGATATGCTATTAATTTGGGTTTCAGTATTAGAAAAGGAAATAAACGACTTGTGAATGGAGTTATCTGGTAATGAGAATTTCTTTGTTCAAAAGAAGGAGAGAAGAATTCTAACAAGGATGCTTCTGCACAGCAGAATCATTTGTCAACAAGAACCAATTGCATTGCCAGAGTTCGATTTACAATTGCAGATAACATTAGGGAGATTACTCATATCAATAACATGCATAATCATGAGTTTGCAACACAAGAAGAAAATCGCAATTTGAAATCTGGGAGGAAAGTGCTGGACTCTCATGCTGGAGGTGTGAATAATGTTGGCTTCACAAAGAGGGATTGCTACAATTTCTTATAAACAATAAAGAAAAATATGATTGGAGCAGGGGATGGACAAAGTGTTTATGAACACTTGAAGCAGAAACAAATGGAGCATCCATTATTTTTCTATTCAGTCCAAGTGAACCAACATGGTCAGATGACCAATTTCTTTTGGAGGGATGAAAGATCTAAGGTGGATTATGATTTCTTTGGAGATGTAATGGTGTTCGATACAACTTATAGAACAAATAGGTATATCTTGATTTGTGCACCCATTGTTGGAATTAATCACCATTGGAAGAATATACTATTTGGGTGTGCTTTTCTATCGGATGAAACAACTGAATCCTTCATTTGGCTATTCCAAACATTTCTTGATGCTATGGGAGGTCATCAACCAAAGTGTATTTTTACAGATCAAGATCAAGCAATGGCTAATGCAATTCAGATTATGCTCCCAGAGTCATCTCATCGACTATGCTTATGGCATCTCACTGTAAATGCCAAGAAGCATCTTGCTGGACTATATGGAAATCCCTAATTCAAGGCCATGTTTCACAAATGCCTTTCAGGATGCTATAGTGTTGATGAATTCCAATCAACTTGGGAATACATGATTACATCATACAATCTAGACAGTAACAAGTGGCTCACAGGATTGTATGATGCTCGCAAAAGATGGTCAACGGCATTTAGTGTCGATATCTTCTCAGCAATGATGAAGTCCACCCAAAGAAGTGAAAGCACAAACAATGTATTCTATCAAATTTTGGGCTTATGCTTACCTCTGTTAGAAGTGATTGAATACTATGAAGAGAAAGCTAAAGACATGTGCCAAGTAAAGCAAGATGATGATTTTCATTACAAAAATGGTAGCCTTGCAGTTTTTGTGGCCAAGGGAGGAATTTTGGGGCATGCTTCTAATGTATACACGGTAAAATTATTTATGATGTTTAAGGATGAGTTATTTGAGAGTTAGTCTGAATTGTCTGGAAACTGAGAATGATGGCCAAGTTGTGACATACATGCTAAATAAAGATGGCTAGAGGTACTTCTCAGTTAAACTTGACCGCCTTGATCTCAAAATATTCTGCAGCTGCAAGCTATTTGAAATTTTGGATTTGTTGTGTTGCCATTGTTTGAGGGTACTTCTCATGAACAATATATATATATAGCATACCAGATTGGTAAATATTGCCGCGATAGACTAAATGTGCTAAAGAAAGGGCTATGTTTTCCTCTCTCGAACCATCAAATGACCAGACTTCTACTCGCGCATTGCGTGCAAGTGAGCTGAATCACATAGGACATTATTTTCACAAGGCTTCATTAACACCCAGAGGGACTCAGATTGTGAAAGATAAATTAAATGAGGCACTAATCTTGGTGGAGAATGAACTAGAGTGTAATGTTATCAACTCTATTGTCAATAATGTTGGCAGCACAACAAACTACTAAAATGAAGGGGTTGAGGTGTACGATCCACCACATATCAGTTTGAAAGGGTTAACTAATGCTAGAATCAGGTGCCAGTCTAAAAACAAGAAGAAAAGAAAAAAATACTTGACAAGCCACACATGTTTCATCAACGAAAGAAAATATGCAGCCTATTACTTCTCAAATTGCTATTAAAAAGAAGTAAAACGTTGCTGCTCGAGGTAAAAAACAAAGATCTAATGAAGGTACACAACCATCTCAAAATCAAGTATCACAAATAAAATGATGTTGTTGGTTACAGTAAGTGAAATTTGAAGTTGTTCTTCTATGTTCTAGACTTCATTACCTTTATTCCCATTGTGATGTCTTATTGCTTCATTCTGCAGGTATTGCTAGTTGAATAAAAAGAGATATACTTTCTTTTGGCTTCAAGAATCAAGATAGCGTGTCAAGTAGAATACTTTTATTGGTTTGAGGATAAGATATGTCAAGTTCTTTTGGGGTTTCAGGACAATACTCATATGAATGAAGCTACTATGTCTCTCGGTTGCAAATCAATGTCATGATCAAAACTTGAAGGGGGTTCCTAAATTCAGTTACGCTTCTTCAATAGAACGGCAGCTGCTATATCAATTTAGCAATAATCATCTAAGCTTAGGACCAACACAACCACATAAGTATCATTTAAAACCTATAACATGTAAACAACCGATCAGAAGCAAAATCTGAAGGTCAAAGTCAACCCTTCTTACCGACGACAATTGGAGCTTGACAAGGCCGCTGGCAACCCTCACCTCCAACCCTCACCTCCACCAGTCTGACTAGGCCCATAGCCCTCATGCCCGGTCCAAACCCCACCGCGCCATCGCTAGTAACGATGTTGAGCCAATCCATGGTCCACCTCCCCAGGGGCGACGCGGGGGTGGGGGCACCTCCAATCCATGTCCTCGTCGGAGAGCCACACCAGAGCCACCGATGAGCCCGCCCAGGTGCGGAACTCATAGCACTGCACAGCACCGACCCGTGCAGCATCACCGTCAAGCGGCCAGACCCATACCTCAACGTCGGGGTCCCAGTCATTGGGGGAAGAGATGAGGAGAGAGAGCAAGGCAGAGCGGAGTTTGAGGGGGCAATGGCGAGGCGGAGTTTGAGGGGCGGCGGCGGCGGCAGCGACCTGTGGGAGGGGAGGAGCACAAGGAAGAAGAAAGAAGAAATGCAGAGCAAAAGCAGAGAGGATGGACCTACCCATGGGGGCGGAAGAGATCGAGGTGGAGCGGCATGGGGCGGAAGAGATTGAGGCGGAGCGGCATGGGGCGGAAGAGATCGAGGCGGAGCGGCAAGGTTGAGTTTGAGGGGCAGTGGCGAGACGGAGTTTGAGAGGATGAATCTGCCCATGGGGGCGGAAGGATCTAGATGCCTCAAGGTTTCCTTTGGCGTGTTTCAGTTTTACTTTACACGTGTCTCTATTTCATTAGGTTGTTACATAAATCAGTATATGCAGCGATGATACAATATAATTTCTCCTTTAAAAGAGTAGGCAAAGGAGCTAGGTTGAAGTGCGCGCAAACACTAAAAAAGCAATTTTTCCAGAAAGAAAGTTGAGCCAAGAATTAATGGAACTTATCTCGAGTAAGTACTCGGCAATATTCACAAAACAGCGATGTTCGGATATGTGCCTGACGTGTCCGGACTAACGGCTCGCGCGAGGGCCTCGAGCAGTCGAGCTTTCGCACCAAGACCTTCCCTCCGGGCACCACTCGACGGTTAGCCACGCCAGATCACGCCAACGGCGACCGGCGAACCGGGCCCCACCGCCACCCTCCCTCCCCCTACCCCCGGGGCGATGTGGCCACATCCGCCCCATGCGGTGCTTGTGGCGCGTACGCATCAGACCGCGGATGTGCGTGGCCGGCAGTAGTTTTCCCCCGCGCGCGGCCACACCGTCTCGTACCGCCGGAGACAGGCTGCGGCTAGACGAGAACCGGTCGCTGATGGCTGCCGATTTGGTACGTCTCCATTTAATCGCCCACAGCGAAACTCTTTGGCATCTTTCTGGCCCGTCGAGAGTTATCCTGTGGCTGCCTGGCGATCCACAGGTTGGTTTGTTCAGTCACTGTTGCTGCCACCTGCGAGTACCGTAGGGTCAGCAGCCAAAAGGGCGGAGAAGAAATTGGTGTAAAAGATTTTGTAGTTTCAGAGAGCTTCTGGCTAGCTTGTTCGCATGGTGCTTCAACAACCGAACTGCGTATGGATATAGCACTGCTGCGATTTTTTTAAAACAAAAATGGTTTCGAAATATCTGTTTTCATAAAAATAGCCTCCTCGCTAAACTCGAAGGGTACGACATACGACACGTGTCACCTACCGCTCCCTCCTTACTCGGTAAGAGGCAGTGCCCAAGGCAACCGGCTCAGGCACGGCAAAGGATGGCACATCGCGGCAGGTGGGCGGCTGTCGAGCCAGGAGGGCTCTGCAGGTCTACTGGCATGTAGGCATGGGTGGCTAGTGGCGGACCCAGGATTTGAATCCAGGGTATGCCTAACTAAAAAATTATTATCCAATGTTGACCGCAGCTAAAATCTAAATTATTAGTCTAAAATCTAAAGTCTAAATTACTAAATTGATAAAAAAAATAAGTAGAGAAAAATTACTCTTAAGCACCCGGCTCCTTTTTCCTCATTTCTTCATTTCCCCGGGACCGGGCCGAAGGCTTCGGCTGCAGGCTGCTTCGGCAGTCCCTCTCCCTCACTCCCTCTCTCAGTCTCTCAGACTCTCAGTCTCTCCTCTCTCGGCCTCTCCGCTCTCTCTAGTCCCTCCGTCCCTCGCCGCAGGCCCGCAGCTCCCTTAGCGCCTCCCTCAGCTCTCTCGGCCTCTCCGCTCTCCCGACTCCTCCCTCCCGCCGGCCGCCACCGGGTGCGCCCCGCTCCGCCTCCGACTCCTCCCTCCCGGGTCGGCGGAGGCCACCAGGACGGCGGAGGCCACCAGGACGTTGGAGGCGGAGGCGCCGCCGAGGCGAGGCGGAGGCGGAGGTGGACTGGCGGAGGCGCCGAGGCGAGGCGGAGGCAGAGGCGGACTGACGGAGGCGCCGAGGCGAGGCGGAGGCGGACTGGCGGAGGCGCCGAGGCGAGGCGCAGGCGGAGGCGGACTGGCGGAGGCGGAGTGGAGGCGGATGGGCGCAGTCGGCGGAGGCGGATGGGCGCAGTCGGCGGAGGCGGAGTGGAGCGGATGGGCGCAGACGCGTAGTTAGGCCGTTAGGGCACGGGATTTTTTTTGGGCCAACTTGTACTGTTGCTGGGTAGTCTTGGGCCTATATGGACTACCCACTGGGCCCGCCCCTGTGGGTGGCTAACCACACGGGCATGCGACGCGATATGACCCGATGTGACGCACTCGACAGTAATTCTCATGGCTCTCGGCTAGACGCAGCTGCTGCCCCACGCATCCACATGGGTCTGTTGGTCGACTGTGCTTCCTCGCACGTATAAAATGCCACGCCTCCCTCTCTGCTGGCTCATCTGAAGCTATGCAACTGAGTATCTTCCCTGCCGAGCGAGAGAGAGCCAAGGGAGAAGAAAAAAGAGAGTAGAAGGGAGTTCGAATTAGTTTTTTGAGGTGGTTTTGCTACGATCTAGGAGATTTCACAGTTAGAATTAGTGTGATTCTGGTAAAGACCTTCAGGTATGTTTCATTAGCGACTCATTAGCTTTAATGCTAGTTGTGTAGAATGTGCTTTGTAATAATGTGTACATGACGTATGTGTTTAGCTCGTGCAAGCCATTTTTGTAATTTTCTATGTTAGTGATGGATTAGTGGCGGTATTAATGATTATTTGTTAATAGCCGAACGTTCTTAGTTGTATACTGTTATTATTTATGCACCGTTATCATTTGTGCACTATTATTATTTGTGAGCTGCTATTATTTGTGTGATTTTTTGTGCACTGTTACCATTTATGTATTGATATTATTTATACACTGTTATCATTTGTGCACTATTATCATTTACACGCCGTTACTTTTTGTGCACCATTACTAATTGTACCCTGTTATCATTTGTACCATGTTATTATTTATGCACTGTTATTATTTCTGCACTATTATTATTTTTGCACAGTTAGCATTTGTACACTGTCATTATTTCTGCACTATTATTACTTGTGCACTTTTATTATTTATGCATTGTTATCATTTGTATATTGTTATTATTTCTACATTATTATTACTTCAGCAATGTTATCGTGTGTATGATGTTGTTATTTCCGCACTGTTATTATTTATGCACTATTATTAAAAAACACATAGTTAGAGT
This sequence comes from Dendrocalamus latiflorus, assembly GCA_017311315.1. Taxonomy (NCBI): domain Eukaryota; kingdom Viridiplantae; phylum Streptophyta; class Magnoliopsida; order Poales; family Poaceae; genus Dendrocalamus; species Dendrocalamus latiflorus. The sequence goes on from CM029631.1 coordinate 7,164,734, forward strand.
TCATTGGTATGTAGTATCATTTCAAATAAATGTATTTCATCTGCATTGGTGTTAGGTACCTATTGTCGCATATGGAACACTTGTTCGTATTCTACATGGAGGGAGTCAAAATTATGAAAGGACCATAATTGAGGCGTGGGAGGGGATGGCGGGCACAGGCTAGGTTTTAAGGCCTTGACACTTATTTCGAAGACATGAACATCTATAGTCCCCTAGGCCCCGACCCTCTAAGTCCTGATCTACCGCTCGAAACCAGTAAGTCGTACACGCCTAGAAATCTCCTCCATGACTACCTCACATCCCTGAGTCTTGGCTACAACGCAAGTATAATCTCGACGCGGTGATGTAGGTTTGTAACGACCACGTGCACCTAGGACGTCGATTCTTTCGCTACGCTCTGTTCATGGTAAGTGGTTTATTACCAACGTAAACTTATACGCAGTTAACGCTTATAGTAACCTCGTCTTGCTTGCAGACAACGGATTACAAATTCACCAAGTGGATGGATCCATCGTATCCAATACCCACCCAGATTTACATCCACAAACTGCACATCCGCCTAGAAGAATTGCGACAACCAGCCACATTCACGCCGGTTGGATGACCGCCACGCCATGTGGATGTCATATGGTTCCACATTTTCACCCTAGGGATGTTTTAATTCGTATCTTCGTTATGAGGTGTTATGTTAAGCTACATGTAATGTATTCTTATATTTCTTTTTAGTAGTATATATGAACTACTTACAAGATGGGAAAATTTGTTCAGTAGCACTGAAAGTTCACCTCTTTCGTAAAATACCACCAAAAGAACCCGGTTCCGGATATTGCCACCAAAAGTTTCACTTCGCTTCGGAATTTACCACTCTGTTAGCTTCCGTTCGTGTGGTATTTGCGTACTTCTCATAATACCATTTTTGCCCCTCACGAGTCACGCCTTGAGACCGAGCGGCAGCAGTCCCGACCGCAAGCCCACCCCGTCCACCAGTCCCGAGTCCCGACCCCAAACCCTACCGAGCGAGCGGCGGCGCCGACCCCAAACCCTCCCCGTCGCACAGACACCGAGCGAGCGGCGCCGCCGACCCCAAACCCTAACCCCCGTCCGGACACCGAGCGAGCGGCGCCGCCGACCCCAAACCCTAACCCCCGTCCGGACACCGAGCGAGCGGCGCCGCCGACCCCAAACCCTCCCCGTCCCACGGACACCGAGCGGCGCCGGCGAGCAACAAGGCAACGAGCGGCGGGCGGCGGCCACGGCGGGGAAGAAGAGCGGCGGGCGGCAGCGGCGGCTCCGGCAACACAGATCGGTACGTTGAATGCTCCCTTGTCTGATGGCTGATCTGCAATACTTGTTGTTAATGCGATATACCACACGGCTGTCCACGAGCTGCACGACGAAATGCATCCTGTTCTGGATCGGCACTCTGGGTGCGGCTGGCCGAGTGGCAGGAATGGAGACCCCAACCGTGCCCGCAATCACCATTCTCTGCTACAGGATGATCTTGGTTTGTGTTGTAGATGGAATTGATGCTTCAGAACATGAACAACATGTCTAGATGCCATACATTGCTTGGGATGTTTTACTTACGTCGTCATGTGCTATATCATTGAAAAGTTTCGTTGTGTGGCATTCTTCTTGTCTTACACGGTGGGTTTATTATCGGGGAATCTCACGTAGATTTGTGCCCACGACAGGTCTTTGGGCATGTGAGCAGGAAAAGACACAATGGCCTGTGGTTGATCTCGGGTTTGTGATGGTGCCTCCAAAGCTAGAAAGGCCTGCGGGTAGGCCGAGAGTACGCCGGATCAAGAGTAGTGGCGAGGCTGGGAAAAGAGGCCCTTACCAATGCAAGAGATGCTTCCAGTTTGGCCATATTGAAAAGACTTGCCGTGAGCCCCCTACTGAACTGGGTGATGAATTACCACCACCTCCCAAGACACGGTAAATTTTCAAGCTTTATTACTTGGTTTTTCATTTTTCTTGTTTCCATTGCTACATTCTATGATTATATCTTGGGATCCCTTATATCTTTGCTCTGTAGGAAGAGAAAAGGAGAGTCTGCCACTACATCTGCTCCAACACAAATCAGTCCAGGCCTAATAACAAGAAGCATGGCGGCTTCTCCTTCTACTCCAACTAGTCAAGGGCCTGTAACTAGAGGAAGGGCAAACATATCCCCAGGGGGCATTGCTAGAAGAATTATCATTAGCTAGTAGTATGCTTTTGTATGTTGGGCTAGCTGCTTTTGTTGTCAAAAACTAGCTGTTGTGTAATCTTGACTTGGATGACCTATGCTTTATTCTACTTGGACAAAAATCCTGATGGGGGTTGTTTACTTGCTGGAGTTTTTATTCATTGTTTACTTGCTGTGAGTTTTTTTAAAAAAGTGATATGACAACCATTGCTTTCAGGTTTCAGGTTAACCATTGCTTTCAGGTTTCAGGTTAAGCTCTGTACAATAAAAAGTCATATGACCTATTGCTTGCCTGTACAGAGTCTTTGGTTGCCTGTCCAGAGTCTTTGATTACTTGTTGTATTCAGACTTTCATGGTGACAATCATTGTTTACTTGCTGGAAGCTCTGTACTAAGATGTTCTATTGCTTTCAGGTTATCAATGACAGGTTTGGTATTGTTGAGGGTTTGATGACCACCGTTCATGCTATCACTGGTATGACAACCATTTCCTGATTGTAACTAAATTTTGTGTTTGATGACTAAATATTGATCTCTAACTACTAGGCTTGATGTTCAACAGCAGCAATAATTGTGATCCAGTACTGTCACAGACTTACAGTTTTATTCAACTTTGGTAGGCACAGTAGCACATGGGTAAGCATGTCTCTCCCTGCCAGGACAGCTTACATTTCAATGGTTTTACATTTCAATAGACAGTGACTACTATCCTGAGGTAATTTTACATTTCAATGGTTTGTGCAGTCTTATTTCGGTTGAATAGCCTTTCAAGTGTAAATGGACCTGCAGACGCTACATCAAACGTATGTTGTGAATGCGGGCAGTGGGTTCAAGCTGATCTGGACCAGTGTGAAGGGATTTCTTGACCCAAAAACTTCTTCCAAGATTCACGTAAGCTCCATGACTGATCATCCAAGAAGGTTCATGTTCTGTAACAATGTGCTTTATAAGCAAAATTAATTGTTCTGCTGTCTAGGTTCTTGGTTCAAACCACCAGGGCAGATTTCTTGAGGTTATTGACTCAAGGTTGGCGTTTACTATTGTGTGTAGCAACATTTTCATTTAGATTCTTTTCCCTAGATTTTTGGCTTACTCGTACTATGTTTGGGTCATTCAATTCCAGCCACAGAGATGCGCTGTTGTTCATGTCTCAGTTGCCACAAGGGCATTTTTGTCTCAGTTAACTCCGTCACCCTGAAAAACTAACAGAGTGGTAAATTCCGAAGCGAAGTGAAACTTTTGGTGGCAATATCCGGAACCGGGTTCTTTTGGTGGTATTTTACGAAAGATGTGAACTTTCAGTGCTACAGAACAAATTTTCCCGTGCGGGGCCAACCAGCAAATCTACCGAGCCATCCTGGCTGGATAGCCGTCCGCCTACCACGCCGCGTCGTCCCCTACCATGGCCGGGCCAGCTGCCACGGCCCTCGCCTCCAGCCTAGTAAGAAAGGTGCGTCTGGAGGCATGTGTCGTCTATCGTATGTCTTGTCAAGACAAGCAAATATATATACTGTACAGGAATGTGTAACTTTGGGCATGCAGTATGGGTGGATCCTGTTCAGATAAAGCTCACCATGATTGCCAGGTTTTACTAGCAGAGCGCAAGACGGATGTGTTTTGCCATTTGTCGACGTATACAGTTTTCGTTTTAGGACTTTTAAGACTTGACCACTGTTATCCTCACTCCCACTCTAAACAATTTTAACCTCTAATTTTTTTAGCTTACAGCTTATTTAAACTAAAAATCATTTAAAACGTATCATTTTTTTAATTTTGACTTATTTGAGCTTTTGGGGTTTTTTCTTTTTTTCATGTTTCTTTGTATTATCTATGACGATATAATAATTTTTCTCTATTTTTCTTTTTTGAAAAAAAAGGTAACAATCGATACAATACAATTTTAACCAAAAGTCAAAAGTCGAAGCCCATTGGAGCACCGCTTAATTCCACTAAAAAGGATTTTGGCCCCTAATACATATAAAAGAATTCAAATTTTCCAAGTGAACACACTAAAATTATAGTAAAAAAACTTTAGTACTATTACTCTGTTCTTTTTATTTTCGTTCGGCTTCCGTACAACTGTATCTACAGTCTCCATTCTCAACCACATACGAACACACTTTGGATGGCAATGGCATTACGTGTACCTTGGAGACCAGGTGTGCTTTCATTTACCAACAAAATGGCAATTAGTAATACAACAGTTTACAGAATGACTCAAACCCACCCCCCGCCCCCAAAACTGGAAAAATTTTATCTACAGAATAACATATCCAGACACCTAAGGGCATAAAGAAAACAAGTCAACTATAACATCGGTCATGATCCTATGTAAAGATTCTTGAGATCCAAAACCCGGAAGGCTTCTGTTTCAGTACTGGTGAAGTGATGATACTGTTTTACAGCGCATGTGATAGCGTCTGATTGCCAGCATCCAGGATTATTTCATCATTTGCAGGTGTTGTGCTGTGCAAATATTTCATGTTAGCCATGCTCAGGAACTCAATTTAAATTGATAACGCGATGCATACTTACCTGAGATAGCTCAAAGCTGACATTCTGTACAGCAATGTAAATACAAGGAGATGCAATCCAATAGTGTAGAAGAATATAAATGTCCGGGCATATCTGCGAATACAAATGGAATAGATGTTATGTTCATTTATTATTTAATTCTGCTTCATGGATAAGATGAAGAAACTTAGGCATCATGCAATACAAAAAATCTGATCATTTATGCATTGTTATGACAGATTGCTATGTATTTTCCACCCTTAAAGAGTCACTCTCCATGAAGGGCTAAAATTAATAGATTGAGACGGGTTTAGACATGTTAGCACATATTGACCAAATATATAAACTTTAAGCACACCCAATATATAGAGAAGGGGGTGATTTCAGTAACTATTTCCATATCATTAGCAGCGGATCTATGCACCACTAACACTAAGTCACCGATGTTGTTATTATTCAATTCAAAATCCAAATGCACTTGCATTCTGTCATACAGCATACAACACAATCTAAAAGACATACTTACTGTAATAATTTACAAGTTACCATCAAAGATCAGCATGTTCAACAAATATAAACAAAACGAAAAAACTGAATTGTACCCCAAAAAACAGATAGTATCATACTTGTTACCAAGGAGAAAACGGCCACTACTTAGAGTGATTTTATCTCTTAAACCAAGCTCCTTGTATCGTTGATCCTTTTCCTGCATATGGAAAGAAAAGGTATAGCTATGTGCAGTACCATAGATAACAAGTGTTGCTAATGATATGTACAAAATATATCTACCTTCTTTGAAAAAGCAGCAAAAGGATTTATGTCATCCTCATACATTTTCTTGTACTTTGTTTCAACATCTGAAGAACCACTTTCAATGTCTTCTGCATACTGCCAAGCACAATGTAACAAAGGTCAAATGCTAGAAAATGTGAATACGTTAATTTTCCACTGTAAGGATTTATGCTAAACCTTCTTTGGTCCTCTGGAAACAATCTTCTCATGGCTGTAGTCCTGGACATATCGGATCTTTCCATATAGTTGAACATTATCTGCTTTAGTTTTTTCCAATTCTACAGCTAGCATCTCATACTTCTCTTTCAATCTCCTTAGTTCCTAGGATACACAAAAATGACAATAGATAATCAATGATAAATCTTCATGTTTCACAAAGCAAAGAGGCATCATGGGATAAAAATAAAAATCCTAAGAGAAGCATAACATATCCACGGCTTTCAAGAAAATCAAGGGAAACGACCCTATCATCTCATTATTCATTCCTAAAGTTGAGTTCAATCACCGACAAAACCACATTGTATGACTGGACTGGCTACCAAGCCTTTTCCAGTAATAAAAAGGCTGTGTAAAATGACACATTGTGCTGTTTCACATCTAGTTTACCTGGGAACTACACAACCACAATTACTTGAAACACTAATATGATGCAGTCATTTTTCAAAATTTCATGAAATATACCTCCTCAGTTTCACGTAGTCGTGTACGGAAACGATCCCTCTGACTGCAAATGACCTTTAGCATGGAACTTTGATCTTGGTCTGGTGATGCATGCTTTGGATCAGTACCCTGTAAATGAAAAAAAAATACATGTGAAGCAACGAGTGAAGTGACCATTCGATTATACACATTGCGGATAACTCAAAATCAGAACTACATGTTTGGTACAAATTGAAAATGACTATAAAAGCGAAAGTTCAGGCACATTTTGGCATTTGCATTTACAACTAGAATGCTGGACACTGTTGTTGATACCAACTGCAGATACTGCTAAATATTAATATCACTGGCATGTTGGCAAAATCAGACTATCAGAGCTTTTTGTTTAGCGGAAAAAAGAGCTTTTATCAATAAATGGTTAACACAGAACCAATGGTGATTGTTGGCTCAAATAAGCAACATAGATTTCAGACTCCATAAATTCACCAACCAATTGTAGTACATGTTGATCTGATACTAGTTATGAAAATGGCGGTGTACAAAAGACCATTGATTAGTCAACTCTTCAATGTTTCAGAGTTGCATATAAATATTTCTAAGAAACAGGTTTAGCATGGCATCTCCTCATTTTGGTAACATTTACTAGCTTTAAGATGTCTATGAGCACTTGAACTCGGTTTCTCATGCATGTTTTGTCCACAGCTGAGTTAAAGCGGGCATTGTACAGCTTATCACAATTAAAGTGATCAAAAACAAACTTCAGCCAGCATAAGCTTTAAACAAACAAAAGGTAATGCTGAATTACAGCAACAAGGTTTGTAATAAGTGAACCTTGTTAGATGTGTATTATATAACTGTGTATTTACCCCATTGTATAAGGGGTTTTTTGCATATATGTCACCTGTACATGTATATATATATTGGCCCTTTGGCCACATGATGAATACAAGTGCTATTCTCAATATGGTATCCGAGCCAAAACCTAGGGTTTCGTTATACCTAGGAATCTGCGCCTGTCTCTCACGTAGCCGCTGCTGGTTTTCTTCAGCCGCCGCCGGATTTTCTGGTGCCCGCTGCCTCCGCCGACCGGTGCTTGAGACCTCTCGGATCTGAGGTCGCCGCCGGCTCTTCCCGCTCGAGACCGCCGGCCGCCGCCGGCTCTTCCCGCTCATCACCGTCCGCTCGGATCTGAGGTCGCCTCCGCCTGTCCGCGCGGATCGCCGTCGCCCATCTCTTCGCCGGCTTCCATCCCGCCGGCCGACGCCCGCTGGTCGCCGCCTCACCGCCCGCTGGTGGCCGCCCTGCCCGAGGTCGCCGCCGCCGGCTGCTCATCTCCCGCCCGAGGCCGCCGCCGCCGGCTGCTCTTCCCCTCATCTTCGCCGCCGCCGGCTGCTCATCTCCCGCCGACCGCCGCCGCCGCCCCCGAACCCGCCGACCGCCGTCGCTGACCCGCCGACCGCCGTCGCCGACCCCCTGTCGCCGACTCCTCTTCTTTCGGTCGGGTTGGAGGCTTTGAGTCTCAGTCGGTTTGATAGTGTTGTAAACCGACCGGATCAAAAAGAAGAGCCAAAAAAAAGGCCAAAACAAAAACAAAAAAAAGAAGAGAAAAAAATGTCTTCTGCAGGTACCGTTTCTGTTCCTCGTTGCCCGGTGATCTTCGATGGTCTCAATTATCGGGACTGGTTTCAGCACATGCGCATCCACATGCGTGGTTAGCGTCTTTGGGAGTTTCTTACGGGCGAGTTGTCTTGTCCGCCTCGTCCTACTCCACCTGTTGAGCCTGTACTCCCGAAGGATGCTTCTGAAGATGCTCGTACAAAGGCGTCTGAGACTTTTGAGGATGCCATGGAGACTTTTCAGATTCAGTATGCTGCTTATAAGACATGGATCGATGAAAATGCTCGTGCCTCTGCTATCTTGGTTGCTAGCATGGAGGTGCATCTCACAGGTGATATTGTTGGACTGGCTTCCGCACATGTGATGTGGACGCATCTACGCAGTCGCTATGAGCCATCTGGTGATTCCTTGTATCTTGCTGTTGTGCGACAGGAGCAGTCGCTGCAGCAGGAAGATGCCACTGTGGATGAGTTCTATGCTCAGTTGTCTGCGATATGGCGTCAGATCGACTCTTTGGGGCCAGATGTTTGCCGCACCTGTCAGTGTTGTCAGCGTCAGCAGTCTCACATGGAGCTTCGCCGCATCTACGATTTTTTGACACGTCTCCGGTCTGAGTTTGAGCAGACTCGTGCTTAGTTGCTGGCTCGTCATCCTCGTGTGACTTTGTTGGAAGCCCTTACAGCTGTTCGTACTGAGGAGATTCGACTTCGTGGAGCGGGTTTGCTATCGTCATCATCATCACTTCCTTCGGTGTTGGTCGCTTCTCCGGCTTCTACACCCGATGTGCCTTTGGTTACTTCTTCCCCAGTTGTGCCTACACCAGTGACAGCTGCTATTGGTAAGGGTCTTCACTGCACATATTGCAACAAGGATGGACATGTGGAACAGTTTTGCTACAAGAAGAAGAAGGATCTTCGTCGTGGTGCTCGTCCTCCGCGGAGCACTGGAGGTTCCTCCTCTCAGCCGAGTTCTGGTACCCCTGACACTCAACAGCTTCTCACATTGTTAGGCCGCATGATTGCTTCTGCATCGTCTGGTTCTGCTGGTTCTGTTGCTCAGTCTTCCGGTGAGAGACCACCTTCTACTTCTCCTTCCTCAGGTACATCACCTTGGATTCTTGATTCTGGTGCTTCTTTTCATATGACATCTGATTCCATCTGACTTACTTCCATTAGTCCCTTAGCTGCTCCTATCACTGTCCACACAGCAGATGGTACCTCTCTTTCTGTCACAGGACGAGGCACTCTTTCAAATTCCTCTTTTTATGTTCCTGCTGTGTCTCATGTTCCAAAACTAACCATGCAGCTCATTTCTGCTGGCCAGCTTACTGATCATGGTTGTCGTGTTATTTTCGACTCTGACTCTTGTTGTGTTCAGGATCGTCGCACGGGGACTCTAGTTGGTACTGGCCCTCGCCGACGTGACTCCCAACGGCTTTGGGAACTTGACTGGCTTCGCCTTCCTTCCGCTGCCCCAGTCAGTCTTCTCGCCTCCACCTCTGCAGCTGCTACAGCCTCCACCGCTTCGTTTGCTCAGTGGCATCATCGTTTAGGACATCTTTGTGGTTCCCGCATGGCTTCTTTACTTCGTCGAGGTCTTTTAGGGTCTGTGTCTGGTGATGCTTCTCTACATTGTCAGGGTTGTAAGCTTGGCAAACAGCTTCAACTCCCTTATTCTTTTAGTGAGTCAGTGTCTCAGCGTCCTTTTGATCTTGTTCATTCTGATGTATGGGGACCAGCTCCTTTTGTTTCGAAAGGAGGTCATCGATATTATATCATTTTTATTGATGATTTTTCTCGCCATACATGGATATATTTTATATCATCTCGTAGTGAGGTTTTATCTATCTACAAGGCCTTTGCCACCATGATTCGCACTCAGTTTGACTCTCCTATTCGCGTTTTTCGCGCTGATTCCGCTGGAGAGTACTTGTCGGGAGTACTTCGTGGCTTTCTTGCTAAGCAGGGCACTCTGTCTCAGTTTTCTTGTCCAGGTGCTCATGCTCAGAACGGTGTGGCTGAGCGCAAGCATCGTCATCTTCTTGAGACAGCTCGTGCTCTCATGATTGCTTCCGCTGTTCCACCGCATTTTTGGGCTGAGGCTGTTTCTACTGCCACTTTCTTGATCAACATTCAGCCCTCCTCTACTTTGCAGGGTGGGATTCCAATTGAGCGTCTCTGTGGTCAGACTCCTGATTATTCCAGACTTCGCCTTTTTGGGTGTGTGTGCTATGTTCTTCTTGCACCTCGTGAGCGCACCAAACTGACCGCTCAGTCAGTTGAATGTGTTTTTCTGGGCTACAGTGCTGAGCACAAGGGATATCGTTGTTGGGATCCTGTTGCCCGACGGATGCAGATTTCTCGGGATGTTACTTTTGATGAGTCTCGTCTTTTCTATCCTCGTCCGTCTCCTTCCTCCACTTCAGCATCTGTCGTTGAGCCGTTTTCATTTCTGACTTTTCCATCCAGTCCTATAGTCACCACTCCACCACAGCCTTTGGTCTCCCCGGTACCTCCTTCTCAGTCAGTACCTTCTTCACCACCGGCATCTTCTCCCGAGGCTGCTCCTGATCTTGTTCCTTCTTATCCTCTCTACTATACTCGTCGCCCGCAAGTTGAGGTTCCTTCTGACGGGTCATCTCCTTCGGCTACTCCTCGTTATAGTCTTCACGATCGCCAATCTATTCAGCCTCCTGAGCGTTTTGGTTTTGCTGCCGCAGCTCTTGCCGAACCGACTTCTTATCGTGATGCTGTTGTTCATCGGGAGTGGCAGCATGCGATGGCGGAGGAGATCGCTGCTCTTGAGCGTACTGGCACATGGGATCTTGTTCCCCTTCCTGTGCGTGTTACTCCTATCACGTGCAAGTGGGTTTATAAGGTTAAGACTCGTTCTGATGGTTCTCTTGAGCGTTACAAGGCTCGTCTTGTAGCGCGTGGTTTTCAGCAGGAGCATGGCCGTGACTATGATGAGACTTTTGCTCTTGTGGCTCACATGACCACCGTTCGCACTCTTCTTGCTGTGGCCTCTGTTCGACAGTGGTCCATCTCTCAGTTGGACGTCAAGAATGTCTTTCTCAATGGCGAGTTGCGTGAGGAGGTCTACATGCAGCCACCCCCTGGGTATTCTGTTCCTGAGGGTATGGTTTGTCGTCTTCGCCGATCTCTCTATGGCCTCAAGCAAGCTCCTCGTGCCTGGTTTGATCGTTTCTCCTCTGTTGTCACTGCAGCTGGTTTTTCGGCGAGTGCTCATGATCCTGCTCTTTTTATCCACACTACATCTCGTGGTCGGACGCTTCTCCTTTTGTATGTTGATGATATGATCATTACTGGAGATGATCCTCAGTATATCACTTTTGTCAAGGAGCGGCTTCATGAGCAGTTTCTTATGTCTGATCTAGGTCCTCTTCGTTACTTTCTTGGGATTGATGTTATTTCTACTCCTGAGGGTTTCTATCTATCCCAAGAAAAGTATATTCAGGATCTTCTTGATCGTGCCTCTCTTACTGATCAGCGGACAGCTGAGACTCCCATGGAGCTTAATGTTCATCTTCGTCCCACGGATGGTGAGCCTCTTGCTGATCCTACTCGCTATCGTCATCTTGTTGGGAGCCTTGTTTATCTTGGTGTCACTCGCCCGGACATTTCGTACCCTGTGCATATCTTGAGTCAGTTTGTTTCTGCTCCCACTCAGCTCCACTATAGTCATCTTCTGCATGTTCTACGATATCTTCGTGGAACTATCTCTCGTCGTCTCTTTTTCCCTCGCTCCAGCTCTTTACAGCTCCAGGCATATTCTGATGCCACCTGGGCCAGTGATCCCTCCGATCGCCGGTCTCTCTCTGCTTATTGCGTTTTTCTTGGTGGTTCTCTCATTGCTTGGAAGACTAAGAAGCAGACAGCAGTTTCTCGTTCGAGTGCTGAGGCTGAGTTGCAAGCTATGGCTTTGTTGACTGCAGAGGTTACTTGGCTACGGTGGTTACTTCAGGACTTTGGTGTTTCTGTTTCTGCACCGACTCCTCTTTTGTCTGACAGTACAGGTGCTATTAGCATTGCTAAAGATCCGGTGAAGCATGAGCTTACTAAGCATATTGGTGTTGATGCTTCCTACATGCGGACACAGGTGCAAGACCAGATTGTTGCTCTTCAGTATGTGCCTTCCGAGCTTCAGTTGGCAGATTTCTTCACAAAGGCACAAACCAGGGCTCAGCACAGTTTTCATCTCTCCAAACTTCATGTTGTTGATCCACCATAAGTTTGAGGGGGGGTGTTAGATGTGTATTATATAACTGTGTATTTACCCCATTGTATAAGGGGTTTCTTGCATATATGTCTTTTTTTCTCGAACAACGCAGGAGAACTGCGTGTCATTTCATTAAGGTAGGAAAAAAACACAAGTACAAAGAGTTAGGCAAAAAGCCGAACCCGAACACAAACGCACACCCACAACTAACCAACCCCCAGAGGAAAAAAGACTCGCCACACAAAAAAAGAAAAGGCCTGACCAAGGACTACCCAGAAAAAAGGGGAGCTAAGAAGCTGGTGACCCAGAGAGGAGGGTCTCGAGCTTGGAAGCACCTGCCCAGCACCACATGGTGCTCTCAACAGCCACTGTTTGCAGGAGAGCCTGAAGGTTTGGCTGCAATCCTTCAAACACACATGAGTTTCGATGCTTCCAAATCTCCCAAGCCACAAGAATGATAAGGGAGTTTAGCCCTTTCCGTGTCTCCTTCGGCACCCCTCTGATCACGCCCCTCCACCAGCTAGAGAAACTTGCTGTCCCTAACACAGGTGCTACAGCAGCCAGATTTAGCCGCTGTAAACAGAAAAACCAAACCTGCCGAGAGAAAACACATGAGACTAGCAAATGCTGGATTGTTTCCTCAGCTTGGTCACAGAACGGGCAGGCAGTCGGATGAGGCAATCCCCGCTTGGCTAGCCGGTCCGCAGTCCAACATCTGTTGTTGAAAGCCAACCACAAGAAGAATTTGCAGCGCAAAGGGGCCCAACTCTTCCAAATCCTCCTCCAAGGGATGAACTTGAAGGTTCCAACGAAGAAAGCAGCGTAAGCTGATTTGCTGCTGTAGACCCCGGATTGGGTTAGCTTCCAACGGTGCTGATCAGGGACCCCTGGTTGTAGAATTAGGCCATCCACCAAGTCCCAAACCAGCAGGTACTCCACCAATACCTGAACTGTTAGGGCCCCTATGATATCACGCACCCAATTCCTATTTTGGAGTGCCTGAGCAACAGTCCGGGCTTTGACTGCCCTTCTTGGGATTACCTTAAATAAATTGGGAGCTAATTCCGCAATGGTCCTGCCATTCAACCACCGATCCGACCAAAAAAGAATGGATTCACCATTTCCCACAATTGTTTCCGTGGCCATATTAAAAAGTGCTCGGGCATTCTTTGGCACTTGGATTGGGAAACCAGCCCATGGCCTAGCAAGGTCAGTTTTTCAGCCCAAAGCCAACGGATGCGCAAAGCCCAACCAAGGATTTCCAGGTTATGAATGCCTAAGCCACCATACTCTAAAGGCTGCTGAACTCTTGCCCAGGACACCAGACAGTTACCTCCATTTGCCTGTTCTTGACCTTTCCACAGGAAGCCTCTACGTTTTTTGTCAATGGCCTTGATTGCCCACTTTGGAAGATCCAAAACAATCATATGATAAATGGGAGAAGCTGTCAACACTGCTCTAACCAGAACCAGACGCCCAGCTCTATTCATCAGGGAGGCTTTCCAACCTGGGAGGTAATCTGCAATCCTATCAATCAGAGGCAAAAACACATCCTTGGTTGGCCTGCGGATAGTGAGGGGAAGGCCAAGGTAGATGCAGGGAAAATCCTTGATTTCACAAGTCAAGATTTCTGAGGTAAGCAGCTTATCCTCATCTGAGCAGTGAATAGGAGTTGCAGAGCTTTTTGCCAGATTAGTTTGAAGCCCAGAGGCATGCCCAAACAGGTCAAGCAGGAGCTTAATGACTTGGAGGTCACTCGAAGAAGGCCTCAAAAAAATCACAGCATCATCCGCATAGAAGGAAACCCGATGTCTTGCATGTTGGATGGCAATCGGTTGCAACAAATGTTCTCTGGTTGCAAAGTTGACCAGAGAGTTCAGGACGTCCATCACAAGAATGAAAAGCATTGGAGAGAGAGGATCACCCTGCCTGAGACCACGATGGTGGATAATTGTGTCGCCTGGCTCCCCATTCAATAAAAACTGAGTAGAAGAAGTGGACAGGATGAGGCATAGAAGGTCCCGCCACCGCTGTCCAAAACCCAAATGTTGTAAAACTTCCAGCAAGAAAGACCAGGACACAGAGTCGAAAGCTTTGGAAATATCCAACTTGAGAAGAATATGTGCCTCTTTCTTCTTATAAAGGGATCTTACCATCTGCTGGACAAAAAGGAAATTGTCATGGATATTTCTTCCCCTGACAAAGGCACTTTGATTGGTAGAAACCAGACTAGGCAGCAAAGGAGCAAGACGATTGGCCATGATTTTTGTCACCAATTTTGCAAAACTGTGAATAAGGCTTATAGGCCGAAAGTCCTTCACTAGAAGAGCATCCAATTTTGCATATATGTCACCTGTACATGTATATATATTGGCTCTTTGGCCACATGATGAATACAAGTGCTATTCTCAACAAACCTAAACTAGAAGTTACCTCTGATACTTCATTTGAGCCAATTTCTTGAAGATCCCAATCATTCAAAAGTGAACTCCTCCTATCAGTTGAACTGTAGCCCTGCATCAAAGTTAATGGATATTAGTTATATGTCGTTCAGAAAACAAAAGTAAACATAACAAGTTCTTTGGTTTCTAAAATATCTTAATTTCAGGATTACATAGTTATAAGTTATAACAACATAATGTCACTATTCAGACTGCAGCACTAAGGTAACCGTGGTATAAACACTAAATGCAGAAGTCATATACCCATTAAGGATTCTATATTCGTAAGGATCAATTGGTACTAGGCGAATTATCACAAGAGCATGAAATGCAACCTTTAGTATGTCATCCTCAAGTTTCAAAATCAACTTTTGCTGCTCTTCAACCTTTGAAGTTAGTTCAGCAATCCTATTTTCAGCTTCCTCAAGAAGACTTGACTTCTCTGATAGTTTAACCTTTAAAAGATATAAGGAACTTATCAAGCAGTTGCATCAGAGAAAGATAACAAGTGTACCTTACAAACGAGTAAAATCGATTGTCCTTAGAGAGAAGGAATTGCCTAAATCACAGTTTCCAGCATCTAAACTAAATGCCAACCTTCAGCTGTGTTAATTCATGCTCCATCTTACGGTTCTTGTCAAGAAGCAAAGCTTCCAGCTTGCTCATTTCCTCACCATTGGTTGCTAGCTCCCAGTCTTCAGCTTCAATGGAATTATACCCAACAGCCTATTGGAGAGAGAACTGGTATTTCAGCAGGAATAAGGACTAAAAAAATTCAAAAGATAGTGGGATCACATGGAGGAATGAGGAATGACAAAAATAACAAAATGTATCTCAAACATATCATTTGAGGATCACCAACAACATGATGGGGGTAATCTAGTATAAGAAGCAACAGAGGAAAGCTGATCTCATGTGCTATGTAGATTTGAAATTGCATTAAAAAGACATGCAACGAGTTCAGAACCAACTGATTATGAATGGTATATAGTCACAGGTCAGAACTAAGGTAACTATCAGAGGTAGAGGATTTAATATCATGTGTTGGGGTAGTCAGAGGGTATTTTTTGTTCTAAATACCTGCAAAATCTGAACCTTTTTCTTGAGATCATCTACTAGCTTTGTTGTAGGTCTTTCTTGAAGTTCTTTCTTCAACTCCGTTAGAGCATTTTCCTACAAATGGAAACTTATTAGCGAAATAATGAAGAAAAAAGTGAAGTGTAGTTGCATAGAAACAAATCATTCCAAGAACATATGCACGATAAAATGGCTAATAGATGCAATGGAATAAGTAACATCTTTTTTTCTCCTCATGAGAACTATTTTCTCTCTATGTGTGCTTTCTGGGTTTAGATGCACACCTGCAGGCTGCAGCCATGTCTATTATACCCATAACAATTGAGGCCAATGTAAAAACAACAGCAAGTAGATAGTGATAGAAGCAAAGAAATTGACATATATTGAACTATATTTGAACAATGGATTATAAGAAGTAATTAGACAGGTAGATGATCCCTATAAATGAGTTGGTTCAAGAACCAGTCATCGACTTAACACACATAACGCTCTTTCAACGACAGTACCTTTTCAGTGAGTAAAGCAGTCAACTTCTTCAGTTCATTCACATGCATTTCTCTCTCGCTTGATAGAGTACTTTCGATATTACGCAGTTGTGCATTCAACTCTGAGATAATCTTCTCCTTGGCATTCAAGGAACTCTCAAGTATATCACTTGAATCCACGTAAACACTGCATAATTACATAATTCAGAGAACAAGTTCAATTTTAAGTTTCGGATGACCATAAAAGCCCAAGTAAAATGCTAATAAATAGCAATACAACTGAAAGGCACTAGCATCACCAGTGTGTGTATCAATTATGAATGATTATACTTAAGCAAATCTACACTTTGCAAGTTTGCACATCAGTTCATACTTCGTACACAGGCAAAATGCAAATAAACTGACCTATTATTGCTTGCATCTTCATGTGTTGTCTGCAACTGAGATCGTAAATCCCCCTGCATAAAAAAATAAGCATAAAAAGGGTATATTCAGGATCATGGCACTGAGCCAGCAATAGCTGTGCACATTTTGGTCAACACATGGCATGTCTGTCACCGTATCCAGTAATTGAGGGCATTTAATGATGATTTACTCAGTTTTAGGTCAAGTTCCATGTTAGTGCGTTAAAACATTATTTTCACAAGATACTTTGAGAAAATGAAGAGTGTAAAACTCATGAATCTACAAAGTTTGGACAGAAAACATACAAATTAGGACATTGTTAACAGGCTCTCGATGAGTACTGGATCAGCTGTCACGTAACCGGCAGGAACAACCACCACAGCAAGCAATCCACAATTCGGAGCCAACTTTTAGGAATCATAAATTCATAACCCACATGCTGAATAGGAAAAGGTTAAGCCTTAAGGTACATTACACTACATAGAAATATTTCTAGGAAAAATTGTATGTTTAATCTCTCAACTTTTATATAATGTAGAACGTTCAGTCCCTGAATTCTAGTTTTGTTAATTTGACCCCGCAACTCTCTAATTTGGTTAATTTCCATATCTCTACTGATTTTATTCTATTGGTTTTTCTAATATGAACTTAAGATGGCAGGTTCAGTGATGCCATGTATATCAAATGGGAACTACAGGGTTCACCCGTCTGTTCATCACGGTTACACAGGAGTGTATTTTGCTATGAATTATGAAAATTGCTAACATCATCATCAAAATTACTGCCACTAGAACATCAATTTGCATTTGCCACATGACTATTAAGTATTTATGGGAGCAAACTGTCTGAATTGTATATCATTGAAAAATACTAAATAGACTAATATTGTGCTACAGGATTCTATCAGACAAAACCAATGCAGAAATGAAAAATATAAACACAGGCATTGACCAATCCAAAATTGACAACTTGACATCAAATCATCACCCATATGTTAGAACCATCCATATATATGGTTGATGGTGATGATGGCCATAGCATGACTCTTAAAAAAAAGTAGTACAGCTATCAATGTTATGTTGGAATAGTCTATTGTTGGAATGGTCATGCAGTCAAAAAACACAATAAGCTGGAATCTTAAAGCACAAAGCTACCTTTTCTCTCTCAAGACTAACTAGTCGTGCTTGCGCCCGTTCAACTTCATCCATAAGAAGGTTGGCTTCTGCTTCCTTTGCAGCTCGATCCTCCTCTGAAAGAAATATGATACTTCATTAGAACATTTGGAAATATTGTTCCCATTAAGTCTCAAGATCTTCAAGATAACACAATTAAAAGAAAAGGAACCTGATTGTGTGCGAAGCTCAAATAATTGGCTTTGTGCCGATTCATGTAGCTTCTGCATATTCTTGACACTTTCTGTGGCTTGCCTTAGTTGGTCCTGCAATGACCGTTCCCTACAATCATGGCAAGCTAAAGGTCAAAATCTGCAGTATGCATCATGATATATGGTGTGGCCTTTGATGTCAAGCAAATTCTTGAAATCATGATATATGATGTGGCCTTTGATGATAGTCGAACAATTGCTTGCTTAGTTACCATTAATTAACCATACCTATCTTTCAGGGCTTCAAGAGTTTTCTGACTTTCTTCTGCCAAGCTTCGCTGTTTCATTTCAACCATCTCTCTCACCTTTTCCTCCATCTAAAATCATTAAAATAAAACAAAAAAGTATTACAAAGTAAAAAAACTAGAATTTGATAAATAAAGAACCTTATTATTTAAAAATGATTTGGATTAAAAAATTGGCGTGAAGTCTTTGCATAAAAGTTATCATGCCAAGAATAATTTCTCACTATAAATAAACTTAAAGAAATGTTTCACCTTCCATACCACTTAGACAACGTTTACATAGAGACGTACGTTTACGAAATAATTTTGATTAATTGTGTTATGCTCAGAAAGCATTATTAATAGGTCAGAATATTTGCAGAAACACGTAGTTCCATAACTGTTAGGTGAAAATTTGGCATTTCAGCCTCTATCATCAATGAAAAACAATAGCTAAAATATTTTTCCATAAGTTTAAAGAGAATCCACAATAATAATATACGTGATAGGGTGAGGGTAGCACCAATTAAAGAGAAACTTGTCTAGCATCGCTTGAGACATCTCCAACGGAAGCTTTCTGAGGCACTGGTACGTAGTGGAATTTTAAAACGTACCGAAAACGTAAGAGACAGAGGTCGACCAAGATTGATATGGAAGGAAGCAGTTAAAACAGACTTGAGAGATTAGAATGTATCCAAAGAATTAGCTTTGGATAGAAGTACGTGGAAGTTAGCAATCCACGTACTGGAAAGTTTAGGAGCGGTGTTTTAGACTCTCGGTTCAGATGGTAGGATGTATGACTTAGGGTTTTAGCCTTATAGATTTTATTATAAGGGTTTCGTTTCTTTGACCTTGAAGAGGTTTCATTCTTAGCCTACCCCAATTTGTTTTGGACAAAAAGCTTTGTTGTTGTTTGTTTGTTTAAAACAGCAGGAGTTTCTGAAACTTGATTGGAACTAATCTTTGCAGCTAAAACTTTCAAATTGTCATGAAATCAGTCCATATATTCAAGGATAACAGTAATATCCTACAAATCCAAGAAGTCACTTTTGGTAACTTAACAAAGCAACAGGGTGTGAAGGAACTAATATTTTTCAATTTGACCTCCTTCATGCAAAAGAAGGACAGAAGGAAAACTAACTAGCTAAGAAAAAAGACATAGCAATGGAGTGACATCAGAACAGACCTGCTGTTCTAGTTGGCGGTTTCGCTCCTCAAGTCGCCTAATTGTCGCCTGTTGGTTCTTCAGGTGGGCAGCTTCTGCCCGGTATTCTTCAAGCTCAAGTTTCATCTTCCGGTTTTCAGTCTCCAGTTCAGATAGTTTCTGGTCTTGATCCTGCATGTGTTGAGATCATTAGCAGGAGAATTTGGTGCAAGATGAAAGTATTAAATAATGATAGAACCCCATCTTATTATATTGAAACCAGCAACTAGTTAGAGATATTAATTCAAGCAAAAGAATAAATATAATTGAACATGCCGGACTTTATTACCGGAAATTGCGGTACCAGACCATATTTTTCCAAAATTGCCAAGCCTGGTCTGTATTTTAAATTTTAACAATTGACTGCTTTCACTTCTAAATCGGAGCAAACTAACTACCATCTATAGTTTGCAGTTTGACAACTCTCCACCTATAGTTTTAAATTTAGCGCAAATTAGCACTTATTATTGCAATAAGCTTTCTTACTTGTACCAAAAAAGGGTGTTGTTATAAGAATTTTTATCACATACAACTACGAGTCTACAATTCTACTATTAGGTGTCAATGGGGAATATAAACAATATGGCAAATGACTACATGCAACAAGGCAAGATGTTAGATATTGGTGGGAATTTGCAATATTTGGAAAAGTTAGGGCAGCTGTGAGCAAAAGCAAATCTTGGTTGTCACTTCCCTTGCGATGGGATTATCTCTATGGATACATGAAACAATTCCAAATTAGAGCAGCTATAATAGAGAATATATTTGACAGAACATACAGCCATAGAAGCAAGAGCTGGATACGGATCAGGGGCTTCATATAGCTTCTGATAGATGTTGAGAAATGCATTTTCTCCAAACTTTGCTCTCTTTGTGAGATTGTCAACTTCCTCTTGATAACTCTTCAGCAATGAGTTGAATAAACCAAGCTTCTCGTCTGAAGATGCCTTCTTGAAATCCCGAGTGCTCTCGGCAAGCCTACGTCTGTTCTTCTGGCTTGTCTCCTGATTCTCCGCAATCTTTAAACCCTGCTCATCCAAACCACTTCTTTCCTTCTCCAAATCAAAGTCTAAAGTGCACAAGAAACAAGAGTCAGATTCTCCATCATGGATAGCATAAACACTTACATGAAAAAGACCTCGACCTGCATTACACATACAAGAACAATGCAATAGGCTCAACATAACTTTCTACAGTGCATGACCATTCACACTTGGAAGCCATTTCAGCATTATAACTTCTTTAAGTCCCCATATGGAAACCACAATAGCAGTGAAGCGGCACGTTATCTCACAGCTACTCTTCCCTACTTTAGTAAGGATGCAAATGATCAGAGAAGATAACCACAAGATCATGACACCTGTGATAAAGCCCTTGTTAAGATAACCACAAGATCATGACACCTGTGATAAAGTCCTTGTACAAATGATGTTGCTATATCACATTACCTATGCATGGAAACTAAGCTAGGACAACAAAATCCTGTCAAGCTTCTCAGAAATGACGAGCATAAGTTTGAGGTGAAGACTCAAGCCTTCTCTGCTGAAACTGCTCTGTCTACTTGTCAAGAGCATATCGTAAGGTTCATCGTGACCCGTGGCATAAGTCTTCACTCCTAGATAATAGAGATCCGTTCAGATTACGACTTGGAGCCAATTGAGGAAGTGGCAGGCACAAATGCTAGTAGATTTGAATGGAAGTGCCAAATGTAGGTCAACAGTTCACCGCGATTAAGCTCTCTCCACTCGTGATTAGTGACAAAACCCAACAAATCCTGCACTTACGGGACAGTACGGGTGCGCGCAACCGGGAATCGCGATTCCCCACAGCTTAAGCGGCGCGATCCAATATCTAACTGGTCCTCGGGGCTCACCAATTCGAACCTACATCGTCATCTAATCGACGAGGGGAAACGTCAAGGTAAGATCGAGGCGGACCTTTCCAGAAGCTGCAGATAACGGCGAGCGGTGACGACATCGCCGCGGCGGCCGACGACGGGGGCGGGGGAGGGGGCGGCGGCGGCGAGCGGTCGCGCTCCGACGCCGCTGGCTGGGCCGGCAAGGGCTCCATGGGCTCGGGGGCTTGGGGATCTGGACGCCTGGATCTGGCGGGATCCGGTGGAACGGCCACGACGCGCGGAGCGGTGTATATGCGATCTGCTTTACGAGTGGTTTTGTTGCAGTCGTTGCAGCGATTGTCTGGTGGTGTGCGCGGGGAGGGCGACGGGATCGTTTGATTCCACTGCACGTTTTCGGACTCCGTGACGGGCTATTTGCTGTTTAGTACTACGAGTTTTGATGGTGATATTCCGAAGAGAAATCTACATAGCAGCCACCGTTTTATTTTCTTTTGGAATAAGTGTACGCACTACCTTTAAATGTATACTGTGATAGATGGTATGAATTCTTTTAGTCTAATGGTTTATAGTTTATATTTAAATTCTAACTGTTCACACTTATAGTATATACACAAAAATAGTCATATGTGATTTTGGCTGATACAGCTACACTCATTAAATGTATACTGTGATAGATAGTGTGAATTCTTTTAGTCTGATGATTTATAGTTTATATTTAAATTCTAACTGTTCACACTTATAGTATGTATAGAAAAAAGGTTATATGTGATTTTTGCTGATACAGCTGCACTCAGTATACTTTTTACTACAATCTTCCTGTTAACCCTGTTTTTAAAAAAACATCGTTTAAAAGTTAGTTACTGTAAATAGTATAAGTATAGCCGACTGAAAGTCAAAAAACTCAGCCATAATAAGACGTATTCTCCTTTAAGATACTGTTTGGAACGTAGAAATTAGAAAACACGTTTGCAACAGGATGGCATGTCCTGTAAGAAAAGAAAACGAAGGAATTGCTCTAAATGGTTGTTTGGATACTTCATTGAAAGAAACACAAAAAATTTGAGAGATTGCCATGCTCAAGAGACACAAAAAAATTTCCATAAGGTTAGACTTCATGTTTGTTTTCATCTAAAATTCCTTTATAACAAGGTATTCCATAGAAATTTCATAGAAATAATATGGACTCGTACCTTTATTCCAAAGGACCACGTAGAAAAAGTTTCGATAGAAGTAAGTTCCTACAAAATTCCTAAGTTCCTACAAAATTCCTCTAAAAATCCTTTGTTCTAAAGACCCCCTTTGTGTTGGTCATGCTTGTGTATCCTAGAGGAATAGGAATAGGATAGAATCATCTTCCTACAACCAACCACTATTGTATCCTTCGTGCAACACAAAATTCGAAAATGCTTCCTTGGAATGGAAAGGCCACTATGTTGAAGCTCTTCCCTTGTATTCTTGAGTTCAAAATCTCAAACTACAACAATCTCCCTGACAAAGTCCGAATTTTGGACACATTTGGACCCCTAAACACCCGAAATTCCATTTTTGGCACCCAAATCAAAAAAATTCCAAATCTGGACCCCTCCCGAGCGCACGTTCGCCCTGGAGCCGCCACGTGTCTGGTCGTGCGGTGTGGTACCGCACGACCGCACTGTAGCACGGGTCGTGCGGTACCACACCGCACGACCCGCCTGCACCGACCGCGCGACCGCCCGCACCGACCGCGCGTCTGCCCGCCCGACCGCGCGATTCCCTTGCCGACCGCGCGATCGGGACACGTGGCGGCACACGTAGGACGCGCGGTCGGGAGGGGTCCAAAAACGGAATTTTTTTGGTTTGAGGGCAAAAAATAGAATTTCGGATATTTAGGGGTCCATATGTGTCCAAAATTCCTGCTATTCTAACTGTCTTTGCACAACTCTGTTGCACCCCCCTTGGGACACTGAAAATTGCCTGACGAGTAACGAGTGCTACAACATCTCATTCGTGTATGACCCTCTCCGCAACTTATTTCCACACATGATTGCTCTAGTAAAAACCATGATGTAAATTACTGATTTGAGCATGTTATTGTTTACACATGGGATGCTTGCCTAAAATAGTATTTGATCCCTGAACTTATCCATACATCACAGTCTACGTCTAGCGCGTATACTGAACAATTATGGTTACGACTGGTTGCAGGGTAGAATTTCCCAAAGGAAAGAGAGTTGTAGCCTCCCGTAGGGGGAATTTTTAAGATTGTGAAATTTATATTTTAGTAGATTGTTTTTTATTTTTGTTAAGAGATTTTTTTAGGAGGTGACAGAGAGAGTTTAGGACAGATGAACCACGCCATCAACTCCCTCTTTTTAGTAGAGGTAATAGCATCCACATAGTAAGGTACTCAGGTGAGCGACGAGATCCTTTGACGTAACTCTCCGCCACTGACGCGTGGGCCCACGTGCAGTGACTCACGTCAGAGGATTTGATTCTCCCAGGTGACAGCCCTCCATGTTTCCGAAACAAAGGCTCACAACAATAGCAACTCTTAACACCAAACCTCATAGTTTCACCAGATGTTACCACAAAACACTAACTTTGCAATGTTTCGCACCTGTATTTTCAATCAGAACCAGCCAAAGAAATTGCTAATACAGCAATACTAATATTGTGCTGCAATACAGGCAATAATTGAAAGTTGCTAACAAACTAGTAGCGCAGTTCCTGAAGCAATGTTGTCCACATAAACTGTGTCCACTAGGTACTTCAGCTTGACACGTTTCGCATACGGCGGCCCTACTACATCTTATGATTCCACATAGTGCAATCGATCCTAGTACATCTTATGATCCGACAATACAGGTAGCTGAGTAAATGGACTCAGAAATAAACATGGGTGAAGTTGAGCTCCAATTAGTGCCCCTCTCCTTCAGGCTTTGATGCTTCCTTGATCTCATCTCCACCGTCCTCCTGGGAGAGAAAACAAATGGAATTTATCAATACTGAGGTTCAGTACACATCGCATCACCAGAAAACAACTACAATATGATGGGATGGAACACATAGAAGGGAATATACCGCATTGTCAGAGGTCCAGAGAGTCAGGTTGTCACGAAGAAGTTGCATGATCAAGGTGCTGTCCTTGTAGGACTCCTCACCGAGAGAATCCAGCTCAGCAATAGCCTCATCGAACGCCTAATAAGTACATACACAAAATTAAACTCATTCTAGATAGCAGTTACATGCATATCTCATAAACTCGTTCTAGATAGTAGATGCATGCATTGCACCTCTCAGTACACAAGACTTTGATTAGTGGGCTCAGTTCTTACATATGTGGGTTTGGCTGATGAAAAAACCACAACTTTTGAGATCAAGTCAATAGCACTCTTTTGTCACCCATACGATTTTCACTTTGATCAAACATAAAGAGAATCATCATG
This sequence comes from Dendrocalamus latiflorus, assembly GCA_017311315.1. Lineage (NCBI taxonomy): Eukaryota > Viridiplantae > Streptophyta > Magnoliopsida > Poales > Poaceae > Dendrocalamus > Dendrocalamus latiflorus. Next base: position 7,189,253 of record CM029631.1, read on the forward strand.
CTTATGCATCAATTTCACCGAAGATCAAAATTTGTATAACTCATTCATGACAAACAGCAATCAAGTATCTTCAATTCAAATTATCAAGGAATACAAAATATCAAAGAACTAAAGCATTTGTGAGGGGAAAAAAGAGAAAAAACTAACCTGCTTGGCAAGGTTGCAAGCACGATCCGACGAGTTCAGAATTTCATAGTAGAATACTGAGAAGTTCAATGCAAGTCCAAGCCTTATTGGGTGGGTTGTAGCCAGCTCGGCGAGCGCAATATCCTAAATCAGTAATTAAATGCCATCATGTGCACTCTTGTAGCACAAGCATCACAAATCCATAGAACTACTAATATAAAATAAACAGCTCACTTCATGCTGCAACATAAGGAAGCAAAATCATAGCTAGCATTGTACATCTCAACTCTCTAAGTGGACAAGCAAATGTACTTCCCAATTCCCATGTATAAAATTTTAAAATTTGCTGAGGACACAATATAAAGGCACTAGTTAAGCAGGAATGACAAAAAAATATCGCATATTAAACTACTTCGGAAAAAAAATCATGATATAGCAAACTGATACATGAGACTGAATATCATTAGACATCAAATGAGCAAACAATCCATGAAAGCCAACCTGGGCTGACTTGTATGCTACAAGAGTGTTCTCAGCTGCTTCTTTCCGCTCAGCTCCTGACTTAAACTCTGCAAGGTACCTACACATTCACAATAAGAGAATAAACATTCAAAATTTCATAAATTCAACAAGCTATGCTAATTCTGAATATGCCACAAATAATACCTGTGGTAGTCGCCCTTCATTTTCAGATAGAACACCTTGGACTCTGCTGCAGTGGCAGAGGGGACGAGGTGAGAATCAAGAAGCTTGAGGATGCCATCACAGATCTTGCTGAGCTCGGTTTCAATCCTGCTTCGGTACACCTTGATTGATGCAACATATGACTCATTCCCACGGCTCTCCTCCTTCTGCTCAATGGAAGAGATGATCCTCCATGATGCCCTCCGGGCACCAATCACATTCTTGTAAGCCACAGAAAGCAGGTTACGCTCCTCAACAGTGAGCTCACCAACATCAGCAGTCTTTGCCACCTTCTCCATAAATTCGACCATTTCCTCATAACGCTCAGCCTGCTCAGCGAGCTTTGCCATGTACACATTCTCCTCACGGGTTGCCTCAGCAGTAGACATTTTTCCTTTGCTTTGTTCTTAGACACGAACCTGTTCTGATCTTATATACCTGCAAATAATGTATTAAGACTGTCACTGACTTCTAAAATATATCACAACTTGGTAATGACACATAGCGCTAGCGGATCATCTACAAGAATATGTACCATTCTCCTCCTTTCCCCTATCACTACGAAGTGGATGGGACACCACTTTCCATATTACACAACTAGCTCATACTTTTCAATGTATATATGCAGGAATCATTTTTTAGACATCTAAATATTCTCCTTCATCCTCCCAATGACCTTTCTTTAGAACATTTTCCTCCTTTTCTTTTATATTCTCTGATACTCCGTTAGACAAATCAACAAGAAAGTGGCTGTCAAATCATTGATCTAGTCTAACACCACCAAACTTGAGGTTAAGAAAACGACAAGGTACTGTTCCACAGAATAGCAAGCAACAGACTTAACTGGTGAAATTAAATCACCAGCAGTACAGAACCATTCATACATATTCTTCTCTCAACAATATGACTAGATCTACAGTTCACTACAGGCGAGTTACATCTACCAAGAAACACGCTGGATATGCAAAACTAGCTCTACGGGGAACAGTTGCGCGAGCACATTATCATGCCAATGGCCAAGTACCTGATTCCACCCAGCAAGTCTCAAGCCCTCACTAGTATGCCCGCCTCGATCTCAAGTAACAAAATACAACAAATCGGGGCAAGATTTGCATCAAATCCTACTTTTTCTGACGCTAAAACTAAAACACTTCTCTCAAGAAACCTAAATTAGCAGATCAGATCTAGGTCCTGAACCCCAACAAAGCAAACAAGCTAACCCTGGATCTAAACCGACCCATGCTAGGATGGACTCTAAAGTCCAAGATCAACACAAAGGGAAAAAAACAAACAACCAAGAAAAAGAATCCATCACAGCACAAGAACGAAAAATTTCACCTCAGATTCCCGCAACCAGCCAATCAGTTCCTCACACGCAACAACCGCAAAGGTAGGTAGAGAGAGATGGGGGAGAGAGGGTCGAGGAGAGAAAAGGCGAGTACCTTTCCCCTCGCGCTTCCCTTGCTCACGAGCTCTCCTCTCCTGCCGCGGATCTGCGTGCGCTGCTGGGTTCGTGGGAGTCCGGGGGTATAGGAAGGGAGTGGGGAGGGGGTGGGGGAGAGAAAAATAGGGAGAGCGATGGGTGCGGTGCGGCCCCTCGAGAAGGTCGCATGGCTCTGGGGCAGCCGTCCAATGGGAGGCCGACGCGTCGCGCCCGGGCGGGGCGCGGGTCAAACCGGGAGTCCGCGCGAGGCGGGAGCGGGGGGCGGACGGGTGCGTGCGACGGGTCCAGTGGACCGGCGAGAGGGGGTGGGTACGTGGCGGCGCGTTATTGGAGCGTCCTTTCTGGAGTTTTGGCCTTGGGTGGGAAGGTGCGCACCGATCAGAGCTATTGATCATGGACCTGTGACCTGTTTTTTTTAAGGCTCGGTTTATAGCTTGGTTATAGCTTACGACTTTTATATCCTATTTATTTGGATTTAAACTTTTGATTTTTAGTTTTTAGTTTTTTAGTTTTTTTATTTCATCTTTTTTGGTTTTTTATCTTTTCTCTTTTTTCGTATTTCTTTACATTATCCATAATGAGAGAGCCTGTTTTTTATTTTTAATTTTTAAAATTAATCACGCTAAAAAAGCTTATAGCAGCTACAATGAAAAATAAGTATCAAACAGTGGCAAAAAAGCCCATAAACCATAAGCTTAAGCCCAAATCACACTACTTGAACCTATTCGTGAGAGAGGGTACGGAGTAATAGAAACTCGCGTGTAGTTTTTGCCGATATAAATGAAGTCGTTATAATGTGTACTACAATTAATTTATATATCTTATCTTAAAAACATTCTATTTAAAAGTTATGTACGATAGAAAAGGCAAAAAATAGCTTTTAGAAATCGAAAAAAGAGACATTTATATCGAATCATGTGCTATATGTGTCCAAGGGCACATCCAATGGGTGGGCTTCATCAGGCTTTAGCCCACCCTCCTATCCGCCCTACCTCCCACTCCCCCACGCACCAGCAACCACTACCATCGACGTCCCCACACATCCACAATCGATGCCCACCCATGTTGCCTCCATCATATCATATCCAACCAGGGGAGCGCCGAGGTCTTCCACTTGACTCCCCTCCTTTGCCAGGCTCTGTGGCTGCGCCGGTGGCAGGCCCTGCCTACTCGCCCCTATCTTCATCTACTCGCTAGTCGCCACCCTTGCGGGTGGTGAGTTGGTGACAATCGCTCCGTCGCCGGAGGTAGGGTGGAGGATGACGTGAGGTAGAGAATGCTACACATGCAAGATTCAATTTTGGTGAGGCGAAGGAGAAGGGAGGATGGGGCGCGTGATGTCGCGGGTGTGGTTCCTAATGTTCCTGGCCAAGGAGTGCAAGATTTTCATGGTGGGGCTCGACAATGCCAGTAGGACCACCACGCCCTACAAGCTCCACCTCGGCAAGGCCATCACCGCCGCACCCACCATCGGTAGCAATATCGAGGAGGTTGTCTTCAAGAACATTCGCTTCGAGGTCGCCCCATGCTCTTCCTCTCTCCCTCCCTTCCAAAGCCTATCAGTAGATCTCAATTTTAACAGTCCATTTCAGCTTCCAAAAGCCAAAATGCTCAAGAGATTTGAGAGCTTGAAATTAGAAAGTGCTAGAGTACCATATAATCCGGGGAGTCGTATCCTGAGTAAATGTTTCTTGCAAAATCCACACAACTTAAGAAGAACTACGGACCAAGGTACCGTTACATGGAGCAAGCTAGAGGAAACCACTTGAATTGGAGGATTATTTTAGTGAATTTGTTCTGTTCCTAAAATTATTTGTTAAATCCTTGCATTCTAATAAAGGATTGACCGTACGAGATATGAAATCACACCATATAGTCTCGCAGACCTATGTAATATTGATTTGAACCCGATTGCTTATTTACAACATACAAGGGAATGTTACCTACAATGAATTAAAAATACAGTATATTCTCAAGTAAATTTGCCGATTTGCTTTTATTTTTTTATATAACTGACTTATTTTGCACTGTATCAGTTGGTAATTTTTTTGTCGTAATTAAATTTTAAAAAATCAAAAATAAAAAACATGTCATCCCATTACAGAAATGTAAAGGAACACGGGAAAAAAATAAAAGGCAAAAAAGCTGAAAAAGCTAAAAAAAGACGGAATTAAAGAATAATGAACTAGAAGTCAGGAGCTAAAGCCAAAACAAACGGGGCCTGCATCTGACCACACAAATTCTTGGATTCATTACGCTGTGACTAGTGGCAGTATGACACTACTGGTAGATAAAGTTAATGAGAATATGAGATTTCTAACTAAGACCAACTTTGAGCCTTTTTTGTTTTAGTTTATGGCTTTTGGCTGTGATTTTTGGCTTTTAGGCTATTCGTGAAAGAGAGTACAGAGTAACAGAAACCCGCGTGCGATTTTAGCCGATATAAATGAAGTTGCTACAGTGTATACTATTATCAATGGTAGATCCTGTCTTTAAAAGACACTCTGTTTAAAAGTTAATTACTGTAGAAAAGCTAAAAAATAAATTTTAGAATCTGAGAAAGAAGAGTCCCTCCATATCTATAACACACAAAAACCTTCTTTGCTAGAAAAGTAGAAAAATAGAAAGCTAAAATGGCTCATATGCAAAGCAGAACCCCGAAGCAGAAAACAAAGGAAAGAAAGAAAAATCTTATCTGATCTCCCTCCCGGACGTCACAGCTCCTGAGAAGCGTCGACAGCCAGGAGCTTCCCCGCTCCAGCCTCTCCACGTGACCTCGCACTCGCGCACACACAACGCTGTCGCACAGCCCCGCCGCCTCCAGGCCTCATGTCTCTCCTCACCTCCCCCGCGCCGTTCGGCACCGCCGCCGCCGTCCGCCGTAGCCTCCCTGCCCTCCCGGGCCGCCGCGCCGCCCTGCACGTGGCGCTCGCCCGCCGGGGCGGCGTCTCGTCCCGCACGCAGCGGCGCCTCGAGGAGCGCGGCAAGAAGCGCCGCGGCGGCGTCACCGCTCCCTCTCCGCCCGACGTGGACGAGGACTCCGCCGCGGCGGGGGAGGGGGTGGAGTGGGAGGGGGAGCCGCTGGGGTTCGAGGTGTCGACGACGCCGATGCCCGAGCTGCCGGACCCGGAGAAGCCCGACTTCTGGGAGGGCCCCCAGTGGGAGGCACTCGGCTTCTTCGTGCAGTACATGTGGGCCTTCGGCGTCTTCTTCGCTGTGAGCGCCTCCTCCTCCTCCATTACTTCGCGCTGTCGTACAGTTGCCGTGTTCTTTATATATGCTGTCTATTCCTGCTCATTAGTCTGTCTATTCCTGCTCATTAGTCGAGTGCTCAAAAGTAAATCTTTAATTTTTTTTATGAGATATCCTAGCCAGTGAAACTTAGTTTGCAGCTAATTGAACAACTCTGTGTTGAAATGCTTTGCAAATAAGGATGTCAGCATGAAACCACCATCATGACAGATTTCCATTCAATATCTAGAATCTAGAGAGAACTTTGCATGTCATTCCATCCTCTTACATCATCAAATCCAATCATGTTAACTCAAGCAATTGGCAAATTACAGTCGTCTGTGGATTCTCACTACTCATCTACCATTGATGTTGCATATTTGTGCAGCTGATTGCTTGTGGTGTCGCCGTGGCTACATATAACGAAGGGGCAACAGATTTCAGAGATACTCCTGCTTACAAGGAATCAGTCCAAACACAGGAGTTCCCAGAAGAGTCAGAATCATCAAGCTCCGATGTGTTTGAAGGCAATCCAACTGAGGTAGCACCCGCTCTTGAGTAGGACTGTCTAGAAGACATCGCGGAAAGAAATGAATGCTCTCTCTTTGATCTATAGGGCTCTGCGGTAGCCAGTAAGACTTGTACAAGATTCAGTTGAAACCATAGTGCTAAGAAAATTAGCTGATGATCATCGTGTACTGAATTTTCCCTTGAATAATCCTACGCTGAAATCAAAAGAATGTGTAGATGGTTAGTGGTGATGAAATTTAGCTATATTTTTTATGCTTGTTTTTCGTACTCAAATGGTTTGCACACGTATCGCTCTAAGGAAGTAACTTTATGTATTTTCTGTCATCAACCTACAAAATGTATATTTCTAATGTATTTCACAAATTTCATTCGATTCTACTGAAATTTCTCTTAGATAATTGTTAGACCATGTGGATGATCGTAAATAAAGAGATGATGAATAATTGACAAAACATTTGGTAAATAAAGAGATGATGAATAATTGACATTTGGTTTGCTTTGGATTTTGCGTTTGTAAAAGACTTGGTCGGTTGTAGTCGAAGACTTTGCCCTCGAGTGTTTGTGTCCTGCTTCGAGTGCTCTCAGTCGGCTCCTGCATCAAATTACGACAACGGTATAGTCAAACGACCACAAACTTCACGACATGCTCCAACCATAGCATTTAGAACACGACTACGGCTGGTTTCGACCACGACAGTTTTCGACCACGTCTGGTTTACGACCACGGCAGCTTTCGACCATGGTAGCTTTCGACTATGACTGGTTTTGACCACGGCAGCTTTCGACCTCGTCTGGCTTACAACCACGACAGCTTTCGACCATATCTAGCTTACGACTACAGCTGACTTCGACCACGGTAGCTTTTGACCACGTTTGGCTTACGACCACGTCTAGCTTACGACCACATCTGGCTTCGATCACGGCAGTACGACTTTGACCTTACAACCACGGTAGGTAATCGTAGCTATAATTCTTTTTCATGGTCGTAACTACAGTACTCGATAGTCGTAGACTTTACTAGTCGTACTCGATAGTCGAAGGTTTTACTAGTAGATAGTCAAGGGCTTTGCGGTCGTTGGTCGTAGGTTTTGCGGACTACTTTCTTGGTCGTAGATTTGGTAGTCTTGTCGATACTCGTAGACTTTACAGTCTGCTATTTTGTCTTCGGTAGTCGGAGACTTAGCGATCGGTTGCCGTAGACTTCACGGTCGGTACTCGTAGATTTCATAGACGGTACGAGTGCTTCACTCTTGTGATCTTTGAGTACATTGAGTACTCGTGTTGGGCTAGTGGTTGACTGGTCGGCGTATGGTGGTCGATGATGAATGGTCATTGCTGTAATACCAGGTGAGTACTTGAGGATTAAGGTACTCGTAGTCGAAGTACTCGGTACTCGATAGAAGTGGTTTCACGATAGTGGTAAGCGGTCGGGTGTCAGAGTATTGTCTATGCTCGTAGGCTTCGAGTACATGTTGCGACTGTGATTTCTGATCAATACTCAGTACTCGGTACTCGGTAGTCGGTCAATAGCGATGCGTGTGGTTTCCAAGTACTTATGGGTTACGAGTACTCTAAGGTAGCAGTCGTATTGAGTGGTCTAAGTGTATAATTCAGTTAGCGATAGTCTGTGTGGTCATGGACGATATGGGAGATAGTCGTAGTTGGTTTGATTCTTATCTGGGGATAGACAAGGGTGTATTTTGCTAATGTGTATTGATTATGGTCAAGTTAGAGAGAACTTGTATCGGGAGATGGTTTGTTTGGTCTTTACATGTGCAGGTGGGCACAGAGGCGGCCATGGTCGGTGACGAGGAGGATCGGGACTAGGAGGGGGTAATATGAGGTCCAGGCAGTCGGGATGTCACGCGAGGTGGTTGAGCTCATGCTGGAGCACATGGAGGTCAAAGGTGGATGATGCGTGGAGGTGTGGAGACGGTTACGGTCGGCGACGAGGAGGATTAGGGCTAAGAGGGGGTAATCTAAGGTTCAGGTGGTTAGAATGTCACATGAGGTGATCGGGCTCACGCGAGAGCACGCAGTGATGGTGCACGATAGAGATATAGGAGGGGATAACCTGGATGCTTCGTCGCATATGAAGTATGGAGTCATGGATGGAATACATGACTTATATGAGGTGGTTAAAACCCATGTTAGAAAGAGTTTCGGGTCCCTTGATTTGAGGAAGAGATAGATTTCGTGTCCAGGTGGATAAGGACACGGTTTGAAATGTTCAAGTTGAACACGGTTTGTGCACTGGCCTATACAAGTAGGGAAAGCCTTTGGTTAGCGCAACAAGCTTTAGGGCTTTCGTGGAGAAGGTTTTTAGGGGTGCCGTGAGAGTGCTTTGTAGCCAAAAACATGATGAAGAAATAATATATCAGATTCTTTCCAGAAAAAGTTCTTCGGCGACTTCCTAAGCATCATGTTTTTCCTCTGTTTTACGTGCTCTGAGTTGTCTTCAGCTTGTACTCGTTCGGTCGGTGGTCAAACGGCTGGAGACTTTAGGTGGAAGGAGGTTACGATTACGTGTGTCTTTGTCGTGCCAAATGATCGGAACAAGTGGACGATCGATTCAAACAATCGGGAGCGAGCGATCGTAAGTGAGTGGTCGGAGTGAGCGATCGGAAGCGAGCGATCGTATGCGAGCGGTCGGAGCGAGCGTTCGTGAAGAGCGATCATAACGAGCAATCGAGATGAGCAATCAGACGACAGTGACTCTTCAAGCACGTACGAGCAAGCAGCTGTAGTCGTTATCTCCACTCAGTAATCCAGTTTGTTTGTCTTTTATTCTTCTGCGTTGTGTTTTAATTTCAGGTGATAAAAGCGGAGACAATCATTCACCCCCTCGATTATGCCATACGATCCTACAATAATCCTATGTTGAAATCAGAAGAAAAAAATACAGATGGTTAGTGGTGAATTGGTGATGAAATTTGACTATGTTTTTCATGCTTTTTTGCGCCTAAATATTTTGCACGCACATCAGCCGAAGGAAGCAAGTTTGTATGTTCTCTTGTCATCTTCCTACCAACATATATTTCGAATGAATTTTACATATCTCATTCTGTACCTAGTACTACATACATAATCTCTGCAGCCATCCCAGATTCCAGCGTAACATTTTCCAACATCAACTAGACTATCAGATTCAGTTTGAATAATTCTTAAATGTAGATGTAGTTGTTCATTCACCCTTCCTAGCAAAAGCAATAAATCATTTGTACTTTTGTCCTCCACCACCATTACGCGTTATCAGCTAATGAACACCTAGTTACCCCAAGGGGAGGCGCTTCTGTACAGGGCTCAACCGCTCGCCTCTCAACCAAAACCCACGAGAGGAGTACGGGAGCTGAAATTCCCACAGAGAGAGGGAACCATAAAGCGGACAGTGTGCATCAAATGTTCTTCTTCTTTCGAGCTCTGCCATGGCTTTTCATGACCCGAAGCAAAAGATGGCGAGTCCTTTGCAGCTCTGGTCACACGATCCATGGGCTGGTAGGTACTCGTGCACGAGAAAGCTACACGGGCAATCCTCTATATAAGTATATAACGCTGCCCATTTGTCATTCCCTGACAGCGTGTGAGACGCACATACCCTTAGGCCTCTTCTTCTGTGGATATAGCGGCTACGTCGTGCGTGCACGATGATGATCGCGGAGAGTGCGGTGGAGATGGTCTCCCTGCTGGCCCCCCTGCTCGTCGTCGTGATCGTAGCCGCGGTGATCGCGTCGGCGTCGGCTGGCGGCGGCGTGCGCGAGGCCGAGGCGCAGGTGGACGCGCAGGCCCGGGAGTGGGCGCAGTTCGTGTTCGGCTCGGAGGCCGCGGTGCCGCCGAGACGACTCCTGGCGGTGGCGCGCGAAGGGGATCACGGCTGAGCTAGCGTACGTACGTGGCCTTGCACGACGCACGATGCACGCGCCGTTGCTCTTCACCATGCAAAATGTATACAAATCCTCTGCATTCTACGGGATCAAATATTACAGATCCCACACTGTTGCAAGTGTTACCGCTAACAGCCAGAAGTAATATGCTTCTGTTAGCATTTCCCCTTGTGTAAGCATACAAGGGGGAGCAGGTAATTTTATTTTACTGCCAGATTTACAAGTTTCATACTTCCGTTTGATTGGTGTTCTAGCTGATAAAGAACTTAGAAAATTAAAATCTGTACGTTGATGAAATCCAGACGAGGGTAACAAGGCTCATTTAACCAGCGAGGCCTTTACATGAAGTGTTCATTTTACATAACGATTCCCTCCCTAACACGAGGCAAAACTACGGTCCGAACAGAGCAGCGAAAACAACTCTCGAGCTCATCCACATCGTCCTCGTCTCCCGCGGCTGCCGACCCGTCCGCTCCGCCTCCGCTCCTCTCGTACACTTGCCTGATGATCGGGCAGCACATGTGCTCCATCTCCCTCAGCTTCTCCTCGTACTCCCCCGCCGCCCAATCAATCGCTGTCGTCTAACTTGATTGGACTTAGAATTTTGGACCTATTTAGATCCCTATACATCCGAAATTCCAATTTTGGACCCTTAACGCAAAAAATTCCATTTTTGGACCCCTTACCACCGCGCGATTGCGAGGCGCTGCCACGTACCCCGGTCGTGCGGTGTGGTACCGCACGACCGCACTGTTCACGGGTCGTGCGGTACCACACCGCACGACCCCTCGCCGACCGCACCACTTCCTCACCGAGCGCACGTCAAAAAAATGGCCATGCAAACAACCTACAAACGTGTGTGCAAACGGCTGTCAAAAAATGTGCTTTCGGCGGACTGAGTTTGACTCCACTACGACGTGCGCTCGGTGAACATGCGGGGGATCTGGTCGTGCGGTCGGTCGGCAGGACATGCGGTCGTCCGGGTGGGTCATGCGCTCGGCCAGCGGAGACGTGCGCTCACGGGGTCGGTCGTGCGCTCGGAGACGCGGACGCGCGGTGAGCGAGGAGGTCGTGCGGTGTGGTACCGCACGACCCGTGAATAGTGCGGTCGTGCGGTACCACACCGCACGACCGGGGGTACGTGGCAGCGCCTCGCAATCGCGCGGTGGTAAGGGGTCCAAAAATGGAATTTTTTGCGTTAGAGGTCCAAAATTGGAATTTCGGATGTATAGGGGTCCAAATAGGACCAAAATTCTTGGACTTAGGCCTGCTCGGTTAGGTTGAAAAGCTATGACTTATGGCTGAAATTACATCGTGACGGTTGAAATTTCACTATAGCTAAATGTGGCTTATTTGATGTAATTAAATCTAAACAATTTAAAAATAGGAAAAAATATGGTAGCTCAACATGGACAACGCAAACGAATACGAGGAAAAAAACCGGCAAAAAAGCTCAAAAAACCAAAAGTTCAGAAAAAAAAATGAAATTTATAAATAGTGAAAAATAAGCCAGAAGTCAAGCTGGAACTGAAATGAGTGGGGCTTTAAGTCTGTCGTATTACCTGCATTTTACTCTGTCAAATCTAGTGGCCTGAGACATGCTCACTCACGTCGTGGCCATGATTCTCGTTTAGTCTATTAGCTAGTGGAGCTATGATTTCACTGGACATAGAATGGCATGGCTAAAGCCGATCATAGCATAAGAATAGAAAATACATTTAGCATTTGCTTTGTATTCAGATCCCATAAATTAGAGAAGAAAACTGAGAAAAACTGCACAATTGAGCGTGTCATAAAAACTCCTTTGTCTCGTGGTTATAGTCGAGTATTCGTGGTCGTAGGAGTAATCATGTGTGTTGTGGTCGTAAACAAATATCAAGTACTCGTAGTCGTTGGTGTGGTCGTGTGTGTTACAACACTGGGTCGCGTCGCTACTAGGAGATGTCGAACGTTTACGACACTACGGAGGAGTCGACGTCGAGCAGAGTGGGGTTTGTCTTCTGGCTGCCGAGGAGCCAGCCAACGTCAACCAAGCGCTTGAAGAAACGTGCTGAAAGCAAGCGATGGAAGAGGAGCTGGCTGCCATCCTCGAGAATGGTACGTGGGAGCTTGTCACGCTCCCAGCTGGACACAGGGGCATCGGGCTCAAATAGGTGTTCAAGATAAAGAAGGACCCTACAGGCGATGTGGTGAGGAACAAGGCACGTCTAGTCGGTAAAGGATATGCTCAGCGGTAGGGGGTGGACTTCGACGAGGTCTTCGCCCCTGTGGCATGAATAGAGACGGTGCAGCTCCTGCTGGCACTCGCTGCGGATAGTGGTTGGGAGGTGCACCACATGGACGTCAAGTCAGCGTTCTTGAATGGCGATTTTGCTGAGGTCTACGTGCACCAACCGCCTGGCTTCGTTGACCCCGACAATGAGTACAGGGTGCTCAAGTTGCATAAGGCCCTGTACGGTCTTCATCAAGCACCGCGGCGCATGGAACACCAAGTTGGGCGTGTTGCTCATCTCCCTTGACTTTGAGCACAGCCCTTTGGAACATACTGTGTATCGAAGGACCAGTGGCACGTCATTGCTGCTGGTAGGCATCTACGTCGACGACTTGATCATCACCGGCACTAGCGTCGACAATATTGTCGCATGCAAAGACCAGATGCGCAACCTGTTCGAGATGAGCAACCTCGGTTTCCTGAGTTACTACATGGGAATCGAGGTTAAGCAAGAAGCTGGTAAGATCACGCTCTGCCAAAATGCTTATGCCGGCAAGATTCTGGAGTCATCTGGCATGGTAGGGTGTAATTCGTGCCACACACCAATGGAGAATTGTTTGAAGCTGAGTAAGAAGGATGCCCGTGCCACTGTGGATGCAACACGGTACCACAACATTGTCGGGAGTCTGCGATACCTCTGCAAAGCGAGGCCCGACATGACTTACGTGGTTGGGATCGTGAGCAGGTTCATGGAGGTGCCGACTACATCACATTGGGTGGCGGTGAAGCAAATCTTGCACTACATCAGCGGCACTACGAGCTATGGGTGCTACTACAAGAAGGTGGGAACGTAAGTGCCTGCACTGGTGGGGTTTAGCGATAGTGACCTTGCCGGTGACACCGATGATCGCAAGAGCACTATTGGGTTGTGTTCTTCCTTGGCACGAGTGTGATCACTTGGACATCCTAGAAGCAGAAGGTCGTCGTACTCTCGTCCTGTGAGGCGGAATACATCACAGCGGCAATGGCAGTATGCCAGGGTGTTTGGCTGAGTCAACTGTATGGCGAGCTAGTCGGGAGAGCCCTGAAGATGGTAAATCTTCTGGTGGATAACAAATCAGCCATTACGCTAACCAAGAATCCAGTGCATCACGAACAAAGTAACCATATCGATGCTCTCTTTCATTTTATTTGTGAACGCATTGAATATGGCAAGGTGGATGTCGATCATGTCGGGATGGATGGACTACTCGGCGATATACTCACCAAGGCGCATAGGTGAGTTAGGTTTATTGAGATGAGATAGAAGCTCGGCGCCATTGATGTGAATCCTGGTCAACAGGCTTGGGGGGTAATTTGTTGGACTTAAGCCCATTGCATTATTTGCATTTTAAGCACATTGCATTATTTTCATTTTACTTTGTCAAAGCTAGTAGTCTGAGACGTGCTCACGTTCACGCCGTGGCTGTGATTCTCATTTAGTCCACTAGTTAGGGAAGTTATGGTTTCGCTGGATGTGGGATAGCACGGCTGAAGCAGATCATCGCGTAAGAATAGGAAATAAGTTTATCCTTTGCTTTGTATTCGAATCCTATAAATTAGATAAGAAAGCTGAGAAAAGCTGCACAGTTGAGCGCGGCACAAAAAACTCTTTTATCTCATGGTCGTAGTCGAGTACTTGTGGTCGTGAGAGTAATCGTGTGTGTCGTGATCGTAAACAAGTATTAGATACCCGTAATCATATGTGCCGTGGTAGTAAACGAGTACCAGATACTTATAGTCATATGTGTGACTGTGTGTGCTACAACAAGCCACTCCAGCGCCTGGCCGCCTCCTTACTCTCCTTGTCATCCTCGCCGATCTTGCCGGCCATGCCTCCGTTCCCCACTGTGCTCCACATGCGGCACACGTATTTCTCAAGACGGTTGCACGCATCGACGCGCTCTCGGACCCGGCGGTCCTCTTCCGTGAACTCCTCGGCCTCGCGCTCCATCCGGTCGATCTCCTCCTGGCTGAGCCGGCCCTTGTTGTTGGTGATCGAGATCGATTTGGAACGACCCACCGCCCTGTCCTTCGCCGTCACGTGCAGGATGCCATTCTCGTCGACCTCGAACGTCACCTCGATTTGTGGCACGCCGCGCGGCGCCGGCGTGATGCCGGACAGGTTGAACCGGCCCAGCTCCCGGCAGTCCTTCGTCAGGCTTCTCTCGCCCTCGAACACCTAGAAATGTTCAAAAATTTTCAACAGTAATCAATCTGAAGAATGAATGGCGACTAACAAATGAGTGGTGCATCAGTTGAAATTTATGCTTGCCTCAATCGAAACCGTGGTCTGCTGATCCTCTTAGTATGTGTTTGGTTCATGGGACCATGGGGATGGGATGGGGCGGTCCTCATTCCAGAGCTGTTTGGTTCAGAGTCAGGTGGGATGGGGGATATCCCTCTAGGGAATATTCTGTGGATATGCTCTCAAATTGGGGATGCTCCTATCTCCAAAAATGAGGGGATGGTGAGGGATGAAGTGGGACGAGTGGCTGACAGGTAGATCCCGCATGTCAGATTGTCATCCTAAACCTTTTGTCCCTAAACCAAACAGAAAACAGAGACCGTCCCGTCCCGTCCCTAAAAAATGGGTTGGATCCATCCCATCCCACCATGACTCTGAACCAAACACACCCTTAGGTCGTGAACACCTGTGACTTCTTCACCGGGATCCTCGTGTTCCGGGGGATCAGCTTGGTCATGACGCCGCCGGCCGTCTTGATCTCGAGCGTCAACGGCGTCATGTCGAGCAGCAAGATGTCTGGTCATAAATAACACTGAATTATATGTCAATGTCAGGCTGTCAGCCACACCCACGTCGCTATCTATCACTAACAAGCCAAAGCACTTCATTACCTTTGGTCTCCGCGTAGCCCTCGTCGCTAATGATGCTGCCCTGCACGGCAGCGCCGTACGCGACGGCCTCGTCGGGGTTGATCCCCTTGGTGGGCTCCTTCCCATCGAACATCTCCCTGAGGAGCTCCTGCACCTTGGGAATCCTGGTGCTTCCGCCAACGAGAACGATCTCGTCAATGTCGGCCTTCTTGAGCATGGCATCGGCGATGGCCTTCCTGACGGGGCCCAGCGTCTTTTTGATTAGGTCCGTGTTGAGTTCCTCGAACTTGGTTCGCCTTGCCAAGTCTGATCACCTTGCGATCGTAGATTTCGTTCGATCACTTCGTGGTCATACACATTAGTCCGGTCACCTCGCAGTCGTAGACTTCGTCCGATCACCTCGTGGTCGTAGACGCTAGTCTGACCGCCTCGCGGTCGTAGACTCTGCATGCGTCAAAGGCTCCATCTCGCCACTGACTTCGTTAACTCCATATCCGGAGCGTAATATGTAATAGACCAAATAGTATAGAGAAATGTACCAATGTAACCTCACCTTTTTTAATTATTAAGGGTGGGATGAGAATTTTCCATCCTATCCTGTTAATGTATATAAGCCCTCAAGAGAGTATGAGAGGAAAATATTCACTCATTCTTACTCACTAATTTTTTAGCTAGTCTTCTTATATACTTATATACTGTTTGATCCGTAACACAACATCCGTTATACCAATGTCTCCTTGATCAAGGAAAGGGGTCGTAGCATAGTATTCTACTGATGTACTCCACTTCGGTGTACGGCCCATTCTTTCTTCTTTTCGACTTGGTCGGCCACTTATAATTTTAGCTTCTACCGACTGTACTATTCATCAGGCCATCTACCAGCCGCAGAAAAAGAACCGGGCCTGCGTCCTAGGAGCCGGTGGGATACATGCGTTTTGTCGAGCCAACGCAAGCAAAGGCGCAACGGACATTCGGACGCGGCACACAATTAGCCGCAGTACATCGCTGAACGCTGAGAGTAGTGTTGGGCCGCAAGAAATTGGGCTTTAGTGTGTGGGCTTGGGACTACTCCACCAAACCTCCCCGTTAGAAGCCTGCACGGGTCACACCCATGCCGCGCACGCCGAGATTTTTGGCGGGAAATCTCCAGGTCCCTAGCCACGGCGGGCCCCGCCGTGTCAGTGACCCGCGTCAAAAATAGGGGCCAAACCCTTCCTGTACCTTCGCGTCTTCTCCCCCACTTTCATCCTCCCTCTTTTTCCCCTTCGTCCCGTTCAAATCGTAAGCAGCAGCGAGTAGGCGGCGGCGCAGCGAAGCGAGCGGCGGCGAGGAGGCAATGCCGCCCAAATCCGACAGCGTCGAAGGTATGCGTCCATCTCCCCCGATTTAACCCTCCCCGCGACCCCCCCCAATTCCACCAATCCTGTGCCCAACCTGATCGATGCGTCTGATGGCCATTTTGCTGATCTTTCTCTTTTGGTTTTCTTTTGCAGGAATCGTCCTCAACTTCGTCAATGAGGTTACGACCCCCCTCCGCTGCCTAAAACTCCGTCCCTTCCGTTTAGATTTCACCTTGTGCTTACCGCGCTTGCCCGATTAGTTTTTTTTGGTGTGGGGGGGGGGGGGGGGGTCTTCTTCCATTCTACGTCTTATGGGGTTTTGCCCTGTGTTAGAAAATCTGTAAACTTTTGCCGCGATGTGTCATTCTATAACAAACCATAGTGGGGACCTGCTTCAGTAGCGATATGTTAGATGTAGAGCTTCGCGTATCAGGAGTGTATAACGGAGTAGCCTCCTTTTTGGGGGGACAAACTTATTGTATTAAGGTGAGGATTATTTGCACGGAGGCTCGTGGTAGCAGCGTGCTGTTTGATGTATGCTGGTTGTTATCCATAGTTGCTTCGTGAGATGCAAGTTAAACAGTTCTGTATTATGCTAAAAACAATGATCGCCAGCCTACTTAGTTGATCTATGTGCATTGCATTACTTTGTTTATCATAGTGTTAACAGAAATCCAAATTATTGAAGATGTGGTCATTCTTCAATTAAGTCACTGTTATATGCTGAAAAATGTCGTAGCCTATCTTGGCGTACACATTTCAAACTTGTCTTTCGAATTTTATGCTGATCACAAATATTGAAGAGTTGCTTTGAGTTGTTTCAGCTCAAGGAAAAAACCCTTCTTGGTGTGTCTTGCATTCTGGTCTGCATATGTTCCTGTGTGGTCAAGATAATTCATTAAGTTCTTTTTTGACCTGTTTCTCTCTACTTAGCAGCATCCTTTTGAGATTTTGTAAGATAAGTGTCCTGTGAGGCTATGGTGACTGGAAGGAAGTAACTTCAAAGTGCTTGCAAACGGAAACACTAGAATTTTCAGATCAATTTTGGTCTTCACTCTTCACTGTAGGCTGTTTTTTAATCAGAAGGTGTTATATGCTCCTAAAGCATTACTGCATAAGTTATCATGTATCATCATGTAGTTTTGGTCGATATTTTTTTGCCAACTTAACTTGATGTAGCCTTCCTTCTTTTTAGTTGAAATAGGATGGAGAGAAAGTATACTGGCTTTCCCTTTCAGACACTGCTATTACATCAATTTGGTTAAAACTAACTCAGTTATACTGATCTGACTAAATAGTCTGTGTGATTGTCCATGTAAAATGAGAAATTATCTGGAAAAGGAGTTATATATTGTGCTTGAAGTTTATGCAGAATATCAATAAGAGATGTACTATGTGTTCAATTTAGATTATTTCCAAATCACTGTCTATACTCTATATTTGATACCATAGCTCCGATCTTTACCTTACCAGCAGATTGGTTCTTATAAGCAATATTGTTGAGTTGACTATTGCCATGACTCTGCGGCAAAATAGGCCATTGAATTCTCAGAATGCAGCTGATTCACTACAGAAGTTTAATCTTAAGAAGACTGCAGTGCAAAAGGCACTAGATGCATTGGCTGACAGTGGACAGATTTCCTTCAAGGAGTATGGCAAGCAGAAAATCTACATTGCCCGGCAAGATCAATTCAACATTCCAAATGGCGAAGAACTTGAGGAGATGAAGAAAGCAAATAACAAGCTACAGGAAGAACTCACAGATCAAAAGAAAGCAATTAGTGAGGTCGAATCTGGTATGTTCTGTTTGGCACCATGGGCTTGTTTGTGGTCTTTTCGAATGCAGTATACAATGATCAGAGTTCCAGAAATATCTAAGTACAAATCCTATCACAGAGGTACGGGGTCTGCAGTCAAACTTAACTTTGGCAGAGATTAAGTCAAAGGAGGCTAAATTACGAAGTGAAGTAAGCGCGTATAAATGTATTCTTTTATGAACGTGAATGTGTCCTGTTAAACCCGTTTTAATGGTGGACCTCATGTTTGTGCAGGTCCAAGAAATGGAAGAAAAACTAAATAAATTGCGGAATGGTGTCATTTTGGTGAAACCTGAGGACAGGAAGATAACTGAAGAGTCCTTCTCTGAGAAAGTTAACCTGTGGAGAAAGCGAAAGAGGATGTTCAAGGAGCTATGGGATAATATTACTGAGAATAGCCCCAAAGATCAGAAGGAATTCAAGGTTTTTAGTGCATGTTTTCTTTACCTTTTCCCTGCACCTTAGCACCTATACGCTTCTCTTGATTTAAGATCCTACTGAATGGCAGGCTGTAATTGGTACTTTTTTGGTTGTCACCGCTTCTTGTCTGTTAAAGTTTCTGTTGTTGTCATCCAACCGGCTATCATGCTGATGAATTATATCTATCTGTGCAGGAAGAACTTGGTCTCGAGTATGATGAAGATGTCAGTGTGAACTTGCAGTCTTACAGTGACATGCTGATGAGTCTCAATAAAAGGAGAAAAATTTCCCGCTGATGATGTAGCTGGGAGTATCTCAAATTAAATGTACGCTAGAGCAATTTTATCAGCCAAACAGTTTCATGGTTTTACTAATTTCTTAGGTAGCGTGTTTGTAGCTGAGTTGTTCCAAACCAATGATGTTGCCTGCTGTTAATATTTCTGCTCTGAGTATTCTAGTTGGTAGTTTCAGTGCATTAGTTTATCCTACAGGTAATGAGGTTTGAAGAATATTTTTTGAATCAGTTGTGCAATAGAACCATTCTTCATCCTCTTTAATATATCTACAAACAATGCGCTGATGATTTTTTGCTCTCTGCTTAACTGACGGAAAAAAATTCCGAATCAAAATAATTTTTTTCTTTACATTACATACATGGAATAGCCTAGCCCTCATTTAATATCAGCAGTTAAAAGCTCCTTGGCAAACCGCTGTACTTTTCATCTTGTCTAGGGATGAAGGAAATGGAGGCTGGGGACGGTTGCCCTTGGGCCTAAATTGGTAGATTAGGCTATAAATTATTTCGGTCAACAGTTAGGCCGATGGTACTGTTTTTTTCAGTCTCTTTACATTGTGTCAGACGAACAAATAACTTGACACCCAGTTACCGAAATAACTGCATCAGACCACTGTATGCCCTAAATAAAAAGCTGGTCTGATTGCAGTTTTGCTATTTTTTGAGTTACCTGATTTTTTGTTAAGTCTATATCTATTTTCTAGATACTGGATTAACTTTGATATGTGTATTTATTTGATTCTGATTTTGATTTAATGGTTCAAAAATATGTTATAATTAAGAAAAAATAGTCACGTTAAGACATAAACAGACCGGGCTGATTGGTACAATTCTCGACCGAAGAAAGAAAAGGGAAGGTAGCGTGATCCATCCATTGATTCCATTCGAAGGCCGAGTTCAGTCTCCGTTCCAAGTGAAAGTAAAAAAGAAACGTAAAGAGAAAATAAAAGAGAAGGACAGCAGTACCGTACTACTGTAGGGACAAAGTTGGGCCGAGGTATTTGGAATACATTGATTCTAAATAAAGGCCCGGTTTTTTTACTGAAGTTTATGGCTTTTAATTATGGTTAGTGGCTTTTGGGTTGTTCAGGTAAGAAATTATAGAATAACAAAAACCCACATGCAGTTTTTGCTGATATAAATAAAGTCGGTATAATATGTACTGCAATTAATTTAGTAGACCCTATCTTAAAAATGTACTTCGTTTAAAAGTTAGTTATTATAGAAAAATCGAAAAGTATTTTTTTAAAGCTGAAAAAAAATATGCCCTATATAGGGACGAAGTTGGGCTGGGGCGGCACTGCCACTTCGCCTGGCGCCGCACGCAGCAGCACGTAAAATTTACACTGCCGAAACCAAACATACGCCTCGCCAAATCCCCTCCGCTACCGGTCGATCGCTTGCACGATTGAATGATTCCATTGCATCCTCTTTACCTCGTTTCACTTGCTTCCTTTTTCCATTCCCTCTGGACAAAAGACGACGACGACGACGACCCGCGCGGCCATACAGACTTTCCCGGTAGTGCTGGTGCGTCGGGCAGATCGATTTCGCAAGTGGCACGCCACGAAGCGTCTGCTTGATCGGCTTCTTGTCTGGGTGTTGCGGTGGGATGTGAGGTCCGTCACATCACAGCTAGTGTGGTGCACTAGCAAAGGCCAACTTTTTAGCACGAGAAATGTGTAACGATTTCATTTGGGTTTACGTTCCCCCATACATATGGCTCAATGGGGCCAAATAACTGCTGATTATTAATGCGACCGTCCAATGTATCTTCTCATCTTTTCTCTGTGCATGCGGATCAGATCAAAAAAGCACACCTAATATGGGAACTTTTTAATTGCACCCGTAGCAGCGTCAGTTTAAGCCCTGCCCATTTTGACTTGAGATTTTAGCTTTTGATTTATTTTTTTACTATTCAAAATTTTTCTCTTTTTATAAACTTTTGACTTTTTTGAGTTTTTTTGCCGGTTCTTTTTTCCCGTATTCATTTGCGTTGTCCGTGATGAGCTAACATATTTTTTCCATTTTTAATTTTTTAAATTTAATTACGCCAAATAAACCATCTTCAGTTACAACATAATTTCAACCAACTACAATACAATTTCAACTATAAACCACTATTTTTTTAGTCCAACCGAGCATTATAGATTTGTAGGCAGCCATCCATCTTGAATATACAGTGGACATGCATAACTCACTCCATCTTTCTACTTTTCACTCTGGTAGCAGACGTCCGATCACCTAGCTTAGCTGCCTCATCCTAACAGTTCAGCAACAGCTTACACACGACGACATGGCCTGCCTGCTATTTACCGTAAGTGGTGCTGGGTTCCATCCCGCTTGCATCCTGGCCTTCGATGCTTGATCGGACACACGTTATCGCGAGTTGCATGGGTTGCACGATAGTGACTATTTCACCTCATATGTTCCCTCGTTTGTCACCGGTTAAGTGGAATAGCGCGTACCACGCTCTAATAACTGTTTGATCCTCCAATTGATTCTTTGACGTGTATAAGAAACACGTATGTGTATACTCCGTCTATTACGTTCCGGGGGAACGCCGCGCGGAGGTAGCGCCACGCCAGCATTTCCCTCGCTCCGTCTGCCGCGTGTCTGAGCAAATTTCGGTACGGTCGGGCGACCTATTTTGCAAAAAACCCCTCCATTTTCCCGAAATTACGTACAGATCCTTGATTCTCGCAAAAAGGTCCCTCCCAGGTTTTTTTAAAACACTTTTTTTGCGAAAACACCCCTTCACTTCACCAAAATTTTGTGTACTTTGCAGGATAGCGCCCCGCGGTTTCTAAATTACGTACGGGTCCTCATTTAGTTACGTACAGGTCCTTATTTTTTTACGAATAAGCCCTTTGACTTTTTCAAAAATACACATGTGCCCTCGATTTTTTTTAAAAAAGCTCATCATGAATTATTGCCTCTTTTACTTCGGTACACACGGTGGCTGGCGCGGCGTGACGCCGCGCCTACGAGGCTAGTAATATAAATGCGATGTGACCATATACCCCTAAAAAAGTTCCATGACACACTGACAAACAGAAGTTTTGAATTCAACTTGTGCACCGCAGTGGAACTGGAAGTCTGACTTATGCAGTGGCAGGCAGAGCCAAGAATTCAGAGGAAGTTGTGTGAACTTCCAACACCCACGTGCCCCAGGACGTTTGAGTTAGTGTCAAACAGTGGTAAATATGTGGAGTGTCCCGCCGGTTTAGTTTTAGCTTCTTGATTCTGATTCTAATTCTCTATTTCTAAATTATATTTGTTTAGCATTTTGCTTTTTGGGCTTTTCCTTTTTTC
Source organism: Dendrocalamus latiflorus (assembly GCA_017311315.1). Classification (NCBI taxonomy): domain Eukaryota; kingdom Viridiplantae; phylum Streptophyta; class Magnoliopsida; order Poales; family Poaceae; genus Dendrocalamus; species Dendrocalamus latiflorus. The sequence goes on from CM029631.1 coordinate 7,211,426, forward strand.
CATATTCATTTGTATTGTTTGTGATAGATTAACCTGTTTTTAATTTTTTTAAATTTAATTACACTAAAAAGTCACTAGTAATTATAGTATAAAATAAATTAACTATATTTTAAAATAAATCAGCTGAATAACAGATTGGCACTAGTGACTCCGCCCTTGCTCTCATTGAACGAAGTTCGGTTCTTACGCATAACAGCCGGAGCCATAACTGTAAATTCAGACATGACAGAGGGTCTGTTTGGCAGAGCTCCACCAGCTCCAGATTCACAAAAAACAGATTCAGATTCAATTTTGCCAGACAAACACTTCTAGCTTCAGCAACTCCACCATGGATTTGCTCCACGAAAACAGTGGATCTACCCCCAGATTCATGGATTTGGTGGCCACCAACTCAAGTTTGGTGGAGTTGGGGAAAATTACCCACCATTGCCACTGGTTACACAAAAAACGGTTCGTTCTTTTCTTTTCCCCGCCTCCTCCCGGCCTCCGCCTCCTCCCGCCTCCGACCGCCTCCTCCCGGCCTCCGCCTCCCCCGCCTCCGACCGGCCTCCGCCTCCCCCGCCTCCTCCCGGCCTCCGCCTCCTCCCGGGCCTCGGCCTCCCCCGCCTCCTCCCGGGCCTCTGCCTCCCCCGCGTCCGCCTCCCCCGGGCCGGCACCGCCTCCCCCGCCTCCGACCGCGTCCGCCTCCTCCCGGGCCTCCGCCTCCCCCGCGTCCGACCGCGTCCGCCCGCGTCCGACCGCCCGCGACCGCGTCCGCCGCCTCCCCCGCCTCCGACCGCGGCCGGCGCTCCTGCAATGTGGATCCCCGCCCCCTGACCGGCTAGGATTTTTTTTGGATTTTTTTTTCATTTTGCCCCCTGACGCGTGGGGCCCAGGTGGAAGTGAGATAGAGAGGGAGGTGGAGCTGTACCAAACACTTTGACGAATCCAGATCCACGATAGAGCTGCTCCACGGTGAATCCAGCTCCAGATCCACCTAGAAGGTGGATCTGGAGCTGGTGGAGCTCTCCCAAACAGGCCCAGACTTCTATTTTTCTAGAGACTCTCTTTGTCGGTAGCCATACATTCAACCACAGCATGGAAGTGCGTCCAACCGTTTGCCTTAAAGTCCCGTTCCAAACAATTTTCCTATGTTTTTTGGCTTTTTTTTACCTTTTCTTCTCCAAAAATTAAAATAAAAGAAACGACTTTTTTAAAACTGATTCTTCGAATGGTTTCTCAAACCTAAAATCATATACATTATCCACATCGGCATCTCCGTTGTCCACTGTCGTCTCAAAAAGTACAGCTAAAAACTATTAGCCGCAACCCAAAAACAGGGTCTTTGGCTTCTGGATTGTAGCTTTCGTAAGCCTGAAATTATTTGGAATACATTAGCTTTTTAAACACAATTTTTTCTTTTTTATATGATCTGTGAAGATATAACGTTTTTTTTATTTTTTTCTTCCTATTTTTCTTTATTTTCATTAAATAATTGTTTTAGAAAAAAGTCAAAACCATCGTAAAATTCTGAATTGAACGAGGCCTAATTGTGATTTGGAAATTGTACTGAAGGTTGGACTTCGAGAACTCAAGTTGACACAGCCAGGCTGGGCATGCATTTTTTTTTGGGCAGCTTCGCATTATCGCATACCGCAACTACACACGTACTAGTACAGGAAAAAAAAAGAGAGTGCAAACTTTCTGGAAGGAATGTCTTCAATGCAAGTCAGTTAGTTGGCGGACATGATGCATAACTTTCAATTCTGTATACTGAACTCTTCTTGGTGGGTTTATGACGCACCAATGCAGTTCCCACATGTCCGATGTGGTACAAGAAAACAATCACTTAACTGCGCATTTGGACTAATCAGAAGGTACTTGGATTATTTTAGGGAATAATGTACCAATTTGCACTTAAATCATGCGCTGCTATCCTCTTTAAATATCATGTCTGGACTATTGAACTGGCAAGCTCCAATTCTTTGTTCTTTGTTCGCTTTCACTATCTCTGGTACAAACGTTTAGCAGTGGAGCAATGGATAACTGCAAAGTAGACCAGCGCTTTGAAGTTTATGCTTTTCACTTTTTAGGGAAGGATAGAAGCAGTACTAGTAAAGGGTAGTAAAATCCATTTGACATCCTATGCTTGCATAGTTGGGTTGAATCCCTGACGTTACATTGGCCCAGTCGCCCACATCCAAACACACTAAATGCCTGTTCGGAACATAGCAATTTCACAGGGCATAGCGCAAATCATGCAAGAAACTTGTAAAATTGTCTGGTCATCCACATCCAAACAGATCCTAAAAACCTGCCTAAATAGTAGGAATTCTGCAATACATAATGCAATTCATGCAAGAAACCAGCAAAATTGCTGGTCACCCACATCGAAACAGACACTAAGGGTCTGTTTGATTTATGACCAGAAGTTGCCTAGCCACAAGTTAGGCGTGCCACTGTTTTTAGGTAGCTGTTTGGTTCACTGACGTAACTGTGGCATGCCACACTTTCTTAGCACCCGGCCCCACACGTCATAGACTCAGTTTCTTGCCAAACTTTGCCACAAGTGTGGCTTCGATTTTGTTAGCCACACTTTCTGTGACAGCCACATATTGCCTAAATTTAGGCATGGCAAACTTAGGCACCAACCAAACAGGCCCTAAGGCTCCGTTTGGTTCATGGTTAAGAGATAATTTACGGATTTAATACACCAAATACCCTTAGATTAACAGGGATTAACTTAACCTGGTCAAAGCTTTGTAACCATGTTAACTTAAGGCTAGGTTAGCCTATCAAATTAGTGGAATAAATTAACCCAATATAACTTAGCCACCTAAATTCTGTATTTTTACTGTTAACCCCACGTAGGGATGGCAATTCGCCACAGAGACAAGTACCCATAGGGAATTTCCTCATGGGAGTGGGGGACAAACTCCCTTTATGGGAAGATGGGGACGAGGCCCTATTATTCTAGTGGGGTGGGGACAGAGAACAAACTCACCCTATAGACCCTAGTGGATACCTGCTAAGATACTAAAATATATATATTTTTATATATTATAGTTTAAAATATGAAATGTGTATTTAATATGTTTAGACTAAATGTGTGTGTATGTATTATAAATTATGTTTTGAAGCTATAATGTGAGAAAAAATATACATAAATACTTACAAATTAATGAATGTAGCTATATATATGAACTATTTTTCAACACCATGGGGGTCAGATCCCCACGGGGACGGGGATAGGAGCTCACTCTCCCCTGTTAGCCTTCGTAGGGTGGGGCGAGGGAAGGTTGGCAGGGGCACGGGGCTGACCTCGCAATCCTCCATTCATTGCTATTCTTAAATCCACATTATAACATCCCAAATTTTAGGGCATACAAAAATGAGAAAAAAATTTAAACTTTTGAATGCATTTTTGTTTCCTTGGCTCTTTATAGGAGTTTCTTTGAAAATTTGATTTTCAAAAATCAAAAGCGCGTGTAATGCATTTCAAAAATTGAGTTCATGTTTTTAAAAACTAAAAAGAAAATCAAAAGTTTGCATGAGAAAGTTTATGGTGAAAATCGACTCAAAGACTCCTAAGCATAATCATGGCACTAAAAATAAAATTTGAAGCATATTATGAAATTATCAAATTGAAAATAAAATTAAAGTTGAAATTAGTTTAAAAAAGGAATTAAAGTAAAATTTAAAAGCAAAACCATAAAGATATTGCCTCCAACTATTTAGGACCAAAATTTTAAATTTGAGTTCAAATTCAGAATTCAAATTGGAATTCAGTATTAAATCTCAAAACGTGAAAATGCTCCTTTTGCCAACTATCTTTTCTTCTCTCTTCCTCCTTTCTCTTCCAGTTGGACCCCACCCAATCTTTTCTCCCTTTCTTCCTATATTTGTTCCGTCTTCCTTGCTTACCTCTCTTCCGTCCCATTCTCTTTGATCTGGCACCTGACCATGCAATTCTTGTGCCTTTGCCTGCGCTCCACGAATCTTGGGCTTACCCATCCCTTGTCCCGAGCCATCACCTCATCCTCCCTGCTTTGCCACCTCCTCTCTTCGCTAGCTAACATGTTGGGCCCGCTGGCAAGGTTCGTCTTCCACTTCACGCACCCGCGCCAGCTCCGCCATGGTCGTGTTGCCATTGGTTTCTGACGCCGTGCCCACTGTTCCTTTCTACTGCTGCCAACCCCTACCTACCCTTCACTTCAACGTGACGCATGTCTTCCCCCTTGTCTTCTTACGCGCCTCGCGTTCCATGGCGAGTAATCGAGCCACACCGTTCGATTGCTTTCGTGAAAGCTCGCACTTTGCCCTCAACTGTCCGTACCTACAACGCCCCCAACCACACCTTTGCTCTTTAGCTCACTCCCTCGGTCTCTTGCGCGTATTTCTTGAGCATCTTGCTCGCTGAAACACTGAGAAACCAAAGTTGTACACGACACTAGCAAACACACCACCATGTTCTGGCAACTCCAGCGAGCTTCTCTACTCTCCAACTTCATCGCAATGCGCCTTACCTCTCCCTTAAGCATCCTACTCATTTGATTGACCTTTCATGTAGTGGACCACTCGGACTAGGCATTCTTCTTCATCTCTGACCAAAACGTTGCCGTAAGCCTTCCTCTCTCGAGTGAGCTATACCTCGATTCCATTTGCCCATACCTCTGAAAGTAAGCTCATGCGCACCCTTTTTGTAACTTCACTATTGTTGGAAATTACTGTCGTTGTGGGTCACCTCTTCATCGTCGAAAGAATCTCCGACGCCAGCCTCCTCTGCTCCTCCTCAAGTGTCGACATCACCTTTGGTGAGTTCCTCCTCCCCTATGGAAGCTCCCTTAGTACTAAATCGAGCCCTAGTAGCTTATAGCCTCGTAGTGCCATTCCACTGCCTCCACCACATGGGGATGGGACCAAAGCTTGCTAATACAACGGTGAATGCTCACTCATGGGGCAGACACTCTAAGTGAGGGTCTGCGTGCAACTCACTTGGGGCACCCAAGTGAGGGCTTGTTCATTCATCGGGCTGATGCAATGTTAGGACTAGATGATCTAAAAGATATATGATAATCACTTTCATCACACGCCAAAGGAAGTGTGAAGTTGCCGACAAAATAATTGATTATCTCGTGTAAAAAAATTGTACGACCTCTGCAGAGTGTTAAAAACTATTTAAATAGTCGTTCTCGTGGTCATAAGCATGTTTTGATGCAGTCACAATGGGTATAGTTTTCTTTTTTAAAACTATTTCACTGAACATAATGGGATGACATGTACATCTAATCGTATTCCATACTCATGGATGGAATTGTGCGATGTTCACAGCCAAGGAAGGCTACGAATGGATTTGATCTACCGTTATGGAAGTTATATAAATGTTATTTCATTATATGTCAAATGCTCTTTATAATTCTATTTGCAAATTATTACTTATTGATATTGCAAAAAAATTACTTCTTGCTGAAAATAACTTAGCATAGAGACTTATCTTTTTAACATCCTTGCATATATATATAAAATTTTACGATACACTACAAGTCTTGCTGAGTACACAATGTACTCAATCTTATTTAAATTATTGTTAATCAGATAATAAAGAAGGATATGTTCCTGCCGATGCGTACTTTGCCCCTAGCACCGGGGAATACGACAATGGGTCTTTCTAGGGTCTAATCCTCAGTCGATTGCCTATATGCTATGGTGGCATACCGCTGGACTCTTTTGTTTATTCTCTAGCACCGGGGAATACGACAATGGGTCTTTCTAGGGTCTAATCCTCAGTCGATTGCCTGTATGCTATGGTGGCATACCACTGGACTCTTTTGTTTATTTAATTGTCTTCCGCTGCGATTTACTCTTAATTCTGATATTTATTTGGCCGGTCGGCCATATATTGTAAACTCTACTATGCAATCATATATATCACACTTTTATTGTAAATTAATTATATGCGATGTGTATGGATGTGATCTCAATAATGTGAATGTGTGTACTAACTATTGATCATGTGACTAGTACAGAACACATACGGCGGCTACGGGTATTTCACACCTGGAGTCCGCACACACATAATCTAACCAAACAATAATTTAGATCAACAAGGTTAATTGTCAAACACAAAACTTAGATTAAACTAATCTAGCTAGGTTAAGTTGGCTAACACAACCTAAAAGACATATAAAAAATGCAGGAATTTCGTCGGACAGAGTGCAATGGATGCAAGAAACCTGCAAAATTCCCATGTTCCCGATGGGGCCTAAAAAGCTCTATTAGTGGCAACCTTGGTCACCGCTGCCACATCAAGCATGTTCCGCCCCGATCATTTCGGCTTCGGCTTCTGGCTTCTGTCTTATTTTTCATTATTCCTAAATTTCGTCTTTTTCTGATTTTTTTGGATTTTTTGAGTTTTTTTACCGGTTCTTTTTCCTGTATTCGTTTGCATTACACATGACGGGCTAACCTGTTTTTTCTATTTTTAAAATTTTTAAAATTTAATTATACCAAATAAGCCACCTTCAGCTGCAGTGTAATTTCAGCCAGCTACAGTAAAATAAGTCATAAGCCATAGCCCAACCGATCACCACCTAGGGATGATCTCGCAGTTCAACGCAAATCGACTTGACCTAACAGGATCCGTACGTGGTCGATCGAAATGGAGACATACGAGACGCCCTCCTGCCGACAGCGAAAACTCTAGCTCCCAAACGGGTCTCCCGTTTCCCATCGCGCACGGCGGTGTTCACTCGTCGCTTTCCGCGCGCCCTCGACTAATCTACAAGCGCCGGCCGGTCCAAAGTTAGAGCAAGTACAATAGTATAGCCAACTAGTGGCTATAACACTTGTTCATTTTATCTATAGCATTCAAAAAAATAGTTCATACAATAAGATAGCTATTACAATAACTATTTGGTCCCACGTGTAAGAGAGTGAAATGTATATTTTTACGTGCTATAGCTAGCTGTAATTTAGTAGCCAGCTTCCTTCTCTCTCTTCCTTTCTCTCTCTGCCACGTAAGATTTAGTTGATATTATATTTACTATAGCCTGCTGATTAAATCTTATTGTACTGCTCTTATGGCCGCCTCTCGTGGCCTTGCCTTGTGGGTGGTTGGCCCGCGAATCCCTCTACGACTACGAACTTTCCCAGCTAGCTGCTCGCCAGCTCAGTGCGGGGCGCCACGCCACTTTCCTTTTACTCCGGCACTGATTCGGTAATTCCTCGCGCTTTCACGCACCGGCACCGGCTTGTTAAACTCCCGTGATCCGTGGCATTCACACGCGCCGGCATAGACCATTAGACTTGTGTTATTGTAAACGTACGTTAGCCACAAGCTGTATTTTATGGCATGTGGCGTGTGCCTATAAAAGGAGGCTCCCGTAGCGCCGAGCACTACCACTCGACTCAATACTCAACCTTCGCTTGCTTTGCTAGCTCTTGCACCTTTCCTGAGCTTAGTTAGTGGGTGTGTGAGAGAAGACCAATCGATCACCAGCGATGGCTCAGGGAAGGGGCAGTGCTGGTTGCAACGCCGCCGTGCTGGCGTTGGTCCTCCTATGCGTGCTCCTCCACGGCGAGTTCGCCGCGTCGGCGGTGTACACGGTGGGCGACCGCAGCGGCTGGGCCTTCAACACCGGTGGGTGGCCCAGGGGCAAGCGCTTCCGCGCCGGCGACGTGCTGGGTGAGTGCCCATGTCACACGTCAAGTAGTTTTCAATTTATTTTACGTGGCATCAAGCATAGCATCCGGTTATTTAGCGTCGGATGCATAGTACGTAGCAATTTTGGCAAGAGTACGTACGACGTACTGTGGCTCGTGAATGCTAGCTAGCTAGTTCATTGCAAATGCGAAGTAGCAAACACGTCACACACGTACGGCTCGGCATGGTGCTTGACACTTGCTAGGCTCCACCACTGGCGTGAAAAGCTGGACTTTCTTGCGTGACCACTTGTGGAAAACGCCACACCGACCTTTGCACTACCTGTACTGCACAATAAACAACGGCCGTAGACACGTCTCACTACGCACAATAAAAAAAAAACACACACCGTGCCTAATCCTCCAAATGCAAAATGTCCTCCGCTAATAGTAGCGTAAGTGTGTAACGCGGTTCGAAGTTTCGATGCATGTACCGATTCGGTCGATTGTTTTGTAACTTTTTTTGTTGTGTCGGATTATGGCATTGCTATGGTGCAGTGTTCAAGTACAGCCCGTCGGCGCACAACGTGGTGGCGGTGAGCGCGGCGGGGTACAAGTCGTGCAGCACGCAGAGGGGCGCCAAGGTGTTCAGGTCCGGCAACGACCGCGTCACGCTGGCCCGCGGCGCCAACTACTTCATCTGCGACGTCCCCGGCCACTGCCAGGCCGGCATGAAGATCGCCGTCACCGCCGTCTGATGAGCGGCCGCCCGGCCGGGTTAACCTCGTACTTTCCTTGAAGTAAGTAAATTAAACGGTGCCTGCTCAATAATACTGTTGTCTCGCGTACGTGCGTGCTAGGTCTGGCAGCAGATTGGCACTATAGAGAAATAGAGCATCGTGATGTACTGATGTGGATGTGAGAAACGTAGCTAATAAAAGCCACACAGCTGTGTTGGTCTGGTTGTATCATATGTACCATGCGTTTGAATTTATGTGTAATACGACAGTTCGTGCATGCCTATTTGGGTGTACCTTGGTGACTCATTGCTCGTATCGTCGTATATTCGTTTCGCTCCTTCTGTACTCGAGCCAAAATTCAATGACGCCGGAGTACGCCCCTCCTTTATTTTTTTTGGCATTTACAGCTAGTTTTTAGCTCCGACTTTTTTCATCAATCACTATTTATTGAATTAATAAGTCATACAGTCCAAACACTTATGGCCATAGGGTACCCCCAAGCAAAAGTAGAGGGTCGTTCTTCTTGGTTTATGATTTATGTTACAGCAACTTACTTTCAAACGAAGTGTTTTTTCAAGACGAGGTTTACAAGTCGATTGTAGTAGACACAGCATTAGCTTTAGCTATATCAACTAAAATCACACATAAATATCTCTCTTTATATTCTTTCCTAAATAATCAGAATTTAAAAATTTTAGTTACAAACCACAGACTAAAAAACGACCTCGGAGCCTCCGAAGCCGCCTACACTGCCCATCTCTCTCGCGCAACGGCGCAAAAGGTGGGCCGGCCCGTGTTTTGTTCCGCGCGGCGCGGACCAGCACCTCGCGCGGCATGGTAACACGGTTACACGGAACAGCAGCCCGGGCGCCCGGCTAAGCCGTGATGTGCGTCCCTCGCCAGCCGGCACACGCGCGCGCGCACCGCACGGCCAGGCTGAGGTGGCCTCAGGCCTCAAGGCCATCCACCTCAAGGGCACGCCGGCCGGAGGCCAGACACGCGGTTCGACCGGCCGGTGACCGCATCACGGGCACGGCTCGAACGCACCGCAATGATCGCAGATTCGCAGGCGGCCAAATTGACTCAGATTATCGAAGGCTGGCAGATCGCGAGGAGCAGCAGCGGATTCATTCCTTTTTTCAGCAAGTTGCAGTATGTGGCGCTCATGTGATGATATGGCTGGTGGACACTACAAACTACAGCACGTTCCAATTTCCGTGTTCAATTTAGAGCATGGAACTATGGATATATAGGTCGTTTATTTGCTTCATCCTCCTCCTAAAGGGCGCCCGCGCGGTTACCGGTATGCCTCCATACGCGCCGCGGTGGCCACTCTGCTTCCATATTGAGGTTGGCTGGCACTCGGCAGATCGAGGTGTAGTGTAGTAGTGGTTGATCCAAGTGGAGCTGGAAAATTACAAACTACAAGTAGTTCCAATTTTCGGTGTTTTATGCAGAGGATAGAACTTCAAAGCTCATGCTGCTTTCAGTTTACCTGACGGTTTTAGCAACAAGTCAACAACAAAGTACTCGTTTGGTTCAGTGTAAGAAGTAGGCCTGGGCAAAATACCCGCTACCCGTTACCCGTACCCGAATTACCCGGACCCGAACCCGAGGTACCCGATCCAAAATTCGGATAGTGATTCTGATTACCCGAAATTAGTTTGGGTAGTTCGGATAATATCCCCCAGTACCCGAACTACCCGAAATTAGTCTGGACAGTCACTTGTTCTTGTGTGTTGTGTAATGCGTATGTGTTTGAACACTTGAACTTATCACTTTGTTAGTATATGATTCTCTCTGTTTGAACAACTGCCTGTGATATATTATTCTATGCAAATTGCTGCTGAAATTCTATGCAAATTGCTGCTAAAATTCTATGCAAATTGCTGCTGAAATTATGTGCAAATTCTGTGCAGTTTGCTGGTTTTCTGTGAATTCGGGTATATCGGGCATACCCGAACCTGAACCCGAATTATCGGGTACCCGAAATTGCGGGTAGTGTTTTTTGGGGCTAATATCGGGTAGCAGTTTTCATTACCCGAATTTCGAATTACCCGAACTACCCGACCCGAAAAAATCGGGTAACCCGAATGCCCAGGCCTGGTAAGAAGTATGAGTTGTAATCCTCACTTCTCACAAATGAGACAGTTGATCACAAACCCAATGCGTTATGGCACTACCATCAATTTATACCAAAACCTCTGCCTAGGGTAAGATCGTAGACTGCAACCATTTAGTGGCTTTCCACGAGTCATCCTTAACTCTAGTACAATTTTATAACTCTATCGGCAAAACACCAAAACAACTTAGTAGTGTAAAATATTTTATTGTCTAGTTTACTGATGGTGAATTATACAATAATTTATTATTATTAAGACTGTCAACGTGAATATGACATTCAAGTAAAGCATGGCTCATTCAATGGTAGAACATAACTAATTACCTTGTCATTCTAAATAATTATTTTAAATAAATAACAATATAATAATAATAATGAAAGTACTGGTAATTAAATAATTAAACAGTGTAGGTTAAACATGATAAAAAATATGTGACTTGCCCTTGCTGCTCAAAGTACTCGACTGGTTTGACTCGAATGGACAAGTCGTTCTTGCGATCGAGCATGACGACTCTAAAATAGTAAAAAATCATCTCAAGCTCGGAGAAGGAAAGGCTCCTGACTTTCAAAAGACCATCTAGCATGCCGACGAGGTGGAGCAGCCCTGCATATTCTCCTTTTTTCGTCTGATTACATCAAGAACTGTACCTTTGCAAGCTTGTTGCTACAATCGTCGGGTATTAGAGCAGATTCATGACCAGTAAAAATCATCACTTTGTGATGTCAAATGTGCAGCCGCATTACAGGTTCGGCTTCTAGAGCACTGAAAAACAAGGTGCTTGTGTTAATAACCCTGACAGAGAATTGAATTCTAGGATGTACTCCTACACTCCTACGAGGCTGCTGGTCCTGATCGGTTCGACTTGAGCTTCTGACTTATTTTTTACTATTCATAAATTTTATCTTTTTCTGAATTTTTGGTTTTTTGTTGAGCTTTTTTGCCGTTTCTTTTTTTCTCGTATTCGTTTGTATTATACATATTGGGTTAACATATTTTTTATATTTTTAAAATTTTTAATTTTAATTATGCTAAATAAACCTCTGTCAGCTACAGTGTTTACAGCCATGAGCTTTTAAGTCCAACTGATCACCCCTTCACTGGTAGGAAATTGTTCTCCAGGAGCTACTCTGTATTTTTCTCCCTTAGGCAAAAATGTTCCCGTATTTGCTGACCGACATAGTAGACATGTTTCTTAAGCCCAAAGATCAAGACTCACATAACATACTCCTATTTGCCATTTTCGGGCCTGTTTGGCAGGCCACAAGCCGACCGGCTTTTCGCAGCTGCTACAGTACCTAACTTTTAAACGGAGTATTTTTTTTCAAGACGGGGTCTACAAGTTAAACGTAGTACATGTTAAAAGCCTAACATCTGTACCAGCCAAAATCGCAAAGTGAATATCGATCTCTCCGTAATCTGTACCGTAAACAACCAAAATTCAAAACTTTTAACCAAAAGCTATAAGCCGCAGCAAAAAAAGAACAGACCCCGATGGAGTATCTAACCGACATCTTTAAAAAGAGTGAGCCTAGTATGAACAGTTTACGGTGACGAGATTTTGTTGTCTAGCATTGCGGTGGGAATGTGGGATAAACTTGTCCATCTGGCCGGTCGAATGATCACGGGCTTGTGTCGTGTGCTGCATTGAAGCTATACATTTACAGTCTTCTGCCCCACTGCTCGTCCTCTCTGCGCGATATTGATTAATTGTATCAGACTTTGTGCTCCCCCGGCAAGGCAGCCAGCCACACTACTCTCCCCTTCCCGGTTGTTCCATTCTATTTCACCAGGTCGGTTTGTGTCAATCAAGTGCAGAAATCTCTTCCCTTCCGGTTACCCAGCAGCAACCTACTTCACTTCCAATATCGCTAGCTAGTACAGTGAACTACTTCAGTGGCTAGTGAGATGGCTCGGGGAAGAGGCAGTGCAGGGCGAGGCGCCGTCGCCGTCGCATTCGCCGTCGTGTGCTGCTGCCTTGCCGGCTGCGGTGTCGGTGTCGCCAGTCCCACCACTTACTACGTCGGGGACGGCAACGGCTGGTCCTTCAGCAGCGCGAGCTGGCCCAACGGGAAGCAGTTCCACGCCGGTGACGTCCTCGGTAAAGCTAACGCTGCAGCGATCTTGAGCATTCTTGTGTGCATTTGTTTGGGTAAGACATCAGGCGTCGTTCCAAACCTGTACATTGAAATGGTTTGCATTTTGTGCGTACGGCTGCAGTGTTCAGGTACATCCCGTGGGTGCACAACGTGGTGGCCGTCGACGAGGACGGGTACAACGGCTGCACCACGCCGCCGAGGTCGAGGACTTACACGTCCGGCGACGACAGCGTCAAGCTCGCCAGGGGGGACAACTTCTTCATCTGCACCCGATTCGGCCACTGCAACCTCGGGATGAAGCTCGTGGTTAACGCCGCGTGATCGCGTGATTCGTTGTCTTTCTTATATTTTGCTCCTTTACATAATTACATTTCGTTAGTGTGAGAGAGTTTGTTCCTAGTTCTAGGTTAGCAGATTGTGTTCCGTATGGGTGTGAAATGTTGGTTTTGACTCGATGTATTTGTTCTGAAAAGAAGTTCCTGTCTCTGCCTTTGACGACGATTCGTTTTAACCATTGTCAGTGTCTGATTGCATCCCCATGTTAATCAGAAAGCACTTCTTGATGGTCACTTGGTTATTAAGACCTGAAAATTTATGCACACTCGGATCGGCTGGCTACAGTTCTGTATTACTTGATGAAGGATCATGTAAGAAGGTTTAACCTTTTGCTGTAATGAATCATTGCTAAATTAGAGGAGTTGGATTTTGAATTTTGCAAAGATTGCATTTTTCAGAACTTTCTTTAGACCTGACAGTCAGACCAGCCAAAGGAGGTGATCAGACTGGCTACCGGTCAGACTGGCTTGGCCAGCTCCAGTGGTCTGACCGGGTGTAGTTAGCGGTCAAACAGGCTGGGTAGCGATCTAACCGGCCAGATATTATGGTTTCGACTGGAATTTGTGATTTTGAGAATTATGGTCATGATTCGGTTTATTTTGACATAAGTTAGTTCATTTGTGTTGCATGAATCAAATTTTGACTAACGTGAGTCAAGTTGTGAAGAAGTACCTAAAATTGATTTCTTGGTCTTTGGATCAGGGTTCAAAGTTTCGTTTTGAAAAAACTCTCGAAGGGTGGCGAGATGAATGAAAGAACAAAATTTTGTTAAAAATTTCGAATGAAGAATTGAAGATTTTTTTATGAAAGTTAACTAAAATTTGCATGAAATTTGGACAAATTTCAAATGGGGGATAAATTTAACCAAAATTTGACCGAACCATTCTTCTTTCAGGGGTAACGAAATGGACAAATATTCTGAAATTTCGCCAAAATTTCAGTGAAATTGTGAACCGTAATTTGGATGTGTAGAGAGACTTAGAGTCAACCATAATCAATGGCGAGGATCGGGATTATGTTCATAGAGAAGCCGATGCCAATGCTGGGTGAAATGGCTTAGCTAAGGCATGACACAAGAAATGCTAAAAATATTGAAAGAAAAGGTTAAACAACATGTTATACTATATGGTTTGGTCGGTCTAAATGAGGCGTGGTCCAGCGGAATTGGAACAGAAGACACTTACCAATGCGTGACAAGCCAATGGTGCACCTACACTTAGCGAGCATGGTGATTGCTTGCAAGGAAAATGAAGACCGGATCGAGGAAGGGTATTTTGGTAAGTTGGCACTTGAGAAAGCGGTTTAGCTTAAGGAGAACCTAAGAAAATCAAGTTAAATCAAAATATAAAGACTTAGTGACGTGCTTTGAAAAGCATGCATGACTATATTATGTGAGTAAAATCCATGTTGTGTGAGGTTAATGGGTTTCTTTCATATGTACTAGTAGATAGTATCTATTAGGGTTAGATGTTGGTTGAATGCCTCATCCATTTAACGGATTGGGATGGAGATTTACTAGTTAGCCATCCAACCATTCATATACTAGTCAACTGTTCTAGGGTTAGGATTTGCATGCTATGGTGTGCTCTCTTGCTTTCTAGGTGAAGTGACTGTAAAATTTTCATTCTCAAGTACCAATATATCAACTTTATTTATCTATCATGGAATCATCTTGTTTTGGTTTATTTGATCTTTATCTTGTTAGTTTTGATCTCCTTTTTCCTTCTTGAAATTGTTGCGCATCAAGGACGTGTAAGTGATGGAGATAACTCATGAAGATCAATCCCTATCCATCTAGCCATCAGGTCTTGCAGGTTCTTGAAGTTATCTAGTTTTGATTGAATTTGGCTTCAACGTGAGATTTCTTGATCCAGGAGTTTTTGTCTTAAATATTTAGGTGTTCTTATTGTCATACTTCGTGTTTTTGGTTTTTTTCAATTTTGATAAAAGTCTTATTTTTTAATAAGAATTCATGCGATCCTTAGATGGAATAGATTCTTGAGACCTTAAACACTGTATATGCAAAATCTCATCTTATTTGGTCTTAGATTTTTGGAGGGTTTCAATTCTTCGGCTCTTGGATTTTTGGGTTAATTACTTTGGTTTTAGTTTTCAATCTTAATCTTTATAGCTCAGTAGTTACTAGAGTAAATGATTGATAAATGTTTAAAGGATAAATTTTAAAGACACCATTAAGCCCATCTATTGCCATAACAAGCCTACACTCGATGATTTATGGTCTCCTGAAAGTTCTTATGCTTTGTCTTGTCTGCTCTCTATTTGTCCCAGTTCTGACCAGGGAAATAAGAGACCAAAGGACTAAACAGCTGATTAGTTAGGGCCTATTTGGAACAGAGGAATTTCACAGGAATTTTGCAGGAATTTTACAGGAAACAGTTCAATTCCCGCAGGAATCGAGAAAAATTCCCGCATTCCAAACAGGGCCTTAGTATTTACCAAACTTGAACCTCATCTTTCTTCCATCATGCTCCCCTCGTTCTCACTTTTTCAACATCGTGTTGTAGCAGTTTGCAGTTACTTTTTTCCTTTTCTTCTTAAAACTCATTTTCCTTTTCTGAATGTCGAAAGTTAAAAGACTTCTCCGCGACAGATCCATTGTGAACTCTACCAGCTGCGTCTGGAAAATACGTCTCAAAAACATCGTCTTTTTCTACAGTCTCCAACCAAACATTTCGACTTCTCCGCGCTCGTGCTCTCAGAAGAGAATAAAATCTAGGAGACCATTCTAAACCGTTTAAGCGGACAGGTACTATAGTGGTTCCGTTCGAAACTTCGATAATTCTTGGGTCAGTAGACAGGCATCACGCATGACGTATGGAATTAACGAGCCTTCCAGTTCAAAAAAAAAAAAAACCGAGCCTCCAATTGACTTGCAGCGAAATTTACCAGCAAAACTTATCCAAGTCAAACGATCCTTCTCATAGAAATGAACGAAAAGAGAAAAAGAGAAGTAATGAAGTAAAGTGGCCCAACGGTGCGTCTCGCCCCCGAAGGAATCGGCCGAAGCATTCTTGGGCCGGAGGGCAGCTAGCGATTCTCGAACCTTCTAGACCCTCCAGTCCCCTATAAGATGGACATCCTCCGTTTGGCCTCCAAGCCATAATCCCCTCCTCTCCAATCCCCGTTTCCAAGAAGAAAAAAGAGGAAAACTAAGAGGCGGCAGAGGTAGCCATGGCCGTATTGATCGAGCTGACGAAGGAGTACGGGTACGTGGTGCTGGTGCTGGTCGCCTACGCGTTCCTCAACTTCTGGATGAGCTTCCAGGTCGGCAAGGCCCGCAAGAAGTGAGTCGCGCGAAATTCCGTTCTTGTTCGTCTGCATAGTTCCTCTCTGCCCATCTTGTTTTGGGGGAATTTGATGGAAATTTTGCGGTTCTTCGCTGCTGCTGCTGTTCAGGTACAAGGTGTTCTACCCCAACCTGTATGCCGTCGAGTCCGAGAACAAGGATGCCAAGCTCTTCAACTGCGTCCAGGTCCGCAAGATTGTGCTTTTGATCTGTTGTTTTTGTTTGCGTGTATATGTTTATTGGGAGGAGCAGGTGGTTAAAATTCTGACGATTTTGTGTTGTGAGTGCAGAGGGGGCACCAGAACTCGCTTGAGATGATGCCGATGTTCTTCGTCATGCTGCTGCTCGGCGGCCTGCAGCACCCGGTCATCGCCTCCGCGCTGGGGGTGCTCTACACGGTCGCGAGGTTCTTCTACTTCAAGGGCTACGCCACCGGCGTCCCGGATAACCGCCTCAAGATTGGGTATGTTTTTCTTAGCAATTAGCACCCTGTTCCTATCTTTAATTCCGTCCAACTGGTGCATCAGCAGATAAGTCAGGTGCCTAAGGCTGGTCAATGGTGATAATTCCATAGAAATTTTGGTGGATGTGAAGGAAAATCATGTATGAGACAAGCAGTAGAGATGAACTTGGTTTCTATGTTTTGGCCTTATAGGAAATTTTCAGTCTTGAGGAATATATGAATGTGGCTAGAAACTGTATGTTCCTAAGCCATTTGGCCCCGATCAACTCGGCTTCGGCTTCTGGCTTCTAGCTTATTTTTCACTATTCATAAGTTTCATCTTTTTCTGAACTTTTGGCTTTTTGTTGAGCTTTTTTGCCGGTTCTTTTTTTCCCGTATTTGATTGTATTATACGTAATGGGCTAATATTTTTTTATTTTTAAATTTTTTTAAATTTAATTATGCTAAATAAGCCTCTGTCAGCCTACAGTACTTTTTTCAGCCAGCTACAGTGTTTTCAGCCATAAGCCACGAGTTTTTCAGCCGAACCGATCACCACCTTGATTTTATGGATAGGGTGTACTTAACCAAACACCTAACAAATTAATATGAACTTCGTACCTGAATACTCAATACTAGTAGCTTTCAAATGTAAGCAGGTAGTCAATGCTCGATATGGTACTGTATACTCCACCAAAAATGTCAAAGCTGCGTTTATTGGTGCTCAGTGACAACGTGAAGTAGCTTTCAAGTGTTTGTTGAAATGCTCACTGACAACGCAAGTGTTTGTTGAACTTGTTCATATAGTATTCTATTATTTAAGATGTTAGACGTGCCCTTGTTCTCAATTCTTCATCTTTACCACTGCAATCCATTTGTAGCTAAGGCCCCAGCAGCTGAGACCCCAGCTGGTTGTCTGCACAACCCTGTCCAAATTTTCAATGTTCATATAGGCAATTACTACAGGCGAAGACCTTGGTCGGTAGGTGAGGTTCGTTCACATTGCCTAGGTCATTGCTACTTTGATGTGGATTCGGCATGACAAATGTAATCCTACCCAACCATTTGCCCTATATCAACCACTTCGGTTTATAAGGTCATTCTCAGTGGAGAGTTTCATGACGTTGTTTCTAAGACTGCCACATCATGTAAAATGAAATGAAACATAGATGAAATATCCATCCTCAATGCATAATTTCATTCTATTGTTTCATAGACATTTAATTTCATGACTCATATAGAGTTGGTAAGAGCAACTCCAGCAGGACCCCTACTTGAGCCCTCATCCTACTTTTGATGGCCGAGGGGCAAAAAAACTCACTCCAGCAGTGCCCCTATTTGGGTCCTCAAAAGTAGGGGGCCCTCAAATCTCCCCCTCGAGCCCTCAATCCTGGGGGGTCTGGAGGGAGCCACTACTTTTGAGGGCTCAAGTAGGGGTCCTACTGGAGTGAGTTTTTTGCCCCTCGGCCCTCAAAAGTAGGATGAGGGTGGGTCCTATGTGTCATCCCCTCTAAGAATGAATTTGAGGGTTCTGTTTTGAGGGCTCCTGCTGGAGTGTAACCCAAAAAACAGAGCCCTCAAAAGTAGGGAGAGCCCTCAAATAAAAAGTAGGGGCTTTATTTTAAGGGCTACTGCTGGAGTTGCTCTAATCGTGCCAAGAGAGTTTCATCTAGATGAAACCCACTTCTTCTCTCTCTTCTTAAAAATGTTACCATATCATCAAAAATGTCTATATGGCAGCCTATTAAATGCGGATGAAACTCGCACTGAGACTAGCCTAATTGACTGCCCGTAAGCTGTGAAACCGGCTGGTGCGTTGTTGAGCCCATTGGCCCAACCCGCATCAGCTTGCTGGCGGCGGATGCTTCTGTGTTGCTACTTGCTCGTTTCCTCTTTTCTCAGAAGCGTAAGTCTTTTGATCAGAGTGGTTCTAAGTTTGGTCGATTTGCTTTCGGTGAATGCTGCAGGGGCTTGAACTTCTTGGCGGTGCTTGGGCTGATCATCTGCACGGCGTCATTCGGCATCAACCTGGTCATCAGGGAGGTGATCTGAGGTTCAAGTGATGCGTGGGTTGGAGACTCGGGTAACGGGGGACGCTCCTGTGTTTCTTGTTGTGATGTTGTTGATAGGGCTTTGTGACTTGAGCCATTTAGATGATGTGGTATCCATCGTTTGGTGTCTAACAAGCAAAGGATGAGTGCGCGTGTGTGTGGCTGTGTTTGTGCGTGTCTCGATGCCGGAATAAGACTGGATGGAGAATTCCAGTGGAAGGATGACCACCTGGCTGACGTAGGAATTAATGTTCCCGTTCCAGCAACTAGTGTCTTCATGCTTTCTCTGTAGACGGATTGTTACGTTTGGCCTCTTTTGAGCTGTGTTTTATGGTTTTTGATTTAAAAATTTAAATTCTGGTTATTTATGAGAGAATATGAAAAGAGACATTCTCATGCAATTTTAGCTAATATAGATAAAGTCGGTATAATTTTTATTACAATTAATTTGTAGTCTTTGTCTTAAAAAAATATATCGTTTAAAAACTTCTGTAGATAAGCTAAAGGCCGAAAAGAAAGGAGTCCGGTTTAGATTTTACAACATCAGAGTTAAATACAGTCGTAAATTTCGTTGTCATCTGTAGGAGCCATGTTTTTATTCTTCGTTGTTACCTCTGAAGGAACGTGCTAGTTTGAGCATAGCCGTCGATGTAAAATTCGTTAAATTTCTCATGTTTATGCATTTGCGTTGATATAATCCTAAACCTCTAGTTCAACAGAGAAAAGGTAAGAAAATTCAGAGTGGATTTGTCAAATGTCATACGACGGTTATCGTTGTATTCCTCTTTGTACACAAACTGTGACAAAGAAAACATTGTCAAAAAGCAGTTGTATTGATCTCGCTTGTCTCGTAGGCTACGCCCCTAAGGTACACAGCTGATGTGTTTATACATCTACATCAGCGGAGCAAATGTCGCTGTGAAAATTGTTTATAAACTAGTTAAAAGATCTGTATGTTGCAACAGGGTTATAAAAATAATGAGACGAAACTTACTGCCTGGTCAACTTCACACATCAAACATTAAAAAGCAAACAATAGAGAAAGAAAGGTGACCAAAATGCATGAGATAGAAAAAATGGAGGGGGTTGACGGTTGTATCCTGAGAGAGAGAGGAGGAGGAGAGAGACGAATGATACAAATTAAATCGGATGGCTGAGAAGAAAGAATAGATCAACCACCAACTCACACTTTTATAATAGTAAAGATTAAGAGAGAGCGATTATTTTCGTGAGCCAAGTGCTCTACTAAAATGTACGCAATACAATATAATGCTACATGCGTAATATCAATGTTATATAGATAGTACTAGATATTCTCACTGGCTTCTAGCGGCAGTGAATCTCCTCTGGGCCGGTGCCGCCCTTCTGCTCACTACATGCTTGCGCTCTCCTTCGTAGGGCAAGACGTCGTCGTCGTCGTCCTCCCGACCAGCAAAGTCAAAACTTCTATTGTCAGCCCGTTTCGTGTTTCTCCGTGCACCATGTCCGAGCTGATTATCCTGGGTATCATCTTCAGGGCGGTCGTGATTGCACTTCAAGCAGACCTTGTTGCGTCGGAAGTTCACAAATTCACATCTATAAAGGGAGATAATGCTTGATTAGTATGTTAAAAGTAGAGAATAGCCACAACAATGAGGTAGTCACATACGAGGGGCATTCCCACTCTCCAGGGTTGAGCTGCCTCTTGGGCCGAGATTCTTCACATTTAAAACACATCTTATTCCGTGCAAAGTTCATAAAGTGACACCTAAAACACAAATAAGTAACTATGGCAAATACAAGAATGTTGAGCAATAGAAGAACATGAATATACGATTAGATAATTACTGTGGACAGATCCAATCTCCCATTTTCATCTCGGTGGTGGCTGCTTCTATCTTCTTTGGTCCATCTGCTTTGCATTCAAGGCAGCGCCGATTTCGAGCAAAATTTAAGAAGTTGCAACTGCCAAAATGAGGAGAATTTCAGGAGAGTCCATTAACAAGACATAATCAGCCAGACAGCCACCAACAGTCCATCATCCTCCCACATGACCATGAAAAGGAAAGAAAAACTGAGAAAAGAACAAGAAAAGAGGCCACAGATTAACCTAACCTTTGGTACCACCGCTTAACAAATAATAAGTCATATGTTGTCAAATCAAACCCGACTATAACATGATAACCCACATTCCATCCAAAGTGTGCTTCTATGATCCACCAAAAGAAAATTGCATAACTTCTGAAGCTCCTGCCAACTAGGTTGCCCAGATACACCGATATGGATACGCGATACGTCATTTCTCCAAAAACACCGATACGACGATACATATGTGTATATATGATAAAAAAAATTAAAAATACAGAATTGACTGATTCTTATAAGGAATTGGGCAGCCCAACCAGATCATCTCACATCGTAACCAACCAGCCCACCAACAAAAAGTAACCCATCAACCCACTTGTACAAAATAATGCACTAGTATACCAGCCCACCATAGCCAACAACTTAGGGTTACCC
The DNA here is from genome assembly GCA_017311315.1 of Dendrocalamus latiflorus. Classification (NCBI taxonomy): domain Eukaryota; kingdom Viridiplantae; phylum Streptophyta; class Magnoliopsida; order Poales; family Poaceae; genus Dendrocalamus; species Dendrocalamus latiflorus. Next base: position 7,232,640 of record CM029631.1, read on the forward strand.
ACATCGATCTCTCTCTACTCGCATCTGCAGCCACCATCCCACACTAATCTCATCTCTCTCTCTCTCTCTCTACCTCAACAAGCACAAAGAAGAAATAAAGAAGAGAGAGAAAAAGAGGAGAAAAACCCGGAAGGAGGTGGCGACGAGCCAACGATGCCCACCAAGTGGCGACATCTGGAAACTCAGACTCTCTTCCTCCTCCATTTTCTTTTTTTGAAAAACAGGAAAATCACCAATACGGGCAAGATACGTATCCGGCCATATCCGATACCAATACGCCGATTTTCAGAAGTATCCGTGTAACATAGCCTACCAATACTAAAGTGCTGTCGCAGATGAACCATTTAACTCAACATTTGCTTTAGAACCTTTGCAAACTTCTTTTTATTGAAGCATAGAAGCATTTTACACTATACAACCTATCCAAAAAATTATTACAAGCCTAGCAGCCCAGCCTATTTGGATGTACTCATCAAGAAACTGTAGAACCTAGGTTATGAGGATTCAAACAACTTTAACTGCGGCATCAGGCATAAGGCTTCTAAGCTGATTTTAAAAGTTTCTTTTTGCTTCTGGGAGTCACCTTCTAATCTTTTATCAGATCTGTGCATATACTAGGAAGTAGGATATCCTATCAAAACATTAGATATGGTTTTCCAACAGGTACTTCAAACTTGCCTTCATTACGTAATTGATACATCTGAATTTGGTTCAAATTTCCGTAGATAAGCAGTCCTCCTTGCACATGCAAATAGACTTTGAAGATAAGGAAACAATGCAAGTACAGTAGAATGTCTCATGCTACAGAAGAATGCTCCAGAATCGAGACTATTCATATTTAATCAAGAGAACACAGTGACAGCTTGATCACATTGTTAAGGCCCATTGGGTTAAGTATATAAGCACACACTGTGCTTGTGCAAAATCAAACACAGAAAGTACAAAATATTGGTATAAAAAAGAACAGACAACTTCAACCAGAAATTCAGAATGCTTAACTTAGGAGCAAAATCTAAAAGAAAAACTTGGCCACCATATAGAATAATAAAAGCTATTTTGAATCATATTAAAAGCCATAGTTATTATCATGGAAAAAGCACAACATTGTCCGATGGTTAGCAATATTCTACAATACAGTAAGCAGTAAACAAGCATACAAAACACAGCCATAAACGAACTTCTTTAATGAATTAGTTAACAGCATTCAAATGGAAATAAGTAAGCACCATAAAAAATAATAACCATATATATGGCCTTCTGTAATATGATAGGAAGTAAAATTGCCATGTTCTCTTAACTATGGCAACTGGCAAGCACAAAAAGTGTAAACACCCACCACTCAACAGGACGAGTTAAATCCAAGCAGAAATAAGTCAAATAACAGGTGATAATAATGGTACTGGTCCATAATTTTATACACTAGCTGAGAGAATCATCGTAAAAAAAAACAACGAACAACACACAACTAATGCTCAATCTATGCATCACATGTGTGTCATAACTCATAAGAACCAAGATACCTAACTTTGTAATCTTAGTGTAATGTAAAGAAAATAAATTGCAAGGTTCACAACAAACAAAAGGCAGGGCAGCATAATACCCAGTTAATATAGCATAAAGAACTTACTTCGGGCACAGCCAATCGCCCTTCTTCATTTCAGTCACAGTTGTTTCTCCACCTTTTCCAGCTGAGACCCGAGATTTCACAACTGATTGTGTGCCCTTGTCAGAAAGTTTGGTCAATGATTCCTGCTTGCTAGAAGTTTGAAATACAGGTTTAGGAAGAGATGGATCAATTGTTGTGTCACTAAGCATAGTAAGCTCTGAAAGCAGCTTTCTTGAAGATTCTTGCACACCCCCATCAACAGAATTTTCTCCTGAAAGGCTGGTTGGATCTATTGCATAATTTAGCAGTATGCGCACCACATCAACGGTACGAGCTCCTTCCTCAGCCTTTGGAATGACATAAGCTTTATCACAGGATCCACGTAATTTGCAAGCACTGCATGCCTGTATTAAAGCACAAAATATTGAGTGTGTTCTTGTGAGGTGAAAGTAAATCTTGAGTAAAGAAAGCAACATGTTATATACTTATATGTAAAGAAAATCAAGTCCGTTAAAGGGAGAAAAGCATGTTAAAAAAAAAAAGAACAGTTTAACTTACCTCTCCTTCGTCAACCTGCACAAATTCTCTCAGCCTTTTTGCAGAATTGACAGCCTTTCGGAAAATATTAGGACAGCCGCACTCAACAATAGCTTGAATATCATGCTTTGGAAGGGAGCTGCGACAATAATCCAGTCAAATTAAATTCCAATCAAGCAACAAATATATCAAACTTGCAAAAGTAGTAGGCGCAAACAGTCCAAAGAATCGGTTACTGATCATAATCATCGCCGATAACCATGATCCTGAGTCCTAACGTTAATTTATATATGGCTTCTCTAGATAAAATGTTAAACTTATGTTAATCAAATAGCAGCCATTGTGAAGGGAGTTTATGCTCCAAGACGTGATCATCAACAAGTGCTCAGCAAACACGCTAGGGCAGAAATGCAGCAGAAATTCTTTGGCTTACTAACTAAAATGCAGAAAGCAGACAAATCTAACACTGCATGGCATGCAAATGGGCCTCCCAGAACATTAGGAAGAACTATTGGTTATTGTTATTGGAAGCCTGTTTCAGGAGCAGACCAAAGCCCAAATTAGCAATTCTTGCTGCGTTCTCACTCAGCCACCGACATGATCATTCGCATAGCCTCCAACGATTCGAAGAGCTATGCATTCTAAATTCTCATTAACGAGAAACATCGCTGACTACGCAAAGTATGTGACAAAATAAAGTCCAATTCATGCACAAAAAGCAAAGCACGACAGAAATACAAGGCATCCATCCCACGGTTCCCAACCTGAGGAGATCGAAGCGCTCGCGCGCGAACTTGAGGCACGCGTTCTTCACCCTGTTCAGATCCCTGAAGGGATAAAGGTCGGCCGAGGCCACGGCGTCCACCTCCGCCGCCGCCTCCCCATCTCCGACGGCGCCCTCGGCAGCATCCCGACCGAGGGAGGGGGCGGCCCGTTCGAAGTACCCCTTGGCCCGCAGCTTCATTAGGAATTCGCCCCACTCAGGCCATGGGTGGCCTGCGGAGGCGGAGGCAACGGCAGAGTCGGGGACATCGACCGCTGAGGGGGCGGCGGCGGCTGAGCAGAAGCGGAGGGAGAGGAATGGCCCGGGGACTGGCGGTAGGGAGGAGGTGGAGGCGAGACGGTAGGAGCGCAGCAGGAAGGAGGAGCTCAGGGTGAGGGCTAGTAGCTTGGAGCAGGAGGCCATGGTGGATGGGTACGATAGTATTGGGGAATCAGGTGAGCATGGAGGCGGGGCTTGCTGGGTGGGAGAGGAGAGGGGAATGGATAGAGTAGGGTTTAAGGGCTTAAGAGTATTTTAGGTTTTTCTTCCCGGCTGGTGCCGATGATTTTTTTTTCTTAATACAGGCATTTGTATGAACCATTTGAATACCAATAAATTGTTTATAAAAGGTTATTTCGATAAACCACTTTAAAATATCGATGAAGAAACTATCCTATTTATTTGTTTGAAAGAAATCATAAATCATATGCTAAAAAACGTGGCCTTAGACTTCATGCAATATTGTTTGATTGATGTAGCTATAGGCAATTGAGCATCTTACGATTAGTCGATTATACCTGGCTAAATAGATGGGGTCAACCGTGCCCGCTCGAGGCATAATATTGTTGGCTCGGCTCAGGCATGGCACAGCATGAATAGTAAACAGTGGGTCAGCCCAAATAGTACACAGAGTAACTCTCGTATGATAGTGTAGTAAAATTACTTACGGTTGACAGTAAAATTACTTGTATTAAGATTACTGCACTCCTCTAAATGCGGATGGGTAACATGGCAGTAAATTTATTTGTGACTGACAGTAAAATTACTTGCGACTCACAATAAAATTAGCAAGCCATCAATAGTCCGTTTGGCTACCCCTCTCTGTGTCGTGCCTGGATCAGAGCCTCGAGAGGGCAAGTATGTGGGCCGACATGGTAACTTATTCGGGTCAGTCGTATCGGACCTACTCGGGGCGTACTCTATCCAGGCAGTGTCTTGCCGTGCCAAGCATACATAACAAATTCTTGTGAGAGATTGCAAAGTGCTCAATTTCTCATGGACCGTCTGATCATAATCCACGCTTGAGATCAAAGCCTTCGTTGAATAAAGGCTTTGGCGCTAGATGCTAATAATGGAATGGAACAAGGGTTTATCAGGAGTGCGCCAGGGCCATGGGTCAAGTCTTGGAAGGAATTCGCATTGCTACATAATGTGCGGAAGAGCCTATTACTCTCGAGTTGAACTACACATTTATCATGAAATCAACTAAAGTCCAATACTACTGTGGGACCATCAGGGAGATATTTATACGCGCATGAAGTGATATTATACTGCTACGGCTATTTTCGTTCTCACATTTTTCATCAGCAAAAATCCTAGCCTCAGGCCTTGTGGTGTTCAAATAAGTCGTGTCGAGCAACCGGTCCACAGGCCATTACTACAAAGCATGGTCCATGGTATGGCATGAGGCGAGTCGGGCTAGACCGGCATTGCACGAATGGGCAGGCCGTGCCAGGGCCACCACCCCGGTCTAGCGTGTTGGCACGGCACACACAGTGTTGGACGGGGCATGGCATGGCATGGGCACAGTCCAGCACAGCACGACCCATGCGGCAAAAATCTTTGATGCACCAGAATCCTACGAAAGATCAAGCTCTAAATCGTCATGTGCTGTAGCAATTTATACCAGGGCCTATGGAGAACTATCAATCTTTCTGAGCAACGATCCCATGTCTCACCATACAGATAACTTCAATATTTTGGATTGGTGGCGAGAGCACAAGCTAACATATCCGGTGCTATCTATACTAGCGCGGGGATGTGATAACCGTTCCTATCTCGATGGTTTCTTCTGAGTCTGTTTTCAGTTTTTCTGGAATAAATATTAAAAGAGAGAAGAACAAGATTCACGAGTGAAATAGTGGAAGTACTTTTTACAATGAAAAACTAGAAACAAGCTTATGTATGAGCTCAACACTACATGCTGGATATGGAGTTAGAACACGTGTTTAATAATATCTATCTAGATAGTGGTGAAGGCAGTTAAGACACCAACAACACTGATGATTCTTAAAGCATCTATGTATATATTTTACTTTTTTATTTTTACCTGTAATGCTGAGCTACATGTTGTACTCTTTTTTCTTTATTAATGTTTTCTCAACTTGTGTTTTTTACTTAGGAAAGTTTTTAATGAGACAGACATTTTAACATTAATAAAGCTTATTATTATATTTCTACAATATATTGGGCCTTTTCTATATTTTTTTTATAATTTATTGTGTTTTTTCTATCATTTATACAATTCATTGTGTCTTTTCTAATTCTATATATTTTTTGAACTATTACATTTTTTTTGAAATTTTTTTGGGCCAAACAGGGCCAGCTGGGCCGAATGGGTTAGTCGTGCCTACTGGCCCACCAGGCTAAATAGACCTGGCACAGCATGAACCCCCTCTAGGCCACTGCCTCGGCCCATGGACCAGCATGTCATCACCCATTCATGCTGACGGGCTAAACGGGTTGTACCTAACGGACCTGAGCCGAATTGGGCCTGTGCCATACCGCCTATTTGGGCATGGCTACATGCCCCCATCACTCCAACTAGCCAAAGAAACAAATTGTTGCCAAAGAAAATTTAGACGAACTACAGTCGTGGCATGTGGATCACTCCTGCCCGCCTCGCCCCGCTTATTAGGATAGGCACACACGCGTGCACATTTAGTGAAAACGTACGTGTCGTGCTTCATAAAGTCTAGATGTCTTTACAAAAATTTTAAGTATGTGTTAGGAGATGCGCACACATGTGTGTGCATGTGGTGGTGCGAATGGGATGTGAGTTATGTGTGCGTTTGCCTTAGAGCAAGTCCAATAATGGTCTTATAGCCAAGCTAGTCAGCATTTTTGCTGATGTGGAGGAGAGAGATGAGAGCTTGGCTCTTATGCAAGCAACAAGCTGGGCACGGGAGCCTATGCAGTGGTGGGCTCAGATAATAAATGTATGTGAGGAGGAATAGGAAAGAGAATGTGAGATATGGTAACACATAATAATAAAAACCTTTTGTAGACAAATAGAAGACAAATTATTGTATAACTTGACTCTTATAACTTGACTTATAGCCAAACACTGCTCTATTATTGGACTTGCTCTTATACCCTCTAAAAAAGCCCACCACACCTAAAGCAGACAACACTATGGACACAGAGCATATAGCTATTGAAATCAGATGACCACGAAGCATAGTTATTAAAATCGGATCGAACCAACGATTTGACCAAAAATAGAACCAAAATCTAGTTCGGTCTAGTTTTGCTATTGGATCAATTGTACAACTAAGCCCCTTTGAACCGGAGATCAAGGAATCAGGTGGAACTCAGGACGTGCGCATAGAGGGCTTTAGGATCATCCTGCTGACCAACTGAGCAAGTTTATTGATATGATTGTAGAAAACTAACAAGAAACTAATAGCACACTAGTAGTGTGCCTGTGCTAACGCTACGGTAAAATACAAAAGAAGATAAAATTTGTAAAAAAATAAAACGAGCAATCAGATTCATTAAGATTCACGTCTTATATATTGTATAACCAAATATTTTTGTCACAAAATGAATGTCACATAAATACGTGACCGGTCGGAACCACGCAATGCTCAAATGTGGTCGTACGCCTTCGGATCACCTTCGATCTTTCTCTAATGTGGTCGTAGCCTTCTTTGACCACGCTCAGCGACTTTACAACGTGGTCGTATCCATAGTCCATACGACCACCCCAGTGGTCCATACGACCACCTCAAAGCTTGCTACGACCATCACAAGCCACTACGACTCTACCGCACAAAGTCTAGACCCAAACGACCGCTCTGTTGCACCAAATAGAGAAACACTCGAGCTCACCAAAGACTTCCCACAGTCTACGACCGCACACGCATCGCTACGACCACCACGTAGCTTGCTACGACTTACAAGCCAAGCAATGCTCAAGGTCCTACGACCTCATCCCAAGTCGTTACAACCGATTCAAAAAGGCTACGACCAAAACCAGAGGTTCCATCGTGGTCGAACCCCGTTCAGACCACGTACACCGGATATCATCGTGGTCGAAGCCCTTCTGACCACTTACGAGTGCTTCCGACCGCGCACGAGCCCGTCCGACCACATATGACCAGCTATGACTTCCCCCAAGCGCTTCCGATCGCAATCCAGCACTTCCGACCACGCGCTAGATAGCGCACGAGGACATTTTTGAAGGTTGCTGATTGCAAGTCTGCTAAATTGTGAGTGCATAAAGCCCCTTCTGCATAACTCATTATGGCCCAAGGACTATAATTATTTTTTTTAGAATTCTCACTAAAGATCTGTTCTAACGCTAATTATTTTTACTGTTTAGGTATGGCAATGTTAGTTATGTAGATGAGAGGCATCGGCACAGATATGAGGTCCGTATATTAATATTTGCCACTAAGTAGTTGTCCATGTAAATGCTATGAAATCTGATGTCTTATCTTATAGTCTCTTGATTCTTTCTTGCTTGCTCACTTTCTGCTTCTAGTAAAGTTGGACTGAAACATTGCCATTCACAGGTGAATCCTGATATGGTGCCAGCGTTTGAAAATGCTGGACTTCAATTTGTTGGCAAAGATGAGACTGGAAGGAGAATGGAGGTCTGACTAAAACTTGAGGCTTGCTCGAACAATTTTCATTTTTGCCAAAGCTGCCTCTTGATCAATTTGCTATTTCTAGATAATCGAAATACCCAATCATCAATATTTTGTTGGTGCACAATTCCATCCGGAGTTCAAGTCAAGACCTTCGAAACCTTCTCCGCTATTTGTGGGTAAGCTGTTGAATAATCTCCAGCTCACAATTTTGCTGTCTGTTTGCTTGTGCATAAACTTTTTTATTGTACTTTGTATTGTAAACAAGTGCCCCTGGAGCTACATGTTAATCCTCATTTGTATTTCTGCAGGACTTATTGCTGCCTCATCTGGGCAACTTGATAGGGTGCTACAAGGCTGCTGCAATGGCCATGCTATTCCTGCTAAACATCTTTTAAGCAATGGTTCTTACGCATCTACAGTACACCAAAATGGGCATGCAAAGAAGCTTGCCAATGGTCTTTCAAACGGAACATACTATGCCAATGGCAATGGCGTCCATGCCTAGTGCTTCAGTAGGTGGCCCAAGGATTTGCTTCCTTTTACATTTTTGCAGTTCTTTTTTGTGTCAGTTTTGTCGTGGCTGGTCAACTATCATGGTCTCTCGAGGAAGAAAAAGTTCTTGTGCTCGATGCGGACTGTCTGCAGGGGATGGTGCTCGTTCGGTGGTTTTTTAGCGAAGGAACCGAGCTGGATCTCTTTGAAGGCGTGAGATAGTGGTTTGCGTGTTCTCGACCCTTTTCTGTAAGCCAAGAGAACAGAAGTGGGTAATGAGAGTTTCCATGCTGTACATCTGAAAAGAAGAAATGCTGAATGCTTTGATTGTTCTTATTTAACATAGATTTTGAGTGAGTTCTAAAGCTGGTGCTGAAAAATGCTGCGATGGAAGAGAGAATTTCGGTGTTAGGCAGTCTGTATGTGGACACAGCTTTTGTGCTTTTGCACCAATAAGTTAATGCTTTGCATGATTGTACTAGTCTGCCTTGTTATTCTGCATGATGATCAGTTAAGTGTACCACAATTCTGGTACCTGAAACTCGCTGTATGATGTGTGTGCTTTTTCAGGAAGAGTTTTTTTGAGTTTTCGCTAACTTGGAGTTGAGGCTATGGGTTGCTGCCTCATTTTCTTGCCCTGTCGTTTGGCATAGTTCTGCCAATTGACTGACGCTTCGACTAAATTTCAGCTCAAGTTGAAATAGCTTTGGATTGACCGTCTTTGTTCTTGTTTATTTGACCGTCTTTCTAAACCCGTGCATAGATTCAGTCTGCTATAAACACAGGACGTGTTATAGTTAAATCGGGAGAAGTGGTGCATATCAGCACAGTTTGATTTTGGATAAGAGATGACACTGTCAACAGTTTTCTGGATTTCGCATGGCACAACAATACACTGACGATCATTCGTACAGTCGGTATATATTCTCTACGGTTCAACCAAATGAAAGAACTGAATGGATATTACACTTTTTATGTCAATAGTCCTACTCCGAAGCCCTAACTCCTAACCACTGAATATCATATACAATTCGAAAACAAAGAGCACGATGTTTGAGACAGGAAAGGTTTAGTACAGCGCAAGCCATGATTTTTCTGATCAAAGCCTGCTAATTGCTATACCCGAAGGCAAAACAAAATACCACACAGGTAATCGAGCAAAACACTTCTGAAAACAAAATTCCAGCCCATCTAAATCCAATCTGTGAATCAATACGCTGAAGAAAATGTCCCAGTCAAGTCTTATAAAACTAACCACTATGAAAACAAAGACTAATGTATCGGCAATTCTGTGCCAGCTTAGCCGGAATCCTATAGTCATACTCGAGGGATGCCATCAAAATACCTGCAAGGCACACCAACTTCGTCTGCGTTAATTTCGCACAAGAGAATGGAACAATATTCCACATCATCACAACATATTTCTGAGGTACTGGTTTTGATCATTTTACTTGTTTAACATACCTAATGGAATTGCACATAGATAAGACAATGTTGTCCATAATCCATAGTAATAAAAGTATGGTTAGGTGTATTTTGCAAATTCAAACAATTCGTCCATCTGTGCAAAACCTATTATATGCACAGCCATTCTGTCAGTCAAGGTTTGCGACATATTCAAACATAAGCTTCTCCTATTCTTCTCTGAATTCAAATGAATTCTTGCAAAACTGATACCAAAAACTCAAGCGTACGTACCTCTGAACAATACCGCAACAATCCAACATCAACACCACTTCATAGTTCATAGATGCAACTCCCCTATATATCTATATGCACACCCATTCTATCAGTGAAAGTTTGCAACAATCTTGTGGCGAATTATATATGTTTGTATGCACATGAATAGTCAATGGCACTTCGCAGATGCTGCCCTGAATCATTACACACATGTATATGTATACTTATACGTGTGTGTGTATGTGTGTGTTTGTGTGTGGACCCAGGCAACGACTTAGGGATCTGATCACTACAATGTATGGCGGAGAATGACTGGAAGGTGTAAGGATAAGGGACAGAGTGATGCAGGTTAGAAGGATGATATGCAAATTTTTTTATTTTTAAATTAAACATGAACAGGAATGACAAACAGTAAATAAGAACAAGAACATAAATAGTAAATAAGAATCTTAATGGTAAACAACAGTATTTAAGAACTAAAAGATATAAGAATATATAGAATGATAGAACATATGTAAGAATATAACCTTAATACTAAGCGAAGAGGATGTGGCCCTCGGAGATGAGCAGTAACCAGCAAGTCAGTACGCAGCCAGTTTCTAAATGTGATTGCCGGTTTAACTAAGATGTGAGCACGTGCACGTCGGAGGAACAAGAACACGAAGGAATTGCCTTCTGGTCGGCAGTAACCAAGTTCTTCAGCCAGTGGGGACGGGAAGAGAAGCAAAAAAGTTTACTCATCACTGCAAGCCAAATACATCATGTGCATCGTGGTTTAAGTACCAAGATAGAAATAGAATTGCACTTCATCGTCCAAAACAGCTAGTAAATTGTAATCGTCGCCGATATGATTATTGGGAAAACAAAATTAAGAGATTGATCATTACAGCTAGATATCACACCACATCCGAACACTACGATGCGATCCAGCAATACGACCTCCCAACGAAAAAAAAGAATGCCACTCTTTTTTGGTCTTACCACGACTGCAATTGCTGCAACAGCTCACGCGGCCGTCGCCGCCGGCTGCTCGTCGTCCTCATCCTCCTTGCCGGCGCAGAGCAGCCCGGCCGCCTCCTCGAGCTCCTTCCACGGCCCGTTGAACTGGTCCGGGAACTTTTTGCGCAGACCGACGACCACCCGCCTCGCCGCCCGCCCCTTGCCGGCCTCCTTGAGCCCGCGCACCAGCGAGCACACCGTGCCGAGGTCCGCCACCTTCCGGTGCTTCACCCCCTCGTAGAACACGTCCTCCGCCTCCGCCCACCTCCCCGCCCCGCACAGCGCCCCCACCACGCACGTGTACGTCGCGCAGTCCGGCGCCGACTTCGCCGCCGTGCTCCCCTCCCCCTGCTCCTGCTCCTGCAAGCTCCTGTACACCTCCACCGCCTCGTCCACTCTCCCGTGCCGCGCCATGGCCCGCATCAGCGCGTTGTAGGAGACGACGTCCGGCCGGAAGCCCGCCTCCTTGCGCATGGCCCGGATCAGCTCCTTGACCTCCTCCACCGTGCCGTTGGTGGACTTGTAGGTGATCCTGACGTTGTACGCGGCGGCGTCGGGGGCGATGCCGTGGTCGTCGACCATGGCGCGCCACAGCTCCTCGGCGCGGTGCGGCTGGTGCTGCTTGTAGAAGGAGTCGATGATGGCGGTGTAGAGCTGGAGGGAGGGCGGCGACTGCCCCTGGAGAAGGTGCAGCGCGGAGTCGGCGCCGGAGGTGAGGCAGAGGGATTTGGCAAGGATGGAGTCCGTGGCGGCGTCGCGCGGGGCAGAGGGGTGCGCGGCGAGGAGGGAGGGCACGAGGCGGGCGAGGCGGCGGCGGCGGAGGAGCGGGCCCAGGAGGGCGTTGAGGTGCGCAGCGGTGGGCGACGGGATGGTGGAGAGAAGCGCGGAGGCGCGGTCGGGGAGGCCAAGCGAGGAGAGGGCAGAGAGCGCGGCGACGGGGCGGGACGGGAGGAGCGGCGCGAGGGCAGCGTCGATGTCGTCCAAGCGGCGGCTGAGCGGGGGAGGAGGAGGAGCGGGGGAGACGGAGGCGGAGGAGGAGCGAGGGCGGAGCGGATCGGGCGGAAATTTCGCGAGTGGGGGGAGATCAGAGAGAGGAGAGCGGGACTGCAGAGGAGAGCGGGATGCGGGAGGGGTACTGCAGATCCATTGAAGGATGATCGTCGGATATAGTTGAGTAAGGAGAGAGAATGGAGGAGAGTTAATCTGATGCGCACGTTTTTAGGATGGTGTATTTCTAGGTGCATATTGTGGTGTGGATGTAGTTAAAGTCATGACTGTGGAGCAGGTAATTGTTGGGTGAATGTAGGATAATTTTATTAGTTTAGATAGGACCAGCGGTCTGACGTCTAACTGCCGGTTAAACTGATGAACCGACGACGAACCCTTTAGAATCATCTATGCTGACCAACTGAGCAAGTTTGTCGATGTGGTTGTAGAAAACTAATAACATCATATTACGCCCCGCGGGATGCCTGCGCGGGGAGCGCTCCCACGTCAGCCCGCGCCCGCGCTCCGCCCGCCGCGTGGACGAGGAATCTGCGTACGGTCGGGAGAACTTTTTTGCAAAAAAAACCCCTGTATTTTTCTGAAATTACGTAAAGGTCCTCGGTTATCGCGAAAAGGTCCCTGCCAGTTTTTTTAGCCCCTCCACTTTGCAGGATAATGCCCTGCGATTTTCTAAATTATGCACGGGACCTCGTAAAGAAATTAATAGCATGCAGGACCGACGGTCTCACGTCTGATCACCGGTGAACCTGGTGAACCGATGAACCAGGAGGCTGAGCGGGTCCACGGCCGCTCCGGTTTCCGTAACCATGGCACAGAGGCACGAACGGGTTGAACGCGCATGTGGGGCAAGCGGGCCCTCCTCCCAGCGCGTGCAGCTGCAAGCGCAAACCCCACCCCACCGCGCAGCGGCTCAAGGCCACAGAACCCACGAATTCCGGCCGACCCAACCCAATCCAATCGATCTCCACGTCCCGTCTAGCCGTCTCCATCCCACCACCTCCCCCAACCCCCCCCCCCCCTGCCCGTCCGGCCGCGCCGCGACCCAATCCCACGCCTCGCTCGCAGGCAGGCCTCGCTCGATCCGTGCGCGCCATGGCCTCGGACCAAACCCTACCACTCCCAGTACTCCCCGCCCCGTCCAACCCTGACCAGATGCCGACTCCGACCGCACCAATCGCGAACCCGACCCGGCCATCCGCGGCGCGCAAGCTCCCCGTCAAGCGCCGCTCCCCGCCGCGGCCGTCCTCGCCCTCCTCCTCCCCTGCCTCCTCCGACCCCCTCAAGGAGCAGCAGCACCAGCCGCCGTTCAAGTTCCAGCGCATCTGGTCCGAGTCCGACGAGCTCCGCTTCCTGCAGGGCCTCCTCGGCTGCGGCGCGCAGGGCCTCGTCTTCCCGCGCGATCTCAACGTCTTCTACGACCGCTTCTCCGAGTCCATGCCCCAGCCCTACACCCGCTCCCAGCTCTCCGAGAAGCTCCGCCGCCTCAAGAACAAGTTCCGCAACGTCTCCGCGCGCGTCGCCAGGGGGCTCGACCCCGCCCGCCTCGCCCCGCACGACCGCGATGTGCTACACCTCTGTTCCAGACTCTGGGACCCCGCCAACGCCGCCACATCGCCCTTCGCGGCCAACGCCGGCACGTCCGGGAACAAGCGCCGCCGCGCCAACCCCAGGGGTGGCGCTGCCGCCCCGCTCGCTCTCCCGGCCCCCTCGGGGGATAGCAACTCCCATGACTACAATGGGATTAGTTCGGGGACTCCGGGCGCGTTTCCGGATGGGAGCAGCGAGGATATGATGTATCTTGAGCAGGAAAGCGCACCCCGTTATGATATCGAAGGTGCCACCCTTGTAGCCGACGGCATCCTTGATGGGATCACGAAGGAGCAGCCTGAGACTGTAGCTTCTCTCCCTAACATTGGGGATAATGGAGTTGGCAATGAGAATGGAAACTGCAAGGTGGTGGTGCCATGTAGCAATGAGCATCACATGGCAAATGCCGTGCTGGATTTATTTGAGGAGTGTGTGAAGGAGGCCAAGGCCAATGGGAGCACTGAGCACAGCGAGCTTGCAAACCGGTGGAGGGTGCAGAGAATCGATGAGCTTGATGCGCTGAGCCGGAGGCTCAGGTTGCTCATTGAGGATGCTGCAGCGGCTGGGAAATAAGTGAGATATTGGTGATTTTCGTGATGTGCTTCCCTCCTTTGCCGCATTTGTATAGAAACTAGGTTATTATGCTATGCTTTTGTAGTGCCTCACTCAGCTTGGGCCTTGCTTTAGCTGGTCTATTCTAATTTATGCCTATGTACATCGCTACGGGTATTGTTGTTTAGTTTATCGTTTCAGCAGCATAATATTATGTGATTCCAGCATTGTTGTTTAAATAGCCTCCTGCTGTTGGTATTATTTTTAATTGACGTTAACGATAACTAGTTCATGTAGCTTCAGCCATTTCACCTTCTTAGAAGCTGTTGTAACTTATAAGCTGTGAGAGAATGACATTATGTTTCCTTGTGATTCTCAAGCCACTTTTATTCTGGATGCCTTTTCTTAACCCACCTTAATGCAATTTCTACTATCGCTCTACTTTAATGTCTGAATTCAACCTGCTATACTGAGATTGAGTTGTCAACATTAATGCATAAAATGTTGTAGCTTGTCAAAAGATGCTGGCATTATCGGAGCTATTAATCCTGAATGAAGACTATACATGCACAAAAATTAGCAATATTCATCATGGAAGTTTGGGTTTTTCATTTGGCTGTCATATGATCGTGCTGTACACTTTAGCAGTGATGTTGTGCAATATTGGTGTCATGGCAAGAATAGACAAACTTTGTGTTCTAGCTAATTGTGTGTGCTGATATGGCAGTTCATTTTGATGAAGATTTTGTATTTGAGTCTATTTTTTCGAGTCATTTATTGGGTGACCAATTTTCCCCCCTTCCTATACTGGTGAAAGAGAACAAGGCCTATACTGGTGAAAGAAAACAAGGTAGATAAACATCTGCGGCAGGCCTATCCCACTTGTATGTTCTTATCTTACTAGTTACTATTGTACAATGTTTTCATTAGTAGCTTATTTATAGAAGCAAATTTTGTTTTCAGTGAAAGCATTATGTCTTTGCCGATAGTAATCGGATAGCAAATTTCAATATGCCCCTTTTGCTGTATGCCCTATTGCTTGGTGATGTGATGCTGGTGGTCATTATCTGCATGTTTGATCGGGCTCTAGGTGCTTGCACGAGTTAATTACATTTCTGCTGAGAAACAATTAAGCCCAACAAAATACCTGGTGAGCATCAATTCTAGAATCAGAATATAAGTAAATTGATGCATCAATATCCTAATATGACTTCCATCCAACATCGGAATGGCTGTGTATTGTAATTGCAATAACTAACATAGATACGGTTTTTAAGTGTCTGGTTTGAACTGAAGCATGTTGTAGTTAGCTTAAAGGTAGCAGATGTGAAACTTTAAATCTGTTTTGCTCATTTCGTTTTAGGATGTATGGTAATACAATTCATTTGCTACCACTGTACTAGACCCATAGTTATTGTTAGATCCCGCATGACATTAGAGGAATGCTGCAGTAAAGGCTAATTTTGTCCTGTTTAGAGAAATAACATCATACTTCATACATATGTATGTTTCCACGCTAATTGGAAGCATATCTTTCTGAGTGCTGTGTTGTTTGTAAGTTGTAACTAGGCCCTTCATTTCAGGCAGGATGTCAGTTTGTATGGCAGTATTTCGTGATGTAATGTTGTGAATCGATTCTTCATTAAAATGGTGCTCCGGGAGATTTTTTGCAGATGTGTATTACATGAACATATGTTTTTGAGATTTGTTGCAACAATGGTTCATTTAATTTTTGGATATTTTCTCAAAAGGTCGGCACATGTCCAATGCTAAACTGAATGTTTTCTTTTTTTTTTTTGCATAATGCGTTTTGATATTTTTGGATTCCTGGTTGAATATATTTCTGTATAATTATACTGATTGCTAATTCCGTGTGGTGGCGATGATGTTTTTGCAGATCCAGATCTAACCTTTCGTTATAGCACTAGTTACTATGCACTGAAATGTGTAGGTTGGTTTCCTAAAGGAAATGTAGTGGTATTTTGGATGTTGGAGACAAGTAAGAATACTCTATAAAAGAAACATGGGCAGAGCATCATGGTCCAGAACTTCAGATAACTATTTACAAACATGTTCTGTTACATTGTAGACAAAAGCACATTGTAGACAAACACGGCAGTTGATTTTGTTGGTGCTCTATAAGCAAGGTGCATGACCAATAGCATAAACTTTTCTTGTTGGATATAAGCAAGGTGCACACCATGCAATCAAATTATCAAAAACAGAGGTTTTGAACTACAGTTGATGATCTTGCTCAAAATTCCCTCGATAAATCAGTCCGTGGATCGTCCCAATTATGTCATGCATGTAAGTTTCTGGGATTAGCTTGTGTGCGTGTTGTATATCCACTTGAATTACTGAAGTAGGATAAGCAGCTGTCCTGACTCTAGTACCTGGAAATCTTGGATTAGTTTAGCTTTATTTGAAGCTGTAATGTACTGTATGACCGTTATCTGGTCCTGCGCCGGCTGTAGTTCTGTATCCGAATTTCTGAAATGCCCCATTTGTACATCCAACCGGACGTCCGACGTCTAGCTAAGAAGTAATAGCACAATATGCAAGGGTAGGATACGAATCTATTCCTATGTTACCATCGCTAGTCATACCGTCCCTTATGCCTACTACGACTACAACAGTAGCATTCTATAAGGAATGGTTTCAAAGTCCGAAGTACGAAATTCATTAACAAGAGGATGATCCACAAGATGTAGCACCGAACTTGCCATGTTCTTTGGACTTAGTCGTTGTTTTTTTTTTTTGCTGTATTTTTTTGAGATGACGGCGTATGGTGAAGACAAGGATGACCTATATAATTTTAGGCTCGAAAAGCAGTTTGAAAAGAAAACTCTATTTATTTTGACTTTTAGAAAAGCTGGAACCAAAACCCTAGGCCTGCTCTAAAGGGCTGAGCTCTATCTTTTGTCTTTTTTGCGTAGACTTTTTACTATAGCGGCGGTTAGTTTTTTATGAGTAAAAAAATAGTGAAAATTTTAGAAAAATTGAAAAACACTACTAAGGGCCTGTTTGTTTTGGCTTTTCTTTTGGCTTAAAAGCAAAAAAGCTTAAGCCTAAACAAATAGAAGACTTTTCAACTAGGCTTTTGAAAAAGCCAAAAGTATGTTATAACTAAAAGCCAAAAGCCAGTTTTAAAGAGCTTTTTTGGCTTTTGCGGAATAGAAATAATGCTTTGCCACTGAAGTTCAAAATATTTACGCACAAAATGCCATTGGTATATAATCCTCCCATCCCTTCGTTTGCGCCGCTTCGGGTTCTTTCGTTTCCCCCAAATCCTCCCGATATCCCTCCCACCGCCCTTCGCTCGCTCCTCAACCGCGCCCTCCGCCGCCTCTCCAAGCCGCGCCCCCACGCCGCGCTCCGCCTGCTCCTCCTCATGCCGCGCCTGCCCGTCTCCCCCGACCACTTCTCCTTCCCCTTCGCGCTCAACGCTGCAGCGTCGCTCCGCCTCCTCCCGCTCGGCGCTTCCTTCCACGCCCTCGCTCTCCGCCTCGCGCTCTTCCCCGCCCGCCTCCCCATCGCCAACGCGCTCGTCGACCTCTACGCCAAGTGCAACGACCTTCCCGCCGCCCACGCCGCGCTTGCCGACATCCCGGTCCCCGACGCAGTCTCGTTCAACTCGCTCCTCTGCACACACGCCCGCCTCGCCTCAGTGCCCGCCGCCGAGTCCCTCTTCGCCTCCATGCCCTCCAGAACCCAGGTCTCCTGGAACGCCATGGTGGTCGTCTACGTCAATGCCGGCGACGTCACTTCCGCCCGCCGCGTGTTCGATGAAATGCCTACCAGGGACTCGACCTCGTGGTCAGTGCTGATTGTAGGGTACTGTAAGTGTGGGTCGATGCAGAGCGCGCGAGAGCTATTTGATAAGATGCCAGCAAAGAATCTTGTGGCGTGGACATCGATGATTAATGGGTATGCACAGAGTGGGCGGCCAAAGGCGTCACTTGCGTTGTTTAGGGAAATGGAGGCTGCTGGGATTGAGCCTGATGCAGCCACCATGGTGGAGGTTATTTCTGCTGCATCGCAGATTGGCAGCATGGAGTTGGCTGGGTGGGTTGGAACTTATGTCAACAGAAAGAGGATTGAAAGGAATGAGAATGTGCTTACAGCACTTGTAGATTCCTTGATGTCTGTAAGATCATAGATAGTAGGATAACTCATATTTATATTGCAACATGTATCTTTATATGCAACTCATATTTATATGCAACTCATATTCCTTGATAATGTGTCTGGTTGGATTTGGATATGTGTCTCAGCAGTAGCGCAGAAAGATCATGAAAATCGTGTTGAGAGCTTCAATTTTTTCCAGATGAATTTGCACATGGATCCACATAGTAGTCGGAATGGTAATAAGGGTATTTCAGACTTTCTGGTAATAAGCTACACCATTCAATCCATCAAAAAGTCAGGATACCAAATAGCCTAACTTAGCTTAAAAGCAGTTTGCTTTTAAGCTGCTTAAGCCAAAAAGCTGGCTTTAAGCTATAAGCCAAAAAGCCTAAGCCTAAACAAACAAGCCCTAAATCTTTTGGGACAATGCAAAAGAATAAAAAGAAAAAACAAAAAAAGGCTAAAAGCCCAAAAAACCAAAGTTTAAAAGCCAAAAGCTCAAGCTAGAGCGGAACAGGACGTAAGAGTACTTTGTCAGGTCTTCATATAGCCATCCTCCCTGCTCTTTAGATCTTGGTCAGGACTCAAGACCATTGCGACTTGGTATTAGTTTTTCCGTTGTGGAAGGTAGAACCGTAGGACCATTTGATGACAGCATGGCCTTCGCATCACTTATCCAATGACTCACACGTTACTTGTTCAAAACTTCAAATTATTCTTAGCAATTGCACTTGGTATTTCTCTTTTCTTCTTTCAAGTGGTACAGTTCTGTACCGTTCTGCAGTGAACCATCTTCAATGTGAGTGTGTACCAGTCGATGCAATTTGGGACAACATGGTTCAAGACCTTTGGTTGATTGCATGTTTTGCAAAGACATTGAACTTTCTGTTAAAAATGCTTTTAGCTGTAACTCTAAAGAACTAAGCATCACAAATTCAGTTGGTAGTACTGGGGTGCTGGACAAATACCACTTCATGATAGCTTGACTGCTAAATTAACCTAGAGCTTGACATGGCTTTTCTTGTTTTGGCTATCCTTTTTTTGCCTGGGCTAACACGTGCACGCACTACCATCGTAATCATGTACTATCACGACATCATTCCTTGATGAAAACCATACATTTTTTCTCTCTCTCGAATCATTCTGACTTTAAAACTCCAACATAATTCTGCATTTAAATTAATCAGAATGCGGATTCTTCTGGTTCTGGGATTGATGATGATGATTTGGGGATTTTCTTGGTGGGGGTACGTGCGAGCAAAGTAAGGAGGAGCTTTAGAAAGCTAAACGTCGGAAAGCTACGGATAAAGCCATACTTAGCACTTGTCACCCCTAGATGGATAGCCGAAAGCACAAACTATTCTTAGGGGCTCAACACCTCACATCCATTTTGTTCAAACCTGATTCTTATTAGGCTAAGATCCCGCTCATTTCAGATTCAGCTTCTGACTTTTGACTTATTTTTCGCTATTTATAAATTTTGTCTTTTCTGAACTTTTGGTTTTTTAAACTTTTTTGCTGGTTCTTTTTTCCCGTATTCGTTCGTGTTGTCCGTAATGAGCTAACATTTTTTTATATTTTATTTTTTTAATTTAATTACGCTAAATAAGTCACCTTCAGTTACAGTAAAATTTTAGCTGCTACAATATAATTTCAGCCATAAGCCACAGCTTTTCAGCCCAACCGAACGGAGCCTAATTCTATTAACATTTTCCTTTTTATTCACTTCTTATTATGTTATGGAATGGTTTGCGTGAGGATATCATCTTGGGAAAAAGTAACTAATTTGCATTGCTAAACGATATTGTTGTTTATTTATGTGTTTGTGTTACTGATTTTTACTTGAACATGACCTTTTCTTAAGATCAATGAACAAGGCAAAGCAAGTTTTTTTTAAACAAGGCAAGCTAGTTAAGTTTAGACCCGTTTAAAACACGTAAATTTCACAAAACTAAAAAAAAAGCTCAATTCCCACAGTAAAACTCCCGCTCCGAAGGAGGCCTTAGTTCGGCACTGTAGCTGTGGTAGCTGCAGCACAACGCAGCACCACAGTGCCAAACTGGCTCTGGCGTACCAAACTTAGGAGAAACCCAAAAGTTGAGATCATATTCTTTCACAAACAGCTAAAAGTCACAACAAAGACCATAAATCACAGTCTAAAAGAACGTACACTAAATTGGCTAATCATCTTTGTAAAGCTACCTGTATAATACGAGGTGGAGAGCTAATTCTGGCATGCCAAGTACCAATTCATACACTGGGCATTCATATTGGTTGTGGCTGATAGTTTTTAGCTGAAAATAAATAGTAGCGGTGGAAAGAAGTGCCTTTTAGAGAGAAAAAATGCGAGTGATGAAAAAAGTGAGAAAGAGATACACGCGCAAGATGAGAACGAGAGGAATATGGTATGTGATGCGTCTGTAATCTCTTGACTTATCCTTGGAGCGAGAAGAGTGAAGAAATCGTTTTAAGAAGTCAGATGTTCATATTAACTTTTAACTTCTCTAATCAGAAATCAGAAACAGAAACCAATATGAACAAGCCATCTTCTTCGAATAAAACGGCCACCTTTTTCCGCTGTGATTCTCCAGCTCTCCATAGCTGTTTTTTTTTCATTTTTTTCTTTTTATCTCCTTTCGTCACCATAGGGCGCCTTGGTCCAAAACATTCAAATGTCAGGGGCCCCCGAGCTGGCGTCGTTGCATTATTCAGCGTCCAATTCCTTGTGCCCAAACCCAAACCATTCAACCGCAACGTGCGCTTCAATTGAATGGGCACGAGAATGGCTGGCTACATTGGATATCGTAATCCTTTTGTGCTCTAGTCGATTTTACTTAGGTAGCCATCATTGTGGCTGATGCTACAGTGGTGGAGGTTTATTTAGCACTATTCACAAGTTTCGTCTTTTTTTGAAATTTTGACTTTTTGTTGAGCTTTTTTGCCGGTTCTTTTTTTTCCCGTATTCGTTTGTATTATACATAATGGGCTAACATATTTTTTTATTTTTAAATTTTTTTAAATTTAATTATGCAAAATAAGCCTCTGTCAGCTACAGTGCTTTTTTCAGCCAGCTACAGTGTTTTCAGCCATAAGCCACGGGCTTTTCAGCCATGTTGATCACAACCTTAATATCATATACGATATCTATTCTCTTTAAAAAAAAGATGATACATAGTACTGCATACTTTTGGCACAGCTCTAGCTCCGAGATCTATGCTGGATCTGTAGTTTGTTGACTAAATTAAAGTGATTTAAATATTTTTATTTAATATATAATATAAATGAAATGAGTCATGTAAATGCACTTAACATACCTGCAACTCTAGATCCAGGATTTCCTAGAGCTACAGATGACCAGCTCTAGGAAATCTATAGATTTTCTAGAGCTAAAACTCTGCCAAACAGGGCCTAACACACTGATGAGACTGAAAATAATGTAACATATAGCATAATCCTGTGCACGGTACAAGCGGATTTGACAGTGTGATGGTTTAATGAAGCGTAGAGTTTATTAGAACATGTCCTTGGAAAATCAGTGCCTTACCGGTAGTGATACTCTATCGAACCATCGTTGTGGTTTCGCCGTTAGAGCGAACGGCGCTTTGTGCCCACATGCCCCGTTTGTTTCGGTTTTAGCTTCTGATTTCTAACTTATTTTTCACTATTTATAAATTTCATCTTTTTCTGAACTATTATTTTTTTAGCTTTTTGCCGGTTTTTTTCCCGTATTTGTTTGCATTATACGTAATGGGCTAATATGTTTTTTTCTATTTTTAATTTTTTTAAATTTAATTATGCTAAATAAGTCTCTGTCAGCTACAGTATTTTTTCAGCCAGCTACAGTGCTTTTCAGCCATAAGCCACTCAAAAAAAGCAATGGCTATGCTCATTGAGCTTAAGTTTCAAGTTTCTGGCTTTAGGGGGTGTTTGGTTGCCAGCCACAGTTTACAACGCCTAAGGTTAGGCAAGTTTGACCAACTTTGGGAGTTGTTTGGTTGCAGCCACAGTTGTGGTAAGATTCCCTTCCAGCAAACTAGATCCCACGCGTCAATGACTCAAAAAAGTGTGGCAAGACTCCCTTAGGCTTGCTAAGATGTGGCAAAGAATTTGAGCACCTCAACTTAGGCAAGTGTGACAATTTTTGTTGGTAAAATATGGCTAGCAACCAAATAGCCCCTTAATCTTTTTCTGACTTATTTTCAGCCAGGTGTCTGTTACTAGAACAAGAATGATTTCTCACAGAAAAAACATTTATTGATGTATACTTGCGGACTCACTTTGGCCATTAGCCATAAGACGTATCATACCGATTGCATTAGCCATCGGTGGGTCTAGGTTCTTTTTTTTTTATCTTGAGAGGATTTTGACTTTTGATTTTTCTTAGCTATTATTATTTATTATACTAATAAGTCGTAGCTTATAAGAATAGCCCAACAAACATACTCCTTTGTCTTAAACAATGTACTACTTAACTTGCCTTGCCTGCTATGTATAGTGCCTATACTTCAAACTAGGCCATACTTTGCTTCAGCTTGGACGAAGAAACTGTCAGTTTCTCTTTAGATTTTCCAAGCAAATTCCTCATATGACACACAGTTGATTTCAAAGATTTTTTTCCTTTCCTTCCCTTTCTTGTGAGGATTCAGGCACTACTTTCTGACCTCCTAAAACAGTCAATAGCTGCAGCAGATTCAAGCAACTCAGATCTCTCTCTCTCTCACTCCACACATCAGCAAGTGCTCTCGACATGCGCTGTGTCAACCGTCGAGGTTTCCCAGCTGAAGTCTAAAAAAAACTCGGTTGGCCTAAACTAGTTCGCTACCACAGTTTCAGAGAACGCAAAACCCCCCACACGCTCACAATGGAGTTGGCTGGATAATGAGACAGCTAGGTCAAAGACGCCAGGATCTCCAGAATTGCCACCACGTTCTTCCAGATCGTGAGGCAGTGAAAGCTAGCAATTTTTTTTGTATATATGATCCAGTCGTCTTTGCATAGCAAGTAAGCTGAACTAGCAGCGCCAAGTCGAACTGCCGTGCCATTTTTTATCCAATACCGCTCGAGCATCCTTGCGCAAACGCAACACCAGCACACTAGTCGCTCACTCGCCGTCCGACTGAGGGAACCGGATTCTCTACAGTCGCGTACGGCGACTGCAGAGTACAGTCGCATCTGAGCCGTTGGATCGGAAAAGAACGGCCCAGATCGGTTCTGCTACAGTAAAATTACTGTAGCTACAGTAAAATTACTGTAGCAACCGATCTGGGCCGTTCATTTTCCGATCCAACGGCTCAGATTCGTGATTGTTCTTTGAAGTCGCCGTATGCGACTTCAGAGAATCTCATTTCCCGACTGAGACGTCTTTGGAAAAAGCAGACGCAGTAGAATCTAGTATAATTATTTTCGGTTTATGTATTATGATTTTTTTGAACGAATGGACGGAACGATTTTTGTGCTATCGTTTTAAAGCAGTTTATCAGAACAGTCTTTTTAAGACGAATTGTTAATTTATCGGTATTTAATTTGTTTATATATATATTAAGACAAAAAAAGTCATCAGGGGCAACAGGACAGAACCACCCTCTATATACTGCAACAGCAGAAAAAGAACTGGGAGAAGTACCACACTACCACTGTGAGCACATTGCACACATTGCACAACCCTAATGTCGTTTTCTTTTCTTCCTTGAAGACGCTATGGTCCAGGAATTTTGCATTAACCCAGCGGGAAAGTTTTTAATGATTCCTCTGAAATCTGTACAAATTATTTTATTTTTCTATGTAATCTCCGAATTACAACCGCCTTAACCCGCACGGCGACGTCCAAATCAGGAAGAGATCGAGAAGTCGTCCAGAAACGAGTAGAAAGCGAGGGAGAGAAGCCTAGGAGTAGCGATCAGCCGATTACCACCGCAGATTCGTACCATCATTAACCTTTCCAACAGAGAAAAAGCTTTCAATTAGTACTAGCTAATTATCGTGTGGGTAGCTTTTTAGCTACGCCGATGGCTTTTGACGTTTATATGAAATACATTGTATACTGGTAAATAGTTTAAAAAATCATCTTAATAAACTATTTTAAAAATACGATGTACAAACTGTTTTATTTATTTAAAAAACATAAGTTTTAAATTAAAAAGAAGAGAGCTCTAATTATAGTAATTGGGGCTTTGCCTTTGTTCGTAGCAAATGATTTTTCTGTAGTATATAGCTTTCAAATAGAATGTCTTTTAAGGTAGGATTTACTAGTCGATTGTAGTACACACTATAGTAACTTTATTTATATGGGCTAAAATTATATAAATGTCTCTTTACAAATTTCTCTATAAACTATTATTATTTATAAACTAAAAAATAAAATCAAAAGATTATATAAACACACAGTTAATAATATTTTAGGAACGAATAGTAGTAAGGGCATCTGTAGTGTATGAAAAGAGGAGGTCTTAAGTCACCTTAAGGTCAACCTTATACATTAAAGGGGTGACCTTAAGCAGACCCTAAGCAAAAAAAACTTAAGGCTGGTCCTCAAGCTAAAGACCTGGCCATAAGCATTAAAATACAATTTTTTTTATCTGTCATGTGGGACCATCTTAAGGCCCCTTGGGTTATATACACTATGGAGTTGGTCTTAAGGTTTAGATGTGACCCACCTTAAGACCCTTTGGGTTATATACACTACAGATGCCCTAAGAGTGATCACCAGTCACAACCGCCCCAGCTCATTTCCCCTCGATAATTCTCTGCCTCCAAGTCACCCTCCCTCCCTTGGCCCCCAGACTCCAGTAGTCCACCCGCTTTTCACTAAACTCCCCTCTTCCTTCTCCCTCCCTCCTCTCTGTTCTTGTGAATATTAGCGCGCATAATTCTGTCACTATCACTAGCCCCACTCCTCCGCGTTACGGATTTTTCATCTATAGGCTCTGATCTCGTTTGCAATCCCAAATTCCGCCTGTAAAAATCTCGTCTTTGTTGCATCTGCTGTAGTTGGAGGGTGTTCAGTTTAGGAAGGAACAAGTCGAGGAAAGTTTTGTTTTTTGTTTTGTTCTTTTGTTCAAGAAACCGGCTTCTTCTTAGAGTGGTTGGTTGTTCCACTGGAAATCGCATTTGGATCGTGTTTTCCGATACGTTTCAATCCAATTGGCGACGCGGCGCGGGATTTGGTGCCAAAAGCGCGGATTTTTGTGCTTTCTTGGATTCCACGGCAAATTCTGGCTTCGAAGTTGGCATCTTGATCGCATTTCCTCCGGTTGCCGAGAGCCGAGCTGGGGAGATGGTCTCGGAGGCGCCCATGGCGTCGGGTGCTAACCTCACCGCGGCGCTGTGCAAGATGAGCAACCGGGTCGCGCGGGTGCTCGCCTACGCGCTCCTGGAATGGATCCTCATAGCTCTCCTCCTCGCCAATGGCGTCTTCTCCTTCCTCATATCGAGGTTCGCCGCCGCCTTCGGCCTGGCGCCGCCGTGCGCCCTCTGCTCCCGCCTTGGCGTCGACAGCCTCTTCGAGCCCCACCACCAGCGCGGCGGCGGCGCCGAGCCCCTGCGCCGCGTGCTGTGCGACGCGCACGCCGCCGAGGTGCCGCGTCTCGGGTACTGCCGCGCGCACCGGCGGCTCACGGATGCCGGGGACATGTGTGAGGACTGCGCGTCGGCGGCGGCGCCTGGGAAGGCGCTGCTGTCGTGGATGAGGCGCAGCGAGCTCGGCGAGCGGGACCTCGCCTGCGCGTGCTGCGGCGTCGCGCTCGAGAGTGGCTTCTACTCGCCGTCGTTCTTGCTCCCCAAGCCGGCGGCGCGCGACCTGGATTGTGGCTACAAGGAAGAGGCCATATCAAGTCTAAATGGAGACGTGGTCTTTGTATGCGACGAGGGTCCTGTGATCGAGCTTTTCGACGAGAAGCCACTGGTGGAGGATGATTCGATTGGTGTCGTGGCAGCTCAGTGTGCTGAGATTGTTGGCAATGTTGAGCGGCTGATGCCTCTCGAATCCATTGACTCATTGGCCGTCGGCATGGCTCTTCTGTCATCTCAATCCGATGGTGAAGGGAAGGAAGCAGTTGATCATGGGACTGCAGAGCGGGACTATGTGGTGCCGGAGAACACGGATAATGCCAATGAAGAGAAATTTGTGGTGGCCTCTGATGATGAGAAGGTGGGTGATACGGTCAATCGGCTGATTGATGAAGAGATTGCTCTGTTGGTTGTCTCACCGGCTTGTATGGAGGATGGATTCGACAGTGAGATAAACTCAGGGGAAACTATGGAGGGCTTAGCTGATCAGCAGTGTAAGACATTCTTTCTTCGTAAACTTAAATTCTTGGTATTACAGTTGGGGATCTTCATCATATACCCTCCCTTGAAATGGGGATTTCAGGATTTACCCTCCCAACTCAATGACATATCTATTTATCCTTGCTCTTGCTATAAATATCACCTGCTTCTGCAATTGCTTCACTGCATATCTATTTATTATACCTGCCATTTTGCATATCTGTTTATTCTGCCAGCCATTTCAGTGCTAAAGTAGAATAGAGATTTTTTTTCTTGCAAATTGTCATGTAACTCTGCTGGAGATGCCATTTGAGTATTTCTACCTAGATTTCATCTTTTAGCTACTGTAATCCATTTGATGTGCTTGATTTTAGCAAGCGCTCATGTTTTCATCTGCCTCTACTGTCACATTTGTATTGATGAACCTTTATTGAAACGGAAGAAAAAGGAGAATTGACCTAAACCAACTGAATGTTGATAGGATGAAATGGACCTCTTAACAAAATGGAGGTGAACCCATGTCATTTACTTTCCTTTGAGTTGTTCCGTGTTGATAGTTTAGCTTTTTTAATATTACTAAGCAACCCACGTTGATTTTAAAATATTAGATGCAGCTCCTGAGGAGGACAGTGAATTGAAAGCCCAGGATCAGGAAACATCAATTGGGAACGATATATCTGAGGATGAGCAACTCAAACAGGGTGCTCTAAAAATGGAATTGCTTTCCATGGCAATAGATCCCAGGGAGCATGAGTTTGTTGTTGACAAATCAGACAGAAATACTGAGGTGGAGCAGGTTCAACAGGCTGAACTAAAGAATGGATGGGACTCTGTGCCAATTGAAGTTGTGGCACATGTCTCTGAGACTTCAAACGAGAATACTGAGGAGAAGCAGGTTCAAGAAGCCAAGCTGAATCAGGAATTGGATTCGGTACCGATATATCCCAGGGAGCATGCTGATAAAGAATTTGAAGAGGAGAAAATTGTAGAGGCTGAGTTAAAACAAGAATTGGACTCTGTGGCAATTGATTCTTGGGAACAAGTTCATGTGACTTTGGAGGAGAACACTGAAGAGAAGCAGGTTCAACTGGCTGAGCTGAAGCAGGCATCCACGTTTATAACATCAAGTGTCGCTACCATGTCTACTGATCTGGAAAGCATTGAACTGGTGAGTATTAATCAACTAAAATCTGCTTTGGCAGCTGCACGCAAATCATTGAACACCCTATACGTTGAATTTGAAAATGAGAGGAGTGCAGCTGCTATAGCTGCAGATGAGACCATGGCAATGATAAATCGCTTGCAAGAACAGAAAGCAGTAATGCAGATGGAGGCGATTCAGTACCAGCGGCTTATGGAAGAACAATCGAAGTATGATCAAGAAGCACTGCAGAGGCTGGATGAACTAATTGTGAAGAGAGATAAGGAGAAGCAAGATCTGGACAGAGAGCTTGAACTTTATCGCCACAAGGTTCATCTCTATGAGGCAAAGGAGAGGAGGAAAATGTCCAGGCGCAAGGCTGATGACCAGAATGGATCATCCTCGGCATCATCAAGTGCTGAGGACAGTGATGACCTTTCCCAAAGTTTCTATGAAGGTGATGAATCTGCCCATGGTCTTGATGGAAGCAATGGCAGTATTCCTACTGATGTTGTTTTACAAGAACCTGCTAGGCATCTGATTACACTTGATGGCTCACAAGCTGATTTTGAGGAAGAGAGACTCTCCATACTGGAACAGCTCAAAGTGCTAGAGGAGAGGCTTTTTGACCTCGAAGATCAAGAATCTGATAACATGAAGACGGACAAGCATTTCTCACCAGAAAACCATTTAAGTGCTGCCTCAAATGGTTTCTCTGATGAGGATAGCAGCATCAAACTTCATGATAAAAGAAAAGGTGTAAGCTATAGAGGAAACAAGCTCCTCCCACTATTTGATGATGAGACCGTGGAAAATGGGAATGGCCTCCTAACAAAGCAAGATGCTGAGGCAGATGATTCTGCAGAAGTTGTGTTGGAACTTTCTAAAGAGCAAGATAAACTTTCAATTGCCAATGAAATTGATCAAGTCCATGAGTGGCTGCATGCTCTCGAGGCAGACAGAGAGTTTATAAAACAGTGTGTGAGGTCTTCGAACAAAGGAGGCAAGGGGTTTGATCTTCTTCTGGAGATCTTACAACGTCTTCGGGACCTGAGAAGGATTGAGCAGAGTGCAAGGAACTCTGGAGATCTCTCGCCCCATTACCTGCATCCTTACACGGACTAAAGGTAAAAAGATACACTTTATATTTGCTGAATTTTCTTTTCCACATGGACTATAGTACAATCATTGTTTCTTTGTTTAGGTTCTAAGAAAATTAGTTTAGTACAAGTTCTTTAGTTCCATACACGATGAATAGACAAAATATTACTTTACTAAAAGAAGCTATGCACCCCACATGCCCTTTGCGCAATACTAAAATTTTCACCAAATATTCCTGCTTAGGAGTACCATATTCTGACCCAATTGAATTCTGTCAGAACCTTAATTCTTGCTTGTTGGTTTTCAGATCAGCTGCGGAACCCCACGATAATGTTCGAGGATGAAATCCATACAACAATGAGAAAAAAAATAGTTGCTGACTAACTAGTATTGTCATGCCAGAAGTTTGGCTCATGCCAGGAGGAAAGGGAGGGTTGGTGAGCGGCCCCCATGACCATGAGGTGTGTTTTGTGGCAGAAATCATCGCTTGCGAAAAGCTTTGGAATTCATGAAACATGCCACTGCCAGTTTTGGTGCCAGGTATAGAGTGAGTATAAAAAGGCTAAAAAAAGGGTAGTCCCAGCTCAGTGGGCTTCTTTAGTTGTTCTATTTATTCTTTTCCTGTAAATTTTCTAGTTGTATATGTAATGCTTTTGGTTTTCTGAATGTGAGGTGTTTTGAGTGCACTGTGCATAGCATAATTGTTTGATGAGCATTGTATTGATGTGACCTGTGGCTTGCTTCTTTGTTCCTTTCCTCCTTTATTATTTTGGATACCGCTAGTACTTGCTTTTCCTTTGAGAATGGATACAGCCACAAGTGCTTAATTATGCTCTGAAAGCAACAAGCATGCGTGAATGGTTTAGCTGTCAGAGATCATGAGATCAACCAGTTGGTCACCCAGTGCATCTGTGCATGGATGCAGCTCACCAAACAATCTGTTGGGTGGACCTGCCCTACCATGTTGTGATGTTGCCCATGCATAAATGAACCTGTTGTGCATTTATTCCAGTATTTTTACCACTGAGGTAGAGGTCATTTAAAATACGTTGATTTCTTAATTTTGATTTTTTTTGTTTTTTTGGTTCTTTTATATTATCCATAATGATATAACAATGTTTTTTATTTTTTAATTGAATGATATAAGAAAATCTAATGGCCGTGCTACAGTGTAATTTATTTAAGTCGGAAGCTAGAAGCAGACAGCCCGTCTGAGCGGCCCAGAAGAACAGCTGCTGCTTGCACTGATCGAAGCTTGGTTCGCTAGCGTAAGGCCAGCTACTAACTAGTCTGGATGTTGTAGGCTGGATCTGTCGGTACTTGTACTGGGTTTTTGATAAAGGCTTACTTGTACTGGGTTTTTGATAAAGGCTTACTTGTACTGGGTTTTTGATAAGGGCCCACATG
The DNA here is from genome assembly GCA_017311315.1 of Dendrocalamus latiflorus. Classification (NCBI taxonomy): domain Eukaryota; kingdom Viridiplantae; phylum Streptophyta; class Magnoliopsida; order Poales; family Poaceae; genus Dendrocalamus; species Dendrocalamus latiflorus. Next base: position 7,262,783 of record CM029631.1, read on the forward strand.
TAAGCCAGATGGTATGTCATCATGTAGTTTGATTGCGAAGGGACGAGCAGTTTCTGAGCTGCATCGCATCCACCGAACCGACGCGACAAGGATGCTCGGTTGGCTTTAGCTCTAGGCTAGGCCTGTCTTCTATTTCCGAGAAGCGAAAAGCTAATATGTTTATTCCGTTTTGTGAAATGATTTCTTTATTTTTTTGTTTCTATCTTGACTGAAGCATAAAACAAAATATTATAAGCATATTACACACATTTCTTTCATTTCTATTTTACACACACACATATATATATAGGAAAATTACATAAGGCACCATGGTGCCTAGGCACCAACATCCGATACACGTGTATGATTGATAATTTTTTTGAGTTTGGGTATGAAAATGTTTTATACCCTTGATATATTTATGGTAAGTAAGTTTTGAACTCAGTTCAAATTAGTTTGAACTACTTTTGAGTTCAATGCAACTACAGTGAGTATATACCATAAAAATAGTTCAAACTAATTAAACTGAAGTTGAATTTAAATTTTTTTGGAGTTTGACATCTCAAATATACTTTTTGTGGGTATATGAAGATACCCACATCAAACATTGCGAATCTCGAAGCAAATCAACGGGTATTGATATTGGTGCCTAGGCACCATGGTGCATGAAACACTCGTCCTATATATATATATATATATATTTAGCTACGGTTGGTGATATTTAACTAAAAATAAATAGTAATATCTTTTAGATAGAGAAAGTTAAGTGATGGCAGAGTGAGATATATATATATATATATATATATCTCACTCTGCCATCACTTAACTTTCTCTATCTAAAAGATATTACTATTTATTTTTAGTTAAATATCACCAACCGTAGCTAATATAAAAAGTCACCTAGCGAGCGACTAGAGTAAGTTATGTTAGTCTGACAGGTGGCCCCACTGCTGGGTCCTGCCTCCTGCGAGTGTGGTTTGCACGTGGAGTGTTAGAAGCAGGATAACACGTGCGGTAAATAGAGATGCTTGCGCGTCCGTTTTCCAGCGGGATGATAAGCGGTTGTTGAGCTTACGAGATTTGAGCATGACAATTGCCAGCACAAACATAGTAGTACTGTCAAAGGCATATGCAGATGCAGATCCAATACAATGCGGCAGTGCCTTGCCTTCATGAACTTAGGATGTGTTTGGTTGGTGGAATGGGGAGGAATAGGATGGGATGATTCCAGTTTTTTGGGTTGGGATGGAATGGGATGGTTTCGTCCATGCGTTTGGTTCATAGTATGGGATGATTCTATTTTTTGTTTGGTTAGTGGGATGAAGAAGAATGGGATGATCCCACGCAGGCCTCCCTGGCCGCCGCTCGCGCCGGCCTCAAGCACCGCCGGCCGTGCCCGAGCTCCTGCGCCGCCGGCCGCGCCCGACCTCCTGCACTGGCCTCCCGCGCCCGACCTCCCGCCGCCCGACCTCCTGCGCCGCCGGCCGCGCCCGATCTCCTGCGCCGCCGCCCGCGCCTGACCTCCCACGCCGGCCTTCCGTGCCCGACCTCCCGCCGCCCGACCTCCTGCGCCGCCGGCCTCCCGCGCCCGACCTCCCGCCGCCTGACCTCCTGCACCGCCGGCCTCAAGCGCCGCCAGCCGCGCCCGATCTCCTGCGCCGCCGCCCGCGCCCGACCTCCCGCGCCGGCCTCCTGCCGCCCGACCTCCTGCGCCGCCGCCCGTCGCCCGACCTCCCGCGCCGCCGCCCACCGCCCGACCTCCCGCGACGCCGCCCGCCGCCACTCGCGCGGGCCTCCGCCCGGATCTGGCGCGTGAGTTTTCTGTGGGATGAAGTCGTCCGGGATTTTTTGTGGAATGAGATGATACCGAATTTTTGAGGAATATTTCTTTGGGAGGGACCATTTGCTTCCATCCCATTCTCCCCCATTCCACCAACCAAACAGCTGGATGACCTCAAAATTGGAACGGGACCATTCCATCCCTGGGTCATCCTAGCATCCAAACACACCCTTATGCGACGTGCATTTAGAAAACCATTGGTCCAAGTCAACCACTTTTGTCATTTAGTGGTAGCCAGACTACAGTAAGTTTCTTCTAGAGCTAAGAGGGTGTTGTACGCTAGGATCTAATATAGATATTTGGCTTTTCAAAACGATTTCTTTATTTTTCTTACTCCCATCTCGTTCCGATGATAAGATAGGGATCACAGGTATATCACGCACCTCACTTCTCTTGTTTCCGTCTTGTACACGTATTTCTCCCTCACTTTCTCCACCGCTCGCCCTCTCCTCTTAAAGACCACTTATTTCAGCTACTACTATTTATTTTCAGCCAAAAATCATCAGGCGCAGCCAATACAAACATCTCCTAACATTGTTTGCCATGGGCCAACCAATGGCGGTGGCTAGTCTAGCTAGTAACTAGGTATGGTACCCATGTGTCCATGACTAATGGTTACAGAATCCCGATTTGAGGCACTATTCGTATCGGCTTCTTCTTAGAAAAGCCAATACAAACACGTGGATTCTCAAAGCGGCTTCTCCACTCTTACCATCGTCTCGTTCCGAGGATAAGGCAAGGGGTCATAGGTACATCACAGCTCCTCTCGCTCTCGTCATGCACACATGTCTCTTACTCACTTTTTTGTTGCTTACACCCTTCTTTCAGCCACTACTATTTATTTTCAGCCAAAAGGCCATTAGCAAAAGCCATTACGAACACCCCCTCAAGTCCACCAACTATATGTTTGATCCCATGATCTCTTTGTTGTTGAGCCTTCAAAAATAACCCTGATAACCAACTAAACCCTTTGCAAAAAAAAACAAGAGAAAATTTACTCAATGCCATCAGAAAAGTTCGATATGTTGAAAAATACCATTACGGACCGAACTAGGGCTGGATAACGAGCTGGCTCGGCTCGGCTCGGCTCGGCTCGGTCTGGCTCGGTAGATAACGAGCTGGCTCGAGCTGGCTCGTTATAACTAACGAGCTAAAAAGCCAGCTCGGCTCGGCTCGACAAAAAGCTCGAGTTAGCTCGTTTGGCTCGTGAGCCAGGGCAAAAAAATATCTCCATCATATATTCATCCATGGAAGTTTGGCTCGTTAGGCTCGTTTGGCTCGTTAGGCTCGTTTGGCTCGTTTGGGTACAATAGAGTACAAATTAATACATGCATGGCTCGTTTGGGTACAATAGAGTACAAATTTACACATTAACACATGCAATAGAGTACAAATTAGGTCCATGGAAGCAGCATATGCATATCTAAATTCCTGGAAGCATGGCTCGTTTGGCTCGTGAGCGGCTCGCGAGCTGGCTCGAGTTGGCTCGTTATAGCTAACGAGCTAAAATCTTGGCTCGGCTCGACTCGTTATCCTAACGAGCCGAGCCGAGCCAGCCACGAGCCGAGCGAGCTAACGAGCTTCGAGTTTTTCGTCCAGCCCTAGACCGAACACATGTTCCAATGCCATCGCGAAGGCCAAAATGCTTCAAAATACCACTACCGTAAGGGTTTTGTCCCTCAGCGCTGTTAGGGTTGCATCCAAAGCACAGAAGCAATGGTATTTTCCGACACGACTATCTTTGGAATGGCAACATGATCAAACTACGCATAGCTTCCATGGACCACGATAATAATAGAGGTGAATTGTATCGTGCCATCTCCTTGTCGCCATTTGTATTAAGAGGTCAATGCCAGGCACTATAGTGATTTGCTTCAGTACATGAAAATCAATCCCCAATTACTCAAGACGGTAAAACAGACTGATTATTGCTGTGAAAAATCCAAAAAGATAATTGTTTTGTCAGTTCAAAGCGGGTACCAACCGTACCAATAAAAATATAGTTTCTAGTGGTTACCACCACTCGTCAGTCATGCACCCCTGACCCTGAGGCTCGCTGCTCACACCATAGGCCATGAAAGGAGCACCTGAGAGAGATTGTGAGCGAAGGTGGAGGGAAAGGGAAGGGGGAGATGATGCTGGTCACTGGCGCCAACGGCTTCATTGGGTCATGGCTCATTCGCCTCCTCCTCGCCCACGGCTATTCCATCCACGCCGCCATCCTCAACCTTGGTCAGTATCGCCATTCCTTGCTGCAATGCAATGCCCAGAAGAATATAATCGTTACTTGCAATGTGGAGGTCATCGCCATTTGTCGGTGCAGATGACAAGGCCAAGACGGACCATCTCCTCGTGCTCGCCGCCGGCACCAAGGAGGTTCACAACAAGCGCTGCTGGACCGACATTGACTACTGTAAGAAGAACGGGGTGAGTTGACCTCTTGGGCCATCTTGCTTTAGCATCTCCATACTTCTTTCGTTTGCTTGGACAAATTTGCTCAGTGCCATTCCAAAGATAGCCGTGTAGGAAAATACCATTGCTTCTGTGCTTTGGACGTAGCCCTAACGACGCTGAGGGACGAAATCCTCATGACAATGCGATTTCAAAGCATTTCGGCCCTCGCGATAGCATTGGCGTTCGGTCCGCGATGGTATTTTTCAACGTGTCAAAATTTTCTGATGGCACTGAGCAAATTTGCCAAAAAAAAACGATGTTTGTCCCTGGAATTTTTTTCTAAACTGTATTTTACTCATGTTTTTCAAAACTCATCCAATTGATCTCCAACCCAAGGCCCACACGAGCTATCCACTATTCTTCATTTCTGATTCAAAACTACGCCCATCTCCATGGCCCAAAAAAACTCCGACCCCTAACATTAAGTAGCCAGGCCACCACCTATCCGTTTCCCCGCTCATCTAGAGGTGGCCAAATGGGTCGGGCCGTGACGGGCCGCACCGCAGCCCGTCACTGTAGACCCGGCCCGGGCACGGCACGGCACGGCGGGGCGGGCCGTGCCTGGGACGAGGGCGCGGCACGGTGGGCCGGCACGGCACGGCCCGTTAAGAAATCGGGCCGTGCCGGCCTGGCACGGCACGGCCCGCCCAACGGCACTAAACGGGCCGTGCCGGCCCGGCACGGCACGGTCGGCCCGTTAATTTGAAAAAAAATAGTCGTTTTGTGACCGTTGGGGGGTAAAAAAATTCGGAAAAAATAGCAAAAAATTCGGAAAAAATCTGAAATTTTTCCTATAAATAGGGGGGCATCCGGCCTCAGTCTTCCACACCTCAAATCTCATTCTTCTCTCTCGGTTTAGTTGTGAAAAATCTGAAAGTGTTAGCGCAATTTTGGTCAAAATTCGAGCAAAATTCCGAAAATTCAAAAATCTTCAAAATTTTTTGTGAGAGCTACAAAGGAGGTAATAATGCTGTCTTATTTTAATTTTTTGGTATTATTTGTTGGTTTAGTTTTTTGTTATTATTTGTAGGTTTAATAGTAAGTTAATCGTTTTTGCTATTTCAATTTGCAGTTGATTACTTGATTTAATGGAGAACTACGATTTTCAACTCTCCGAATACGGCCTCTCGGCGGAGGATATGCAATCGTTTCAACAAGCATATCCATCCGCGGAAGGTCCACATGTACAAACTGGAGATGCCGAAGAAACGACGGCCCCGGTGGCGCAGGGTCCAATCGATCCATCTTCTGCTGGCTCAACAAGTGCATCCACAACCCAAAGCACGGGTGCAAAAAGAACAAGAGCTAGTACATCAATAGTTTGGAATGATTTCGACAAGAAGATGAAGACCGAAAGTGATGGAACTGAAGTGAGGTATGCTGTTTGTAAAATTTGTGGTGATGAATTGACTGCAAAATCTTCAAGTGGGACGAGTCATCTACAATGACATGCCGCAAGCTGCAAGAAAAAGCAAGGAATACAAATGCGCCAGACACAGCTGCAATATAACCCCGACGGCTCGGTACGTTCGTGGGAGTACAACCCAGAGGTAGCTCGGGAATCTCTTTGTAGATTAATTGCTTCTCAAGATTTACCTTTAAATTTTGGTGAATCTGATGCTTTCGAAAAATATATTAAGACTGCTCATAACCCTCGATTTAGTACTGTATCTAGGCAAACAACAACTAGAGATTTAATTAAATATTATAATAATTGTCGTGATAAATTGAAAGAAATGTTTCATACATGTACATTCTCTATTGCTTTGACATCCGACATATGGAGTGGTAGGGCTAGAGAGGATTATATTAGTGTTGTTGCTCATTATGTTAATGATGGCTGGATAATGGAAAAAAGAATTATAGGATTTAAATTAATTAATGTTTCACATAATGCTGAAAATATTGCAGAAAGCATTATTAAAGTTGTAGAAGATTTTGGTCTCACGGATAAGATTTTTTTCCATAACTTTAGACAATGCAGCTGCAAACACTAAAGCTATGGAAATTCTTACTCCTTTGTTTAATAATTATGCACAGTCTTTCTTATTGCATCAACGTTGCGCTTGTCATATTATTAATCTTATTGTTAAATCCGGTTTAAAAAGATTAGATGCTTGTATTAATTCTTTTAGAGATGCAATTTCATTTATTAATTGTTCTAACCAACGAATAGCCGCATATAAGAGTTTTTGCGTAGCAATGAATGTTCGTCCTAGAAAATTTGGTTTAGACATGCCTGTTAGATGGAACTCTACTTATCTTATGCTTAAACATATATTGCCACATAAGAGCACTGTATCTGTTTTCCTTCACACCCAAAGTCATCAATCTCGTAGCTCCTCAAGTAGAACCCAAGTTAGAGACCCTGAACTTACTGAGGACGATTGGGATGTTGGTGAGAAAATATTTTCCTTTCTTGCAATTTTTCATAAAGCTACAGTTTGTCTTTCTGGAGTATACTATCCTACATCTCCCATGATTGTTCATAATATTGTTGAAATTGCCACTCACCTAAAGGCTTTTGAAAATGATCCTATACTACGGGATGCTGTAGGTGCCATGAAATCTAAGTTTTTAAAATATTGGAGCGAAATTCCTATTTTATATGCATTTGCTTTTATTTTGGATCCTAGGGCCAAACCCCAAGGATTTATAAATGTTTTACAAGTTTTAAGTGAGGCTACCGGTTTAGACTATTGTTCATACTATACACAAGTTAAGGATAAATTATATGAGGTATATAATAAATATGAAAATAAATTTGGATCTGTGCGTTTAGAAAGACCCCCGGTAGTCCCTAGCACCTCTAGGGGGCTATGCAATGGGGCAAGATTTTTGGTTCTTCGTCTAGTTCTCGTGCAGGTGCAGGTACACAGCAGTTAGGAGGAGGAAGGCGACAAAACACTGGAGACCTATCAAGCTATCTCAACAGTGATAGCGTCAGCTTCGAGCAGGAGTTGAACATCCTTTCATGGTGGCAAACTCAGAAGGTATCATATCCAGTGCTATCTATATTAGCGCGGGATGTGTTGACTGTTCCTGTCTCTACAGTCTCCTCGGAGTCAGCATTCAGTCTTTCCGGAAGAATAATCGAGGAGCGACGAACAAGTCTCTCCAACGAGATGGTCGAAGTACTTATGACCGTCAAAGACTGGGAACAGGCTGAATCAAGACTCCAACATACTGCAGATAATAAATATTTAGAAGAATCTTTTGAGAATTTGTATTTAGATAGTAATGAATAGGATTTTCAATATTTTTCTTTCACATGTGGTCAATAATGAGCTTTATAGGCTGTACTCTTTTTTCTTTACCAAGGTTTTCTCAAATTGAGTTTTTACTTGGTAAAGTTTTTAATGAGGCAGCCATCCCATGTAATTTAATAAATTAATAAAGCTCATTATATCATTGCAAATATTTATTTTTATGAGTAACAATGTCTACAATTTTCTATATATTTTTCTGAATTTTCTACAATTTTTCTGAATTTTCTACAATTTTTCTTAATTTTTCTTTTTGCTAAACGGGCTAGCCGGGCTGGCACGGCCCGTTTAGCCTTAATCGTGCCCGGGCCGGCACGGCACGGCCTCGGGCCGTGCTTGGGCTCCCGCCGCGGGCCGGCACGGCACAGCCCGTTTAATACACGGGTCTTAACGGGCCGTGCCTAAACGGGCCGTGCCGAGCCCGGGCCCGTGCCGTGCCGGCCCGGCACGGCCCACTGGCCACCTCTGCGCTCATCCACGCCAACCCTTCTGTTGTCGTCAACGCTTTGCGCACACGAGCGCCCCCAGCAGCGCCGCTGAAAGATCAATCTCCATTTAGGTTGGTTTTGGTGATAATAACAAATACTATTGTGAGATTTTGGTGATAATGACAAATGTATTTGTGAGATTAATCTTGTTTATTGATTATGATATTATTTAGTCTCATTTGGATGAAAAAGTAAAAACCACAAGAGATATGCATTCAAAATCACATTCTCATACATTAGTGCATTCTTTAGATCCAAAATATAGATTAAACTCCACAAGTAGTCCAAAATGAATATATGCATATGTCTTCATTATACATACTTGTATGCACACATTTAGGGGGAGTTCACTATATGTTTTAAGGTTTTATAAGTATTTATTCATGTCTCCTTTAATATGTATATTTAGGATCTTTACTTTGAAAATACATCATTTGAGTATATATAACTTGTATAGTTTATATGTACTTATTTGCGATCGGGTTATCATCTAACTTCTTCATTATGAGTTAATGGTTAGATGATTAATGACAACCAGATAAGTAAGTTTTACTTAAAAAGCTTATTTTAGAGCATACAAGTGTTGTGCATATGTTGTATACTCGCAAATACAATCTTTATCTCATATTTTATTGAGATTGTTATGAATTACCAAAAAGGGAAGATTGTTAAATCTAGTCCCTCTTTATGTGTTAATGGTGAAGTTTGGTAATTGATGACAATTGATTTGTGGACTAACATTTTCCATGAGTTGGATGAATTGGTTAGGTATCACAAATGAGGATGATTTGGGATGACTTCATGTGTTAAAAATCATCAAGTTAAGATGTGAGAAGAAGATGGCTTTATGAGTTGAAGGACATCGAGAAGAAAATGCATCATGAGTTGATGCATGTCCAAAAGGAGATAATAATGTGTTCATCATCAAGTCAAGTGATGATAATGCATATCCAAGAGAAGATGATAATGTGTATTAGAATATGCCGTGCTTCCGGTAAATAAAGCTATGTTTAATGGATGATTCCAATAGCGAAGTATAAGTAGATTTGGAATTGATTTGAAAATGTTGAAGTCTGGTAATCAAGTTTTGAAATCTCAATTCCTTAAGAAGTTACTATTCTTTTTGTGTTTAAATATGTTTAAAAATAAAATTGCATCCACAAATACTTTAATAAAACCATTATGTCCCCATATCTTGGAAATTCTGATAAGTAGTTATATAGTATTTTTCCATGTGACTTGTTGAGTACGGTTGGTTATACTCAGCCTTACTTTATTTTCCCTAACACAGAAATTAGGAGAAGAAAGAATGTTGCAAGTATTCATGTTAGGGTTATGACTGCACTCAAGCGTTCCTGTGAGAGTTTTCTGCGGTTTTTCTGATTATAAGTTAAATTTTGGGCTTGTACGCCTATTAAAACTTCTAAAGTTGACCACTAGGTCTCTATTTTAATCTAATTAACCTTTTTGAAATGCTCGTGAGCAGTATAATACTTTTTGTGTCCGCAACTGAACTCCTAATCTATTGTAGGACGCACAACGTTCCTGTTCGCAAAAATAGAGATGTTCCAGCAGTAGGAGAAGCCTTTACTATGTAAGCTAGCTAGGTGTATATGCGTTAAGATTTGGAGGTACGTCTTATGATTTGCGACATGTTTACTTTCAAATCCAGCATGCAAGTTCGGTTGCTTTTGCCCGTCCATGAAGCATGCAACTATTAATTGCTTCAGTTAATGTGATTTCCATTGGAGGCCATCTTAGCATATTATTTTTGGGAATTTTTAATGGCAATCTTAGCCATACTATATAGTACTAATGTGGTTACAGTGCTGCGTTACTCTGTTGCAGCTAGCACCTTCTCAAGTTACCGGCCAACGAGGTCCCTCAATACTAATATGTATATTATAAAGTCACAGCGAATGAAATACGCGCAACGCAACCTCGCCAGAAGAAAAGTGCATGGACCAGAGGTATTTCAGTGTTCAGTCTCAACTCAAAGTTACAGCTATGTAGTGGACGCGTTGCCTCTTACGAACTCACGACTCGATCGGCTATGCAAACTCACCATTTTCAGTAGTCGCTCTAACAAAATTATAAACTTCACGCACATATTAGATTACTAGGAGTTCAGAACACAGGCATACAACTCTAATATCATTTTGGTAGAAATAAAAGTCGTAAGAGCCATGTCTTACAATGTGCGTATGTATAGTCGAACCAGTTTAGCTTTCCTCGCAAAGAAACTAGTTTAGCTTTGAACAAAAGCAATTTGCAAATATTTAGAATGGAAGTATGAAGATGATGTATAGGGAAGTACTTTCAAATGTTTTTATTATATGCTGTTTTTAAAAAAATATGATGTAAATTGTGATTATAAATACCATTTTTCCGAAATGACGCCGTTTCTCATTGGTAGGAGGTATTTATTTTCTTGGCTAGCGGTACAAGGGCTCCATTACTTCAAAGTTTTACACAGTGAGAATCTTTTGAGGTAATCCGATCATTATACAAGCTCTAATTAGTCATGCGTGATGTTCGGTTAAAGATGGTGTTTGATTGGGTGACCTTTGTGAGCTAGTACGGATTGTAATTGAATTTATCCAACCAAACCTCTATTAAATTCTACATCTAATTGAGTTATCGTGATCTGACGCAAACAAGAAAACGATAGACACCTTGATTAAAAAAGAAAGAAAGGGAGAAAATAATAGACAAGTCATAGAAAAGGGGAAATGATAGACAAAGGAACCGAACATCCACACCATAGCACATGATAGTGGTCTGTTCCGAACAGATTTTGGTTTCTAGTTTCCAAAAGTAAAAGACTGATTGGAACGTGCTAACTTTTTAATGTGATTTGTCCTATATTCTTTTTTTCCATTTGCATTATCTGTGAGATATAACTTTTACTTTTAATTAAATGCTTTAGAAAAAATTCAAGAGACATTTTAGTCAAAAACTAAAATCCAAAAAAAAAGGGAATTGAATGGGGGCACTGTCTCCCCCTCCTGCCCTTGCGGTACCCAACATCCACACCGCAAGTATCCGTCTCCCATGCGAAAACGAGGCCCAGACTCTTTATGTCGGAGTGGCTGTCACGGACGAACAAGGCCCAAACCCTGTAAGTCGGTGTAGCTTTCACGGCCCAAATCGACAAGTCGGTAATCCGATCCCAACCTGAGAAGTTGCAACCGGATTCTTTCCCCAAGCGCTCACCCCTCCACACATCGGCGCCGCATCTGCTCGCTTCGCCCCAGCCGCGCCGCCGCCGCCGCCGCCATGAAGCGCTCCCATGACGCCATGGAGGCGAAGCCCGTGTTCCTCTCCCGGGAGGAGCGCCAACGCCTCGCCCTCGAGCGCCGCCAGGCCGCCGTCGCCGACCAGCGCCGCTCCGCCCTCGACCTCCTCCAGTCTCTCCCCCGCCCCCCTCCGCCGCCTCCCGCATCCAACCCTCCTCGCGACTCCTCCGCCTCCCACCGCGACTCCTCCGACAGGGACCGGGACCGGGACCGCGACCGCGACCGCCGCCGCGACGACGACTCTCGCCGCGACCGAGATCGGGATCGCGACAGGGACCGCGACCGTGACCGAGACGAGTCTTCCCGCCGGGACAGAGACCGAGACCGAGACCGCGACCGCGACCGTGACAGGGAGCGAGACCGGAATAGGGAGCGGGGGGACCGGGACAAGGACAAGGAGAGAGATCGGCTGGAGAAGATGGCGGAGAGGGAGCGGGAGAAGGAGCTGGAGGCGATCAAGGAGCAGTACCTGGGTTCCAAGAAGCCCAAGAAGCGCGTCATCAAGCCCTCGGAGAAGTTCCGCTTCTCGTTCGACTGGGAGAACACGGAGGACACCAGCCGCGACATGAACACTCTCTACCAGACGCCACACGAGGCCCGGCTCCTCTACGGCCGCGGCTTCCTCGCTGGTATAGACCGGCGCGAGCAGAAGAAGGCAGCCGCTGCTTTCGAGAAGGAGACCCGCGCTGAGCAGCGGCGCAAGGCCGGTATGGAGGACCGCCCTGAGGATGATGCGGTGGATAAGAAGAAGGCTGCTGCTGCTGAGATGTATGACGCCTTTGACATGCGCGTGGACAGGCACTGGACCGAGAAGGGGCTAGAGGAGATGACTGAGCGGGATTGGCGCATTTTCCGTGAGGACTACAATATCTCCTATAAGGGATCTCGCATACCCCGGCCGATGCGGAAGTGGACCGAGAGCAGGCTTGGGACTGAGCTGCTTCGTGCTATTGAGAAGGCTGGGTACGAAAAACCGTCGCCGATCCAGATGGCTGCCATTCCACTTGGTCTTCAGCAGCGCGATGTGATAGGCATTGCTGAGACAGGTTCTGGCAAGACTGCAGCTTTTGTGCTCCCTATGCTGTCATACATTACCCGTCTGCCGCCCATAAGCGAGGAGAATGAGGCTGAGGGTCCTTATGCCGTCGTCATGGCACCTACTCGTGAGCTTGCTCAACAGATTGAGGAAGAGACTGTAAAATTTGCAACCTATCTAGGCATTAAGGTCGTGTCCATTGTTGGTGGTCAGTCGATTGAGGAGCAGGGTTTCAAGATTAGGCAGGGCTGTGAGGTTGTAATTGCAACGCCTGGTCGGCTTCTTGATTGTTTGGAGAGAAGGTATGTTGTGCTCAATCAGTGCAACTATGTTGTACTTGATGAGGCTGATAGGATGATTGATATGGGCTTTGAGCCACAGGTTGTTGGTGTCCTTGATGCGATGCCATCAAGTAACTTGAAACCAGAGAATGAGGATGAGGAGCTTGATGAGAAGAAGATTTACAGGACTACTTATATGTTCAGTGCCACCATGCCACCTGCTGTGGAGCGCCTTGCTAGGAAATACCTCCGGAACCCAGTTGTCGTCACCATTGGTACAGCTGGCAAGGCAACAGATCTTATCACCCAGAACGTGATCATGATGAAGGAGTCAGAGAAGATGCCACGGCTCCAGAAGATACTCACAGATCTCGGGGACAAGACAGCTATTGTGTTCTGCAATACAAAGAAGTCAGCGGACAACCGTGCTAAGGATCTGGACAAGGCAGGCTTCCGTGTCACAACCCTACATGGAGGGAAGTCACAAGATCAGAGAGAGATCAGCCTCGATGGATTTAGGAACCGCCGGTTCAATGTTCTTGTGGCGACTGATGTTGCAGGGCGTGGTATTGATATTCCTGATGTGGCTCATGTGATTAACTATGAGATGCCTAGTTCAATTGATACATACACACATCGTATTGGAAGAACAGGGCGTGCAGGAAAGAAGGGAGTTGCAACTTCCTTTTTAACTCTGGAGAACACTGATATTTTCTTTGATCTGAAACAGATGCTTATACAGAGCAACAGTCCAGTGCCACCTGAACTTGCAAGGCATGAGGCTTCAAAATTTAAGCCAGGCTCAATTCCCGATAGACCTCCAAGACGAAATGACACTGTCTATGCATCTCACTGAAGCAATCTACCGCAAAAGGAGCTGAAGATCCTTCTTGGCTATTATGAGGGAAACTTATTCTAGAAAGTGAGGGGTCTAGATTAGTACTTCTGAGGTACTAACATTATGATGATTAGAACCATTTTATTTTTCTGTTTGCAAACCGGGGTTTATATTGTTGTAACTTTAATATATTTTTATGATGATTTTGCACTGGACTTAACATATCTTATCTATCCTTGGTGCTATAATTTAAACTTCGTCATGTCCAATCATAGACCCTTCTCCGTTTTTGGTGTGTTATTTTCAGGTTAAACAGATGCTCGATGCATTATTTATTAATTACTTTGTTATGTTTACAGCTAGCACATAGCTTCAGATTCATTCTTTTATTATTTTTGCAGAGGGCATATGTTGTATCTGATCCTCATTGTGGAGATTTTATGTGGTTCTTTCAGCATTTTAGTCCCAAGAGGTGCCGATTACTTTCTTACTTTGTTTGTTTTGTTATGCACTTCCGTATTCAATTTTAGAGCTGTCTTGCTTTCTAAGCTTTAGGTAAAGAAAAGAATTGAAAAAGAACCCAAGTACTATACAAAAATATTCAACTGTTTATGTTTGTGCAAATCATAATTATCATGTGCATTGAGTCTCAATAATAATTATACCCTGTCCAACAACGACAAAGCCTTTTGTCCTAAACAAGTTGGGGTAGTCTAGAAATGAAATCTCCTTAAGGTCAAAGAATTTGGTGAAAATGCAGTGATAGAAAATGCTTTTGTCGAACTCAAACTTCTGAGCAGTGGTCGTGTGAACAAGGTTCCAAAAACCGGAACCGGAAAAAATCCCGGTCGGAGGCCGGTAACGGTAACCGGGCGGTTACCGGAAAAACCGGTAAAAAACCGCTCACAATTTAAAAATAAAAAATTGAATTTTGAGATATTTTGAAACCGGTAACCGGAAAAACCGGCCGGTAACCGGAAAACCGGAAAAAAACCGGCCAAAATTCAAAAAATCAAAAAATTCATACCGGCCGGTTTTTCGGTTACCGGTCTCCACCGGTAAAACCGGTAACCGGCGGTTACCGGCCGGTAACCGCCGGGATTTTGAACCATGCGTGTGAATATCAGTAGGTGCTGAAGCCTGTTGAATTAACAGTCTTAGATCAGTTTGGCTATGGTAGAATCCTTTAGTTATGCTCTATGTTCTTTGAATTGAATCACATTAAGCCAGATTACTCTATGATTTATCCAGATAGAGTCAGGTGTTTATATGTAGTAGTGTACTTTGTCATATGGGAACAAATGAGTAGATCTTGCCCTGTTCTGTGTTGTGTTGTGATGGCTGTGTGACCAGATGTGTGTCAAAATGTGCAATGGGGGTATGTCTGGTAAAAAGGTCAGTGAATTTTCAGAGAGAGTTTTAGGGTGTGTTTGGTTCTAGGGATAATAGGGGATGGGACGGGGCGATCTCAGATTTGGACCTGTTTGGATTGGAGTCAGCAGGGACAGAGTCCATCCCCTTTGGGGAATATCCCGGGAATATTCCCCTAAATCGAGGATACCCCCGTCCCTCAAAAACGAGGGGATGGGCTCGTCCCTCTTCCTCACCTCTAAAAAACAAGAGGATGACAAAAGGGCCCCACACGTTGGATGACTTATCCCATATTTTGATATCCCAGAACCAAACAAAAAATAGGGACGGTCCTATCCCTTACAATCAAACAAAGAATGGGGACGGTCCTGTCCTTAAAAACAGGGATAGAGCCATTCTATCCCTAGTGCCTCCAAACCAAACACACGCTTAAGTACCATCTGATTGAGCTTTGGCTAATGAGTAATTTGACCCATCTATGTACTAGTCCTGTATGGCTGTACAATCACATATCTGTGTTACAGTCATATTCAAACCAATAAATTTGTGCTGGATAACCTAATCTGTTATGTGTAGATGATGTAAAATAGTGTATGTTTTCTTAAGATCATAGGTTTTATGCTTTTAGATCAGATGATCCTTGATGTGGTCATATACTTGTAGTTCCGTAAATTATTACGAAGTGATCTGTTCGGAATTTTTATCGTAAGGTATATTAATAAATGTTGGCAAGTGATGTATGCATCAAAATATTCTGTTGGACACAAACTTTTTGCACTTTAACAAAGAAAGGATGGCATAACTTTTAGGTAACATACATATTAACCTAGTTTTCAGACTGTAGTTGTTTATTTGTTTACTTTTTAACAGGTGCAATTGTTAGGTGATTCTATGTGTTTAACCGCCATTTTGCTTAATCATTTGGTCAGTCTCCATTTCAAGTTCGGCTTGTGTTAATCCATATGTTCCAAGTTTTAGCTTGTGTTAATTCTTGAAATGTCTTAAACCCATGTGTTGCGGTTTTGACTTTTGCCAATTATTGAAATCTAGAATACACTCATTCAGATGTGCCGGCGGGACTATGCTTGTTTAAGATGCCGAAAATGGTAACTTCAAAAACCTATTTAAAATTTTCTATCAGCCCTGCTGCGCTGAATATATTTTGTCGTGCTCGTAGCCGTCTATCTATATATATTTGTCAAATCTCTACCCATGAATAGCTAGGGATGTGCGTTTTGTTGTAGACCATTATGATGCAGTCTACTTGTGAATAGCTAGGGATGTGTGTTGTGTTAAGATCATTATGAATGTAACTTGTACCTTTTGATTATGGAACTGTTGTTTTGTACCCTTTTATGATGAATTTGCAAGTGACATCCTGGCCTGTTGTCGTGTGTTTGAAACGCGGAGTTTAAAAGAAAAGGTTTGAAATATGGTAATTGTGACCTTCAGACATTGTTTTCCTCTGTCTTGAATTGGGAGGGAAAGTAGGATCCTCGTTAGTGGTAAGAGAGAGCATCTTCCCACAAGTACTTAGCAATGCAATTCTGAGGATTTCGCAGGGCAGAGCCAGTATTTTGGTCGAATTGGTCGGCATGTTGAATTGTGCAGTCGTTTAGCACCTTAATAGACTGGACTGGACATATTAGTCCTATCTTCATGGACGTGTACAAGTACATGGGTGTGAAGTCGAATTCTAATCGGGCTTAGATTTTCCTTTTTAAAACCGGCCTCTATCTGGATCGATGTTTGGCTGGAACTATGCCGTGTCCGGCGACCAGCTAGCCGTGCCAAGCGTAAACCATGTCGAGCACCGCGGTGAGCCCGTGCGACAGGATGCGCGGCAGCCGCCTTGTGGTCAGAGGTGAGCGGGCGCCCAGGCAACCGCACGAGTCCGGCAGCCTTCCCTACGTGCGCTACTTCGAGTACCACTGGTACGCGCGCGTGCATGCTCGCATGTGACCCATTTCCTTGGCATGCATGGTCGCACGTGACGTATACGTTCGTAAGTAACTGTGGTTGCGTTTGAGTTTATTGGCACTTTTTTATTGCGTATTTATAAGAAGGATTTATTCATCATATACCCTCTTCGTAGATGGAAATTCAGGATTTACCCTTCTGGCCCACGTGTCAGTGACTTATGATGACCCCACATGTCATTGAGTTGGGAGGTTAAATCCTGAAATCCCCATTTCAAGGGAGGGTATATGATGAAGATCTTATAAGAATAGTACCCCTTATGTGAAAATTACAGGTTTGACATCTTTCTCGCATGTCTACCATGTGGCAACATGCCGCACGGTAGCTATGTGGTGTCGCCAAGGCCGCACGGCCATCGTGTGGCCCTCCCTCACCTCACGGACACAGTAGTGGCCTGCATGGCCACCATGGGGTATTGGGGTGGCCAATTAGGCCGACTTATAAGAAACATTAATTGCGATTAGCGAATTTATTTAGGTGTACTGATTGTATGAATTTTTAAATATAGCAAATGAGTTCAAAAACTTACGATTTTTTTATGGAGCCTCCCGACCTAACATACTTGATTGTGTAATTTTTTTCGTAATTTTATCCATTTTGAATTTTACTCAGAAAGGTATTAAAGTGTACTATTTGTAGGAATTTTTTAATATCGAAAATGAGCTTCAAAAATTATGAATTTTTTTAAAGGATCCTCACAAAGTGGATTTGATTTTGTAATTTTTCTATAATTTTTTGTGGAGCCTTCGGTTCTTCGGACCGGCTCACTCTTGGACGGCTACTTTTCCTCACCTTGTTGATCGGGGTAGTCCTATGCATAGTTAGGGTAATCCTAGTAACGCATGCTTAGGCTCAACCGGTGCTTGGACTTAAAGATTTTGCACGTGTTCCCGCATCAGCAGAGGGATGGCATCTCTTATCTTGGATGGGTCTTACAGCGAATGCTCAGTGAGAATGTCGTAGTATGGGTTCGAGCTACGGGAGCATCTTTGCGGGGAGGTCACCTCCTGGAACGCTCGCTTTACTTGTTGTGGGCTGTAGTAGCGCTTACTAGTTGGCTGATCTACTCCTATTGTTTCTCCATATAATCAAGGTTGCGTTGTAGTTTTACTATAGGAAAGCCCACCGCCGAAGTGATAATATTTATACGTCAAGATGGCACGGTGTACACGGTTAGAGTCCAATTGAGTTGATGCAAATTTGTGTCCACAAGATGTCAAGATAGCAGGCTCCAAGAGGAATCTTGCTATGAAAAGTAGCTGTCCAAGAGTGAGTTGGTCCGAAAAATTGAAGGCTCCACAAAAAATCTGGAAAAATTATAAAATCAAGCCCATTGTGTGAAAATCCTTAAAAAAATTCATAATTTTTAGAGCTTATTTCGGTATTAAAAAATTCTTACAAACAATACACTTATGAATTTTGAGTAAAATTCAGAATGGATAAAATTATATAAAAAAATACACAATCAAGTACGCTACGTAAGAGGCTCCACAAAAAATTTTGTAAGTTTTTGAACTCATTTGTTATATTTAAAAATTCATACAAACGGTATACCTAAATAAATTCGTTAATTGTAATTAATGTTTCTTAATTAAACCGGCCTAATTGGCCACTACATGGTGGCCGTGCGGGTGTGTAGGTGCGGGTGTGCAGGACCGCACGGTAACCGTGTGGTCTTAGCGACGTTACACGGCTGTCGTGCGATATCTTTGCGTGTCGCCCACTCGTCGCTGCCATATGGTAACTGTATGGGAAAGATATCAAATATGTAATTTTCGTATGAGGGATGCTATTCTTGTAAATATGCAACGAAAAAATGTCAATACCGCCGAAAACTCGTTGCGTTCACGTGTACGAAAGCTAAGACGGTGAAAGTCCGAGCGCGAGATGTTTCGGCGTTTACTCTTTGCCCGAAAACCAGTACCGGTTGTATCTGCGGTTGAATGTACTATCCTCACCATATATTTCGCTACAAGTTGGTGTACACGTGAGTGGGGAAATACAGTAAAAAATAGTCATGAGATAAATACATCTCTCTCCTTGCTGCCACCGGTCTCTCTCTTCTCTCTCACCTCTCTCGCTCTCTCTCTCTCTACGATGATTTCCAGATTTCATCAAGAATTTTTGTATACGATTTTTTGGGGACAAACTTTGTAACATTTCCGACCCATTTTTTTGGAACAAACTTTGTAACATCTCGGATCTAAGCTTGTAATTAATCAAACATGAAAATGAACATGAACAGAGGAGAGGAATACATCGCCGCATCTTAGTCGGCGCAGAGGAAGATATCGTCGGTTCCGGTGGTGGTTGTCATTGGCGAATAGGATAATGCCCAGATCTGGTGGTTGGATGCGTTGATGACCAAATCCGATCGCCGCAGCAGCCATCTCGCTCGCCGGTGCACAGCACCACCGCCTCGCTCATCTGGGCAGCGTCGCCTCACACGCCGGTGGATAGAGAAGAGTGAGGGAGAGAAAGGAGAGAGGGAGAGAGAAGAAAGTGAGTTGAGAGGTGGGGGTTGAGGTTGGTTTTTGCGGTGGGGGTGTAAGGTGGGGCTCACCCATGTGGTATTTGTGCTATGCATGAGAGGCCCAAGTTATTAGTCAAAATGGTCGTATTTAGGCGTGGATTAGCAAAAACAATATCTTCATAGCTGTAATTGTAAAAAGGTATCTCTGTCGTATGGTGATGCATTAATATCGAGCCAACACGTGGTGGAGTTTGCACAGTAACAATGTGGTATTAGCCTACCACGTGTCGGGTCGTGGCTAATACCATATGGTCACCGTGCGGCACTTCGTCATGTGTGGCCGAGGTTAGAATGGATAAAATTATGTAAAAAATACACAATCAAGTACACTATGTAAGAGGCTCCACAAAATTTTTTGTAAGTTTTTGAACTCATTTGTTATATTTAAAAATTCATACAAATGATACACCTAAATAATTTCGTTAATTGCAATTAATGTTTCTTAATTAACCCGGCCTAATTGCCACTACACGGTGGCCGTGCGGGTGTGCAGACCTGCACGGTGGTCGTGTGGTCTTAGCGACGTTACACGGCTGTCGTGCGATATCTCTACGTCACCCACTCGTTGCTGTCACATGGTGACTGTGTGGGGAAGATATCAAACCTGTAATTTTCGTACGATGAATGCTATTCTTATAAATATGCAACGAAAAAATGTCAATACCGCCGAAAACTCGTTGCGTTCACGTGTACGAAAGCTAAGACGGTGAAAGTCGGAGTGCGAGATGTTTCGGCGTTACTCTTTGCCCGAAAACCAGTACCGGTTGTATCTGCGGTTGTATCACTATCCTCACCATATATTTCGCTACAAGATTGGTGTACACGTGAGTGGGGAAATACAGTAAAAAATAGTCATGAGATAAATACATCTCTCTCCTCGCTCCCACCGGTCTCTCTCTTCTCTCTCACCTCTCTCGCTCTCTCTCTCTCTCTACGATGATTTCCAGATTTCATCAAGAATTTGTGTACAAAAATGCAAAAACATTTTTTTGACGATTTTTTGGGGACAAACTTTGTAACATTTCCGACACATTTTTTGGGAACAAACTTTGTAACATCTCGGATCTAAGCTTGTAATTAATCAAACATGAAAATGAACATGAACAGAGGAGAGGGATACATCGCCGCATCTTAGTCGGGGCAGAGGAAGATATCGTTTGTTCCAGTGGCTGTTGTCGTTGGCGAACAGGATAATGCCCAGATCTGGTGGTTGGATGCGTTGAGAACCATATCCGATCGCCGTGCACAGCACCACCGCCTCGCTCATCTTGGCAGTGCCGCCTCACACGACGGTGGATAGAGAAGAGTGAGGAAGAGAAAGGAGAGAGGGAGAGAGAAGAAAGTGAGTTGAGAGGTGGGGGTTGAGGTTGGTTTTTGCGGTGGGGTGTAAGGTGGGGCTCACCCATGTGGTATTTGTGCTATGCATGAGAGGCCCAAGTTATTAGTCAAAATGGTCGTATTTAGACGTGGGATTAGCAAAAATAATATTTTCATAGCTGTAATTGTAAAAACGGTATTTCTACCGTATGGTGATGCATTAATATTGAGCCAACACGTGGTGGAGTTCGCACAGTAACAATGTGGTATTAGCCTGCCACGTGTCGGGTCGTGGCTAATACCGTATGGTCATCGTGCGACACTTTGCCATGTGTGACCGCCAACACGTGGTGGAGTTCGCACAGTAACAATGTGGTATTAGCCTGCCACGTGTCGGGTCGTGGCTAATACCGTATGGTCATCGTGCGACACTTTGCCATGTGTAACCGGAGGTTAGTGGTGACCATGCGGTACTCCGCCACATGTTGATCGAAGGTTAATAGCTATTTTTTCAATTATGGTGATAATGATGCTAATTTTGCTAATCCCGTATTAAATATGACCATTTTGGTTAAATTCAGAGAGAGAGAGGTGGTACACAAATACATGTAGAAATACATATTCGATTCCCTCTCCAAAGGTTGCACGAATTTCGAAGCATTTCAACGGTGAGGATAATGCATCCACCGTGTGTACATATACTACCTATATTATTCCCGGGGAGTTGCTCCCAGGAGGCATGCCACGTCATGCTTTTTGCAAAAAAAGCTTTCGGTTTTCTAAATTTACGTATAAATTCTTATTTCTTACAAAAAAATCCTTGCATTTTTTAGAAAGGCCTTCATTTATGAGATAAAAGCCTCACGGTTTTCTTATAATTATTCACAGGTACTTTGTTTTTTAAGAAAATCCTTGCACTTTTATTTTCCACATAAGCCCCTTACGAATTATCGATTTTTTTCGGTCCATGTACTAGCTAGTATGATGTGATACCGTGCTTCCGCTGCTAATATGGTAAAACCGCATCCACACTAACAACGGTTTTTACGTTTCTTTGGTCAAGTCTCTGCAGATTATCGAGTGGAACAGGCGGAGAGAGGAAGGGGTATTTCCAGGACCCGTGTGATTCAAGCGGCGACGTGCCATTTTCGATCCGCACTGTTCAGCCACGGTATAAACGTACTGCTCTATGCTATACGCGTAAATTAATCGCCTATCAGAGGCAGAGACCAATCTCGGCGCCAAACTACAGATCAGGCGAAGAGAACACCGAATTACGATTAGCACCTAGCAAACATTTCAAGAGCTAAAAGAAGAATCTTAAAAGTCTTTTGTACACCGTTTTTGTCATCCGACGGAACACTATACTATCTACGGTGCTGTTCAGGAATCAGGACATGAAATTCAGTCTTTTTATTTCCTTTCCTTTCGGTGCGTGTTCCTTCCTGCGAAATGGCGTAGTAGAAGCAGCATGTCAATTTTCAACTTCTCACTCTGGTATAAACGTTACGATCGCCTTGCCGTGTCAGTGTGTGGCACAAAATTTTACTGCGACGTTGTGTTTCCGCGGTGCTGCTAGTGAAGTGAACCGAGGACTGAAGTCGTCAGCTCAGCTAGTACTGCCCTCGGATCAGCACGTCCCCACAAACATACAGAGCAGAGAAGCCGGTTCTTTTTTATTGTAATTATAAGTTTAAATTCGGACTACTCGTAACATTACTAGAAGAGAGAAATAGTCGTATATAAGTTTAGTTGATATAATTAAAATTGATATAGTGTGTACTATAATCAATTAATAGACTATGTGTCTGTTTTTTGGTTGAGGTTTGTAACTTTTGGCTGTGACTTGTGGTTTTTGAACTGTTCGTGCAAGAGATTATAGAGTAATAGAAACTCACATGCGGTTTTTGTCGATATAAATAAAGTCGGTACAGTATATACTGCAATTAACTAATAGATCTATCTTAAAAAGTACTTTGTTTAAAAGTTATTTACTGTAGAAAAATCAAAAGAAGAACAAAAACTAAAAAAGAACAGTATTTATTTTAAAAACACACACTGTAGTTACTGTAGAAAAAAAAGAAGAAGCCGTGTACATACGTCCATCCGAAAGGGCTGGATACGGTCCCGCGCGCGCGTGTGGCCACAGTTCAGTCCAAGAAACGCAGTAAAACATCGCCAAAAATATCAAAAACGTAGGAAAGCAAAGCGAGAAAAAGGAACCTAAATAAATATTGATTCAATTCCATCCGGATCGCCTGACGTTGGCGATCTGGACTGCCCTCTGCAGTTCATCATCTAAGCCATCTATTTTAGATCCAATAACTTATATTCAATCTTCTAGTATTTAAAAAATATATTATAAAAAGTTCTAAATAAATTTTAATAAAATGAGGATTTTTATACTTAAAAATAAAAATCCTAATTTTAATAAAATTTATTTAGAACTTTTTATAACATATTTTTTAAATACTAAAAGATTGAATATAAGTCATTGAATCTAAAATGGATGGCTCAGATGATGGACTGCAGAGGGCAGTCCAGATCGCCAACGTCAGGCGATCTGATTCCCTTCCCAGCTTGCTTCTCAGTGTTCTCACTCACCTATCCGTTTATCACCCAAGAAACACCATGGCCACCTTCTTGGGCAGTTCGCCGGCCTTCCTCGCTCGCCCCGTCGCCAAGCCGCACCTCTCGTGCGCGCAGCCCTCGCGCCCGCCCAGCCCCCAGCAGAACCAGCCGCAGCCGCAGCCCATGCAGGCGCAGCCGCAGGCGGCATCGGTGGCGAGGCCGAAGCGCGCGCCAGCGGCGGCGGACTCGACGGACTGGGTCGCGTCGTCGCTGACACGGCGGTTCGGGATCGGGGCCGGGCTGGCGTGGGTGGGGTTCCTCGCAGTCGGCGTCGTGTCGGAGCAGCTCAAGACCCGCTTCGAGGTCGCGCAGCAGCAGGCCAACACCAAGTCAGTGCACGATTAATTCTTTAAGCCGCGCGCTTCTTTCCCCTGCGTTCGCCGCCCAGTTAATTTAACCGTCCTTCTTGTCTGCGCTGCACGTCTCGTTTGCTTTCAGGGATGCGGAGCTAGAGCAGGAGGCCGTTCTGCCCAATGGAGTTCGGTACTACGAGATGCGGGTCGGCGGCGGCGACGTCCCGCGGCCTGGGCACCTGGTGGTGATCGACCTGCAGGGGCGGGTGGCCGGCGGCAGCGAGACGTTCGTGGACACGTTCGGCGACGGGAAGCGGCCGCTGGCGCTGGTGATGGGCTCCAGGCCATACACCAGGGGGATGTGCGAGGGCGTCGAGTACGTGCTGCGGTCCATGAAGGCCGGCGGCAAGCGGCGGGTGGTCGTCCCGCTGGACCTCGGCTTCGGCGCCGACGGCGCCGACCTCGGAGACGACACGCAGGTGCCACCCGGGGCGACGCTGGAGTACGTCGTGGAGGTCGACAAGGTGTCCATCGCGCCGTCGTGAGGCTGTGGACGCCAGTAGATATATCAGATTGTGTTCTTGGTTGTGGTGTACTAGTGTCGGACAATACTACAGGCATTCGGCAGCTTGGCCACATTACCAGTAGCTGGATTTACAGGCAAAATTTCTCAAATAAGTGAAGAGTTTTTAGGTTACACACTGATTTCTTACTAAGGTCCCTATTTGGAGTGCTACATTCGGACCCAATATTAACCAGAAGTCACCAGATATATATGAACTCGCTATCGGTTCGAACCTGATTAATTTTAACAGATGCACGTTTAACAATCATTTAAACATGGGGAAAAAAGGGGGCATAAAATAAATTCGAACTTTCACTTAACACAATATATGCTTTTGAACATTCTGGGAGATATATATGGATAAACTTCACTGTAGAGTGTAGACCCTTGTAATCCATGGAAAAAGAATCGCTCATCCACCATAACAAAGTGCTTTAGAGGGCTATGCATTACACATGGAAATCACTTAAGATCAGCAGAACAATGTACATTCGTCACTCAACTGACAGGATCACGCTCCGGTCCAGGATTGTAGAGGGGAAGCTCAAGGAGGAAAGCTGCCTTGAACCATGCAGGCAGGGCTCCATACAGAGCAGGTGGCAATGGGATAAGAGGGCTGCAGAGAAACCAACACATGAAGAAGTAACTCTCTGCTGTCACAAAGCAGTTATTGGAGAGGGATCTGAAAATGACCAATATAAAAATGCTCGCTTACCTTGTAGTGTTCTTGTATGCACGGTATTCTTCTGATCGACCGAAACGCTTATCAGCAGATGACTTCACATGGAAATATAAAAGTTAGGATGAATTAGCACTCTGAGAGTGATATAGCAAATTAGCGATCGATTTTGAACGCACAACAATAGAGGCTAACCTCAAGAAGTGGGATTCCACTAACAAAAAGAAGCAAGAGTGACAAGAATATAGGTCCGAGGATTACAAGCCATTCAGCTCCTGAGAGAATTGGGGTTGATGCTACAAATATTCCCCACCAAAGTAATATCTGCATCAAATTAAATTGTCAAACACATGCCAGGATTTGTTCAAAACTCCATATAAAATTGCACAGAATTCATATCATAAAGGCTTGGTTGTATGCAGAATATAATGTGCTAGCATTCGAAATTCATAAGGATGTGACCATCAGTATACGTCGAGGTACTATTTGGAACTAGCACTAACAGATAGCTATTCATGATGGACCAATGACAAAGCGTGAGAAGGTCAGCAAGTTTTCACTGTAGCCAAAATAGCAATAGACTTGCTTGTAGAGAACGTTGCCACTTGTAGAAACTAGAGCAGAAGTTTCTTTCTTTCTTTTTTGTACTATTACATTGCTAAAAAATATAGACAAACTCCATCAGTAAATCTCTTACACTTAAAACCTAGCCTGTGCACAAAAATGCTTGTTCTTAATTAATTTGTAAGATGTAGCATTTTCATTTGTTCCCGTATGTTTTTCTTTCCTATTATTCCGAACAATATGCTTCTCCCTAATATTTTTTTCCTATCTTTCTGTAGGCAAGTTATGTCTTTGTCTAATATCTTCACCTTAACTCTGTCCAAAACCAAATCATTTTCTCATCAACTATGCCAGCCAACCTTATTATACAAGCATATCAGTTGTACCGGTCAACTTGTGAAGTTTCAAGTTTGAGTTTATCGCAGTGAAAATTTGAACCTCAAATATGGTTGACAATTAGCAGCCACTGGCCAACGATTGACACCTCAAATGCCACTAGTGAATCATATTAGATCTGTTTGGGTTGGATCTTTCTTCCTTAGAAATGTCTCCACTTTTCAAAACTGTCCCCTAGACAACTAGAACCGGCCTTCCCCTGCAGATCCCCTCCCCTCCCTTTTGGCCTCTCTTCCCCTCTCATTTGCTCTTGAGGTCCGGATCTGGCTGTGCTGCTCCCGCGCTAGGTCGCCAGTGAAGAGGGTCGATAAGCTTCCTCCGCGCCGTGGCTTCCGTCTTCGTCGCCTGGCGTTGGCCTTGGCTTGCTGTGGGGCCTCGTCCACCTCCTCGCCATAGGATCAGTCACATCCGCAAGGGCTCCTGGCTAGCTTCCCCTCGGCGAGTTTCTTTGACACACCGCTCAACCTCAATTTCTTTAGGGGTCGTAGGCGGTAGGGGCATGGCGTGGGTGTGGGCATCGCGGGGTGGTGTGTTGACTACACAGGCCTGACGTTGTCTCTGGATCTGGGCAGGATCTGCTTCCTTCTCGCCGACTTGGGTCAGATCTGCCCTCTCCTTGGGAGATTTAACCGGGCCCGGTAGTGTTCGTCGCGGCCACGTGTGAGTGCATGTAGGGGTCGCAGCAGCTCAGCGGTAAGGATTGAAGCACCCCGGCTTGATCTTGGTCGGCCTTGTCAGGGGGGGCAGCAAGGCGGGCGGCTCATCAATTGTGGTGTCGCAAGCGAGCTCTATGCCACAGTGGCACGGCTCTTTGAGGCGGCGCAATGAGCAGTGTTTCCAATCATTGTGGTGGCATGGCGGGCGGGGTGTTGGTTGCGGCACGTCATGGCGATGGCGTGGCGGTGGCGTGTCGCGGTGGTTTCTCAAGGCCATGTGTGGGTGGTGCTCCTATCTGGCTTCGGTGCAGCAGTGCAGTTGGTCTGGTCATAGAGGCTGCCACCATTAGCGAGCCCTGTGGGAGGAGGAGAGGTGTCGGCGCTGTTGGCATGTTCTACACGCTGTCTACCATCGTTGTTGAGAGGAGAGGCCGCTTCCTTAGCTACTACATTCTAAAGATGTTTTTTTGGTCTTGTTAGTGTGGGTACTTGCTGTGGTTCTTCATGCTTTTGCCTTGGCTTGTCATGCGAGTGTTGTCATAGTTCTTTGTTCTTTTTGCCTTGGCTTGTTGTGCTGAGTGTTGCCGTCTGTTGGTGGTGCGGTGTTGGTGCTGGTTCAATCCAAATGGTGTGGTGTGTCGTGGGCTCAAGATGGTGAGCTGTGGTGGGGTTGTTACCATGGTGAGCGCCTTGGTGTTAACGCATTTCAAGCCCTTGCAAGAGACGTGGTTCTTTAGCTGCGGTGGAGTTGTGATTCTTCATGCCTTCTCTTCTATTCTTCTCTCTCAAGCATTGCGCAATGGTGATCCTCTGTATGTCTTACTTGATAACCAGTTCAAAGCTTCAATGTGTTAAGCGGTGGGGGATGTTGTCCTTCCCTTCGTTGAAGGGTGTGTTTTCGCGTGGGAGTAGGTCGTTCTTATGGTGTTGCTAGTTGGAGTTTGCCCCTAGCCGTGTTTGGATGCTTAGTCGATGTTTCAGAGGGGTTTCTTCCCCGTCTGTGGTGTATCCTTGTTGAGACCAGTGTCTGTACCTTTTTTTACTTCTGCTTTATCAATATAATGGGTAGCTCTCCTGCTGTTTGTTTAAAAAAACCACTAGAACCAGTACATGCATCATGTATGCCATGTTGTTTTGGCTAATGTCGAGTGCACCCTAGGAAAAGGAATCCAGGATGGAGTGGGTAAGCAACAGATTTTTTGCGCATGAAGGATGGTAGCTAGATCCATATATTAAACCATGGCCAACCATAAATAAAAAATTTTATAGACACCATATATGCCAATAATAACCAAAGTGAATTGACTAACCTCCCCAAAGTAATTTGGGTGGCGGGAATAACTCCAAAGACCCACGTTACACCACTTTCCCCTGTTGCTTGGAGAATTCTTGAACATAAGCTTCTGCTGATCAGCTGTCGCTTCCACACATATCCCAATCAACCATATTATCCAACCAATGATATCCCGAGCTTCGACCGAGGGGTTTCTGTTACTTGCATTCACAATTGTAAGGGGCAAACTGACAGTCCAAACCCAGACAGCCTGCCCAAATCAGGATAGAAGGCCTGGTGAGGTTATCTTGAGAAAAGACGTTATTACTTAACCAGATCTAATTGCTGAACATAAGTTACAAAAGATACCTGAAAAATCCAGAAGACTGCTAATTTTCCCAAGTTATTGCGCATATCATCAAACCGTTTATCCTCTCCCCATTGCAAAATCCTAGATACCACTAGGCAAAACAAGCATTAGTGATTCATTTTGACAAGAACAATATGTTTTGGCTCAAGCTAAGGATCACTTTGAGCAGCAGTAACAAAGGTATGCTAAGTACTTAGGTCATGTAATAACATCTTGCAGAGGAGAAAGACTGTGAAAAAAACATTCTTGAACAACATGAAAATAAAGTTGACTTCCTGGGTTATTCCCATTCCTAGAAATTGAAAAACTACTTGAATTCTCAACACTACACATCAGTCCTGAATTCAACTACTAATCAACATCTCAATAGTGAAGCAGCATTGTCCTCCTATTAACTGTTAAGGACAAATCTTCCTTTTCAGTGCACACTCCATATGCCTTTTTCTTCTAAGGTTCAATCTTATGTGCGCATCTGAAGCAACACTTGGGTGATTGAATACTGCACATGCTTATTAATGTAAATTCATTTTCTAGTTCATGAAGTGAAATGAAATGTGTAGACATGGGCTGAGCAACAGCCAACAGTGATAGCAGAACACTGCAATGGCAAGACGAAAATAATCCTAATTATTAGACTATGTACTACTAATACTGTTGAACAAGTACCTCTTACTGTTCATCAATGCTAAGTGCTGTAAAAAATGAATAATAATCTGCCTGAGTAAGATTCAACTACACAAGATGTGCACATGAAGGTGAAGCAATTAAGATAACACATAGACATAGCCAGTGGGGGCTATGTGTTTCAACTTTCAACGGAATGTACTGTTTTAGGGTAACATACCTCATTAATAAAAACAGTCCTAAGCGAAGTCCCCAAATACCAACAAGCACTGTCAACACAACCTGAGAAAGGGATCGATGTTCAGAAATGTACGTATTATTTTAAGTACTGGTGCCAAAAAAAAGCGCTTCAGCATAAAGGGAAAAACAGCAGTAGTTCTGATAAGTTAGACATTGACCGTGTTTAAACCAATTTTTTAAGACTAAAGGCTTATTGCCCTGCTGTATTAGAAAGCGCCATCTTACAGAGTCATGTTTACACCAAATGAGTAACAAAGTGAACAAGTTTAATTCATATAACTATTTACCTGACGGAAATGCCATGTTCCCTTCAAACATAGTGTTAGGATGGCAAGTATGACAAAATTTGTACTGCCTGAAAAAAAAGAACAGTAATCACTGAAAAGGAAAAGGATACTACAATGCTATTCCGTTGCAGAAAACTTATCTAAGAATGCACACTCCGACACTCGTACAACAACAAGGGAGTTCATCAGAAAACCTAGTTCAAAGAAGGCAGTGGTTGCCTCCTAACTTGAAGAACAGGTAGCATGTAAACTCACGTGCACAACAAGTCGACAATATTATGGTATAGCAGATATATTAAAGAATCCGAAAATAAATAGAAGTAG
This sequence comes from Dendrocalamus latiflorus, assembly GCA_017311315.1. Classification (NCBI taxonomy): domain Eukaryota; kingdom Viridiplantae; phylum Streptophyta; class Magnoliopsida; order Poales; family Poaceae; genus Dendrocalamus; species Dendrocalamus latiflorus. Next base: position 7,292,367 of record CM029631.1, read on the forward strand.
AAATGCAGAATGGCTATCGCTAGAGATTGTTGTTATATGTCAGCGGTGTGCGTCAACAGATGTTCGTTGGAGCAACGAAAGGCACACAAACGGTGACAGGAATAATAAACTTTGCTGTTTACAGTATTATCCAAACTACCTTCCAACGAGAATTAATTATGCTCAACATTTTCTTCCAAATACTAAGAGAGGGTAACCCAACAGTGGATTCACCGTTGGAATTCTACCAGTAATTATGTGTTAATCGGGCCAAGAAACAGAGCACTGCTGTTCCGACCTTAACTAGGTTCAACCAAAGTAACAATTCCTTCCCTCAGCAACGCGAAGACGCCAAGAACAAAACAAAAGAAAGGAAAGAAGAAGCCAGAATTGAGGTGATTACCGGCGAAATCCGTGACCTTATCGAACCGGAGGAGAGCGGTGATGACGAAGAAGACGAACTGGTACCCCACCTAACGGCACCACCAAATATGGAACAAGAAACCAGGACCTTCCAGATTCATCCAAGAGAGGAAAGAAGAAGGGAAAGAGGGGATTAAGGGATTTACAGTGACGATGGCCGTAAGCGCCAGGAAGTGGGAATCCAACACAGTTCCCATGGCCACTTCGTTTATCCTCCTCTTCCCAGCTCGTGCTAATGGAATTCTTTCTTTTTTAGAGAAAAAAGGAAAGCTAAACAAGTACAATTGGAACGGAGCAGTTGATATTTTAACGGGTTGGGTTTGGTCGACGGCCGGGCGCGTGGACCTGTGATCGGCGACGGAGCGCGGTGGGCGTCGCCGAGGCCCAAGCAAAACTTGCGGTTGGAGTCTAGACAGCGCGACGGGGGCAGCGGCCGGCCTCCTTTGCGAAAATGGACATAGTGAATGTTCTTTTTTATTGTGGTTTTTAGTTTTTGTTAAAATTTTTGGATTTTGGCCGTTTGCGCTAGAGATTACGGAGAGATATTTTTGCTTGTGATTTTTGTTGATATAGATGTTAGGTTTTTTATCGTGTACTACAATTAATTTGTAGATCCCGTCTTGAGAAAATACTCATTTTGAAAGTTATGTATTATAGCAAAAGCCAATAGTGACATATTTTTTTTGCTGCACTAATATCTTTTATTTAATATATATTTTTAACAGGTATTGTTTGTATTTTTTAGATTACAGCGGACGATAAAAATATTAACATAGACAGTTATATAATTTTTAAACTTAAAAAACTATTTAAAAATTTCGTTTAAAAGTTCTATTTGTTCTAACGTTTAGTGAGCTAAAAGATAAGATCAAAAGAACGGAACAATACGCGAATGCTTGGTGGCCTAAAGCTGAAGGCAGCAGGAGAGGAAAGTGCGCCACCCAGCATGCTGTTTTATCGTGCACCGCAAAGGGTTCGCCGAAGACTTTTCCGGGGATAGAAGATTCCACGGCAAAGCACAGCTTAACGTAGCGACCGCAAATTGGTCCTAAGCGAAAATTTAGACAATATACTTACCGAGGTGATATATAAAGCTCATGGACTAGCCAAATGAGCAATTCAAATGGCCAACATTAACCAGCAGCAAACGCCTCTCGCATCTTGTCGTAGGTTGCGTCACACGACTGCCTGTAGCTAAACGACCTCTCCGATTTGCAGCTTCCCAACATGCATGAGACCAAACTTTGCACGATCGTTTACCTGTATTCATATCAAGAGTAAGTTTTTGTTGACAATGGTAACGAAACACCTAGAGGTAAGTTTAATTTCTTCTTCTTATTGCCATAGTCTATAGTTAGAATTTTCTTGCTGTACACTGTAGCAGGGATAATCAGCACGATCGAAGTTCCTAACACCCTTACGATGATCATTCAGTTTTCACCAGTCACAAGTACTCTATTGCACAGATTCATAGAACATCCCGATCAGATCCATTCGTTATGATACCATTTATACGAAAACGAAGAATTAAGGCTGAAGAACAAAGACATGCAAGAACAAGCGCGAGTGGAAGACTCCTCGACATGGCTATTCTCGCAACACTGACACATGCAAGAAGTAGCCAACGGATCATTCAATTACCTATAACCTAACAACTACATGAAACATGCCAAAATGCAGCAACAAACGGACACCATCCTTCTCATGATCACTGCGAGTAGACCGGCGCGAACCAGAAGCACGGCGGCTTGTGTCCCTCCGGCCTGGGAATGGACTCGACGACCTCGATCTTCTTGTTCTTGCCGGCGAGGCCGTACGCCCACACCCGCGTCTCGCCGTCGAGGTCCACGGCATAGTAGACGGTGCTGGGCCTCAGCCCGGGGCACTCCCTCGTGGACGCGGCCATCGCACCGGACGCGTCCACGAGCACCGCGACATCGCCGATGTCCTCCGCCTCCTCCCACGTCTCGCCGCACTCGTCCAGCACGCGCACCACGAACCCCTCGCCGCCCCCGGTCGCCGCCACGGCGCGGAGCAGCTCCACCTGCATCAGCCCGCCGCCGGGACCGGGGGACTCCACCAGGAAGCTGCGCTCCACGTACGAGGTCGGCCGCCGCGTCACCGACGGGATGATCTCCGGCGACGCGGAGCCCAGCCCGCGCAGCTCCGGGAAGGCGTACACCATCCCGTACCGCGTGTTGGCGTAGAGCTGCCCACCGTGGACAGCCACGTCGACCACGGCGGGAATGCTGGTCGGCTTCACGGACTTCCACGCGCGGTCGCCGGTCCGCGCCGTGGCCCACTGGTTGCGGTGGTGCTGCGGCCAGTAGATGGCGACCACCAGGACCCCACCGTCCGGGGTGGGCACGGGGACGGCCTTGCGGATCAGCCCGTCGATGCGTGAGACGCCACCGCCGTGCTGGACGCTGAGGCAGGCCGGGCTCCCTTCGACGAGGGGGAGCGTCGCGACGGGGGGCAGCGGCCTGCGCTTGCCGGTGACGAGGTCGAGCAGGTGCATATCTCCGCGATCGTCGGCGGCCACGATCACGCCGCGGGCGGATCCGAGGGGCGCGAACCCGCGGCAGTGCGCGCGGCCGAGGCGCGCGGAGAGGGTAACGACGGGGACCTCGCGGTCGCGGGAGACAAGGAAGCGGCGGCGGTCGGGGTCGGGTGCGTCGGTGGGGAGGACGAGCCAGGGGCGGTCGGGGCGCGGGCGGCCGCGGCCCGCGGCGAAGACGACGGCGGCGGAGCGCCAGGAGGTGCAGACGGCGCGGAAGCGGAGGAGGTCGAGGGAGGGCAGGCGGCGGACGAGGAGGAGGAGCATGTCCTCGTGGAGCCCCGACCAGTCCGCCATGGCAACGTGTTGTGGTTGCTTGCCGTCGTTGGGGCGGGAGGTTCGTTTATAGGGGGGAAATCGATCGCGGCGGAGAGTTGATTGAGGAGAGCGGTTGCCGTTTTGGGGCATAGGGAGTTCCGGGTTGCTTATTTCCCACGCGGGACGTGATTTGGGGGCGATTTTAGCGTATTCTCTAAGCTGGTATTTTTTTTCGTACGACTAGAAGGTACTCACACACAAGTATGTATATACACATGACACCACACATAGATCTACATAGATATATTTAATGCACATGTTTGAAGTAAGACGGAGATCTAAGAATCTCAGCATACGGACATATATTTTGGTCTCGCTTATTTTAGTTTGCGTTTCTAATTTCTGATTTATTTTTATTATTTTTAAATTTCATCTTTTTTTGGCTTTTTAGCATTTTTGCTGGTTCTTTTTTTCCGTATTCGTTTGTATTATCCATAATGGACTAACCTGCTTTTTCTTTTTAATTTTTTAAAATTTAGTTATACTAAATAAGTTAGCATTAATTACAATGTAATTTTAGCTATAAATCAATTTATTTCAGTCTAATCGAGTAACACCTTTAACTACTAGAAACACTTACGTGTACATGTTCATAGAGATATTATTTATATAAATAGTACCAAAAATACTGTTTATATAAACGGTACATGTGTACTGGGTGCACGACGGCACCTTTTGCCAACTGAGGCACCCCTCCAAGCTGGTATTGATGACGTGATTGGATTTGGGAGCAAGTTTCCTTGCAGCCCGTACGGCGTGAAGCCAATATAATAGCCCACGGTGGATATTAGAGCAATAACAGCCCAATAACAAGCTTTATCACATTTTAAGGGAATTCCAACCTTCGTCTGGTCCAGCAAACATCAAATTGGGGCTATAGCGCAAATATACCTACCATGATTGATAGGTTCTTGCAATATCGTTTGACTGCTTCTGTTGCATGGGCTGGGAACCTGATGCCCCATGTCCTATATTATTCTAATCTGACTACTAAGCTGAATTTATGTGAGAAACAGAGAGGGCACTACCCTATTCACTAAAAACCAAGAAAATTGATATCTCCTTCTGTGATTGTACTAACAAATATGTGACAGAAGATAACAAACTATATCCTAAACAAAATCACATCTTATTTAGAGGTGCTGGTGGTAATGGTCTTAAAAATGACCAATCATGTAGCATTTCAATGGACGATGGTGTTCTTATTCTAAATACATCATTTCAAGCTCAAATTTGCATTTATTTCTGCTGCTTTCGATTTCGTTAGTCTGGGTTTAAGTCAAATGTTCATGTGGTTAATTCAGTTTGTTTTGTAATTTGGAATTAATTTATCCTGCTTGGTTATTATATTCTAGTTAATATGAGCTGCTGTTTTCCATGTTGTGAATGGCTTATTTAATTTATATACTTGTATATTTATACGATATGTCTCGACTCTTGAGATATCTTAATCTTCACCATGCTGTATGTTATGCAGCCTTACATGAACTTGACCCCGTGTTCAAAAAGTTCTCTTTCTGGGAGAATGTTTCTAGCCTGTTCTCTTCTTTAGGCTACAAGAGACCTGCAGTTATTCAATCTATGTACATCTTTAAGGTGCATTTTGCAGACTCTAGTTTCTTGATGGCATGATATACATTTTTCATTGCTTATTGGGTTTTCTTTTCTTTTTTTTTTTCATTTCAGCAACCAGGCATTGGTGGCGAGGTGGTGCCACACCAAGATAACACATTCCTTTATACAGAGCCTCCATCATGCACAGGATTGTGGCTTGCACTCGAAGATGCAACAGTAACCAATGGTTGCCTATGGGCAATTCCCGGATCACACAAAAGTATTTTTTTTCATCCAATTATTTAATGCAAAAATATTCTTGTGGCTATCAGACTATCTAAAATTTTTCATCATTTGCATTGTTTTGCACCAGATGGTCTGAAAAGGCGAATGGTCCGAGATGAAAATGGTACTCATTTTGATCGCTCCTCCCCACCTTATGATCAGAAAGAATTTGTGCCACTGGAAGTAAAATCAGGTGCTTTGTGGTTATTCACGGAGATCTTATACATCAGAGGTGAAGTTCCCCTTTTATATCGCAGCTGCTTCCTCGTTACAATCAGCTGTTTCATCTTTTACTAATGTTGATTTCTTCTACAGCTCTGAGAATCTTTCTCCAGCGTCAAGACATGCACTGAGTCTGAGCCTACATGTAGTTGATACTGAAGGATGTGAATGGTCCAAGGAAAATTGGTTAGTTCATAATGGCACTTATGGATAATGCTTCAATTTTGAGTTTTTATTTCCTCATGTGCGTGTTGGTTCGGCATCATCGTCTCCAGAGCTCTCTGTCGCCTGCGTGAGGTGGTCGCCCATGGGCGGCGTTCATGGCTAGCTCGCAGTAGTTATTCTCTGAGCTCGGTTTGCGCTCGAGGAGGGGGAATGGAGAGGGGAGAGGCATGGCGGGGAGGGGAGGGCAGAGGCGTGGCAGGGAGGGTAGGAAGGGGAGCAGCGCCCAATATATGTTACCACTTACCATGGCAGTGAGGTGGGAGAAAGAATAGGAAGAAGGTGAGGATGACGTGGGTGCACATGTGGATGCCACATAGCAAAAACCGCTTTCACGTCGGTGTTACGTCAGTTAAAATTGCCTTTAATCGGCCTCAGGAGGTTAATATATCTGGTATCATGATATAAGGGTTGTAAAACATCCGGTTTTATACTTTGCGGTTGAAACTTAGACTTTCATCATAGTTAAGATGTAAAATAAACTTATTCCTTAAACTTATTATTATACAGTAATAACAGTTGGACCAGCAAAACGACCCAAAATTAAAATTAAGCATGTAATGTGATCATCATCACCATATATTTGTCGTAAGTTTCGGCCCGGTCTTCAGCTTAGCTGGGGATCACCCATGTGAGGCGACGCAGCCAGGCCAGGCCAGGACACACCAAGCAAGCAAAACATGTTCCACACCCACCAACCGCACAAGTTGTTGCTTGTCCTCTCGCGCGCTAGCTAGCCCCACCCACATCCACCGCGTGCGCCACCGGTCGGCCGGCCGGAGCGGAAGCTAGCTACGGCTTGTGCAGCACCCGCCCGGCGACGACGGCCGCCTCGATGACGAGTGAGATAACGTCGATGACCTCGTCGATCATGCACTTGTTCCCGTCGAACGTCGACGTGCCCTCCCGCAGCTTCGCCAGGCAGTCCAGCAGGTTCTCGTTGCACTCCGTGCTCAGGTAGTCATCTGATGAAAGATCAAAAATCAAGCAACAGAGGATAGGGTCACATATTATGCACGTATATATAGTCGATGGATCAAGCTGCTGGCGATTGACAAGATGGAGCTTGTTATTTGAATACTACTCTTGGCCTGGACGCAGTTGTCGTGGTGCATGCAGCAGGCGTCGAGGGCGTCGCACGGCGGCTCGCCGGGGCAGCCGCTGTACAGGATGCCGCAGTACTTGCCGTACCGCAAGAACGGCGGCGCTGCATATGGATCGACGCGTAGAAAACTTCAGTGTGCGAGCCACGCAATCAATGACGAACAAATACATGTTCACACAAAGATTATATTAATTTCGCAGCTGGCTTACGTACTCGTGCAGTGGTCGGACTCACAGGTGCGGCTGCACGCCTGCTTGCTCTGCGTTCGCATTCCCCCGAGAATTAATCGAGAAAGCACAATCAGCTTGCTTAATCGACAAGAGGAGATGAGCATACATATATAGTGTAGGTGTGAGCAAGCTTGTGTACGTACCACGCCGTCGCCGGCGGCGCCGACGGACTGGAGGCCGACGTCGAGCGCGGCGGCGGGCGGCGCAACGGCGGCGCAGGCAAGGAGGCCGATCACCGCGACTAGATGCAACCGCCCGGTGCTGCCTCTGCCGTGTACCATCCTCTCCAAACCTCCAGAAATCTCCGTCTCTCTGCTCGTGACGGCGGCCAGGCCACCAACTTATACTGCTACCTCGTCGTTTTCAGTGAGATAAGCTTATCTAGGGGAGGCAGCGAGGGTGCGGTGGCTGGAACGATGCGGTAAACTCTAAAAACTGTAGTTGCAGCTGCAGTAGGCACTGATTTAGAGAGAAGGGGAGGGTGGTGAGTGCCGAGAGGAGGTTGAGTAAGATGGATGGGGCGCCGCGCGTGTTTGGTTCTGTTCGGCTCGTGAGCGCGCGGGGCTTGTTGCCTAGCTCACGGGTTGCCAGTTGACAGCAGAGAGAAAAAGATGCCCGTGCATGCACACACCACACCGCGCCGAGTCACCACCAACTAGCCAGCAACACTCGCGCGAAAACCGCTAGTGCCCTTCCATTTCGCGGTTTCTTTCGGCAGAAATATTAACTTCCGGGTTTAATTAAGCTTGATTTCTCAGTGATCGATCTGGGGGAGTATGCATGGTTCGTAGTGGTCAGTTGAGTTGAGCGCGCTCGTGTGCAATGCCGTTTCTTGCCACGTTTCTAGCGGTGTTCCTTTTGGGTCACTAAGGCATGTACAATAGGATGATATAAGATATCTATAAGAGATGTTATATAGGAATTTTATTAAGATGGATTAAAGAGAAAGAGGAGAGAGAATGAGATAAATTGTAATTTTATAAACGGTCGGAACGTGAGAAAATAGCCTGCCATAGACATCTTACGTATCATTGTATCAATATTGTCTATATTTTATAGATAACTAATTATAGACAACTTACAAACAATTCATTATAGAATGTGTCTTTAGTGTTGTCCACAGATGACATAGAATGATACTATAGACATCAGCTATCTATACCACTGTATATGCCCTAAGGTACCATAAGTTGCAACGGAGTCCCAAAAGAGAGTGATCATATCATCAAATAAGAGTGTAATACATATAGTCAAACATGATCATTCGAACTGTGAATAAGAAGCCAAATTTATTGAGCCTATTTTATTTAAAGATAAGAAATTTGACTTTATGATGTTATGGTTGCTCAGAGGATTGATAATGAATCATGAAAGCAATAACCTGTGGAGACCCCAGGCGTTGAATACTCGAAATCATCATATGTGTTTTGTACTAGTCCTATGATTAGTGGCTAGTACAGACATTCACAACATTGAGATCACATCCATATACATCGTATATAATTAATTTTACAACATTGGGGCAATATATAAATGATGCATAAATAAAATTTACAACATAAGGCTGACCAGACAAATAAAATTAGCAGAAAGCAAGTAAATGGCCGGTGGTTCCGATTTCTGACGTGGTACTTCTGTTTGTCTCAAGGGCCAAATCTTAGCGCTCTTTGGAAAAAAAAGATACCACCCCATAAATCCGGAACTTCTAGGGTTTGGTAGTACCGCTCAGGAGTTGCGGTCATGCCGCGCTACAGTAGTTCCGCCGTTCAAACTCCGGTACTACCCCTTTCCATAGAAACAAAAGAGCTTCAAAGGAACTCTCAGGAAAAAACGTACCGCCAACTAAACGTCGATACTTCCGAGTTGTGGTATTACCGCACATACCACCTGGTCATACCGCACTGCGGTAGTACCACCAATTACACACCGATACTACCAATTATCCTGACATGCATAGTTGGTTTTAGAATTTAAATTCGAATGTATGCATAACTTTTGTCTCGAGCCTTGTCGATCTTCTTGTCAACCTTAGCATGCATCTCCAATTTGTCAAGCAAAATCCGAGACTAAACCTTTCAAACACTTGATAATCATATTAGCCCATACATAGATAATTGAGTATAAAGCAATATGAGTATATATGGACTACACCAGTTTTATATACTCAAAGGATATATTTCAAAGTAGAGATCCCAATATATGTGGAAAAAGAAACATGGACCAATACTAATGAAATCACAAAACATAGAGTAAACTCCTCTTAAATGTATGCATACAAGAATGTGTAATAAAAACATATACACATATTCAAGTTAGATTTTTTGTGGAGTTCAACCTATATTTTGGATCTTAGGAATACAACAAGATATAAGAATATGACGTCGAATGCATACCTCCATGATTTTTACCTTTTCATCCAAATGAGACTAAGTAATAACATATTCAACAAAAGAGTTAGTCTCACATTTAGACTTGTCATTAATGAGTTTGGCTCATATTTAGATTTGTCATTAATTGAGTTAGTCTCATATTTATATTTTTCATTAATCACCAAAACCAATCTAATTGGAGCTTGAACTTACAATGTCCTCCATCAGCCACCCCAGCACGTGCCTGCGTCTGGCATCGGCTAGGGCTTCTGTTGTTGTGGCTAGGGTTTGGGTTGGGGCATGGATGGGGGAAGGGTTGGGCCAGCTGGTCTAGGGCATGGGAGGTAGGTGGGTTGAGGAGCTGGTGGTTCTGTTGGGGATAGGTGGGGTGGTGAATCAAATGCGAGAGAGGAGAGGTAGGAAAATAGAGGTGGGAAGGTAGTTGTGAGAAAGGGGAAAATGGGGAAAATGAGGGATACGGTGGATCCAGCCGATGCCACTGATCCGGCCTCCCCAGCCAAGCCACCATCGATCCCGTCTACCCCGACCGCGCCGCCGCTAGTACGGCCAAAGTCGCTCGCATGCTGCACTGTCACCAGAGGTAGGGACGACGGTCGAATCCAATTGTTCCCCGCTGGTTTCGACCTCCACAACCGTGTCACCATCGGATTCATCTTCAACAGTTCACCGTTGCACGCCTATTTGCCGCCACATCCTTGCCGTGCCATCAACTTCCCCGATCCCTCTGATCTCGACACAAGCGACATAGCTGTGGCAGAGCGACGGGTGCGGAGATTCTAGGGCTATGACAGTTGAGACGTGCCATGGCGGCTGAGTCATGAGATTTCTCCTTCTCCATCGATGGGGTGTGTAGGTGTGAAGGAGGGAAGGCGGAGGCCATCGACTTCCCTGACCCCCTTGATCTTGACGCAGGCGGTGTTGCAGGAGCCAACGATGGAGACAGAGATACAAGGGTTGGGAGTGATGATTCGGTCGTCGGGCTGTGGTTGGAGAAGGCGGCCATGAGGACCATAAGAGGTGGGTGCGGGTGTATGGGAGGAGAGGAGGGAGGGAAAGGAAGGGGAAGAAGTGAGGTGGGCAAGAAGGTAGGGGTGGGAGGTTGGCGAGAGGAAGCGCAACCAATTCGGGGAGGAGCTCTGCACATGGGATGATCGCCCTGCTGCTTGGGGTAAACTCCTTCTTTTATTAGTTTCAACATTGGAGGGTGAAGGTTTTCAAGGGAGTGTCTTCTTGTGCGGAAGGTGGAAGGAGGGTGGTGTGAGGGGTGGTTGATCGTGATAGACGAGAGAGGGGCGCGAAATGGATGGTTCGAATCCTATCTCCTGGCTAGATTGGACAACTGCAAAAAGAGGAGGGGAGAACTGACCGCCACCAACTCATATTTTTAAGTAGTAGAGATTAGAGTTGCCCAACATAATTTAGCTGCTTGGTTTGGTGAGATATCGAGAGATGTGGATTTGATAGTTGAAAGATTAAGTCTGAAAGATGTGGGATTGCCATTCATATGGGAACCGGAGCAAAGTAAGTGACTTTTAGTAAAAGTTGTTCCTATTTAAATCTTAATTAGTGTATATAAATTCTTCTCTCTTTTGTCCCTTGGGGTATGTATAATAGTCTAACATTAGTCGTCTATAAACGATGTCACATCAAATTCACGTTGATATAGAGGATAGAGAGGAGGGAGGAGAGAGAGAGGAGGTCGCCTTTTGCTGAACAGACAATCTATTAGCGTGAAACCAATCCACCTATAGACAACATCATACCCATAGTAGAGAGCTCTTTCACTCACAACCTGATTTGTAGGGCCCACTTGAGTATAGACAAAATGTTGTCCTATTCCATTGTAAGTTATGTGGATGACTATATAGACAGTAGTTATCTCTATTGTTGTGCATGGTCTTAGACTTTTTAGTTAGCATCAGTTGTTGTGTGTTCCATAAACAAAATAATGTTGTATTAAAAATATATTACTGAGAGGTTAAAACTAATCTTTTTTTAAAAAAAGCTGAAACTAATCTAGGGTCAAAATATTAATTTCAATGTAATTTGTCGAGTTGGACGTACTATATATCCCTCGAACTTGGAAGGAATTTGGAATGACTAAAACCAGTTTTTTTCTATGTATATGGTGCAATGCGCTCTTTTAAACCTAAAAATAGAAAGCAAATAAAAATTAGCATCAAGTACTGTAAAAGCTATGCTATTAAGTATATATATGCTGATCTAAAAAGGTATATATGTGCTAACTACGTGCAAAAGGAACTTAAACGGCCGTTTGAGAGAACTGATTAAAATGAGCGGCCTCTAATACTGTGTTTCATAAGGATGTTTCGTCCTTTTATCTGTTGCAAAATGCAAGGCGAGCCATATTTTCTCCCTGCCAATGGTCCTCGATTTTTTTATGTCCATTCACCCAAGGAAATAAAACAACGAATTCGATGATCAAGTAGAAATTTAAAACTTTTGGTGAAAGGACCTATGATGGGTTTTATTACAAAATGAGGTAACGCGAAAGCAGAAGAATAAACAAACTTAAGTGATGATAGCAATTCATTTGGATGGTAAAGAATTCATATATAGTTGTTTCGTGGCCTCAAACTCTAATGATGAAGATTAAAACTTGATGAGCACGCTAGTGAACTATTGGTGCAAGTAAAAGAAACTAGCTGAGATAATCAATACTCAAGGAATATCATTTAAATCCATTATAGGAAGTAGTACTACCACATATACTATATAGTAAATCTTTGTACGATGAAAGATGTGGCTTTTCTTGAGGGCGTGTACAAAATAAGGCGTGAATATATACATTTGTGTGACGTTATGCTATGATGCTCTGCATTTACGAAAGTTATTTTAGCTATGCGAGAGAATGTATAGTACGTTTGAGTGTATATGGAGAACATGCTGATGAAGGGCTCCTCCCACACAGCCACAGAGGTGCTTTTATGTTTGCCTTCAGCCCTTAAGAATTGCATAAACTTTAGCATTCGAATCAATAGTGGTTTCCATGTACTTATCTTTTCGGTTTTTTCAAAATTTATGCAACTTATATTGAACGGGTGAGATTGGAAGCTAATGGCTGTATGACCCAACTGAAAGTTGTGGCAAATGGGTTTGTGGAAAGTTTTGAACTGTTTATATATCTAATTTGGCACTTGGGCTCTTTTTTTTAATAAATCTAGCCTCTTCTTTAAGCTCTATAGGTATCTACCATACTAAAGGAGCTTGGCTGAGTGATGTGCCAAGCTGGCCAACCGCGCAGCGATTTAATTAGTGTCAATCATGTTTAATTAGCACTAATCATGCAATATGGTGGTTAATTAGTGCTAATAATGTCCTTAATTAGTTGCCATTGTATGGCTGCTTGGCGGGAGACCCATTGAGCTATGGTTGCACAGTGGGTCAAAGTTGCTTGACAGGTCCTACCAAGCTTTGGTAGCTTAACAGGACTAGCCAAGTTGGTATAGCGTAGTAAGTGACATGTGTCGTATGTCAGGACTACCGAGCTTGAGGAAAAGGTTAGATTTATAAAAACGGATGTCTAGGGGCTAAATTTGAAAAAAAATATCTAGAGTACTAGATATGCAAATAGTTCGGAAGTTTTGCATATATTGGAAGTTTGCATTCATCAACCTTGCTGACCAAGGGAGCAATTTGAGATGAACTAGTGCTAATGTTTGGAAGTGATGAACTTGATGAGATGGTTGTATGTCTCATTTATGGAATTCTTCTCATATCTAGCACTATAGCCAATTTTTTCTTCAAATTGTGCCCCTGGCTGCATGTTTTTTTTGGGGCAAATTTAGCCCTTTCTTGATCTCGACAACCACGTCAAACAACACGTGTTGTCTGCTGCGCTGGCCCAGCTCGGCAGAAGACGACGACCGTGGTAGGCCGCGTGAGCTCAGTAGCGATGCAATGGGCGTGGCACACCGCTACCCCACCATCCTGCCGCATCGCAGGAGCTTAGCAAATCCTACCACTCCTCCTGAGCTCGACAAGATGGTGGGGCCACAGTCAGCAGGCATGGCAGCAAGCTTGGTAGGATGGTGGGGCCGCAGTCGACGAGCGCGACAGTAGTATCTAGCGCACAGGTTGCCCTCGTTTAGTCGATTTTTTTTATTAATACATTATTGTAAATTTTGTAGTAATTAAAAATGTATGATTAAAAAAAATTCATTCATTTATGTGTTTTTAGTAGTTTTGAAATAATAGCTAACTATTAACGTTTGAATTTGACTAGTGCGCCTCACATTGTATTAGGTAATTTATCATTTTGAGCCTGACATAACACTTTGTAAAGAATGTACGAATTAAATGGCATGCAAGCTTTAGTTAGGTGCATATGTTTGCCTCAATATTCTAACAATACAAATGACAACATGCACGAAATATCAACTTGAACTATAACTAAGATATATGGGCGCCTTTTGTAATAAAAAAAACACTTGGATGGAGAAGAGGTCAGGCTTGCGGTCATTTGTCGTATACATTTGGGTCCATTGGTCACTTTCCCTTGTCTCCCCCATTGACTTTAGCATTCGCGACGGTCGCACAGTACTCGGTTTTCACAACTCCTATAGACTTGTCTATATACGAAATAACCTGCTGTTCAGTAGGGGCATCGGGGATCATCAACGCCTTTCCATTACCTTCCACCCTTTCCTTTCTCTTGTCCTTAGGTGTGTAAGGTTTCCAACGGGTGAAATTCGCGGATGCCATTAGGTAGCTGAGCATGTATTTATGCTCGATAAATGCCTTGTCGTACCTCTTCGGGTCGTTGATCCATTGGAAGAAGTAGCAATGCTCCGTCGTTTAGCATCACGCATGGAGAAAGTTAGCGATACGTGAAATGAAACCTACGATGTGATTTATCAATGTGTGACATTTACTTATGCGGTTATCATTTCTAAGAATTGCTTTCTGTCATCCAACTGTGTAACACTCCTAGAGATGTTAGATATAATTAGAGAAGGTGCTAGCAAAATCTTATAGTGATAGCAGTAAGTTTAGAGAGCTGATGAGTAATGGTGGCATTCTGGGAGCTCAGAGTTTAGGCAAGAGTGTTACAAACTGCTTCTTCGCAAGCATGACTTTATTCACGAAGTAACTGATGGTGTGGTTCAAACCTACAATGTGATTTCTTTTTTATTTTTAAAATCTAATTTTAGCTTTTCTACATTAACTGGCTGTTGTGTTTTTTCAAGACAGAGTCTACAAATTGATTATAGTACACACTGTAGCGGCTTCATGTATATCGTCTAAAATTATGCACGACTTTCTATTACTCCATACCCTCTTTTATAAAAAACCTAAAAAACATAAACCACAGTTATACATCATAAACAGAAATAAAAAGAACAAAAACGAACAGACCTAAGATTTACAGGCAACCATCCGGTGCCGGAACTTCCCCTAAGGCCCCGCTCAAAACGGCTTAGGCTTCTGGCTTATTTTCACTATTCAACAATTTCATCTTTTTATGATTTTTTAAGCTTTTTTGAGCTTTTTCGTCGGTTCTTTTTTTCCCGTATTCGTTTGTACCGTCCATGATGGGCTAACATGTTTTTTCTATTTTTAATTTCTTAAAATTTAATTACACCAAACAAGCTATCATTAGCTACAGTGCTATTCAGCCAGTTATAATGCTTTTCAGTCATAAGTCACTCAGAAAATCTATTTTGAGCTTCCCTAAATCATGGTCATTGCAAGTCGTGTCATTCAATGCACGCCCACACCTCGACTTGCCACCTCATCGGGTGTCCATGGTCCCACCTCTAGGCTACATGGTGTGCATCGCACCTTTCTATGAATTCTTTTGAGACGTCTCTAAGAGCATCTCCAACAATATGAGCTAGTTACTAACTCTAAGACAATTTCTCCAATAGTACTAACTTTTAGCACATAGCTCATAACATAAATAGCCTCACATGACACTCTTACATAATTTTGGAATGTGTGTATGAGACTAGCTTTTGATCAAGAGATATCTTTTCTCTTTCTTCTATTAAAATATGAAATAATATACTTAGAGCTAGCTTATAAGGGCATCTGTAGTGTATATAACCCAAAGGGTCTTAAGGTGGGTCCCATCTAAACCTTAAGACCAACTTCATAGTGTATATAACCCAAAGGGCCTTAAGACGGCCCCACATGGCAGATAAAGAAAAATTGTATTTTAATGCTTATGACCAGGTCTTTAGCTTGAGGACCAGCCTTAAGCTTTTTTTGCTTAGGGTCTGCTTAAGGTCACCCCTGTAATGTATAAGGTTGACCTTAAGGTGGCTTAAGACCTCCTCTTTTCATACACTACAGATGCCCTAAGTCACTATTGGAGATGCTTGCTCGAATCCAACTAGGTGTAGGCTTTTGTAGCTTGCTTGCATACACGTTTGGTTGATTTTGGTTTTTAGTTTTTTTATTTATGCCAACAGTTACTATTTATTAGATTAATAAGTTATAATTAAAAAACATAAATAGTAAATCAAAAGAACATATATCTCTTTTAAATGATTTTATATACATATCTAACATCATAAAATTTATGGATTCACCCGTGCATAGGTTTGACCATCTAATAATTGACCGAACAACCCAATGGGCAACGTCTATTACATGTTAAACATGGTGCTGTTTCAATTGACTTTAGCTTTCGATTATGGTTATTAGTTTTTAACTGAAATTATACTGTACCGACTGATAGTTTTCTAAATCATTTAATTAAAATAATAAAAAATAAAGATATTGTTATATTTTCGTGGATAATACAAAGCAATAGAGAAAAAGCAAAAAATAAAATAAAAAATAAACTGGAATAAAAAACATGTTTTAAATAGTTTTAGGCTTGTAGAAACCGAAAGGCGAAGCCCTTGAGCGCCCCCAATCTTCAAACTTTTTTCAGGTTAACTGAGTCGTGAAGTATTCAAACTGGTCTCCCTGACGATTCAGTTTGATAAAGTTTCCTTTTTCTCCTTTTGTGTGTATCCCCGCGGTATTTATCCATCCGCCACGCAGCCTTCGCACGCCCCTCTCCTTCCTCTCCACTCGCCGTCTTCCTCTTCCTCCGCCTCTCCACTGCCCTCCGCTCAAAAGCCCCCAGCCTAAAACCCTAACCCCATCGAATTCGCCACCGCCCGCGCGGAGCATACGAGCCCCCTCCCCTGCCCATGGCGTCCTCGGCGGCCGCCAACCTCTGGGTGCTGCTCGGCCTCGGCATCGCCGGCGTCCTGCTGGCGGCGCGGCGGCTGCGGCGCCCCGCGCGACCGGACCACGGCGCCTTCATCGCCCGCCTCGAGCTCCTCCCGCCGCCGCAGCCGGCGCCTCCCCAGGCACCCCACCCCCTCACCGGCCTCTGCTTCGCCATCGCCGACGCGTAAGCTCTCGCCCACCCTCGTGTTTGCCTGGTTTTAAGTTCTAGCTTCGGGTTGGATTGGCAGGGAGCGAGTTAGCATTGCGTGAGCGGTAATTCGATCGGTTGGATCATAGTAGCATCGCATCACTATGATGTTTAGGTAGGAGGTGGGATTTTCTGTTGGTATCAGTGAGTTGGAGCGATAGGATTCACTCAGCATGGAGCATTGGATGCGCTGATTTATATTTTACTTTTGTTTGAATAGTTGATTGTAATACTTCACATGAGACAGCTTCATGTATGACTTGCCAAATATTGATGTCTAATGCCCCCCCCCCCGGGGGGGGGGGGGTGCCTTGTAAAGATACATGAATGTCGGGGTTAGATAAGTCTTGTGGTGTTATTTATTCACAGTTATTTAACAATCTACCATAGAACTAGGCAGCTCAGTAGTTCAGCATCCGTTATAACTTTTGGTGGGGTGAATTTATGAACATGTTCACGTATCAATGAATCATAGTAAGCTAATAATACCTTGCCGTCATGAAATTTATTTTTTTAGCCTTTCCATGCCGAGTGGTTGTTTGCTAGAGCATAACTTGGGATGATATCAAGGTTGAGGCAAGGCCACATATTTTTGTTAGTTTGTTTGTTAGATGATGACTGTTCGAAAGTAGCTCCCCCCCCCCCCTCCTTCGTCGAAGAGTTGTTGAAGTGGCTAGCATAGGGACAGTCCTCTGTTTATGCTAACATGTTGTGTTGCATGCCAACCCTCCATGGTATTCACAGCTGTATGAATAGATGCTGTTGGGCGGTGTAGCTATGTAGTGCTAATGCGCTATATATTTGAAATAAACTACTGTATGTAGTGCCTTTTGTGATAAAGTTTATTTCCTATGATCTAAAATAACAACCCCCCCCCCCCCCCAACCCCCCGCACGCGCGCACACAAAAGGAAAAAAAACTTTGTCATATTACTATCACTCTTTTCCTTAATCAGCCTCTTGTTAAATACATACGTAACCCTCTGTTAAATACTGGTAATTGTTTGTCTGCCAGATAGAATTAAATTGTTCCTCAAACTAGTGGAGGGATTTTATTTGTCATGTTTTGCTTAAAAATATGTGTGCTGGTATGTCTTCAAAAGCCTTTTAAGTTCAATTTGGCGATGCTGTGCTGTATGGTAGTGTACTAGTGTTACCATAATACTGTAAAAACATTGCTGTGCAAACGTTCGTGGCCTGTTTGATAAAATCAGCGGAAGTTTATCTTTGCGGTGTGATTTTTGTTCTTATTGAATCATGATAGTCTTAATATAATCCAAACAGTTGTGAACTCATGATACATACTTTATAACATTACAACGATTGATTACTTTATTCTGATAGTACGGGATAATACCATAGTTTTCAGAACATGCTCTCATCTGGCTCAACTCAAAACCTGACATTTTGACTTTTTTTTAATCCAGTTTAATGTGGGTTAACTGCATTTCCAATTCTATCACAAACTGGAATGGACTAGCTAGATCTAGATCAAGCCTGTTACTTCATCATCAGGAGTCCGATGAGCCTTTTTTGGGGGGAGGCCAAAGTCAACCCAACTAGCTGTAAAACCCACACGAGTGCACCCCTAGATGATACAAATAGAGCTGTATTCGTTATATAACTCTAATATATATAATTAAAATTGAAAATATAGTTGTATTTGCTATACAACCGTGGCAATTCTAATACCTATATTTTATTTATCCACACCGTTTTAATTTGGGCCCACCATAACTGATGGCATAGATCTTTCTCTTTTTCTTTTGATTAAAGTAGGGATTTCTAGCCTCTTGGAGTGAACATTGTGGCTTTTTGTAATGACGTTTTAAAATATAATAATTATTACATGCTATATGCCAAACTGACTTTAAGTATTTAAGGCATTCCCTGGAAACCTTGTCGTAGGCTATATCTGTTTCCTGGGTTAAATTCTATTCCCCACAATTATAACAGCATGCTTTGGGGTGTAGGCGAAAGGCGATTTATCCAAATAGATGGTTGGAACTTCACAGCCATGTCTGATATGTATTATCTAAATATATATCCATTATATGTTTTTTTCATGTTTTTTTACTGCTAAAAAATTCCATCGGTTTTCTGTTGAACTGTGCTTCTATTCTTCAATTTACCCACTACTGCCCGAAAAATGTTATTGTGCTTGAACTTCATAATAGCTTATGTCATGGTTTCTGGAACTTGGAAGTGGCAGACCAGTTCATCTATTTGGTAATAAAGTCCTTTCTGCACGTTGCCTTATTTGTCCTTGAGCACAAATATCTTCTTGCTTAATGATTTGCAGATTTCACATCAGTGGTTACATAACAAGTTTCGGCAGTCTAGAATGGGCAAGAACACATGATGCAGCAACACAAACATCTGTAGTGGTTTCGACTCTTGTAGATGGTGGTGCTATTTGTGTTGGGAAAACTGTTATTGATGAGATGGCATATAGGTAAAGTCATTTTGCTTTCTGCGTATGGCTTCTGAAAATTGTCTTAAGTTCACTGAACTCCTCTTTTCTTTTGTTACTTTTCGTTTTTGACTTAAATATCATAAAGATGATAGATGTTCTTTACATTTGCTAGGATTACTTTTCCAGCTTTCTTTTATCTAGTGTATGTGCTGACTTAATGCACATTACTTGTTCAGCATCCATGGTGAGAATAAACATTTTGGTACACCATCAAATCCTGCGGCTCCCGATCGAGTACCTGGAGGATGCTCAAGTGGATCGGCTGTCGCTGTTGCTGGTGGCATGGTAGATTTTGCCTTGGGTGAGCTGAATGTTTTTAATGCATTAGTTAATAGATAAGACAATTTATGCATGCAACATACTGTCATTTAAGCAACTTTAGTATTAATATTATTGTTTACTGCTGCTTGCTTTATTGTCCTTTTAATATCACATTTTAGTATTGCAAGTAGTGGGGACCAAAATGGACCCCCCCCCCCCAACTCATCCACCCACCCACGCCCGCGTGCACACACACAAAAAAAAACTGAACCATTTTGCATGCAACTTATGATACTGAGAAGCAGCATATGCTTACAGGCTTAATAAATAGTTGCATATAGTTTCTTGTCTCTGCCCTTTGCCTTTGCAACCGAACTGAATTATGGTGCTGTGCTTCTGGTATGCTCTATTGTTTCCTGTGCTCCCCCTTGTATTTTGTTAAACAGTTTGAAAATTTGAATAAAAGGAAAGGTCATTATGACAGAACATTATAATGAGATTCCATTAAGTGTTTAAGTGAGGATAGGAAACCATTTAACATTTATATTTGATAAATGTAATGCTGTGTGTGCTATGGTTCAGTTTTATGTCAACATGGCCTTAGACAGAGCTGATAGCTTTCCTCTGTTGTGATCTACAAGTCTCTGTGAAGTGAATGTATCTGTGTGCAACTGTCTAATTTATTGGTGTTCACAGCATGTAATTTTTTTACTAGCAGAATTGCCCGAGATGCCGCAGCTAGAGTGCGAACCATGGTCATGTGAGCCACTGGAGCAAAAGTCTCATTATAATCACAACCATACTCCTGCTGAAAACTATGTGTCATAAGACGAGCCTTGTAGTGCTCAAGAGAACCCACTTGCACATGATAAGAGTAACATTCGTAGAAAGAGGAATAAGGTCCTATGTGTCAGTACGCGCAAGGGTAGCGATCACCTCTGCCATTGGATGCTGCCACTCCTGATGAATAGCAACATCACATTAAGAAGTCGGTGTGGCAAGAGCAATGGCAGCAAAGCCAAAACACTCAGGAGGCTGAATAGACTGGCAATCACGAAGAGCATATCGAGGAGAAGCAGAGGAGGATAACCCATCAGAAGAAGAGGGCACATCAGAAGAATCCTCAACTCGCGGACGACGAATATAGTAGAGAGGATAAGAAAGAACAAGGTTAGGAGGAACCTTTGGAGAGGGTGTCGGTGGCGAAGAAGGCGTCGATTGTGAAGGAGGCACCAAAGAGACCACAGCCTGTGGTGGATGGTGACTGGGGGTGGAAGGAAAAGTCAAGAAAGAAAGTGGCTCGACAAAAGATGCTGAAGTGAAGGAAGGAGAAGGACGAAGATAGAAAGGACAAGACTCATCAAAAGTAACATCCCGAGATCCGCATCCGTCGGCCAATAGATCCCAACAACGATATCCCTTGTGCTCAGCATTATAGCCTAGAAAAACGCACTCCACAGAGTGAGCAATCAGCTTGGTGCGCTCATAGGGTGCAAAAAGAACATAGCGCGCACACCCAAAGAGGCGAAGACTGGAATAATCAGGAGTCTTACCATAGAGACGCTTAACAGGGATCCCATACATCAGAATGAGCAAGATCAAAAGGACGTTGAGACACTGACTCATTGGAAGAATAGGGGAGTTGAAGCTGTTTGTCAAGCTTACAACTCTGATAATTTAGTGAAGCATCATCAGACACAGACCCTAAAAGACCACGACGAACTAATGAAGACAGACGCAACCCACAAATATGTAACTCGTAAACGATGTTGCCACTGAGCAAAAGATGCAGTGGAAGATGCAATAAATGCGGTGGCGGTGGTGGAGGCAACAAGACTGATAGGGGCAACAGAAGGAAGATAAAATCAGTCAAGCTCTTAGAGCCGTCGTGAGTCTTGGCGGTGAGGGCAGTACCAACTAGAGTCTCTGTGCGACATTCCTGAACACAACAAGAATCGAGAATAACACGACAACCATGATCAGTGAGCTGACCAGTAGATATGAGTTGCACGGTTAGTTTTGGAACATGAGAAACAGTAGGAACATGAAAGGATGAATTTGAAAGAGTGCCTCGTCCTGCGATAGAAAGAGGTATCATCTAATGTTTAAACAGTGATAGGAGCAACTAAAGGACCAATGGAACTGAGACTGGTGAAATCAGATGTCATATGAAAGGAAGCACCATAATTAAAGATCCAAAGTGATATATACCTGAGGAAGGAGAAATAGAAGGTAGTCTCTCACTAGAAGACTGAGCAACAGAATCGGACAGTGCAGAAGCAGCAGTGTGAGAAACTCCTGAGTGTTAAAGGCACCAGGGCTCCTCTAAGAGGAACCTCCAGTGCCCCTCGAAGGACGGTCACCACGACGAAAATCATTCTTCTTCCTATAGCAGAACTACTCCACATGTCCATCTTTGTCACAATTGGTGCAGTGGAGTCCCTTACCAACAATTGTCACTGGTGGAGACGCAACTGGTGAAGGAGTAACTGGAGGCATAGCAGGTGTAGAAGCTAGAGGAGTTACCAAAACTAAAGGAAACGACGGTGACGACAGCAGACCCGCACCATGAAGACGAATCTCAGTACGAACAACTGTAAGCATGGTTCAAAATCCCGCCGGTTACCGGCCGGTAACCGCCGGTTACCGGTTTTACCGGTAGAGACCGGTAACTAAAAAACCGGCCGGTATGATTTTTTGATTTTTCGAATTTTGGCCGGTTTTCCGGTTACCGGCCGGTTTTTCCGGTTACCGGTTTCAAAATATCTCAAAATTCAAATTTTGATTTTCAAATTGTGACCGGTTTTTCCGGTAACCGCCCGGTTACCGTTACCGGCCGCCGACCGGGATTTCTTCCGGTTCCGGTTTTTAGAACCTTGGCTGTAAGGGCCTCCAACTGTCACATGAAGGTGATGAGCCAGCAACTGAGCACGAATCTGCTCAAACTCAAACCGTAGACATGTCAAGAAGTTGTATATGCGACGAAGGTCCATGTGAGACTGTTGACGCTAATAGCACTGACAAGTGTGGCAAACATCTAGTCCCAAAGAGTCAATCTGACGCCATACTGTGGGCAGCTGAGCATAGAACCGGTCCACAATGGCATCTACCTGCTACAACGACTACTCCTGACACAAAACAGCAAGGCACATGGAATCACCAGATGGCTCGTAGCGGCTTCATATATGCGCCCACATTGCCTGTGCAGAAGTTAAGACAACTACATCTCCAGTAAGATGCACCTCCATGCTAGCAACTAGAATAGCAGAAGCATGAGTATCCTTATCGGTCTATGTCTTGCTGGCAGCATACTGAGTCTGAAAAGTTTCTATGACATCCTCAAAAGCCTCATATGCCTTTGTACGATCATCTTTGAAGCATCCTTCAGAAGTATAGGCTTAGCAAGTGGAGCAGGGTGAGACGGACAAAGCAACTCGGCAGTAAAAACTCCCAAAAGCACTGACCACGCATGTGGAGGCGCATTTGCTGTAACTAGTCCCGATAATTGAGACCATTGAAGATCACCGGCAGCGAGGAACAAAAACGAAGCCCAAAAAGGATGGCTTTTCTTTTCTTTTTTCTTTTTTTCGGTTGGTCAACAAAAGACCCACGAGTCCGAACAAACTCAGTCGGCCAAGACAAATGATCGAGGAAAAACTCATGAGTGAAAAATCCAGAGCAGCCAACCTCATCGGCAGCTAGAACGATGGTGAATGAAGACGGCGGTTGATGGAGCACCGACGGCCGGAGCGACGATGAACGAAGACGGCGGTCGACGGAGCACCAACAGCAACTACGTCGGTGTCTTCACCAGGTGGACGACGATGGAGTGAGGCGGCGCCGATATCCGTCGGTCAAGCGGAGGATCCGATCGATCCGGACGGCGGCGGAAGACTTCACAAGATCTGGCGGAAGAACCAGATCCGATAGATCTAGATAGTGGCGGAAGACTCACGAGCGGAGAAGACCTCACAGCGGCAGCTTGGGTGGCGGCCAAAAAGAATCCAGCGATGGTGGCGACGAGCGCAATAGAGACAGCCAAGCGGTGGCTAGATGACGATAGGGGTGGAAAAAAAGCTCGTTAGTGGGCTCGTTGGCTCGATTCAAAATTACTTCAATTATACTTGTTAATTGGTTAAACATTAAAATGAGTTGATTTCAAATGAATTTGAATTTTGCTCAAGCTCGGCTCGTTAGCTCGTTTCTAAAAATACTTTTAAATTATCCGTAAAATGATATTAAATCAAAATATGCCAATTTTAAAAAAAGCTCGATAAGATGAGCAGTTGGCTCGATATCCACCCCTAGATGACGAACCAGTGGCGGCTTGACAACAAACCCTAGGTTTGCTCTGATACCATGTTATGAATAGCGTTTGTATTCATCATGAGGCCTATGGGTCAGTATATATACACGTACATGTATACCATATATGTAGAAAATCCCTTACACAACAGGGTAAATACACAATTATCTATAATACATATCTAACAATCGCTACTATGTGCTCTTTATTGATAGTTATTCAAGATACACTTGGCTCTATCCTATGTCTTCTCGCTGTTTTGTGCTAACTCTGCTGGACGTTTGGTACCTCTTAAGTGCGCTTCGACGTTTGGTACCTCTTAAGTGCGCTTCGACGTTTGGTACTCTTCCTTAGTACTTCTATTCTGGTGCTAATGCTCAGAATGGTGTCTCTGAGCATAAGTATCACCACCTTCTTGAGATCGCTAGTGCTCTTATGCTTCTCATGTTTCACCTCATTTATGGGTTGATGCTATCTCTGTCGCTGCTTTTCTTATCAACCATCAGCCTTCTTCTGCTCCTTAAGGTTGTACTCCCGCTGAGCGTCTCATTGGTACGACTCCTCGGTATAAGTTACCTTTTTTTGGTTGTGTTTGTTATATTCTTTTTCCACATTGTGAGCGCACCAAGCTGATTGCTCAGTCGGTTGAGTGCGTTTTCTTTGGCTACAACACTGAGCATAATGATTATCGTTGTTATGAACCTGTTGCTCGCAGGATGAGGATATCTCGTGACGTCACTTTTGATGAGCCTCGCCCTTATTACCCTCGTCCCTCTACCGCAAGTTCCACTTCCCTTGAGTCTATTTTCTTTCTGACTTTTCCTGACTCTTCGTTTTCACCTGCCCCTATCTTATTTCAGTCGCCATTGTCATCCCTGTCTCCTCTGGTTTCTGTCTCTCCTCCGGAGGCTCCTACTAGCTCTTTTGTTGAGATCTCTCCTTTTCCGTTGCAGTACTTTCGTCGTCCAAGGCCTACCACTCTAGTTGAGGGCTCTTCTCCTTTCACTCTTCTGTCCTTGCTAGGTCCTGCTCCAGCCTTTCCTCCAGATACGATCTTCTTGATCGTAGTACTGTTAGTCCTCCTGAGCATTACGACTTCATAGCCGCTGCTCTTGTTGAGCCTTTGACTTACCATGAGGCTGCTGCTCACTAGGAGTGGTAGCATGCGATGGCTAAGGAGATTGCTGCTTTGGAGCTACTGGCACTTGGGATCTTGTCCCTTTACCTGTGTGACTCCAATGATGTGTAAGTGGGTGTACAAGATCAAGACACACGGATGGTTTTCTTGAGCACTACAAGGCTCGTCTTGTGGCACGTGGTTTTCAACAGAAGAATAGTCGTGGTTATGATGAGACATTTGCTGTTGTCGCACATATGACCACTATTCGCACTTCTTGCCATGTCATCTGTTCATCAGTTGTCCATCTCTTAGCTGGGCACTAAGAATGCCTTTCTCAATGGCGAGCTGCGTGAGGTTTACATGCAATCGCCTCCCGGGTTCTTTGTTCCTGGCAGCATGGTTTGTCGCCTTCGCTACACTATGGGTTCAAGCAAGCCCATTGTGCCTGGTTTGAGTGTTTCTCTTTTGTTGTCACTGTTGTTGGCTGCTCCACCAGTGATCACGACCCTGCTCTTTGTCCATACTTCTCGTGGTTGGACGCTTCTTCTCTATGTGGATGATATGATCATTACTAGGGATGACTCTCAGTATATTGATTTTGTGAAGAAGCGTCTTAGTGAGCAATTCTTGATGTTTGATCCTGGGTCCTCTTCGTTACTTCCTTAGGATTGAGATATCTTCTACGCTTGAGAGTTACTACCTCTCCCAAGAGAAGTACATTCAAGATCTTCTTGCTTGCGCTTGCCTCACTGATCAGCGAGCAGTGCACCCTCCTGTGAAGCTTGGAGTTCACCTTTGGTCCACTAACGGTGAACCTCTTGAAGATCCCACTCGCTATCGTCACCTTGTTGGGAGCCTCATCTACCTTAGCATCACTTTACCTGACATCTCACCCAGTTCACATTTTGAGCAGTTCGTCTCTACTCTCTCAGGTCCATTCGGTCAACTTGGTGTTCTGGGATGCCTTCGTGGGACTATTACTCGACGCCTTTTCTTTCATCTTTCCAGTTCTCTGCAGCTTTAAGCGTACTCTGATGCGACCTGGGCTAGTGATCATTCTGCTTGCTGGTCTCTTTCTACCTATTGTATTTTTCTTGGTCCCTCTGTGCTTGCCTGGAAGACCAACAAGTTGTTTCTTGTTCAAGTGCCGAGGCAGAGTTGACGGCTATAGCATTGTTGACGGCTGAGGTCACTTAGCTACAGTGGCTCCTTGAGGATTTTAGTGTTTCTGTCTCTGCACGGACTCCTCTCTTGTTGGGCAACACTAGTGCGATCGGTATTGCTTGAGATCCAGTGAAGCATGAGCTCACCAAGCATATCAGTGTCGGTGCTCCCTACATGAGGCCTGCTCCAAGTGGTTTATAAGCTGGAGTTTATGGCTTATTTTGCATTGTAGTTGTTGGTGGCTTATTCTACATAATTAAATATAAAAAATTAAAAAAATGTTATATCGGCACGGACAATGCAAAGGAATAAGGGAAAAGAAAAGGCAAAAAGCCTAAAAAAAGCCAAAAAGCTAGAAAAAACAAAAGCATAAGCAAAAAACTGAAGCCGTTTGGAGTGGAGCCGAGATCACATGTGCAAGACCCATGGTTGTCACGGCGTCGCCTAGGCGACGCCAAGTCGTCCTAGCGCCGGGGAGGAGACGCCGGGGAGGATCGCCTCGCCTTGCTGAACCCTAGCTTCACCGCCAGCTCAGGTACGCCGTCCGCCCCTTCCTCTCCGGCCACGCCGCCTTCCTCCCTCCACCCGCGCCGCCTCTCTCTCTCCCGCCGCGCCGCCTTCCTCCCTCCCGCCGCCGTCTCCCTCCCGTGCTCCGGCCACCTCCCTCCAGCGTGCTCCCGCCGCCGAGGGGAGGGGAGGCGACGGGGGGAGGCGGCGGCAGGGGGAGGCGTTGGGGAGGGGAGCCACCGAGGGGAGGGGAGGGAGGCGTTGGGGAGAGAGCAGATCGGCGCCGGGGAGGGGAGGGAGGCGTCGGGGAGAGAGCAGATCGGCGCCGGGGAGGGAGACGGGAGACGCGACGCGAGAGAGGGTCGCGAGAGAGGAGCGCGACGCGAGAGAGAGGCGGAAGACGCGAGACGGAGACGCGAGTCGGCGGAAGACGCGAGGCTGAAGACGCTGAAGACGCGAGAGTTATATAAAACATACCTCCGTCGTCGCCGTTTCCATCGCCTAGGCGTCGCCGGGCTCTCGCCTAGGCGTCGCCTAGGCGTCCAGGCGCCTCTTACTCGCCGTGGTCGCCGACTTCGCCGTGACAACCATGGCAAGACCAGGTTGTCACTCTCCAGTATGCACCTTCGAAGTTTCAAATAGCAGGTTTCTTCACGAAGGCACAGACTCAAGCAAAGCGCAGTTTCTATCTCTCCAAACTCACTGTTGTTGATCTACCATGAGTTTGAGGGGTGTTAGATCTTACTTTTAACTGTGTAATTAGTCTCTTGTATAGGGTCTTCTTTGCTTATTTTCCTACCCGTGCATGTACACGTTAGGCCTTTGGCCCATGGCAATAGATCAAGGGTCTAGTTTGCAACAAATGTGAAGATACCTTTTGTAGAATTACCTCGGCTATATATATAGTGATTTTGGTCTACAAGGATCTTTCAATCACTATTTTTGCTTGAACAAAGAAATTATAAGTAACTAGCAAAAGTGTAAGGTCAGCATCCTCAAAACTAGAATGATCTGGCAACAAGGCATGTTACCTTCGCTTGTTCTTCACATGTTAACAGTAAATTTGAACTTCCTGTACATCTGAATTATCTTCTTTTTTTGAAAAGACATCTGGATTACCTCACTCTGTTGTTTATGCGGAGTCCATTCTAGTGGTAATTATTTGGGATTTCAGATTGTCTGTGTCACGTGCTGGAATTACTATTCACGCTCATGAATAGTACCTGCAGTACTGTAGCAGGAGTGTATGGTAGGATTAGATTAGTTAGGATAGAGATAAGAATAGTTAATTTTCTTATTGGATGGGTTTACTACCTTGTAAATATATTCCATCTATTATAGATAGGTTTTCTTATATATAGATATTATTTCTTAGAGGTCAAGTCGAGTTATCTCTTTTAATCTATTATCATCAAGTAATGAATAATGAAGAAGTATAACCAAGTCCCCAATTCCTAGCTCTGGTCTCACCTAAACTGGTTGCTCTAGATCCATTTCTTTCCCCTAATCGGTGCCCTCTTTTGTCTAGTGCTGTTCTACCTCAAAGTCGTCATCCGACCCCCCCTTCGACGGATGTTTATCCCATTATGAACTAACATTTATGACAATTGGTATCAGAGCAATCGATCCCTTCCCATGACTTCTGCTTACCACGAAGTGCGTCACTACAGTTCCACGTTGCCTGCCCTCGTCGCTGGCAACTTCCTCGACATCGAGTAACACTAAAGCCTTTGCGCCTTCGCCATCAATCATCATCGACACACTGCCGATCTCCCATGTGAGGCATCGCAATTGCTTGTTAGATTGGGTCTATCAAGAGCTGCAACTATGGCCGCCATCACAGCTCGAGGACGAGCTGGGAGAAGTTGTCATGTGCTGGGATTACTGTTCACACGCGTGAATAGTACCCGTGGTACTGTAGAAGGTGCGTATGGCAGGATTAGATTTGTTAGGATAGAGATAAGAATATTTAATTTCTTTATTGGATGGGTTTACTACCTTATAGATATATTCCATCTATTTTAAATAGGTTTCCTTATATATAGAAATTATTTCTTAGAGGTCAAGTCATCCCTATAAAAATGGGCAACATGTATCTTTTATCATCAAGCAATGAATACTGAAAAAAGTATTCCTAAGTCCCCAATTTCTAACTTTGATCTCTCACCTAGACCGGCTACTCTAGATCCATTCCTCTCCCCCAATCGGTGCCCTTTTTCGTCTAGCGTTGTTCTACCTCAAGTCGCTGTCGTCCGACCTCCCCCCGATGGATGTTTATCCCGTTGTGAACTAAGGTTCATGACATACCGATGTATGTTCTATAGGAGCACAATTTTTCAATACATATTCCTACTCCAATGGCGGGTCCAGAACTTGTATGTGGGAATCAAACATAGAACTATGAATATCTGTTGTGTTTAGTCCCTTGAAATTTGATGGACTTTTCAACTTTTAATGAGAACTGAACTGTTCTGCAAAAATCTGTTGGGTCTTGATCCTACAGCTTTTGCATGCATCCAACAATGTTCCTAGCCTTTCTTGTGTGATGTTTGTTCTGTCCTACTGTCTATACTTCTTCTAATGTTATTCTCATTTCTATACCTTAAATACATAATTAATACACTGAAACGTGATGTGGTAGGTATTGATTCCATTGGAGGAGTAAGGCTACCAGGTGGCTATTGTGGCATCTTGGCATTTCGGCCTTCACATGCTGTTGTCCCCAACAGCGGTGTTATTCCTGTCGCGCCTAGCCTGGACACTATAGGTACCGCTGATGAACATTATTCCTGTAAAGTGTGTGAAATTTATATGTCTTGACTTCTAAACTCATCTTGTCCCATTATTTTCTTTCTTCTATTACAGGCTGGTTTGCGAGGGATCCAAGTGTATTGCGTCGTGTTGGTCATCTTCTTCTGAGGCTACCTTATGCTGATATTCGCCAACCCAGACATTTTTACATAGCAGATGATTGCTTTGAACTTTCAAAGATACCTGCAAGAAGGTTAACTCAGGTGGTGACAAAATCTGTAGAAAAGCTCTTTGGAAGTATGTATTTCCTCTTTACACCATCTTTTGTTATTTCAAAATTCTCTTGATTTTTGCTGGCAGCTAAATTTCGTCATGCTGAGCATTTTTTTCTTGTGTATTTCTTCAGGACAAGTCTTGAGTCATGTGAATCTTGAAAATTATTTGACTTCAAGAATACCCAGCCTGAGGAACTATCCAAATGGGCACAAGAATGGGGACTCAAAGTTTTCTTCATTGCTAGCACTTTCTAGTGCCATGCAGTTGCTTCACAAGTATGTTCTTGCCTTACATAATCATGCTATTGTTACTAAAGAAATAAGGAATTAATGGTTCAATGTGAAACATAATTTTTATTTTTCCTTCTGTGGTTTATAGCTGTTTGTCAGTTATTTATTTATGTAGAAGCAAATGTCAGTGTGTCGCAGTCTTGATGTACTGTTAGTTGAACTTCATAGGGTTGCCTGTTTGGACTATTTTTTTTCCCTACAATCTAATTGGAAACTCTGATAACGGATGATTGCAAAGGCTCTTTTTTTAATAATCATGGCAAGTTTCATCATCCACCAACAAAGACTATGAGATGATGTTAGGTACACAAAAGAATTTATCTGATATGCTTTGTTATACTTTGGCTTGGCTTTGGTGAAGAAATTATAGACCTATTTTAGATGTACTCTATTGTTATATATTTATTATATTCATCGCTTGACTCTCTTGATGATTAATCTGAGAATTTTCACCTTGCATATATTTGAATCTCTCTTTCAATTTGGCATACTTTGACAATTCGCTGTGATGCAATGTAATAGTGTTATTTTGTTATTCAATCCAGGCATGAATTCAAAGATCAGCATATGGAGTGGATAAACTCGGTTAAGTCTGCTGTTGATTCTTGCATAGTTGGTAATTTGTCTGATGATGGTGATTCGACTATTGATAGCTGCCAAGATGCAAGAACGGAAGTGCGCTTAGCTCTCAATGCACTTCTTAAGGTATTGTAACATTTGAGTTCAGAATGAACTATACTTTAGTGAGCTTATGATAGCAAGTGCCTACATTATCAGGAGAAGTTGGTTGATCTTGTGACTGATTGCTTGGCACATTATTTGGCCATTACTGATAGTTTTGCTGGATAAATTTCATTGTAAGAACCTTATTTTATGCCTCTGCGTGATGTCTTAAATGTGAGATGTCACGCTCAAAGCTTGGGGGACTACCTATAGGGAAAGCACACCTAGTGTTTCATGAATGTATTTGTTCTTGGATCAAATTTTATTCACTGTGGTCTGTACAGAGTTGATTTTCTCTGAAATGGCATGTTTTATCACTCTCGCAAGTGTAGGATTTCCTACTCAAAGTGGCATGCTTAGAAAGTTAGTTGCTTCTAATAGATTTTTTTTCAAAGATGCATCTGTATCTGGCACTGAAATATGATAATCTTATTAGTTCCAAATCAAGATAGTGCCTTGAAGTTTAGATAGCAACGAACAGAGTTGACCATAGAATATGACCATCTGTACTGGCAACAGGAAATGCAGTCACTTCTGTTCAATTTCAGTCTCCTGCTGGTATTCTTTGTTTCTTTGTTCGTATGACAGTCAATATTTATCTTTATTTTGATTTTTGACATGTAATGTTGATGTGGCTGTTGTTTTTCATTGCTGCATTATTACATTTTAGAGTCTGGAACCAACTCTTGAGCTCTGTTTTTCTAAGCACTCAGCTAGCACAAGCCTAGGGCCCAGTTACTTCTAAAGCTGCTTCTGCTGGAGATGAAGATAGCAGTTTATTTACTTTTAGCGGTGTACTGTCATTCCATAGTGCACATCATCTGAGAGAAAACTTATCTTTGCCGAAAAGGAAGGCCTAACGAAAGTTTGCCTACTAGATCCTTGTTATGCAGAGTTTCCTATACTGCTTGTGTTTGTGTGATTCATATTCTTGTTTCACAATCTTACATGCCACTGAATGTGCTGTGAATATGTGATCATCTTATTTAGTGGTACCATACCGGTGCCTTTTTATGATGTTGTGTTAATCCACAGGATGATGGAATTCTGGTCATTCCCACTGCTTTGGGATGCCCCCCGAAACTTAATGCTAGGGAACTCTCATCTGCAAGCTACAATGCTCAGACATTATGCCTTTCATCTTTATCTAGCATGTCAGGGTGTTGCCAGGTACATTCTTTGGATATATCATCTGTCATTTCAAATTTATGTTACTAGCATATAAACTTTGTTATTTCTTTTCCTCTCATGACCTTCCCCTGAACCTTTTTTTTAAGTTGCAACTTCTTGGCTCCGTTTGCCATTTGGGATAAGGGTGAATCTTCCATGGAAATCTATTCCATGTTCAATTCTAAGTTCTAACAAGTAACAACTATTACTCGGAAGTCAGAACACAAACTCCACCCAATTAACAAACAGTAATATCATAGCTTATAGAGGGCAATCCTAAATGCACACTTAAACACTGTGGATCCGGAGAACTCCTGTGATGATTAGTTGACCTTTGCATGACATGGACATGCCAAAATAAGTGAGTTTCTAAAGCTCTCCCTACAAGTTCAATCCCCAGTACAGGGGAAAGTTCAGTGTAAATTGCAAACTGAATTGGTAGTTTTGCAAAAGTTATTCCAAAAAGTTAGGAGCTTACTGCCAGACTAACAATACGAATAAACAAGTAAATGACGTATGAATAACAGGGAGGTGATATAAATGATCTATTGCCTATGAATGATAGTTAGCAGAATCAATGCATTGACGAATTGACCTTTCAGATGCCAACCATGCAAGTCGATAATTGGTTGTTTTGATTTTAAATGCTTCAATTGATTGAGAGGTGATATTTACTTCTGATTTTGGAAGAGAAACAAACTACTCCCTCCGTTCCTGAATAGATGTCATTCAAGGTTCTTGCACATCCACTAAAGCACATATACAAAAGACTGCATTACCCTCCTTTATTAGATAACTTATTACTTTTTGGATGATGTGTTACTCTAGTTCATGGTAGTAATGACCTCAGAAATAGCTAAAGGGGAGGGGTATATAAGGAAAAGATGGTAGAAAGTCGCATCGAAATTGTAGAATGACATCTATTTAGGAACAAAAATTGAAAGCTAGAATGACATGTATTTGGGAACGGAGTAAAGATGTGGGTATTGATGGGTATTGGAAAGGTTGCTAATGTCCTGTCCACACCCTTGAATTTTAGTGGCTATTACCATGCCCTGCCCATCATGCATAAAGGGTGAAAATATGCTTTACCATATTTGTAAATGTTGGGGAGGGTATGAATTTGGGTAAAAGATGATGTGTTTCACTGACATCCAATCTTTAGCTACATAGGTCTTTCTTTTTGCAGTAAGCCTTTACTGCATATTTACTAATGCAGCAATTTTGATGCCCCTTTCAGGTTACGGTTCCTCTGGCTACACATGATAAGTGTCCTATTTCAGTTTCCTTCATTGCAAGGCATGGTGGTGATCGGTTTTTGCTGGACACCACTCAAACCATGTATGCTACCATCCAAGAGCAAGTTGAGATCCTAGCAAAATCTAATGTTTCAAGTAAACAGGCCATGAACGAAGAAGCTGCTGAAGCTGCTAAAGAGAAAGTCAGTTACTTTCTTATTGCAGTGATTTAGAAGTGTAGTTTTTATTTTTCAAACCACTGCTCAAAGCCATCCACAACCACTACTTTTTTCCTAGTAGCACCTTGACATGCCAATGTGACGGTAATTCACCATTTGAAGAAAAAGCTGGTGATAATTCATTAAGGAAATTGTTGTGGTTACACACTAAACAATGGGTACTAGAGCTTCGAGAGGCCCGAGAGGGGTATCCGGAGCTTAAAATTCAAGAGAGGGGAGAGGTGTAGTGTGTGTATATACTATATTCAATCTCAGCTCAAGTTTATTTCTTACACCAAAATGTTTTGCTCCTCTCATGGTGCCATAGAGGTCATATTTATAGTCATGGGAGAGGTGGTTTACACAAATATCCTCTTAGGGTCTTTAGTAGCAAGAGCAAACATGTTATTTCGTTGGCATAGCCTTAGTGAGCCTGTCTTCTAGTTACACACATAATTAGCTCTTGCCCTGGTGGGCTGATTGGGCCAAGGTGGGGCCACTCCCCCAATAGAGATGCATGTCGATTTTTAAGTGTTACATTTTAGCATTAAACAAGTTGAAACAGTGTTGGTTTCTGCATCTGGTGACTTGCCTGTACATGGTTCCAGATGTACAAATCAATACTTTTGTGTGATACTGATAAAATCCTTGTTGTGAATTGAACCTGTTTCTCATGACTCAGAAATATGATCACAAGTGGGTGTTGTGAATACCACTGTGTTAAGACTCAAAAGCAAAGCTACCCTTGGGGGATTGCAAGAGATAAAATGTTCCTTTTTTGTTCTTACTGGGTTTTCTTCCTATCAATTGCTTCTTGACAGGGTAACATAGCATTCAAGGAGAAACAATGGCAAAAGGCAATAAATTTCTATACTGAAGCAATCAAATTAAATGGCAAAGTAGCCACATACTACAGTAACAGAGCTGCTGCTTTTCTAGAACTAGCTACGTATGATCTTTCCCTCTGGCATTTTTTTCTTCTTCAATTTATTGTTGATGAAACTGGCATGTATGAGTGTTTGTTTGGTACTTCGGTTACTTAATTGTTTGCCATTTTGGACCCTTTCAGTTACCGTCAAGCTGAGGCAGATTGCACAAGTGCCATCGATATTGATCCAAAGGTTAGGATCTGCTGTCTTGATTTGAGCTTTGAAGCAGGATATGCTATGTACATTCATATTTACATATTATTCTACTTTATTTAATACGTAGGTTTCCAGTTCTGGTAATGTGAGTGTTTGCGCAAATGATTGAGTTGATGTTTGCTATACATTCTCATGATAATCTTTATACTTTTTAGAGTGTGAAAGCTTATTTGCGGAGAGGAACAGCAAGGGAGATGCTTGGTTACTATAAGGAGGCTGTTGACGGTATGCCTTCCCTTTTCCCTTTGTGCCTGATAACCTGGTATTAAGGAATTCATGATGTTCAATGAACTGGATGACTCATGACTATTAACAGATCGTTTCTTTAATGTGTCCACTATTAAGTGCTAGATATGTTTATGCAGTCCTTCACTACATTTTGCAGATTTCAGCTATGCCCTTGTTCTAGAACCAATGAACAAGACAGCTGGTGTTGCCATTAATAGGATAAAGAAGTTATTTCCGTAAATGCCAAGCCGTTGGAATTATTTCTGCGTGAAGATGTGGCCTTAGATTGTCTCTGCACACAAGTTCTGCGTGTCTGGGGGTGGAATGGAAGTACCTGAGTGCCACCGATGGATGCTGCTGCACATGGTCCATGCGCCTCACAAGGTACTAAATTATCGCTGCTGGTGGCAATGGAGCTGTCCTTTGTGGAGTCAGTTCACTCTTTCCCCCAAGTTTTGGAAAAGCAAAATAAAACACAGGTTTTGGGAGTTAATCATAGTAAACAATGTCTTCAAATGTGCTTTACTGGTGTCCTTGATCCCCACCATGTATAATATCGGTTTCGACAATTATTTGTTGAAACACTGTGATTTTGCCGATAAAACCTTTTGCCATGCTCACCTGTACGCTGTATCCATATCTTTGCTAGTTTGAAGTGTAGCTTTCAGGACTCGTCCTCAAACGGCTGCCTGTTGTGAGATCGCTCGCGTAGGCTGTTAGGCAGCCATGTGCAGGCGCCCAATTGCCTAGCCGGCTAAAATATATCAGCCGGACCTTTCAGCCTTTTCTTTCGGTTTTGGTTGTTTACATGTTCCTATCACTGAAACTTCCTGCATTTGAAGACGTCTGCATCAGTGATGTGTGCCTAATCTAGCGTGGATTGCTCAGCACGGGACCGTCCTGTGCATGGACGTGCAAGTGTACCTGAGGCTAATTGCGGTTCTTATAAACGGGCGATCCGTTGATTGCCGGGGTAAGGCTTTGGTTGTTGGGTCAGTTTTGGATCAAGTACAGGAGCACTAATTGGTGCCTAGGCCATTGGCTTGTTTATTCCAGTAGTAAGTAACCAATCAGTATAGCTAAGAAAAATAGTGTTCATACATCGTAGTCCCGTTCCAGTAGTTGCAGTGCATGGACCCTATTTGCTCCGTGCTAATCTAGCCTTTAGGTGCCATGGTTGATTCATAAAAAAAAAATTTGTTGCCTCGTTCCAATATTGAAGCCCCAAAATTTCAACCCCAAAAATTTTTGTGATTTTTGCTGCACTTTTGAGTGAAATCTGGAAACTTTCCCTTTTTGGAAAGTTCTCCCCGCCGCCGCTTTCCTTTCTCGGCCTGGCGCCTCCCTCCTACGCTGGCGCCCTCCCCGACTCCGCCTTCCCCTCGCCCCAGCGCCTCCCTCCGCTCCCCTCCTTCGTTGGCGCCGCCTCCCCTCCCCTGGCGCCTCCCCGTTTCCTCCCTCGCAGGCGCCGCTTCCTCCCTCCCTCGTGCGCACCCTGCGCTCGCGCCCAGACCGCCTGCGCCGCCCTCGGATCCTCCCTCAGCGCCCCCGGTTTGGACCGCCGCGCCCCGTCGTCACCCGGTCTGAAGCGGCAGAGCTTCCGCGCCACGCGTCGCCTCTTCTCTGCCCCGACCCCACCCGTCAGTGCCTACCTCCTCCCTCTCCCGCGCGCGGACGCCCCTCCGCCCATGCCCACAGCTCACCCACTCCCTCTCCCGTCGCGTCGCCATTACCACTGTGCAGAGCCGACGTCACCCCTCCCAATCCCGCGGAGAGACTCCCCACCGACTCCAGTTGACTCCGCGCCCCGCCCGTTGCCTTCTCCCCTAAGCCTTCGCTCCCTCCGCTCGGGCATAAAAACCCCCTCTCGGCTCCCTCTCGCTCCTTTGCTTCCCGAGCTCTCCCACCGCCCTCAATCCCCTCCCACCACTCCAAAGTACCTCCCAGAACAACCGATTGAGCCCTCGTCGCCCCCATCGCCGCTGTCGCTCTCCCCTGCGCCGGCGGTACCCGTGAGCTAATCTTCCCCTCTCCGCTCCCATTCTTCGATTGCTTTCGCCTGGAGCTCCTCTGCTACCCCCTGACCACTGTGGCGCTCTTCTCTGGCCAGGTAAAACCCCGTGTTGCGCCGGCGACGCAGCTCCCCTCCGGCAGTCGCACCCCTCCTGTGGCCAGCCCTCCAGGAAGCTCCCCAGCTACCGCCACCACCACCAATGTGAGCACCACACTCCCGTGACCGTTTAACTACCCCCGATTCGGCCCATTTGGCTCCGGCGAACCTCCTCGCCGCTGGGAAGCCGAACTCCCCCCTCTGCCTCCTGCCGTCCCCACTGGTCTCCTCACCTCCCTAAGCCCCAAAACGGGTTCCCCTCTCGAAGGCCTACCCGCCGGTGCCCTCGGTTGTCGCCGACGGCCCTCCGTGCGCCCAGACCACCGTCGCCGTCGTGGCCCTGTCCCGAAGGCGCTGTAGCGAACGGACGAGGAAGACGACCGTCGTGGCCGCATCTCCACCATCCTCTCCCTTCTGTACCTTCTAACCTCAGCCGTTGGATGGCCCCTCCTCCGCCACCGTTTGATCATCATAACCCCGCCTCCTCTAATCCGCCCGATCCTCCCGTACCGCTTCGGCCGCCTTCCTTGTATCGCTGCCGTCCGATATCCCCCGCTCCGCATCTCGTCCGTTCGCCCCGCCCCGCCTCGCTGCCGTCCACCCTGAGCCACGCGTCAAGCATCCGGGCCGCGTGGGCGCGTGGACGTGGGCCGACTTCCCCCTCGGCCTGCTCCGTTCCCGCGCGCGCGTTTGGGGCCACGTCGGCCGCTCGGCCGCGTGGGCCGTTCCTCGGGCCGAGCTGCACTGTAGCACCCGGGCCGGCCCGACACTATTCATTGAATTTCCAGATGATTTTCCAATTTCCAGAAATCAGAAAAATCCAAATAAATCCTAGAAAATCACAGAAAATCCCAAAAATTCCCAAATTTCACCACTTTGCTCCAAATAATGTCCTGGACCCAATTTTGGCCTCCACTTCCACATATTCATCCCAGATAAATTCCTAAAATTCCTCATTTGAGGATTTATGCATTTTACTCCTTTTTGAATAGTTTATTTTCCCTCGCTTGATTAGGCTCAAGCCGGACTTAATTATTTTATGTGTTTGCGTTAGTCTCGGAGGACCCGGAAGCCCAGGTGCAGGCTCAGGATCCAGACGCTTCTTCGTTCGAGCTAGCTGAGATCGTCCAGATTAACGGCAAGTCACAAGTCCTTGACAATGTTGAAATCACATGCCATTTAAATTATGTTACTATGCTATTTGCATTAAGATAGTTCTGAAATATTAGTTCAAAGTAAAAAAATATTTAGAATGACATGTTATGTAGTTAATCCTACCACCGATAAATGTCATGTTAAACTTGTAGCCATGCCTTTGTAACCCTAGAAATAAATTACTTAAGAATCTAGATAACTATAGGTTATTATTACCATGCAAAGTCTTACACTAATAAGGTCGTGGCTGCGGGCCAATAGAATTTGGAAAACCCGACTCTAAGGTAGGGTGGTATGGGACACCGTATCTTAGAGCGGAGAGTGCCGGCGTGCACGAGGTAGGGTAAGGGTTGGGGAAGAGCCGCGAGGCGGTCTTCGCCCATCTTTTACCCTAGGATTGAAGTTAGGGTAAGGATGTTGTGGGGTGCCGCGAGACGGCTTTCGCCCACCGCTTACCCTAGGTTGGGTCGCGGACCTGGCGAGGTTGCGGACCATGTGAAAATATAAGGACTGAAACCCTTACGCTGAGCAAATGTCATAGTGATCGCTCAACCACAGGAGTTGACTTGTCAACACTGGTCTAGTAGCTGCTCAACTCGATTGAAACTCTACAGGTGTGGCGGAGGAGGAGGTTAAGCAGTGAGGTTAGGTAAGCCGTACTGCGGATGCCTAACAACGGTAGAATTCACTCGAAGCGGACGTTTGTTTTCTTGTTTTCTTGTGCCAGACCCGAGTGGATTCTACCGGGTAGAGCCTATATAAAGAGTCGAGCAGTGAAACGACCTGGCTTTCTTAACTCTGTCGCGGGAGTTAGGGAATCGTGTGGGTAAAGCTGAGCAAACTCTGCAGAGTCAATTAAATGGTATTCGAATACGCCGTGCTCCCGGTTATTGGAGCTGTGTCACTTGGGTGATTCCAGCAGCAAAGCTTAAATAGTTTTGTACATGCTTTAACTTGATTAGTTGGTTAATTAATTTTTGTCGAAAAACCCCTGAGATCTTGAGGAGTAGTTTTGGATCCGTTTTATCAAAATGTTTGCAAATAAAACTGCATCCACTCAAAGTTAATAAACCAAGTATACTCCCTTCCTTTGTTGATCCGTGCAAGTAATAAGTTAGGGTTTCCCTTGTGATTTGCTGAGTACGGGGTTGGAGTACTCAGACTTGCAAAATTTCCAGACACCAGAAGAAAAGAAGGCAATTCAAGATTTCGTGTGAGGAAGGTCTCCCAGTCGAGGACGTCCCGGAGGATCTCTTCTTCGACGAGGACCCGTGACTTTAGGTCTTGGCCGCGCTCAAGCGGATCTTAGAGTTTTTGTGATGTAAGTATACTTTAGGCTTGCATGCCCCGCTGTTGGAAAATAGATGTTAATCTGTATGTGAAATATATGCTGGACTTTTGTTGTAAGCATGCAATGGTATACTCTTGCGCGACACTCCATAACTGTTCATGCGTGAATAGTTGCGGAATGCCGTGTCCGTACACGCCCCTGGAAACAGGGGCGTTACAAGTATTCTCACCTAGCTTTATTAGGTGGATTCACAAACGAATGATCGAATCAGACCAGGGCATATGAATATCTGGAGGTAATAAAAATGGTGAACGAGAACGGCTGAGCTGTGTTTTGACTAGCACGGGGGGCGACACGGGCAAGGTAAACAACACGGCAGTGCCGGCACCCAGCTCGTTTGATGAGGACGTTACCGGGGCCGGCCGACCAGGGCGGAGTGCGTTTCCTTGTCATTTGAGGTGAAAAAGGCATCTCCAACCGCACGGAAGAGAGCTCCCGTTTGACTTGGCTTCCACTACCCGTTGCTGAATGGACGCAGCAGCCGTACATGTTCCAAAACTAGTACTAAACTGAATGGAATGGGACCCAGCCCAGCCTTTGGCAAAGCTGGAGAGAACCATGGATGCATCCATCCCCCCTTGCACGAGCGGGTCAGGGATAAAAACTCAAAAAAAGAGCTGTCCCTCCTCGAGCGAGTGAACACAGCTGTGCGCACACAAATCCCTTGTGGTTTGGATTCGGATTTCACGGGGGTGTTTGGATGAGGGGGTTTCTCTGTGATCCGCCGATGGTTCTAGATCCAAAGCTATCGGTTTTACGTACCATGCGAGAGAGCCACAAGGGTTCTCGAATGAAACTATTTTTTGAAAAACAGTGAAGAAATTATCTTTGTGACTGATCGAATGTTAAGCTCACTGAAGTGAACGGAGAATATCATGCGAACTGCGAGATGCACCGGGCGAGGATTGGCCATGAGCCTGCCCATGGGTCCCCAGCCCATGAGACGAGATGCATAGGCTCTGTGCGGTGGTTAGGTACGGTTCTTTTCAACGTTAGCTTTATCCGATCCGGGACCATGCATGAACAGAACTGCGTCGTGACCACAGTTCGGAGCGAGAGGGAGCTTTACGCGAGAATGAATAGGGCGTGAGCGTGACCAACCTACTACCCCTACGTACCGAGCAACCGAACTGTCCCGTGCGGTCCGAGGTGAAGCCCTCCCCTGTGCGCAGGACAAGTGAGCCGTGCCTCTGTGCGTTCTGCGCGTCAAGTGTGCCTTATTATGGTGCCTTTTTGACTAACACGTCTTATCACTTAAGAGGCTTACCTCAAGCTCGCAAGATCTTCAACAGTTCACCCAACAATCTCTCTCTCTCTCTCTCTCTCTCTCATCTAGCCATGTGATGCGTGGTTGTATTATTATTCATTCCAAGCTTAGATGTGGGTCTACCGCGGGATGTATTGAGACCACCACTGCCAAGAGATGTTACTACAGCTTGCTGCAACCCTTGATTCCTTGGTGGATTTAGGATTTGTTCTTTTTAGCTAAGACTTATATCTTTTTAGCTAAGACTTATATCTTTTTTGCTGTGGTTTATGGCTTTTGGATTGTTCGTATAAGAGATTACAGAATAACAAAAACCCACGTACGATTTTTGCCGATATAAATGAAGTCGGTACAGTATGTACTACAGTTAACTAGCAGATTCCATCTTAAAAAACACTCTGTTTAAAAATTAGTTAATGTAGAAAAATCAAAAGCTGAAGCTGAAAAAGAACACGACCTAGATACGCTTTTGCAGTGACCGTGGCAATCCGGGAAGAGGCTTCTCTGTACGCGTAGCATTGCTGGCTGGCGAGCTCCCGTTTACTGGTACGCGCGCGAGGGGGAGTCGCAGATCGGAGGACCATCCTGCGACAAACCTTGCATTCCTTGCTGCATGCCTTTCTGCTGCCAGATCTAACAGACTTGCGTTTTGGGCATTTATCTTTGCCAGTGCCAGCATGTGGTGCTTGTTTTTCATTTCACTTCCCTGTGGACCCACGGATCAGATGCGTGGCTGGCTGCAGCTTTTTTCGGAGATGACTTGTAGCGGTGGGGCTCTCGCTGTATTCGGTATGACATGTTAGCGGTTTCACTAAAATTCTGCAGAAAACTATTTGATTTATGATTATAAGGGAATCCATGTGTTCCCGGCCATTGCAGCCTGAATAGATCTATAGTTGCTCATCTGTAAGTTCAGCGTAAGTAGTAATTTTGACATTTTCCTACACAGTATAAGTGCGATAACAGTAGACAGAGAGAACAAAAGATTAGACGGTTAACTAAGTAGATGCCTGTATTTTCTGATAATGGTAAGCGTACCAATCGACAAGACTGGCTACCTTGACAAGATTGGTTAGTAGACAGTCTCTTCATAATCTCGAAGTCTGATGCTATACACTAGCTAGCTAGGCTGGTCCATCGCCTGCTTGCCAAGCAAAAGAAAGAAATAAACCTACTAGTGCGATATGTCACCATTAGTGCTGCCTGCTGGTACTTCCTACTCTCAGAAATTCTCTTGATGTGCTTAATTAATCGCTCAGGATTTGCGTTAAAGACGAACCAACCAACCGGAAGATAACACAAAACGGTGCCGCTCGCGCTCTTTGTCAAAAGAAACAGTGGGAAGTTATTGTGAGATGAACCTCTCACATCCTCCACAGTTCCTATTCCCTCTCCTCGAGTAGGGAGACTGGGAGAGGTAGCTAGCTGCTGGTGCTGGATAGCTATTTCCTCCGAGCAATCCAATTCGGATTACCTTACCTTCGCAGTGTACGTTCAACTCAATCCGGCTTAGCTTACCTTTCGCTTGGTAGAATTAAGCACGCATGCTTGCACAGCCACGCGACACGAGTCCGGGGCCGACAAAAACCAGTTTTAAATTAATTTAGTCCGTACTGCATAGTTTGCTTTCGATGTGTCTTAAGTAATTCACCTCCTTTTGTTCGCCTCACTTCACACTCAACTTGATCCAAGGATCTTGCCTTGTCCATGCTTGCGATATGAGAAGCCTTTTCAATGTCAGGTCACAACCATAGATGTACTCTAAAACATAAGCTATACGAGGAGCTCTGCTAGCTGGATCCACATCAAGGAACGCTAATCATCTCACGATTTGAGTGGACGTTGTTCTTTTCCTCGCACTGATCAGACCGCTCGAGACCACCAGCCCTGGCAGGTCGCTCGTATACGCTGATAACGGCTATCAGTTTGCCTAACGAATCTTTCTAGCTCCTGACGCCAGCCACGTGTACCCCTCCCCCATTAGTCAGTATCAAACGTACGGACGCTGCTAGCTCCCTCCCCCGGACTAATGCTCCGTTTAAACGTGATTTATTGACATATTATATTTTGAGTAAAGTTTTATCATAAAAAGCTATTAATTCAAGTGTAATTCATTCATTAGCTATAAGAAGATAAATTTTGCTAATCTAAATATAAGTTTAACCTATACAGAACTTACATTATAAGATTAGTATATTAACACTACTTTAGTACAATATCTTTGACATCTTTTTGCTACTTGCTTTAGAATTAATGGCAGATTGTTAGAAATAGACCCATATAATTGAGACTCATTTTCTATAATTTCAAAGCATATATGATTTAATATCATATTGTTAAGACAAAATGGAGGAAACCAATTTATAAAGTAGAGTCCTTTCCACTCTCTAAATCATGTGACACATGGATGGAGATGGCATGAGGAGGACTTTGGCTGAACACACTCGCACGCACGCACATGTGCGTATTCGCATGAAAATCGTGGCACGACTGTGCGGTGACGTGACGCACCACTTGGCAGACCATGCACTGGGAAGAAGGGAGAGTGGCTATTTCCAAACCATTGCGGAGTATATGCACGGGGTGGCAATAAGGTTTCTGGGCAGCGCAATATGCATGACCGCTCTGCTCTGCTTCATCAACGTTTTGCACTGCTTTAAGTCTACTCTACTTCCTGTTCATCATCAAGCCCAACAGTAAGTCGTTCACGCAATCAATCGACTTTAATACTGTATTTTTCTTGCGTATTTTCTGAAGTACAATAAGTAACATGCTAGTAGATTCGTTTGTTACATTACTAGTTTTTTATGTATCTGTCTCCTAGTAAAATTTGTAATTAAAATATTAACCACATTTCAACATTCTAGAAACCTTATATGAACTTTGTTACAACACAGTAATTGCTGGCGTTTCTAATGCTAAGAAATCTGAGAGATTTTCTTGTCAGAACCTTCGTAGATGGCAAACTAGAGCTAAATTTTGGCTTTATGCCTTTGGGACTGTGGTGGGTTATCATCCATAATATCCATTTACGATTTGCCAATTTATGCTATTCGATAATACAAACAACACTTCTCTTGACTGCATTTTGACTAGTATATCAGATTAGCTTTATGATATATATACATAAATTTTAAGTTTGACATAGAATTATAGGATGCACTAGAACATAAATACGAACAGATAGAATGATCACTACTTGTACATAGGGCTGTAAACGAGCCGAGCTCGAGCGAGCTTGGCCTTTCAGGCTCGAGCTCGGTAGAAGCTCGAGCCGAGCTCGAGTTGGGGTCCGAGCTTGGACCTGGGCTCGAGCTCGGCTCGGCCTAAGCTCGAGTAGGCTCGAGCTCGACTCGTTGAAGCTCGAAAACAATTAAAATAATTTATTATGCACTATTTTTCAATAATAAAAAATTTTAAGTCCGAGCTCAGCTCTAGTAAGCTCGATAACAGTCAAAATAATTCAAATACACACTAATTTTCAATAATAAGA
Organism: Dendrocalamus latiflorus; assembly: GCA_017311315.1. NCBI lineage: Eukaryota > Viridiplantae > Streptophyta > Magnoliopsida > Poales > Poaceae > Dendrocalamus > Dendrocalamus latiflorus. Next base: position 7,336,299 of record CM029631.1, read on the forward strand.
CAAGCTCGAGCTCGAGTTTGGCTCGAGTAAGCTCGGTAAGAATTAATATGTATTACTATTTAAGCTCGAATCGAGGCTCCCGAACTATTCGAGCTCGGCTCGGTGAAACTCGCGAGCTCGAGTTCGGCTCGTTTGAAGTTCGAATCGAGCCTAGAACGAGCCGAACTCGAGTAGCTCGCGAGTTTCGAGCTTTTTTTACAGCCCTACCGTACATTCGATTTTATAATATTATACGGTCAGGTGGGGCCAGGGCGGCCGCGCGCCGTACGTAACGCTCGCGTGCCGCTGCCTGCCGCGCGCGGCATGGCCTCCGGACGGGACGGTTGCGCGCGCCGGGCCCGGCCGCGGAGCCCCGCGCGTGACCCGTGCCGCGCGGTCGATTTGGGCGGGGCTCGTGAACTCGGCTATCGCCGCCCGCGCGACTCGCCAGCCCAAGACACTGTACGTTACGACTTTCAAGTTGTGCTAGTGCTATGCATTATCTGGAGTCACAGATAACATGTATTGTTCGGAACAGCAGGATATGGCACGCCTTTAATTCTTCGTGACTCGTTATATGAAGAGGCTTACGAATGAGAACACGTCGTACTACTTGTTTAGGGCGAAGTAACCCCTACAATAAACCAAACTCCTTGCTAGCTAGGTAACGCAGGACTAACATGCCAGCTGATATATGAACAGTTCAAACAGAGATGCATCTTAGCCACGGTTGCGTGCGCTCACTGATCTTAAACGGGATCGATCTCTGACCTCTCCACTGTCCGGCCGGCCCACCACAGGAGCAAAGCAATCAGCCACCGCCAGTGCGCGTCACACAACTGCGGTAGAAAACTGTCAGGGCCCTGTAAGTTTCGCACTACTCCAATCGAGTCCGGAGACAGACAATGTGATCGGTGACTAGGCATGCCTCCAGCATCATAATGCTTGGCCTCATATCGCAAAAATACGTCGCCGTGTTTTTCCCTTTCCTCTCGTTTGGCCGGATACCCAATTCCATACAGCTGACGGTGCACGCTGCTTGTTTTTACCACACGAGCTTTCTTCGGTCGTCTCGCTGTGCTGGGCTCTCGTATACGGGGAGGCCTCAGAGCCATAAAGCTGACGGGACCTCACGGATGAGGTGTTATGTGCAACCAACACTATCTCCGACCGGACAAGACATCACTCGTGCCATCCTCTGATTCTGTCACAAAAAAAAAAAAAAAGAAGCTTTGCTTGGCCCTTGGCTGTGCTACGTAGGACACCTAACACCAAGGGGGAAACTTGGTGAAAACTTTGAAGTACTATTCAGATAGAGATTCCAAGCTATCTGGTGCCTTCTCTAATCCAACAATTTACCACGATAAGTATTGAAGCCTCTAGTATCTCCCTGGATTAGAGAGGCGTTCTAATCTCCGCTGCAAGTTGATCATAATCCAAACGCGACCAAATATACAGCCCATCATCTGAATCAGACTGGTCGTGGGGGTGTTTAGGGTGTGTTTGGTTGAGTTGTGGCTTCTGAAAAAGCTGCTGTGAGCTGTGGGCTGTGGAAAAGCTGCTGTAGGTTGTGGGCTGTGGAAAAGCTGCTGTAGGTTGTGGGCTGTGGAAAAGCTGTAAGCTGTTTGGTTCAAACAAGTATAAAACTTACCTCATATCTCTATTTTCCTTGAAACAACTGTGAAACAGCTCTCTATTTTCACCATTTCAAAAAGCAAAAAGCCAAAAGCAGGGTCTAAGGTGCTTTCCAAACTGTACTACCCAAAAGCAGCTGCTTCTGAAAAAACAGCTTCTGATTTTCACCCCTTTGGTTGGCTTTTGGTTTTTTGGAAGCAAAAACAGCTCCCAAAAACTCAACCAAAGGCACCCTTAGGGTATGTTCCTTTTTGCTGCTGCTTATAGTTTTTGGTTGAAATTTTTGAATTTTGGCTGTTTACGGTACAGATTACGGAGATATCGATACTCACTTACGATTTTGGCTGATACAGATGTTGGGAGTTTAACTTGTAGACCCCGTCTTGAGAAAATACTCCGTTTAAAAGTTATGTACTGTAGCGGCTGCCAAAAGCCAGCCGGCTTGTGCCCTGCCGAACAGGGCCTTATACTGGCTGTGACTGATATGCTTTCGTTACAGCTGATTATTTTTTATAGAAAACAAATAGTAATAATTAAAAAAATAATTTTTAAAAGGAATGGACGAGCAGTAAAGAAAATATGAAAGAGATACATGTGCAAGATAAGAGCAAAGGCAGTTTGCGTTATTCATAAAGCGAGATATAACTTTAAAAAATTAGATGTTCATACGCAGCAAGGCGAGATACATATGCATGGCACAGCCTCGCAGCAAGAAGAATTCGTGGAACTTTACCCTAACACGATGACGAGTTACCCCCCAGTACAAGTGCATACTTTAGTAACGTCTTTCACCTTTCATCAAAGACGGCAGTAGCCTATAGCCAGTACGAAAGATGGAAAGAGGATGCAAAAGCTAAAGCAAGCTCCCAAAGGAATAGAAACAAGAGGGGGAGGGGGAGAGCAGCAGCACAGGGCGGAAAAGGCATCGAAAGTGTAGCTTCCGAGGATGTGCCTTCTGCTTGGCAACAAGCACCACGAGCCACACACAAACCCCTCCCCTCCATACCTCGTTCCCATCTCCCTGTCTGCGCATCAGACTTGGACGTGTAAAAATATATTCGCAAATTGCGCTGTTATTAATCAACCGAAACGCGTAAGTGACAGGGACTAGTGATGGCCTTGATGGTAGAAGCAGATAGGAATGGGTGTCATGCTCAGAGCAGCGCACACACACAACGCAACGACAGATTAAACGTAGTGATCGTCTGATCCTGATTAAAACGGCAGGGAGTATCTTAATGTGCATGATTTCTGCTCGGATAGGAACCTGGCTTGGAGAGACATGGATTGGCGAACCGATTATACCAACCCTGTCGAGATCGGTGGCTACTACGATTGCCTTCGAATAAAAATTTCGCGTCCCGTAACTCTCCGGACCCCCAAACGCGACGGTCCAAAGTCCGTTTTTCTCGAAAACGACCCGACGGAAGTCTACATTTTCTCGCGATCTTGGACTCAGAGAGTATGGATGGATTGAGATATACTATATGGTCGGTCTACCCGTCAATCAGATTATTCTCACTGATTTTTAAGATCTAAAGACCATCAGCCTCTCCCAACTTCAATATTAAAGCACAACCCTAATCTCCATCCTGCTCCCATCTCTCTTCCATGAAAAGTCCCGAAAAATTTCAAACCTAAAATTTTCTTAATTTTTGCCGGATTTTGGGTGTATTTCTGGAAACATTCCCTTTTTGGAAAGTTCTCCCTGCTTCCGCTTTCTTCTTTTGGCCAGGCGCCACCCCTCTCCGCTGGCGCCCTCCTCTTTTCCGCTTTTCCCTTTCTCCCGGCGCCTCCCTCTTTCCTCTCTCCGTTGGCGCCGCTCCCCTCCCCGTTTCCCCCTCGCGCACGCGCTGGCGCTCGCGCCCGCTCCCCGCACCGCCTCTGCGCCCTCCGCCCCCGGTTTTCTCCGCGCCCGCGCCACCCCGCAGCCCCCCATCGGTCCAAAGGTAGCCCCGCTTCCCGCGCCACGCGTCGCCCCTCCTTCGCTTGGCCCCACCTGCCAGTCTTCCCTTTTCCTCTCCTTCTCCCGCAAGCCACGCCATTGCCTCCCGTTTGCTCACCTGCTCCCGTCGCTCGCTTTAATGCCTGGTAGTGCCCCGTCACGCCCCATCTCGCGGAGGCGACGCGCCACCAGCTCGCCCATCCCTCTGTTGACCTCAGCGTCGCGCTCGTTTCTTCTCCCTCGGATCCTTCCCCTCCGCCCGGGCATAAAAACCCCACCTTGCTCCCCTCGCGCTCCCTTGCTTCCCAAGCTCCCCAACCGCTCCCGTTCACTCCTTGCCGCCCCCAGAGCCTCCCTGAGCCTCCGATTGAAGCAGCATTGCCCGAAGCTCCGCCGCCATCTTCCCCTGCGCCGGCGACACCATAAACCAAATCCCCTTCCTCCTCCCTCCATTTTCCAATTACTTTTGCTCAGAGTATCTCCACCTCTCGCTAATCCTTTTGGTGAACCACTTCGGCCAGGAAATTGCCCGTGCAACTCCGGCGCCACCGCTCACCTCCGGCCGAAGCCCCTCGCCGAGGACAGCTCTGCGGAGCGCATCCCAGCCAACGCCGACGCTATCACGATGATACCCAAGCCGTGTGGACCGTGCCACCCTCCCCATTCCGCCGGAGAGCCATCGGTGAGCCAATGCACCACCGCAAACCCGAACCCCTCCCTTCCGCCGCCGGCCATCGCCAGTGACTCCCATACCCCCCTAGAACCCCAAAATGGGACGATCATGCCTGGTCCTACCCCCTAGTGCCCCTCCTTCCCACCGGGGACCGCCACTGTCGCCGGAGAAGCGAAGGCCCTACGCCTCTGCCCCTCGGCTGGACGCGCAAGGCGGGAGGTAGAAGAGGCCCCTCCCCCGTGACGTGGCTTCATCCTGGCCTCCCACTCCAGCCGTTGCCATCTCGCCCAAACCGTCCGATGGCAACAAGTCGCAGCCATCCGATCTTCATAAATACCCCGCCCTGCAGTCGTCGGATCACCCGTACCGCTTCGCCATCTCCCCGCTTCGCTGCCGTCCGTCCCGCCACGCGACGACCATCCAGGCCGCACAGGCGCGCGAGCTTCTGGGTCGCTTCCCTCGGCCCACTCCGTTCCCGTGCGCGCACGCGCGTTTGGGCCGCGCCGGCCGCCTGGCCGTGCGGGCCGTCTCACCGGCCGGGCCGCACCGTAGCCCCGGGCCGGCCTTTTTCTGTGCAAAGTGATTTTCCAGTGATTTTTCAATTTCTAAATTCCAGAAAAATCTAAATAAATCCTAGAAAATCACAGAAAATTCCAAAAATTCTCAAATTTCACCACTTGGCTCCAAATAATGTCTTGAACCCATCTTTGACCTCCACATCCACAAATTCATCCCAGAAAAATTCCAAAAAATTCTAATTTGAGGATTTATGCATTTTACTCCTTTTTCATAGATTATTTTTCCTCGCTTGATTAGGCTCAAGCCGGACTTATATTATTTTATGTGTTTGCGCTAGTTTTGGAGATCCCGGAAGTTCAAGTGCAGTCTCAGGATCCAGGTGTTTCTACGTTCGAGCTTAACCGAGATCGTCCAGATTGACGGCAAGTCCCAAATCCTTTGATCATGTTGCAACCCATGTTATTTAATTATGTTATTATGCTATTTGCATTAAGCTAGTTCTGAAATGTTAGTTCAAAGTAAAATAAAATGTTTAGAATGACATGTTATGTAGTTAAACCTATCACCGATAAATGCCCTGTTAAATTTGTAGCCATGTCTTTGTAACCCTAGAAATAATTATCTGTTAATCTAGATAACTGTAGGATTATTATTATCATGCAAAGTCTTACACTAATAAGGTTGTGGCTGCGGGCCAATAGACTTTGGAAAACCCGACTCTAGGGCAGGGTGGTATGGGACACCGTGCCCTAGGGCGGAGATTGTCGACGTGCAGAATAGGGTAAGGGTTGGGGAAGGAGCCGCGAGACGGTCTTCGCCCACCTCTTACCCTAGGTTGTAATGTCGCGGACCTGACCGGGGTTGCGGACTCCGGGGGAAAAATGTAAGGACCAGACCCTTACGCTGAGCAAATGACATGGTGACCGCTCAACCACAGGAGTTGACTTGTCAACACTGGTTTAGTAGCTGCTCAACTCGATTGAAACTCTACAGGTGTGGAGAAGTAGGTGATTGAGTAACAAGGTTAGGCAGGCCGTGCTACGGGTGCCTAACAACGGTAGAGTTCACTCGAAGCGGATGTTTGTTTTCATGTGCCAGACCCGAGTGGATTCTATCGGGTAGAGCCTATATAAAGAGTTGAGCAGTGAAACGACCTGGCTTTCTTAACCCGGACGTGGAAGTTAAGAAATCGTGTGGGTAAAGCTGAGCAAACTCTGCAGAGTCAAAATAATGGTATTCGAATACGCCGTGCTCCCGGTTAATGGAGCTGTGTCACTTGGGTGATTCCAGCAGCGAAGCTTAAGTAGTTTGTACATGCTTTAACTTGATTAGTTGGTTAATTAAATTTTCATGAAAACCCCCTGAGATCTTAAGGAGTAGTTCTGGGTCCGTTTTATCAAAATGTTTGCGAATAAAACTGCATCCACTCAAAGTTAATAAACCAAATATACTCCCTTCCTTTGTTAATCCGTGCATGTAGTAAGTTAGAGTCCCTTTGGGGCTTGTTGAGCTGGTTGTTGGCTCACGGCTTGCTAAATCCCCTCTTTAGAGGATCAAGACGAAGGTGAAGGTTTCCCCGTCGAGGACGCTCCTGAGGATCGCTTCCTCGACGAGGATCTGTGGCTTTAGGTCTTCGCCGCGCTCAAGCGGATCTTGGAGCTTTTGTGATGTAATTATACTTTGGGCTTGCACGCCCCGCTGTTAAAAACTGGATGTTAATCCGTATGTGAAATATATGCTGGACTTTTGTTGTAATCATGCAATGGTATACTCTTACGCGACACTCCATAACTGTTCATGCGTGAATAGTTGCGGAATGACGTGTCCGTACGCGCCCCTGGAAACGGGGGCGTTACATTCCACCCCGCCATCACCAGATACAACACCACCCTGCCGGCCCCCACTTACCTCGTTAGTGTTACCTCGGTGAGGCGAGGCCCTCCCACAACCCTTGCCCCCTCCCGCTTTCACCGCTGGCCCTCCTCCTCCCCTCCTGCTACGGTCGCCCAACTCCTCTCCTACTTCTGTTGCCAACTTCCATCTCCCCAGCCTCACCCTTCTTCCCCGTCTCCAATGGCGTGCCACCATCTCCAGGCCGCTTCCTAATATTCTCTTAGTGTTGTCGTCCCCATTGATCTCCACCACCGACCACTCTCTCCTAAGTCCGCAGCCGATAGCGCCATTCCGCCTCGTCGCTCCGCCGTCGCTGACACCCACTATCGGTCCTTCACCACTTCTGCCTCTCTCTAAATCTGGATCTCGAAAAATCCTTGCGTTAACTTGCCACGCCGAAGCCGGAGAAGATGACAAACCACCGGCCAGAGCACGAAGGAGATTGAAACATTAGAAATTCAAATGATACGCATAAAAATGGTACAGCAATTATGTTAAAAATACTAAGCACGACTAGCAGTGTTCGGGACAAGTCCAACTGGACATGCCAAGGTGCACGTCACCTCGGATGGCTCGACTAATAAATCGGCACGAAATGATATGAGCTTCACGTAGGGGTGCAAACGGGTCGGATTCGGACGGATATTGCTGTTACCATATCCTAACTCATATTTTTTTCTCCGGATTCGGTATCAATCGGATTCGGTACCAATCGGATTCGGTACCAATCGGATTCGGTGCCGGATCGGTCGGGATTAACCCGACCCGTTTGCACCCCTGCCGTCACGGACGTATATGGGCGCGTGTCGCTGGATCCACTGGGGGAAGAAAAATCAGTGAGACAATTGGGAATTTTGAGGCTCCAGAAAGTATAATATCGTTCAGTTTTCGATTAGCTAGGCTGTTGGTGTGCCTAGGAAGATGTTTTTGGTGCTTCCAACTTAAGTGGGTCAAGTAGTATATCCAAGTGTAATCGTATTTGAAAATTCTTCTATCCGTTTATCTAGAAAGGTAAAGTTTGTGACCGCTCTCGTTCTTAGAATCAAAGATACACCGTCCCTCTACGTATTCTCGTTTTTTGAGGGGTAAATTTTCAGGGGCATATGGTCTAAGATCACCGAATTTCTTAATCTGTGAAGAATCTCACGGCACTAAAAACCAATACTGTTTGAAAACCCTACTTCTGAAGATTGGCAGAGGAACACCTAGAGGATTGTGGCAACATAGGCTTTAGTCTGAGGCGTGAAAACTTTTCTAATGTATACCAGGTAGTTTCAGTCTAGCCTAAGGTAACAATCTACTGATCTAGTCTAGGTGATTGCAGTCCACTCCTCGCCTGGTCGCCCCTTGACCCAATCACCGCCTTCCTGCCTCACCCACGCGAAAAAAGCCCGCACCATAGCCAGCCACTATCATGGTCAGCCTACCGCACACCTCTCCCTCGTGTCGTGCAAAAGAAGTGTCATGCCGCCTCAGCTCCTGCCAAGTGCCAACTCTCTCGGCGCTTCAATCCCTTCTGGCCACCTCCCACACCATGCGGACCCCTCCTGGCCTGCTCCCTCCCGGCCCGCTCCTAGAGGGGTATTAAAGAATTTGAGTAATGATGCCACTAGTGCAACACAGAAAATCACAGCTTCGAATTTGTTGGAAAAATATAAAGCTTTGAATTTGTAAAAATATTAGTCATGCCACAGGGCTGATTAGAACCACATTGAAGACAATTGAGGTAATAAAAAATGATGGTTGTGATGAGCTTTTTGCGGGGGCAAATGCATTTGGTCTCCAACATAAGATCATTGTGCCAACTATGAATGATACAATACCAATTAGGAGTCGTGGTGGCCAAATGATAACGTACTATGATCACTTTCACCATGAAATGTTTATTGTGGTGCATGACCAAATTATTGTTAAGACGAATAATTGTTATACTGAAAGATCGATTTAGTTATTAAGGTGTATTTGTTTGTCTTGATCCAAATAATTCTTTTGCCAACTTTGATGAGAACAAATTAATCGAATTTGCTAAGATGTATATATGCTACTGACTTTTCTCAATATGATTGTGTAGTGAGATTAACTTGGTATATTTATTGCTGATGTAAGAGATTATCTAGATTTTGCAAATTGCACTAACCTTGAAAATCTTGATATGAAGATGGTTCGGACTGATAGATACATAATTTTTTTTATTGGTATATCACCTCATTAAATTGGCTTTGATTTTGCTTGTGACAACAACATTTGTAGAAAGACCCTTCTCGGCTATGAAGATTATTAAAATTGATTTGATGAATAAGATGAATAGTGAGTGGATGAATAATAGCATGGTATGCTACATTGAGCGAGACGTATTTGCAAGCATTAATGATGATAAGATTTTAAAATATTCTCAAGGGATGGGGTTTTGTAAGAAACAACTATCCCATGCTAGTGATAAGTTAGTTTCTTATAAATGTAAACTTTATGTTCTTCGTATTTATTCATACATTTATTTGATTTACTCTTATATGTTGTCTTTATAGATTTTGGTTATTGTCCAGCTATTAATGAAGAAATAGTGGGATAGGATAGAGAGCAAAACTTCGTTATTTAGGTATTTTAATTGTATCTCCACTATGCTATATTGTTTAATTTTTACTATATTTTTCTTATTATGTTTTATGTCGAAGAATTGAACTAAATTTTCGTATCAATGCTGTATTTATGATGTATTTTTATTATACTATGATATAGATATAAGTTAGTATTAGTTCTAGAATTTTAGCATGCTAAAATCCAGTCTCAGACACATCGAAATTTTAGATCCGCCGCTGCGAACACCTGTGCAAATTTTTGAACTGCTCAAAAGTTCTGGTGACTCTGACGGCAACGTCCGCCCAGATGCACCGCTCTCCTCTCCTCTTCTCCCGTTGGAATTCAGCTTGGAATAAGAGGCGAATGTCTCTTGGGCTCGTAATTTCTGCAAATGCTCGACAGAAAGGGGGCGAGGCGAGCAGGACTTTCATGAGAGGGTATATATCCGGGGGCAGACGGGGTGGCCGGATGCAATCGCAGCTCCCAATGGTGGGCGCGCCACCATTTACTATGATCCAATGCGGGTTTCGATCGTTGCACACAAATTAATGGCCAGAGGAGGTCAGATCATCAGGGGAGCGAAAAGAGGCGTGGATCTTCTGCACCCCAACAACGGACACTAGCTTCACCCTCGATGAGTGCTAGTTGCAGGGTTTGTTTCATTGCTTTCTCATCCAATGGCATTTTATTCGTTTCTATTGAAATGAGAATGAATGCGAGGGTCGATGCAAAATGAAATAGCATTGAAGAAATGATTTCTTAAATAAGATGAGATTTATATTCAGTGAGCAATTTCTTGATTCAACTATGTTGATCACAACCTCAACCTTAGTGAATGACATCTAAATTCTTATTATATAACCCACAAGAGGAGTTATCTTAGGGGCTGTTTATTTGGATTTTTTTGTGGTTTATAGCCTATTTTATACTGAATCTGACTTATTTTGTATTGTCATTGCTGATGATTTTTTGTGTAATTAAATTTTAAAAATTAAAAAAGAAAAAATAGGTTAGCTGGACAATACAAACAAATACGGAAAAAAATCCAAAAATGAAAAATTCAGAAAAAAGATGAAATTAAGGAATAGTAAATTAGAAATCAGAAGCTAAAGGCGAAACGAGCTAGGCCTAAGAACTAACAGCAATCATTCAAATTCTTGCCAATCTGTGACCACATGTGTATTGTGTTGTGGCTGAGGACTATGGTTTAAGTCTCACTAACTGTATATTAGTTGAGTTTATTTGTTTCGCAAGTTTGGTCTTATGAATTCTCTGTTGATGAGTGTTAATGATAATTGTGATAACAAATGCACCCTTCGCATAGAAAAAGGGCCTGTTCGGCAGTGAGGAAGCCGGTCGGCTTTTCGTAGTCGCTACAGTACCTAACTTTTAAACGGAGTATTTTCTCAAGATGAGGTCTACAAGTTAAACGTAGTACACGTTAAAAGTCCAACATCTGTACCAATCAAAATCACAAGTGAGTATCGATCGCTCCGTAATCTATACCGTAAACAGCCAAAATTCAAAAATTTCAGCCCCAAAAGCTGTAGCCAAAAAGAACAGGCCCAAAACCATCAAACTCTTGGCATTGAAGATGGTGGCAGTAAAAGTTAAGAGAAACGAATTGGAGATTGCCATGGCCATTACGAGTACCATTTTACGGTACATAGGCAAACATCCCCAATTGATTGGGGGGTTCTAGGGAGAATCTAGTTGTAGTTTCCATTGTAGCAGGCAATGTTTAGTTTTGCTAGTTCCTTCCACTTGTTCAAGCTGTCGTTCTAGTATGAGCGATTGCATCTGAGGCCATGACGAGGCGCAACGGGATAGAGCTGTCCAAAGCCCATGAGCAAGTGATTCCCATTCACTTGGCTTGCAACGAGAAAGGCACACCATCGTTGGGACGCGGGCGGCCTTGTCTAGTATAGGTTTGCTACTATTTTACCATCGTTTTATTTCCTGTTTAAACTTTTATTTACGCAACTAAGTTTCCTCGAATTCCTCTCATTGAAACAGTGATACGGGGTATCCGATCTTCACTACATAAAATTAAGGATAACTTTGGATCCGTGCAACCTGACGAACCGATGATGCCAACCACTGTTTCAATACAGCAACCTACAACAAAAGAATTCGTCTAACCACACACTTCGATCCTCGTCTACTCAGCCACACAAAACTCCTTTGCTATGGTACTCGTAAGCCTCCCTAGTGCTCGAGTCTCCTTTGATATTTGCGTCTTCTATGCTCTTCAAGTACGCTAAGTACTTGTAATCTTCGATGGATCGAATGTTACCAAGGCCAATCAGACTGTTGGTCCGAACGTCACTGAGACCGATCGAGTGGTTCGAGCGCATCCGGGGGCGATGGACGATCTGAACGTCATCGAAGCCAGTCGGACTGGTCCGAATGTTACCGAAGCAGCAGAGCGGTCCGAAACTAATCGGATGGTTCGAACATCACCAAAGCCGTTTGGACTGGTCTGAATGTGCCTTATCTCTGAGCAGGACTTAGACTCCTCTTCTGATGGCCTCCCTTTTGGCGTTAACTGACAGTCATATTGTAGCTCTTCTTCTCCTTCATCTTGCATATCGTATTGATCTAAATACCTAACTACAAGTAAATTACAAGATTTAGGCAGTATAAAATTCTTGTTAATATTAATGATGTGCTCATTAAGAAGCAAGTTCACCTGATCTTGTAGTTTCTTGGCACGTGCTCTTGTAATTGGTCCAATCAGGTTGTCCTCATCATCTTGTACACTTGAGATGGACAATACACTAATGTCGACGAGACCTTCTAAACGCATCTTCACTTTAGGCTTATACAAATTGAATATGGGTCTACATATAATTACATAATTAGTAGTAGCTCTATATCTACAAGTATAATATTTAAAGACCTAATTAAATTAGAGTTCACTTGATAATATTTAATTTGGTTCAATAATTCTTTCCAGTCAAATAATATAGTTAACTGAAAGCGCTAAGCATATTTATATCCGCGTCATCCTCCCTTTTCTTCAAGAAAAGCGGTCCTCGGCATTTGGTAACTCGAAAATGCGCTGAACAAAGAAGACAATGTATCAACGGGGCAGCAATACATGAGATCTTGACCGAAGAGAAAGTCCTATGCTTGGTCGTCTTCTCATGTGACGCATTGGTAAAGGCATGCGAGCTTACATGTGGACTCAGGTTGAACTGTGGTGTACGCCTTTCCATAATTCTTCTCTCCTCCTCTATAACATAATTCACAAGATTCTACATACTACTATCATATGTCAAACGAATAGTAGTAGCGATCTCAGAATTCAAACCTCTTTTAAAACAACCTCTTATTGCACATGCATGTGTGATGTTAGCACGATACATAGCATAATTTAACTCATCATAATCAGATTGGATAGATTGATGTCCTTGCCGCTATTCATATGATGAAGTAGCTTCTGCTCATACTCATATGGCACAAACTCTTTTTTCATGACATCCTTCAATTCTTCCCAAATAGTGATATGATACTTTTCAGGATATCGCTTTCACAAAATGCATGCATATTCTTCAAACTCTTTGGTGGCTTGTGTCACTTTCTTGGCTTCAGACAGCTTTTGAAACTTGATACCACATTCGAGTTGTTCCACCCATTTGAGATACTTCTCCGTATCTGTACTTCCATAGAATGACAAATACAAGTATCGAGAGTCGCACCATGAGGAACAAAATGTTGAATATCCTATCATTCTTAGTATTGCAAAAATAACAAAATACTAGTCCGAATGTGCCTTATCTCTGAGCAGAACTTGGACTCCTCTTCTGATGGCCTCCTTTTTGGCATTAACTGATAGTCATGTAATAGCTCTTCTTCTCCTTCCTCTTGTGCATCGTATTGATCAAAAATACCTAAGTATAAGTAAATTACAAGATTTACATAGTATGAAATTCTTGTTAGCATTAATGACATGCTCATTAAGAAGCAAGTTCATCTGATCTTGTAGTTTCTTGGCACGTGCTCTTGTAATTGGTCCAATCAGGTTGTCCTCATCATCTTATACACTTGAACAGATAGACAATGCACTAGTGTCGACGAGACCTTTTAAGTGTATCTTCATTTTAGACTTATACAAATCGAATATGGGTCTGCATATAATTACATTACACAGTAGTAGCTCTGTATCTCTAAGGGCCTGTTTGTTTCAGCTGTAGATTCTGAGAAGTAGCTGGTGAGTATCTAGCTAGTCAGAATCTGGAGAAGCTGGATAACCCCAGCTTCTGGCTACTAGTTCATTTTCTGGATTCTGTAGTTTCTGGATGAAAATCTAGACTGTTTGGGGGAGCTGCAGATTCTGGGAGTAGCTGCCAGAAGCTGAAACAAACAGGCCAGAAGCTGAAACAAACAGGCCCTAAATATAATATTTAAAGACCCAATTAAATTAGAGTTCACCCAATAATATTTAATTCGGCTCAATAATTCTTTCCGGTCAAATAATATATTTAACTGAAAAACGCTAAACATATCTATATCCGCATCAAACAGGGTCTCGAAAGTAGTATTTTCCTTTCATGGTCCGGAGCAACATTATCTCTAGATAAATTGTACCCTAATTTTCGAACGGACAAAAATCTGCTCCAGTATTTAGGATATATTTGAATCATAGAAATTTCACGGAATTCATAAGTTGCAAAAGAGTCCTTATTAAATTCCTAAGTAGTGCTTAACGTTAAGCTAGAACTTACTAGTCCATGTTTGCAGCACATGATTATCGTAAATTTGTCGGAAACCCCACATGTGACGAAAGTGGGTGTTTCCTTTCTCACAACTCCTACATAATTTCGATGCTCTAAGAACCTCATCAGTGGTACATAAGGCAAAGCTTGTGTACAATTTACAGTGGAACAAACGCGCGGGATCTGTGCAGTGAAGGCAAAGCACCTCAGTTAGCGTCGGAACCCAAACAATCCTATTTACCAGACACACGTATGCATGCAACATTTCCTTTTCTCATGACATATTGGCATGCACCCGTGTGAGCTCTGAGCTGCGACCACCACTGGCCACAGAAGACCCCAGGAACCGATGCAGTGAAGACACAAACGCCCGGACAAGCACTCAACTTTCCAAGGCGTAGTAGGCTCGTTTGAACTACTTCCCAAACACCAACTAAGGGCATCTCCAACAGTATGAGCTAGTTACTAGCTCTAAGATAACTTCTCCAATAGTACTAACTTTAGCACATAGCTCATAACATAAATAGCCTCACATGACACTCTCACATAATCTTGGAATGTGTGTATGAGACTAGCTCTTGATCAAGAGATAGCTTTTCTCTCTCTTCTATTAAAATATGAAATAATATGCTTAGAGCTAGCTCATAAGTCACTGTTGGAGATGCTCTAAGCATCGCGCTTAGGTTAAGCATCCCAAGAGAGGCAGGGAATCAGGGAATCCTTCCTCTAATTATACCGGGTTCTGAATATTACAGGGCTAGGGCTAGTACTTAATTATCTGTCATGCTCCTGCTAGCCACGCTCTATGCGTGCGTAGGCATGAGTTTTTTTTTTAGTACAAAATAATACTACTAATCGTAGCTGGGCGGTGTGGTATGACCGTCTGACACATGGGATGGAATTGGAGGGACCACCTACGAGTCACTGATCGTAAAGATTCTGTAAGGGGGAAAAACTATCTTCGCGTGGACGTAGTACACAACATTTGCGGTATTCCAGGGGTGTTGCACTTTGCTTTCTTCCTGCCTCCCTCGTGCAGCGACCACTGCTGCTGTTAGCCTCTTTGTTTAAGCGGGATGGTGTTTGTTGGTGAGGATATGTCTGTTAGGAAACTTGGACTCTATCCAAGAGTCCTGATCTAATTGGGCACCCCACCGTAGACTATAAATAGGGACCTAGACCCCCCTCATTATGTACCCCTGATGCAATCTAAAGCAATAAAGAAAGACCAGGAGTTCTCTCTACCTCTCTGTGTTCAATCTATTATTCTGTGATTCTGTGATTGATTCGTTCTTGTTCTAAGCAGAGGAATCGTTCGGACTGGTCTCCAGCGTCGGTTCCTCAAAACGTTATCAGCACGACTTCGCTCCGGTGAACGAGGTAATTCTCGAAGCACAGATTGAATTTTCTAGATCGCTTTTGAATCTGTATTTTCTTTTCGCGTTCTAGATTGAAATTCTACGGTGCAAATCCGCCCTAATCTACTGCGAGCAGACTTGAAGTCGCCGGCACAATACCGATCGGTAGATTGTGAAACGGGGTAGATGTTGATTGCACTGTAGAACGATGCAAATCCGCCCTAAATCTACCGCGAGCAGATCTGAAATCGCCGGCACAATGTCGATCGGTGGATTGCGAAACGGGGTAGATGTTGATTGCATCGAAGATTAGAAAACAAAGAATTTTACATAGATTAATTTGATCCTGCATGATCGTTGTATGAGAATCTCTGCATGTTTTTACTTTGCACGGCACTGCATAAAAAAAAAGAGGAAGCATGGTCGCTGGCATGCAGCCGGCCGCCGGCCTGAAGCCGGTCCGCCATCACTCCCATGACCATGGACGAGCACCACCCACGGCCGCCGCTCGAAGCGCGCTTGCCTTGGTGTGACCGCCGGCTGATTGCCGCCCCTGCATGGGGCACCGTCGCACGCAGCCATCTCTGGATGCCCGGTCTCGGTCCACTTCCCCGCAGGAGGCACCACCACCGGTTTCCATGAAGCACCGACCGCTCGAGGCCGGTGTTCCCCGGTGCTTTGGCTCCGCGCCTACACGCGCAACAGGAGGCCGACGGCGCTACGGCACCCACGCCCGCACGCGTGTATGCGCCGCCACCTCCCCACTGGCGCCTTGCCTCGGCCCCCGCAAGGCCGTGCGCCGCCTCGGCTCGCAGCCGCTTGCGCCGCCTCGGCTCGCAGCCGCTTGCGCCGCCTCCCCGCATGGAGCACCGGCCGACCGCGCCGCACCAACCGCTCGCGCCACGCCTCGCCGGTCTGCAGCCGTGCCGGCGCCCGCACCCGACTCCGGCCCCTCGCCCGCCGCGCTTGAGCCCGCCACCTTTGGCCGCCGCCGCAGTCGTGCAGGCTCTGCCTCCGGCTCCTCCGCTGCGCCCCGCATGGCGCCACTGCCGCCGCCGACCCGGGCTCCTCCGCCCCGCGCTGCCGCTGAACCGGCCTTGCCCCGACCCGAGGCCGCACCGCCCTCGCTCCGGCCGGATGGCCTTAGCCGTTCACCGCCCGCTCGCCCCGCATGGCGTCACCCCGCCGCCGGCCTTTCGCCCCGCACGGCGCCGCCCACCGCCGGCCGCTCGCCCCGCACGGCGTCGCTCCGGCTTCGGCCCGCCTCGGCGTCCGCCCGCACTGGACCGCCGTCCCCTCCACCGCCGCTTCGGCCGCTCTCCTCACTCGCGCCGCCCATCCGGCCGCACGAGTTGAGCCGCCGCCGCCACCATTGAATGGGGGTAGGGAAACCCTACCCCCCCATGCATTAACCTGGCCGAGTGGGCCATTGAGGCCAAATGGGCCGGCGGAAGGATAAACGGGCCTAAGGCCCAGCCGGCCGAATAGGCCTTATGGCCGATCGGGTATAGCGGGCTGAGGGAGCGGGGCAAATGGGCTAAAACAGACCGAAAATAAAAGGAAAGAAGAGGCCGGTCCGGGGGAGCAACAGATTTTGCAGAAAAGCCCATGAAACCCTGAGAATCACCGAAAGGCCCCTAGAACTTGCATTTGAGTCCAGAAATTTGCAAAGAGGCCTAGGTAGTTCTGAAAATTACCAGTAGGTCCTTAAATTTACGAGTGGGTCCAAAATTTTGCAGAAAACCCCTCGGTAAATCAGAAAATTGCGCGAATTTTTCTCTGAACTGAAATTTTGCGCATAAACCCCCAGAAAGTGCAGAATTTGCTGAAATCTCATATTTTAGCATAAAAGGGCCTCGGGAATCCGAATTTTGAATTGTTTTTAGCATTTGAAGCTTATTTATTTATGCCATTATTATTCTTTGTATTTTCTGTATTTATTTACTGTTTTTGGTTAGTTGTAATTGTTTAAATTGCTTTTAATCACTGAAATTAGCAGTAAAATTATAGAAAATGCATAGAAAATTATGAAACATTGCGAGAACCTTTTGTACCATTTATTTACCCGCAGTGAATTATTCCGTGCATGTCTACCAGCAGTAGACGTATACACATATAGATGACTAGCATCACGAACTAGAAGTTCGAGGAGCTGGCCCAACATGGCCAAAACTATCTGACATAGGCATCCGATGTCGAGATTGTGCTTGGAGTCAGAAAGCTCCGCGCGACTATTGGGATTGGTGGACTGAATGACGCCCAACCCAGGCCTAAAGAGAATGATCAGGCATTTCATTTTCTCAGGCACCACTTCTG
This sequence comes from Dendrocalamus latiflorus, assembly GCA_017311315.1. Taxonomy (NCBI): domain Eukaryota; kingdom Viridiplantae; phylum Streptophyta; class Magnoliopsida; order Poales; family Poaceae; genus Dendrocalamus; species Dendrocalamus latiflorus. The sequence continues at coordinate 7,353,915 of CM029631.1, forward strand.
CCTCACTCTCAAGAATGAGTACATGGTAGAGAATAGTGCGCTAGCACTCTGGACCGCACCCAAGAAGCAGGTTTGAGAGACTAAAGTACACCATTCTTCCTCAAGCAGAGTAGGAGTCAGACTGAGGTTTGCCGACTTTAAGACGGTCGGGGAATACAATTCTGCCTTGCATAGGAGTTGTACCCCAATACAGAAAATTGAGAAAATCCTTCCACCCTAATGCAGTATAATCCGCACGCAATTATCGTCAAGACGGCTATAAGGAATATGCCGAATTGATTGATATGATGCAAGTTGCGGAGGTTCGGGACAAAGTTCTCTGTAAGAACTACGTCACTTAGCCACCTGGGAGCTCCGTTGGTCGTGAAGCCAACACTGGGAGCACCAAGGTGCGAAAGCCCTTGATAGAGAAAAGGGGAAAGAAGGGTAAGACCGCAGCCCAGAAAGGCAAATTAGATGCTCCACGTGAGAATAAGGCTAGCAAGCCAAAACGGATGGCAAAGGGCACATGAAGCCCACTCTGCATCGGTTGAGGGGGAGCGTTCTGAGCAGCTGGCTGCGCTGATGGTGTTTGAGACCATTACGACAGCAGCACCCCTCTCGACCTAGAAGCAGCCACCGTCCTGATTTCTGTTGAAGAGAATGTCAACCCCGAGAAAATAGCAGAAGAAGTCTTGTGCACTGAATGCATTTAGACTTTAACTGTCATTTATTTTGTGTGGAAGAATATGTTAGAATTTGCATGGATGGTACTTAAGAATTGTTACCTTTCTCGTGATAGTTGGATGATATTTGATGAATTCATTCATTTATTCAGTTTATGATGGCATGATATGTTCTGATATTGGAGTATCTTGTTTATGTGTTGATTGCCTTCTCATACATGTTAATAAATACCCTATATTAGAACATGTGTAGCGCCCTATGAAGGAAGTGTGCTTAGCCAGCAGCGGCACAACACATATCATCTTAAGAGAGATTGAGTATTTTCAGTCGATTCGTAAGAGCACTGGCAGCCTTACGACAATCGCCAGAAGCGATGCATGTATAATTGGTTCGGGAAGAGCCATAATGGGCACAATTTGGGTCATTGAAGAAGCCTTATTGTACCCAAAATTGATTAGAACTCTCCTAAGTTTTAAGAATTTGTGCGCCAACGGTTTCCACGTTGAGACTGAAGAAGAGTACGGTAAGAAATACCTGCTCATTATGAAGCGCGAAGAGAATGGCAAAAGAATATTAGAAAAAAACTTCCTTCACTATAAACTGGGCTATATTATACCAACATTAAGACGCCTGCAGCGTACACTGTTCTGAAAACAGTGTTTAGAAGCTCTGAACTCTTCTGTCTCTAGCATGACATATTAGGCCACCCAAGTCTTAGGATGATGAGAAACATAATAAATAACTCGCATGGGCATAATATTAATGTGAAGAATTTCCCGAATCATGAAGATTTTGTGTGCCCTGCATGTGCCACCGGGAAACTAATAACTAGACCCTCCACTCTGAAAGTGAAGGATGAAGTCCCTGCATTCCTGGAACGCATCCAGGGAGATATTTGCGGTCCCATTCAGCCCATCTCAGGGCCATTTAAGTATTTCATGGTGCTCATTGACGCTTCATCGAAGTGGTCATATGTGGGTTTGTTATCCACAAGAAACCACGCCTTTGCAAAATTGATCTCGCAGATCATTCGCATCTGAAATGTGTTTCCAGATCATCGTATCAAGTCCATCCGAATGGACAATGCCGAAGAATTTACTTCAAAGGCATTTGATGATTATTGGATGGCGATGGGAATTGCAGTTGAGCACTCGGTACCGCATATCCATACCCAGAACGGTTTGGCAGAGGCTTTAATTAAAAGAATTAAATTCATTGCCCGGCCCCTCTTGCATAAAAGTAATTTGTCAGCTACATGTTGGGCACACGCAGTCCTTCATGCAGCGAATCTCATCATCCTTAGACCTTCGGCCTACAACATCCACTCACCTATGCAACTAGCGCAAGTGTCACCACCGAAAATTTCCCAACATTAGGGGGAGGAAATCAACCCTTTGATGAAGAATGTCGGGAAATTACGTGGCAAGCCTGGGGAATCCATGCAGATGACCCGCGCACTAGAGAAGTCCAGAAGACAAGAGAAGTCTAGAAGACAATAGAAGTCCAGAAGACAAAATAGATTTGCAAGCATTAGCAAATCAGCTGCCTGATCACTTTAGTGATTTGAAGAGCGTGACTAAGTCGCATGTGCCTGCACGCACTGCACCGGAGAGGGTTGAAATACCAAAGAAACAGAAGGTATCCCTAATCTCGTCCAGAGGCCTCAGAAAAAAAAATGAGGACGAGAACTCCGGTTCCTCGAATCCTTAGTAACCGGGGACGCCTGGCGAAAAAGGATAAAAGGGATTTATCACAGCCGATCATTGAAGTCCCCCAGAATGAGAAGGGGAGCCAGTTGAGACCTGGCACAAGTATGACACCTTCCTAAAAGGGCATACCGGATCTGAATATCCCCATCGGCATGGATGTGTGCGCACACATCGGAGCCGAAAACCTAAAGGGACTTGCCACCGCAATTGAAAGAAGCGATGCGCAAGGTGAAGCTCCAGAAGAAGCAACTCATGAAGAAATAGCTATAAATTATGTGCACACGGGAGAGTCCCTGAATAGGACAACAGCTAATATCGATATCTACTTCGCAAAGAAAATTGCCACCATCATCGATCTTGATCCCGAGCCTGCATCGCTCGCTGAATGTAAGAAAAGATCAGATTGGGAAGATTGGAAGAAGGCAATAGCAACTGAATTGCTATCTCTGAATAAAAAAGAGATGTTTGGGCCCGTATGCCGCACACCTCCCCACGTACACCCCGTTGGGCACAAGTGGGTATTTGTTCGAAAGAGAAATGAAAGAAATGAAGTAGTGAGATACAAAGCAAGGCTGGTAGCCCAAGGTTTCACTCAACGTCCTGGAGTTGATTATGAAGAAACCTACTCCCCAGTCATGAGTGGAATTACCTTTAGATACTTGATCTCAATGGCAGTGAACTTGAATTTAGAAATGAAATTGATGGATGTTGTGATTGCATACCTCTACGGTAACTTGGATTCGGAGATTTATATGAAAGTCCCTGAAGGAATATCTCTCCCGAACCAAGACAGAGCAAATAGAAATCTGTACAGTGTGAAACTCAGAAAGTCACTGTATGGACTGAAACAATCTGGAAGAATGTGGTATAATCGCTTGAGCGACTTTCTCTGCAAGAAAGGCTACACGAACAATGAAGACTGTCCTTGTGTATTTATACGGCGATCCCAGAATGGATTCTGTATAATCTCTGTGTATGTAGATGATCTGAATATCATCGGGACAGCCGAAGACATAAAAGAAGCAAGCTCCTACTTGGAGTCAAAATTTGAAATGAAAGATTTTGGCAAGACCAAGTTTTGCTTAGGCCTGCAGCTTGAGCATTTCCCTGAAGGAGTCTTGGTACATCAGTCGACCTACACCCAGAAGGTGCTTGAAAGGTTTGGCTTTGAGAAGGCATTTCCCTCGAAAGTACCGATGATCGGTAGGTCTTTACAGCAAGAAAAAGATCCTTTCCGACCAAGGGAAGAGGGGGAGGAAGTCCTGGGACCGGAATTCCCATACTTGAGTGCAGTGGGAGCACTCATGTATTTAGCAAACTGCACTAGACCGGACATTGCATTTGCCGTGAACCTCTTAGCAAGGTATAGTGCAGAGCCCACCAAAAGGCATTGGCAGGGCATAAAGGACATTTTCCGATACCTCCAAGGTAGCAAAGACCTCGAATTGTTCTACAGAAACAATCAAGATCTGAACTTGATTGGCTATGCAGATGCTGGGTATCTGTCAGACCCGCATACCGCTAAATCACAAACAGGCTATGTATTCCTGTGTGGTGGAACTGCAATTTCATGGAAATCGTCTAAGCAAAGCCTGGTAGCTACTTCGACGAACCATTCAGAAATTATAGCACTGTATGAAGCCGCACGAGAGTGCGCTTGGTTCCGCTGAACGGATCACCACAACCGGCAGTCATGTGGAATGAACATTGTGCAAACCCCCACAATTATCCATGAAGATAATGCAGCTTGCGTTGCACTAGTGCAGACGGGCTATGTAAGCATATCAACCCCAAGTTCCTCTATGCTCATGAATTGCAAAGATGGACAAGATTAAAGTACTGCACACTAAGTCATGTAGACTTGTTCACTAAGTCACTCCGCGCATCTAGCTTTGAAAGGTGCGTGCGTGGAATTGGAATGATGAGACTTAGAAAAGTGCAGAATTCAGGGGGAGAATTCTCTCAAGCCCGTTATTAAATCTTGATCATGAAGATTAAGTACCCAAAAATAAAGTCTTGCTGACCAAATGAATTTGGGTGAATTGTACTCTTTTTCCCTTGACGAGTTTTCCATGAAGTTTCTCGACCAAGGTTTTTAATGAGGCAATTCGTGCATCGCAGCATCACATGTATCATGTACTCTTTCTCCAAATTTTTCCCACTGGGTTTTTATGGAGTTTTGACGAGGCATGAGCATGTTGGGTGAGTGCCCAAGGGGGAGTGTTAGGAAACTTGGACTCTATCCAAGAGTCCTGATCTAATTGGGCACCCCACCGTAGACTATAAATAGGGACCTAGACCCCCCTCATTATGTACCCCTGATGCAATCTAAAGCAATAAAGAAAGACCAGGAGTTCTCTCTACCTCTCTGTGTTCAATCTATTATTCTGTGATTCTGTGATTGATTCGTTCTTGTTCTAAGCAGAGGAATCGTTCGGACTGGTCTCCAGCGTCGGTTCCTCAACAATGTCTTCCACGAATAAACATGTGGGATGGTTTATTTGCTGTGAGGATAAGATTTTTTGGAATAAATACATGGGATGATTTTTCATTGTTTTTTTAAAACGATTTATTAGAACAGTTTTTTCAAAGTAACTATGAATATTCGATTTATTCACATAAACATTCATACTATGATTAAAAGCCATCAGTTATAATTAAAACCCATGGGCTGCCATCGAAAAAAACACACCAAGAGTAGCCGCCCACTGCAAGGCGTTTTTAGTGGTGGTGCTTGTGTTAGGAACTTAATGGGATGGAGCCGGAGATGGATCTCTCAAATATCCTCACGGAAAAAGAATGGTCCCAATGATAGTAAGTAGTAACTGTAGCAATGCCGGATCCAGAATTTTTAGAATGGGTCTTCGGATTTCGGAGCTAAGTTACTCAAATACATCGATACCACAGCGCACCCCCCAAATACCGATACAACGATACGTGTATGTAGATATAATAAAAATACATAACTTACATAAATTAATGATTTCTTATGAGGAAATAGACGACATAAGACGAGCATAATTATATGAATTAAACAATAAATTATAGAGATAAATGAGAGTTATATATCTTATTGATCTTACCTTTTTTATTATTTCCCCATCAACAAGAACTGTCCATCTAAGAGGAAATTGTATGTTCCTTTTCTAGAGCAAAACAGATCAAGAAAGAAAATAAGTGGAGTGGGGTAGAGTACACCAAAATCTGAAGAGGGGACGATGACAATAAGTTGGAAGTGCTACTCACTTCCTAATTCCACGCTCCCTCCCGGCTACCGCGCTGCTCCCTTCCTGTCGCCCGCTCCCTACCTCCGTGTTTGTTGTGCCTCTGCCTGCTTGCCCGCGACACCTCTCTGCTCGCCTGCGCTGCCACACGCTCACCTTGCACTGCGCGCCGCCTCGCACATGATTGTCGTCACATCATGGCACCATATCTGCGTCCGCCGGTCGTCATTTGCCTCTAGCTTGTACCTCCGCCCGCTCGCCACTCGAAGACCGAAACCGCCTCCCACACGATGAGAAATAGAATAAATATTAAGATTTTGTTTATATCTTTACCTCTTCAGGCATGAGGAGGACTGAGGTGGAAAGAAAAATGGGTCTAATGTATTACATGGGCTGCGCGCGAGATACGAAGAGTGCAGGCTAAATTTATTTGCAGGCATAAAATATAGTTTTAACACAACTAATAGTATATACATCTAATATACCTATTATATATCTGGTATTTTATAAAAAAAATTTAGGTATTCAGCTAAACATCCATGACCAATGGCAGATCCACCCATGACTAAAGATGTATTTAGGTAACCTGAAGATTTACGACAAAACAATGAAGAATGACAACTCAGTTGTAACACGAGCAAAACCACAAAGTATCTCTCTGTATCTCTCACAGCCAGTTTTTATGAATCAAAACTCTGACCGTGCTGAAGAAATAACACAGTTGAAATATGAGTATATTGCCTATATTTTTCAATAGTTTAAATTTTTAGCTGAATTGGTTGGTGTGTAATACTCAATAAGCACAACAATACCTGAGATTCCTATACAATTTTTGTAGAAACCCTGCATATGTAAGAAGACTTTTTAGAAGAAATTATTTTAAAATAATTATAGAAATAAACCATGTTTTACTTTTTTTTACAAATAACCAACAATTGCCGCACCACCGCACCACTGGGCTTAGTCGCTTTGTGGAGCAGTGACTAGCTGGCATGGCAGGCTCAGTCGCACGACACAATCGCGATTAAGGCCCCAATTTGCCATGTGGCTCAGTCGTGAGCTAGTTGCGTGACTAAATGCCATGCTGGGCACAATCGCTCAACCAAAATGCGACTGAGGTCAGTTGCAAATCAGGCATGTGACTAAGCCCAGTCGCATTCTCAATCGGCCATAATAGGCTAATTTTTAAGAAATAATTTAAATAAACTTATATTTACCTTTACCATTAAATGGTTCGAAGAGTTGTTTGTGAATAATTGTTAGTGGTAGAAAAGCTGGAGTTTGCTGACTACAATTGTTGTAAGTAAATCGTGTTTTAATTGTTAACCCCCTTTTAAGTTTTTACACAAATAACTCAAAATTTGGTAAATTTTTTTTGTAAGCTTTAGTTTGAGGAGACGAGAATGGAGCAACCAAGATAAGATTGCAAGCCCGCATAACACTTGACCATGATGGTCTTAATTACATGGCGCATAGGGTTTAGTTAGGTGCATAATTCGTCTGGCTATTCCTATGGTACAAATGGCTATATGCATGAATCCTCGATCCGAACTATAACTACGATACAAATACACTTTTTGAAAAGGAAAACACTTGATGCATGGAAACCAAGTTAGGCTTGTGGTGAATCATTCATTGAAGCCAAGCACATTTTCGTGCGGCTTCGTACAGTGCTATGATTTCCGAGTGGTTCATCAAAGTCGCTACAAGACTTTGCTTAGACGATTTTCATGAAATTGCACTTCTACCAAACAGGAATACATAGTCTGTGACCTTGCGGTATACGGGTTTGACCGGTAACCTGCATCTGCATAGCCAGTAAAATAACCCAAGGTTCTTGTTTCCTTGGAGTTATCAAAAGATGTCCTTTATTCCCCGCCAATTCCTTTTGGTAGATTCTACACTATGCCTTGCTAATATGTTTATAACAAATGTAATGTCCGGTCTAGTGCAGTTTGCTAGATATATAAATGCTCCTACTACACTTAGGTATGGGACTTTTGGTCTCAGGACTTCCTCCCCCTTCTTTACTAGGTCGGTATGGATCCTTGTCTTGTTGTTAAGATCTTCTGAGGTCGACGTGAGCTGAGGTGACGGTCCGGCGTGGTGCGGGAGTCGAGGCGATGGTCGTGCGGGGCCGGTCGCGCGGCAGAGGCGACGGCTGGTGACTGTGCGGGACGTGCGCAGCGCAAGAACCGAGACGACGGCATGGACGGCCGTGCGTGCGGCGCGGGTACCAAGGCGACAGTTGGGTGCGGGCGGCTGTGCGGGGTTGGCAGTGTGGCGAGGGGAGCGAGGCTGCGGTCTGGGCGTGGCCGGCCGTGCGGGGCCAGCAGTGTGGCACGGGGACCGAGGTGTGGCTCGCGCGTGGGCGGTCGAGCACAGTTTCGGTGGCTCCTTCCGTTGCTTCGGGCGGTGGTGGCCCGGGCGGGGCAGCGGCGCATGGGGAGGCCGGCGGCCGACGACGTCTTCGGGCGATGCTCACGCGCTGCGGTGGCCCATGCAGGAGGCAGTGGCCCATGCGGAGGCCGGCGGCGGCTATGCGCTGCGGCCGTACGGGGCCGATCGTGCAACATTTTTTCTTTTTTTTAATCTACAGTGCAATCAACATATACTCTTTCATGTAATCTACCGATCGACATTGTGCTGGTGACTTCATGTCTGCTTGCGGTAGATTAGAGCGAATTTGCACCGTAGAAACTAATCTAGTAAGCGAAATATGCAGAATTTAAAGCGATCTAGATATAGACAATTCAATCTATTAATCCTTAGATAATTATCTTTCAATTCATCGGAGAGATTCGTGCTGGTAACGTGTTGAGGAACCGTCACTGGCGAGCCCAGTCGAATTGATTCCTCTGCTATTTAAAAGACAAATCAATCACAGAGCAATGAAAATGGTAGATTGAAAACACAGAGATAAGGGGAAGAAGTTCCGGTCTTTCTTTATTGCTTCCTCTGATAAGAAGTTCTAGTCTTTTTTCTATGGGAGATTGGATCATATACCCTCCCTTTAGTTGGAAAATTGAGGATTTACCGTCCACATCTCAATGACACGTGGGGTCATCATAAGTCACTGACACGTGGGTCAGGAGGGTAAATCCTCAATTTTCATCTAAATGGAGGGTATATGATCAATTTTTTCTTTTGTTATTGCTTCCTCTTTTACGTATGTACAAAATAACAAATATAATTCTATATTTATAGTCTAGTGGTGAGGTATTATTATAGATCAAGGGTTCTAGTTTACGTCTAGGTTACCCAGCACCCGCGACCAGGAAACGGCGGAGGGGAGGAGTGGCGGGGCGGGCGTGCGATCGCGTCGGGTCACGCCTGAATGGAAACCCCGCGCCACCCCTACCGGATTGGCAGATGGGCCCCCGTCCCCCGCCGAGACCCATATTCATCTCCTTTTCGTTTCTTTATCTATGGTGGGCCCTGCCTGTCCCCAGCCCGCGCTGGAGAGGAGTCAGAGACTCAGAGCTAGCCAGCTGTGTGACTTAGATGGAGAGAAGAGGAGGGGGAGAGGCACAGGCCGATGGGTGGGCCCCCACCACCACGCAGCCCCATCATCTCCTGACATGAGCCACCTGATCCCGATTGGACAGCTGTTGCTGCCGCCCGCCTCCCCTCACCTCCAAGGCTCCTACTTCTACTTGCTACCTCCCCACCTCATTGGCTGGCTGCCGTCCTGCCGAATCTTTCCTTGGGGTTGAAAAGGCTGCAAAAATCAGGCTAAAACCCTAGGTTTCATCGCTAACCTCTGTGCAAACCACCACGCATCATCGGTGAGATCCATGGCCAGGCACGGAGATTTCACAGGCCATATATAGGGGGCGTTTGGTTGCCCGGTTCTTGCCAGGCTCCCCAGATGCAAGTTTCAGTTGTTTGGTTGCTCGCATCGAGTTCTGAACCTGGCTCTCCAGATGCAAAAGGCAGCTCAGAGCCTGGCTCTCGAGATACGGATTTCATTTGCGTTTCTGGCGAGCCAGGCTCGCATGGTGCAGCACAGGGTTATGTTAACGATACTATTAACATGTGATTAACGTGTATTAAGTGATATTAGTGTATTTTAAAATAGATCAAGATATTAAAAGTAAAATTGAAACTATTAGAGTGCACTTACACAAGTTAAATATTATAAGATCACTTGTTTTTTATTTTTATTTCATGCGATACGGCTTCATGCAGGCAACCAAACGCTGTCTCTTCTCAGCCAGGCTCTATACGTACCGGCAACCAAACATCAATAGCTTGCATCTCTACAACCTGTCCTACGAGAACTTGGTTCCCATATGCGAACCAGGCTCCACTCACCAACGAACCAAACGCGCCCATAGTGTACGCGTTTTTTTACCGTCAGACTCGGGCAAAAGACGCGGGAGATGGACGTAAATGTTCTTCGCGTTCGGCGCCCACCGAACAATTACCGCGCCGCGCGGTTAATTTTGAAAGCGGGGAGGCCACGGTGGTGGGTGTGCCCCATGGGAGGACAAGAACCTCAACAGAAGTGGCAATGAGCCGTACTGTACCAGCGTGCCCTCTCAGGTTGCCACTGCTCCCGCTCTCTGCGCCAATCCCAGCACAGCAGGCAGTAAAAGTCCTTGTACCCAAGGATTAACGACGGTGGTTCCGCGGGGTTAATAGAGCATGCCACCGCGTACGGGCAGTAGCTCTGTTTGGTCAAGAGAGCCCAGTCCTTTCGCTGAACACGACGAGTCTTGCTAATCTGATGCTCCTGTGATGTTCATTTTTTATTCGTCTTTTTTTTTTCTCTTAGGCAAAACTAGACGTTCACATATTCGTGGCCTGGCATTTTTCTCTCTTTCTTTCTCTGACAATTTCTACGAGGGAATATGGTGGGCTAATTAATAAGGTGCACTGACTTACATAGCAGACAGTATTTTCAATAGTGTACCGTGCAGCACAGTTTGATTGTCGTGCAGCTTTCAACGCAACACTCTTAAAAGTTCAGTTTTAGATGAGAAACAACCAGCAGAGGACGAGGAGTACGCTAGAGGAAACTAAACGAGATGTTTCCAACAAAGCAACCTCCTTAGCAACAACTCCTAGATCGGGAAACTTTTTATAGCATGCTCAAACATTGTAACAAAGGCGCCAACAATTCTTAGCTTAGTCCTGTGAATCTAGGGCGCCATCAAATCCAAGATTCATCGCAAACAAAGCCACCCTTGCAGCAACACACATGCGCACCATGAGGCTACAGCATCACGTTGGTAAAGAGCAGCGAGCAACATTCTAACAGATGAGCAACAGGACATAGCTCCGTTTTAGATGCCTTGTATACAGAATTCTCATTTGAGCTAAAGAAATCCGGTTCGTCCTTATTTAATATGAGCGATTGGAGGAATTACACATAACAATAGACATTTAAACATAATAGGCTACGAGAGTTTACGGATCAAGTAACGAGGGAATTGGAAGCAAGAACGAACAGGGCCGGCCTGGTCGGAGTCCAGTGTCCATCTCATCACGCCGGCGAGAAAACCGTAACCCGATCGTCGGTCGCTGCAATTCAGCGTTCACTGCCATCTAGCTTCAACTGAGCCGGTGAGCCGGGGAGAGGGGGATGCGCCGTGCTCGGGACGCGTACGTACAGCGCTCAAAACTTGCGATCACGCTGCGGCGTCGCGCCATGCCGAGGTGGCGATGAGCGGGCGCGTGTGCCACCCCAGCGTGAGGCACCCGTCCTTCTCCTCCACCCTGTACCCATCGCCCCCGGCGAAGAGCGCGAGCAGCGTGCTCGCCTGCTTGTAGGCATTGGAGCCCAGGTGCACGGGCTCGAACCCGGCGCGGCCCAGACGGCTGCGCCACTGCCCCAGCGTCTCGTGGCGCTCCGTGCGCTCCGCGCCCTCGCACGCCACAACGTTGCAGATCTGCCGGCCGAGGTACACCTCGGACATGACCTGGTCCGTGCCACCACCAGCAGCAGCCGCCCCCGGCGAGATTTCGGATTGGCCGGAGCCGGAGCCGGCGCCCTCGAGAGAATCGAACATGGTGGAGTAGTAGTGCAGAGACTCCGTGAACCGGTCCAGGAATGAGCCGGAGTTGTGGTTGGCCTCCTGTTCTACCACGGTCACGATCCTTGGCCGCACAGCGCGCACCGTTCCCAGGACCTTCTCCAGGGCGCCGGGCTGCGCGAGCAGCCGATGCAGCTCGAACACTGAGTTGACGGCGATCACCTCAGGTTCTTCGTTCGCGTCCGCCTCGCCCTCAGGCTCCAGCATGAACGGCTCCAGGTCGGCGAGCGTAGCAGCGACGAGGCCGCGGTACTGGAAATCGACGCGGATAGTGTGAGCGAACTGGGCAAGCTTCCAACCCACCTGCTGCAAGGCGTCGGTCTCGTCCGGCTGCGGGGGGCCGACGCCGGTGAGGCGGAACGACGGGGGTCCGCCGGGACGGAGGGCGAGGGCCTGGAGAAGCGCGGGCCACTGCATCCCCTGCTTGATGCCGAAGTCGACGACGTGGACGCGGCGGCAGCCAGCGAACGCCTCGAGGATGGCTTGGTTCGCGGTGAAATGGGCGAATTTGAGGTAGGGGCAGGACTCGTAGAAGTGCGCGTGGAGGAGGTCGGCGAAGGCGGCATCGAGGAGGGAGCTGTCCGGCGTGGGGCGGAAGCGATAGACACGGCGGGCGAGGGCCTCGCCGAAGTAGGCAGCAACCTTGCGCATGGCGCCGCCCTGGGACGCTGCGAGAATGGGGATCTGCTTCACCAGCGCCTCTGCGGCCGTCAAGTTCTCCTGTTGCACGGCCTCCGCGCACGCCAGCAGCGCGTGCACCAGCCGGATCCCGTTCTCCTGTGTGTCCACCACCACAACCGGCACCGCGGGCGCGTTGGCCGCCGCGAACGCTTGCGTCGCCGGCGGAGCAGCCTCCACCACAGAGCTCCTAGCGCCCCCGCCGCCGAGAGAGGAGGACGAGGAGGACGACGACGACGTGCTGCCGCCGCCAGTGCGCATCCGCTTTGGCTCCCGCGCTGAGTCCGCGGACGGGTCGGCCGGCGCCACAACCGGCGAGGGGATCGGCCTTAGAGCGTACGTGCTGCTCGACGAGTCGACTGCGGGCGGGACATCGAAGTGCCCGCCGCCGCCGCCGCCCGTGACAGTGGACGAGGTGGACGCGAGCCTCGGAGCCTGCGGGGCCGGCGGGAGCGGAGGCGGGGGCGCGTTGAGCTCGGAGAGCATGCTCTCAACCCAGGAGGAGACGTCGGAGGGGTTATAGTGCACGGTGTCCGTCGCCAGGTGCGACACGAAGCCGTCGTCCGCGCCGGCGCCGGCGCCCACGCCGCCAATCCCCATGGCCATCTCGAGCTGCTCCAGCTTCTGCGCCACGTCGGCCATGTCGGAGGACCGCACCTTGTAGCCGAGCGCGGCCAGCAGCTCGTCTACCTCCTCCTCCTCCCCCGCCGCCGCCGCCATCATCTTGTCCTTGGACAAGCCCATGTCGCCGCCGCTCCCGCCGGCGTCTTGGTACTCGCGCTTCATGATCTCACCCGCAGCAACCTAGCTATCTAGCCAATAATTGCTTGCAACTTTTCCTCGCGTTTCGGTTTTGGGATAGGTTGGAATTTGGATCCAGGGTTGGGAAGTGCGGGGTGGGGAAGGATGTGAAGGGGGGTGGGATGAGCGAGATTAGTGTTAGTAGTAGTAGGGGAAGGGAGGAAGGGCTGGAAGGGCGACAAGGCATCAGGTGATCAGAGAGGAAGGCATCAACCTATAGTCTCTCACTGCCGCCCGGCCCCACCTGCGCCTCTCTCTCCAACACACGCACAGCGTTGGATCGATGGACGGATTCGTCGTGGCTATCCTTTTCACCAGACAAACTTCACTATCCAGTTAGAAATCTTCCGCCCACCACCCCAAAAATCGCCACAATTAAAATACGGTGATGAGAAATGGGGCTCTACGTCTAGGCCTCACTTCTCCGTCTCCGAAGACAACGGCGAGGCGAATTCTTTTTCAGCCTGTGCCCACAACTGTGTGGCCCATGGTGCGGCTTGCAATTTTTCTATTGAGGTGTTTCATTACGCTCATTAGAAGTAGCGCACTATAGATGGTCAATTAATAGAGGAAATCTACAAAATGGTATACGTCCCGACGGGTAGCAAGAGCTCCAAAAAAGAAGAAGCTCTATCTGTGTGTACCTGCAAAGAAGGAGGAGGACAGACAGGTGTGATGAGGTCTGACTAGGGGAGCAGTGGCTCTGTAGTTTTCAAATGGGTTCATCGTGCTCTCCGATTGTAAAGGGAGGTTGGGGAGATGGTGGCCCGGTTGTGGGCGGCAATGACGGGCGATGGGCGGTGACGGAGGGCAGGACAGCAAGGCGAAGGCCGAGAAAATATTAAGTTGGGTGGGGTGGCTAGTGGAGGAGGTGGAGCCAGTGGCGCGACGATGTGGCAAGCTCACCACTGGCTACGGGGGAGGGAGACAGGGGCATCGAAGGAGGTGCGCGGAGCTGTCATTGACACCAGGAAAGAGAGTGAGCGGAGCGGCAGAGGTAATGAGGGAGAGCGGTGGGGATGGAAGGGGCAAGCTGTACCATCGGGACTACCTCTAACAGTACAACATTGGCTAGTAATTCTCTAATTAATATTGGGAATGGCTATCTGGCACGCAATGGGTAAATGCGAATAAGTACACATCTTCTATTTACATCAATGTTTCCTTTCTCAGCACTTACTAAAAAATAAACAAGATTTTTCTGTTCGGTGACCAGCCACAAGCCATTGAATTAGGGTTAGAGTTAGGTTTTTTCATTCACCAAGAAAGCCAACGACGAGGCCAATGATTGACCTAGGGTTCGGGAGATAGACGAGGTGGTAAGGGCGCTGCCAGCCATGGGTGACAGATGTGGGCGATGAGAGTATGGAGGCACCATAATGGCAACAAGGGCTGCAGCAGGATGTGCTTCGCAGCAGTACGTCAAGAAGGCAAGGTGAAGACAACGAAGAAAATGTTGGGGATGAATGAGAAATGGCAAGGTCAATATTGCTTTGATATTTTTGAGTGGACCCATCATACACAGCTGTAAGGGCACTCCTAATGGTAGACACAGTTGTGCTATTTCCATATTTTTCACATCATCAAGAAATAGCTATAGATATCACCAAGTTTAGTGGGTGGTGTCCATCAGTTGAACTGGATAATAAATTTCACCAAGCTCTCTCTCTCTCTCTCTCTCTTGCTCTCTCTCCCTATTGTCCTTTCACAAAAAAAGTTAAAAAAACCCAAAAGGGAAAGCAGAAAAAACCTCCATAAAACCACTCACCAACTCTCTGTAAACTACAACCAACTGCAGCTGCCCCCCACGATCTTCCATTATCCTTTCTCCCGCTATTCTCTCCTTCTCGGATCGGGTGACCCTTCCTCCCCCAAATCTCTCCCGTTATCTACTTCTCTCCTCACACCCTGTAGTACTCCCCAACCGAGGATCTCCATTACATAACTCATTGTGGTGTGGCACAGCAGTCACGGACACCATTCGCGCAGTGGCCCCTCCAAACCCACCTGGAAGTTATGGTAAAGGCAAGAGTCGTGCGAGATGGCGGTGACTGATTTGGTGGATGCTGGTGACACTAGCGTCGAGGTGTGCGGAGACGGCAGTCGTGTCCCTCTTGCAAGTTAACAAGGGAATGATGATGGTGAGGGTGAGCATGAGGAGGTCACGAGGCAGGGGTCCAAATCGTGCACACGAACCATTGATTCGGCCAAGCTCAACGTGTGCGATCTTGATGGTGGTAGTGCAAATAATGCAGAAAAGGAAGCACGGGGCTGCACACGTCTGCCATGGGCATGGTGAGGGCATTAAGCTATGGCTAATAGCGGGGCATGAGGTGTGGCCCAACTTGTGTTCAACCACCTAAGGGGTAGGAGTTTATCGCTTCTACCCGACGCCCAGACCGAGTCATCCATATGATCATCATGTCATACTCTTTCTTGAAATGTTGTTGTGTGTCACCCAGGTAATTGATGTGGGGGGACATCAAAACATTGGATGGAGTGCAATTTTTAATCTTTATTTGAATTATAAGGTCCTATTTGAAACACAGGAATTTCACAAGTAGTATAAATACTATGATATTCTTTTGGAGTTTCTCCGTTCCAAATATGGCATAAGTACTAAAACTTTATAAACTAAACCCCCTCCCAAACAGACTTAAAAAGATTCTACTGCATGGGAATGATATGTGACCCATCGCAAATATTGTAGACCAGGCATGTCAACTGATTTTTAAGTGAAACTTTTTAAGGCTTGCTTGGAACATAGCAGCGCCACAAGAAATAGTTCAAAAATATTATTGTAGAAATTAGAAAATCCACAAGAAACATTTGGTTCAAATTTTAATTAAATCACTTAACACAAGATAAATTATCTTGAGTTTCACGAAATACCATATCGAGAAAATACTTTCATATAGCATGAGGCCGGGGATAAATCAACAACCTTACGTTTAATTATATCTATCACCCTTTTTTGTTACACTATTGCAATACATATGCACCTTACTAGTTGGAAAGAAAATGTGGTTACTCATAGGAACATTAAACATGCTGTTAAAAAAAGAATATTAAATTTGTAGTAATCTCGCTTGAATAGGCTAGTCGTTTTTTCTCTAAACTCAATGGTGGGGCCAAGATTTGATTACGCTCCGGGTTTAGTGGTGGAATGATGTAGATTATCTGGGCTAGACCATAAAAATATTACCCAGACTAGACTAAATTTATCTAAGTTATATATTAAATATTTTTTTACATCTCGAACTGAAGCTTATTCTGTCATAGATGTGGCTCCGCTGGCCTAACAGAACATATTATCCTGTTACTTTCGTAAGAAGGAATGCAATTGGTTATCACAATTGTCTCTACAGGTTCCTTAAAAAACAATTTTCTCTAACGCTCCGCAACTTAACAACTAAGGCCCCGTTTGGCACGGCTCCACTTCACAAGTGGAGCTGTTTTTTTGGCTTCAGCTCCACGAACAGCTCCACCGGTGGAGCTGAAGCTGTTTTGGTAGACTGTTTGGCAAAACAGCTCCACCTATTTTATCATGCATGGTTGAGAGATGTCAATTGTCCAATATACCCCTGTCTATTTGGCTTGTAGTAACATCAAGAGCTATATGTTTCTACATGATTTTTCATCCGAGTAAATTTGAATTCAAAAAAAATTAAAATTTAAAATAACACAAAGTATTAGCAACCAATATTTAATGGTGGCGGCGCTCCCTTCACGGTCGAAGACGAGAAGACCGAACAGAGGAACGGGAACGGGAGAATAGAAGAGCCGGTGGCAGATCGTGTAAATTCACGAAAGTACAAGGGCAGTGGCATGCGGGCCTACGGATGGAGCCGAGTGGAGCTACTTTTTTCAGCTCCATCTCGTACATATCTTTTGTCTCAGCATGTTTTAAGGGACTCCTTGGGTGGAGCTATTTTGTTTTACCCCGTTTGGCACAAAACGGCTCCAAACAGCTCCAGGAGCCGGTGGTGGAGCTGTGCCAAACGGGGCCTAAAAGGTCAGCGAATCAGCCCCTACAAAGTTCACAAATAAACCCAACTAGCTACAACAAATGTATGCCACATCAGTTGAACTATTGGAGTAACTAACAGTGTACTATTCAGTAAGAGCAAGTTTAATAAGGCTGACTGTGCTAGCTACAAGGGAATCCATGTCAGCATAGTCCTATGTGGAGGGGAGAGAAAAGGAGAGAGAGAGCCAAGCCGACTCCCATGCAAGAGTCAGGCTATAGCACAGGAAAAGAGGCATTATCCATGTATGTACCCATAGAACTAATTGCTATACCCATGCATGTATTAAATTATCAATACCTATGTATGTATTAAATGATTGAGAGCTCTTGTGGAGACAACTTATAGCCAGCTTATTGTATGAGTTGGCTGCATCATTATCTTTTGATGACATGAAAATGTATTGAAGGTAGCAGCTATCTGTACTATTAAACTTGCTCTAACTACGTTACTTGAGTAACGAAGTAGTATTCACGCAATTTTGTAACCATCCATGTATTAAAGTAACGGTTTTCATTAATCCCACCTTGTTTAATACAGTGGCTGATGTAGATGTTTGTCGTCGTGTGTGCATTCCCGTGGCTTTCCACAAATATCTACATCGGCGATGGTATTTAAGGAGGTGAGATTAATGAAAACCGTAATTTTAATGCATGGACGATTACAATATTACGTAGCGCTATTAGTTACACAAATAATATGGCTAGTGAATAGTATACTGTTAGTCACTCCAACCGAATTTTTTCTATGTAAGCCCTTTTTTTGAAAAATATTCACATTTAGATCTTTGGTGGTTTTAATTCCGTTTTTGGATCCAGGGGGTCGGAGCCGTGACCCACGGCGCCAAGGTAACACGTCTCGGCGCCGTGGTCCATGGCTCCGAGGTCGCAGGCCCACTCCAGCCTGGTGGCCTGCGTGGCGCTGACGTGGCAGCACCTCGGCGCCGTAGATCGTGGCTCCGAGCTCGGAGCCGTGGGTGGTGGCGCCGACCTCGGAGCCGTGAGTCATGGCGCCGACCTCGGAGCCGTGGGTCGTGGCGCCGAGCTACCTACCACGTGGCGCCGAGCTCCCTGCCACGTCTGGAGACACTCGGCGTCTAGGGTTTGCACCGATCAGGCTTTACGTTGTCGCAAAAAGAATTACTAGTTGTATTTTTTATTTTGATTATTTAATTATAGTAATATTATGTAATATATTTATTTAATTTTAGTAATATTACGTAATATATTTATTTATTTATAGAGAAAAAAATACGACATATGTTTTGAAAATTCGTTATGTTGCAGATGATACATGTAGAAAATTTGTTGTAGATTTTTTAAAAATATTATGGTACGTTGGTAATGGTTTTTGAAACATAAAATTTTGATGTGGAGTACAATTTAATGAAAATTTTTTTGAGCACAAATGTGATATGAACAATTAGACGAAATGAATGAAAGTGATATTGAACACGTGGGAATGAGTGCAAGAACTGTAATGATTATAAGTTTTGTTAATTTTGTAGTTGTGAATTACAAAACAATCTGATAAAATTGTAAAACAAGTTTATGTTGATTGGCTCGTTGTAGATGCATAAAAAATATGGTAATTTTTTTAGGAACGATTGTGCGTAGAACGGTCGATATATAAAATGGTAAGTGACTTTTAAGGTTTGGTATGTTTTAAGGGTTTGCAATTCCCGTGGTTTTTGCAAGGTTTGCTAATTTTGTAGTTGTAATATGGGAACGAATCTGATGAAGTCGTAATAAAAGTTTATGTTCATTGCAAGTTGGACATGCAAACCAAATTATGCTAAATTTTTTTGCCGAAGGATTGAGCGTAGAAATATCGATGCATATAGTGGTAAGTGATATTTCGAAGGTTAGTGATATTTTGACATAGCAGGCATGTGGCATGTGTGCAACTCTGTACTTCTAATGTTCAGAATTCCACCACTAGTCCTAACATGCATGCCTTAGGGAAAATAACTTGCTGGGTCTATTACATTTTGTCTACTGGGTGTAGCGTGGTTGTTTCCCCTTTTTGTCACGCCCTGAAGATGGCACCGCTGCATCCTTCTTCCTGTCACTCTTGGTCTTGAGAGCTGCCTCCCGAGCTTGAAGCTCCTCCTCCTGACGCTTGATGGCAGCTTCACGCAGACTTAACTGCTCCCGCCTCCTTTGCAGCTCATCCTCCTTGCCCTTCAGACGGATTTGGTCCACCCTCACGCGGCGCTCTTGCTCAAGCCGCATCTGTCGTTCCACCTCGCGAGCCTGAGTCATCTTGACAAAGTATTGCGCTTTGTTTTCCACCTCCATTGCCCGGTTATCTGGCCATGCCGGCGACACCCGATCCACCCATTCGATGAACCTGCAAGCCTATGTGTGGCGTGGTAGATGTCATCGATCAAGTTGAAAAAAGATAACGAGAAACAAATGATTTAGTTGTGGTCGTTACCACGAAGTCGTCATCCAGGTCAGGACATTTGAAGAACCTACGGCCGTATTTGGCTCGTTGTACTCGATCAGTCCAGACTCCTAACATCGTCATCCAGGTCACTGCATTAAGCTGTCCCGTTTTGCTATAAGTAGCAGGGTTGGGGTCCCATGACACTGTGAATCGAACAAAGTAGTACCCTCTCTTTCGTGGTGAAACATACCATGTCTGAAGTCGAGGGGCCAGTGGGATTTGGGTCACCGAAGGACAACATTCCCTTAGAAACGAGGGATATGTTCGGTTCGCAGTACCGATTGATACCAAGCCGGCGTGCTCAACCACCGTGGCCGAAATGCAGACACAATGAGTACGCGATCGTCCAGATCTTGGATTCCCCGAACGATGACGGGCGACGTTTCTTCCGATGCTCACGCTCTGGGGTACAAATTAGTAATGTTACATTTTGTATTGCTTATGGACCCTCAAAGTTTACCGTCATTTTTTGTGCAGATGGCCAAATGCGACTTCTCCCACTGGATCGACCCTCCTCACGAACGGTATGTTGATCGTTATGTGGATACTTTATGGGCTCGAATATGGAACTTGGAGTACCGAATGGAGAGTCTCACTGAGGAGAACAACGACCTCCGCGAACAGATGCAACGCGAGAGGGGCAACGAGGAGGTCGTGAATATAGGAAGCTCTTATGATCCCACATGTTGCTGCGCGAACCCGAGCTGCATATGTGCATGCCACTACCACGATGGACAACCACGTCCGAGGCGACCCCCTCAGCATTTCTCCATGTGGGTGCCACGAGGCTCGTTTGGCATGTAGGTAAGAAGGTGTATGGTTGTGTTGTGTTTTAGTTGTTGTGTTCGTTGGTGTGTTGATGGCTGTAGTACTTGGTTGTGTTGTCATTTTTTGGTACCCTCCATGTTTACCGTCGTTGCTGTGTTGATGGTTGTAGTACTTGCTATATTTTATGTACGTGCAATCTATGTGTTGTTTCGTGTTGTGACTGGGCAAAGCTGTTTTATGTGTTGTTTCGTTGGTAATATTTTATGTACTCATTGCAGGAATTATAGAACAACAAAGTACAGACTACGGATTCGTACACAAATATCACATGAATATAACATATACACATACATACAAACAAGTAGCTCATTACAACACGACCCACAAGCCTACACATAAATATCACTGCCTCCTAGCCTTACCCTTACCCTTACCAAGGGCGTCGGTGCCTGGAGTGTAACGGCTAGGCTCGCGGCGGCGTCTGCGTGGTATAGGCTGTGAAGGCTGAGTCTCAGGAGCGCCTACGAGCTGAGACGGGCCTATCTCATCGTAAGTCTGCTGCTCCACCTCGTCGTCGTCCTCACCCCCCTCGTCAGGGAAAGTGTCACTCGTGGGGGATGAGCTCTGTGCCGTGTAAGACCCTCGCCGCGTCGGGTCTGCAAGTCGTGTCGTAGGCACGTCTACGTCCCTCCCCGCGCCGGTGCTGCAACCACAACGACTAGCCGCACGACGTAGCCGACCTGCTAGCCTCTGTCATCCAACATTTTGTTAACCAACAAGATACGAAGATATTACGTACTAATTTTGTAAGTGGCTTTGTCGAAGCTTACATCTAGGAAGGTAAGCGTTCGGGCGTCGCCGACTGTCCTGGAGAAATGCTCTATGTCCTGTACGGACTGCTTCAGAGTGTTGCCCTGCAAACAAGCAAAAGAATGGATAATTTGCTATATGTAGTGATATTTATATCTATTGGAAAATAAGCAATGAGATTGAACATTATCACACGGTCCAGGACTGGTGCCGTCTCCACATGCGTCCCAAGGCGAGTCGACTGGTCGTACGGCGTGTCTTCGTCGCCCGAGGACGCAATGTCGGCGTAGTCATCCTGAGTCCATTGGCCCTTAAGCTTGGACCGCGTCGCACGCTGGTACCAAACTTGGTACCGCCGGAAGTTCTCGTTGCTGTGCGGCTCGTCGTTGTCGTCCACGTGGTCCTGAAAGTGTCCCCACTCCTCAACGTACACGTGGTGGTGCTGCTCGAAGTCTGTGACCTTCTTCTGTCGCCGACGATCAAATCTGCATGTCACGTGGTTTCAAACGTTAAAAATAGAAAAAGCTTTGTGCAATTGGAATCCAAGGTTAGAATTGAAATTGCATGCCATTTACTTGTGCAAGGCCACAGACGTGGAGAACTGCGCTACTGGCCACAGCTGCCTCATACCAAACTGGCGTGCAACTCTATGTGGCAGGTGATACTCAACAGCATAGAAACAGATAAGAGGGCACCTTTTCCTGTAGAGGGCCTCGTCTATGCTGCATAGTGCGCTGAACTGAACGGCCTCCACCTCCTGCTCGGCGTACGGCTCCCACTTAACCTGCATTGAAACAATTTAACGTTAAAGGTCATATCCTAACAAATGAAAATCACGATACCAAATGGAATTAACTTACACTGGAGGCCGTGAGCGCATCTAGCTCGTTCGTGTACTCTAGGTAGGCCCTCTTCGTCCGGGCGTAGGGCACTGAGACCTGATCCCAAAGATATGCAAGTGTCGGACGTCGACGAGGAGGAACCTCTGCGAACCACGGACGAGGAGGCGAAACTGTGGGACGACCAACTGGTAGACGACACCACATCCACAGCTGGAGGAGGTAAAGGCAACCACCTACTGTCGCGTTCGGCGAACTCCGACGACACGCCTCGCAGAGGTGGCGGTAAAGGAACGCCAACACCCCGGAAGCCCAGCTGTACTGCCCCGCCGTGTCCCAGTCGGTGAGGCAGTGGATGTACATCCACGACGCGCTGTCCCCCGTGCCGTCGGGGAAGAGAACGCAGGCAAACAAGTGCAGTATCCATGCCCTGCAATTACATGTAAAATGATATTAAATAAAACTATGCCAATTGAAACGACGAGTTGGCTCGATATCCACCCCTACCTGCAGTAGTAGGTAACTGTCTGCTCGTCCGCGTGTGCAGGACACTCTGCGAAAGTCTGCCGGAGCCATGTGATCAGAATTCCAGAAGTGCAATGGACTGCCTCAGCAGGAAGCTCTGTCTCGAGGAAGGCCTCTACTCGGGCTCTCCAACCAGCAGGCACGCACGGTCCGATCACTGGACGGCCGTGAATGGCGACACCAAGTATCTTCTGAGTGTCCTGGAGCGTAACAGTCATCTCACCGAAAAGGGAGGTGGAAGCTGTGAGTCTCCGGCCTCCACCTACACGATACAAAAAAGAGGAGTACATGTCAGAGAATTTGAGGCGCCCATAGCCGACCAACAATGAACATGCAAGTGGAGCAATGGTTTAGGAGAATACCTGTCAATCAGTGCAGTGATGGCCGGGGGGTTGAAGGTGGGCAACCCACGGCGAACCTGGTAAGAGATGGCGTCTAGGCCAGCCCTCTCCAAGAAGGGGGTGTACCTCTCGTCGTACCGCATGTCCAGGAACCCGTCATGGGTTCGAGGACAAAGGATGGGCAGCTCCTGTATAGAATAGAACACTTTTTTTTGTTAATGCATCAACATAAATAATTAATTGTACAAGAAGTGATGAAGCCAGTACCATCCCCTCCGCGGTGAGCCGTCCTCGGTGGTTCTCCTCGTAGTGTGCGTCTAGCAGGTGGAATTGCGCCATCCTACAAGAAAAATTGAATTTGTCAGTCCAACATATAAGTAAACAACAAATTGAACATGCATAAAATATGGAAAGAATAAGAAATTAAACAATAAACATAGCAAATTGCATATGGGAAAACAACTAGACGAACTATGAAACATAACGAACAACAAGCACTCGCACCTGACTAAGTGGCCAATGGCATGTGCGTGAATTGTGGCCAAGTCTACCACATCTGCTACATTTCTAGACAGTGGATGGGCCTACAGAGATCAGGCCTAGAGATGTGAGTAGGCAGAGGCAGTCCAACCCATGAGCCTTGAGGCTTGAGCCCATCCATGTTTCACTGGAGACGACACTTGAGCGATCCGGTAGCACCAGACGGCATACAACAAACCAGGAAGCAAACCACGCGACGCGCCCTCTTTGCTATGCTAGGCCGTGGCGACCGCGGCAGATCAGGCCCACGCACATTTCTATGAGCCATATCGCCGACTCCACTACTCCATACAATCCTTCCATTCTACGGCACCATTGCCCAAGCTACAACCTAAGCATCACACACACATTCATAGCTAGCTAAAAAAAATCTAAGCCCCGCGCAAGATTACGAAACTACAACGAACATTTTGGAGGAGAAGTCGTCACCTTGGGGCACTTGTAGCGGTCGCTCTGTGGCCTCTTCGTCAACAGCGGCGGGGAGGATGGCCGGGCGGGGAGGACGTCGGTCGGCCGGCCGAGGTGGTCGAGGAGGGGAGGCGGGCGGCCGCGGCGGGGAGGACGCGCGTGCGGGGAGGGGAGGCGCGCGGGCGGCCGCGGCGGAGAGGACGTCGAACGGCCGGCCGAGGCGGTCGACGAGGGTGGCGGGCGTCGCGGCGGGGAGGATGCGCGTGCGGGGAGGGAAGGCGCGCGGGCGGCCGCGGCGGGGAGGTCGTCGGACGGGCGCCCGAGGCTGTCGACGAGGGGAGCCGGGCGGCCGCGGCGGGGAGGACGCGCGTGCGGGGAGGGGAGGCGCACGGGCGGCCGCGGCGGGGAGGTCGTTGGACGGGCGCCCGAGGCGGTCGAGGAGGGGAGCCGGGCGGCCGTGCGGGGAGGGGAGGCGCGCGGGCGGCCGCAGCGGGGACGCAGGCGGACGGGCGGGAAGGGGAGCGGAGGCGGCGGGGAGGCGGGACAGAGTGAAATGAAACGGCCGCGTGCTCGGTGCCCTGTTCAGAAGCCGCATGCTCAGCACCAAGATCCACGGCGCCGAGCTCGGAGCCACGGCTCACGGCGCCGAGCTCGGGGCCACGATTCACGGCTCCGACCTCGGAGCCACGATCCACGGCGCCGAGGTCCTGCCACGTCGGCGCCACGCAGGCCGGCACGCTGGCGCGGGCCTGGCACCTCAGAGTCGTGGTCCACGGCGCTGAGACGTGTTACCTCGGCGCCGTGGGACACAGCGCCGACCCCCTGGGTCCAAAAACGGAATTAAAGCCACCAGGGGTCTAAATGTGAATATTTTTCAAAAAAAGGGCTTAAATAGAAAAAATTCGGTCACTCCAATAGCACAATAGATGTGGCATACATTTCTTGTAGCTAGTTGGTACAGAAACAAATATTCAAGCGATGCGATGGTACAGAAACCTCGCAAGGGTGGGCTTAGCGTTGGACCCCGATCTCCACTAATTTTTGTTTATTCTTTGGGCTTCCACTATTTTCTCCTACTCAAAAGAGCTTTTTTTAAGTGATTTATGGCTGAAAAGTACTGTACCTAGTTAAAAAAATACTGTAGCTGATAGGGACTTATTTAACATAATTAAATTTTTAAAAATTAAAAATAGAGCAAACATGTTAGCCCATCACGTATAATGCAAACAAATACGAGAAAAAAAACCGGTAAAAAAGCTAAAAAAATCAAAAGTATAGAAAAAGACGAAATTAATGAATAGTACAAAATAAGTCAGAAGCTAGAAGCTCAAGCCGAAACGAGCGGGGATCGAAACCCAATAACAGACGGCTTAGCTGCCGTGGGCCACGGACGGTCGTGGCGGATCCCACGTACGCTTTGTGATTCGTGCGGCCGATCCGGTGTGAGGAGCCAGCCGGTACTGTTCTCGATGGCCGGCCATAGGTTCACGGGGCCTAATCCTTACGGCGAGCGAGCGGCTTCCTGCCACGTGCCAGGCAGCAGCATGTGCTGTTTCCTGAGAGATCACTGTGAAGCCCAAGTCTTCGTGGACCGACCAGAGGTGAGAGGTGCTGCGCCGGCGGGGCCGGGGGGATCGGTCCACTGTGCACCGCGCAACCTTGCGCGGGAATTTTTATCGGACTACTACAGCGGGGAGAACCGGAGGAGGCGCAAGCCATTTTTTTTCGGTGGTGCGCCGTGTGCGTGACTGTACGAGAGCAGGGGGAATTGCTACGCCCACCCGCTTGGATGGAGCAGACGGTACACACAGACAAGTCATGAGCCGATCTCCTTTTGGTGGAACCAGGCCGTACATGAAGCTCCAGTGCATTATTGTCCATATATACGGTTGTCATTCAACCATCAAGGGTCCAAAGAGGTAGGAAACTATGTGCAAAATTCGACATAGTTTCTCTCCACGTTATCACCTTCTGTGAGTCAATTTTGCTCGACATATCCACGGAGGTTGATTGATCGGATGATCATATTTCTTTAGATTCATGTGCATCCTGTAGCTGAGGCAATGTATTCTGTTTTCATAACAAAAACGTTTCTCAGTTCTCGACTTACTTGTGTCTTTTTAAAAACAAATTGGGCGCTTTTGGTAGCCGTATGAAAATCAATAAGATCATAAATATTTAATAAATTAATCCCACAATATTAGTTAACTTTTGAACTATTTCCAGTTTATTATTGAGCTCGCAACATACTATTAGTCCATTTGTTATTGCGTACGATCTCAATCTCGCAATGCCAGAGCTCTAAAAATATTAATTACGTTTGAACAAATCCGACTTAGATATCAAGAAAAGTTATTTGGTGGAAGCGTTTGTATGTTTGGTGACGTAGCATTTTTTCAAAATGAACTCTCGAACATCTTTTTTCTGTAGCTCCAGTATCTCTCTGAACTCGATAAACGTGACAGACGACGTGTGCCTCCTATGGCATCATCGAAGCTTGTAAGACAGCGACAGCACGACGCGCGAGAGGTGCTGCAAAGCACCCACAGCAATGCAATGGTACTTTGGTGGGAATTGCATCCATGCATGGTTTTACTGATAAAAATACTAAAATGCATGGATTGTTGAATATTCAGCCGTGGGCGATGTTGCATTAGTGGCCACGTTGTGCCTCGTTTACTAGATTAGTAGAGTGATGCAGTAGTACCAGCTAGAGCACATTGTTTAAGCAGTGGGAGAACTAATTAAGTAGGGTGCTGGCAGTAGTATTTTAGAGATCTGCATGTGTTGTAATTTGATGCGCACGCGTCTACGCGAAAGAGCTATGGAGCCGTGGAACTTCAGTAGCACCTATCGGCCACGGCAACTCGGTAGGAGCTACCAAGCAAAGGAAGCTGAGCAGACCGATAGCCACGCCGGCTTTCGCGTGCTGTGCTCCTTGCCGTGCTCACTTGTGTTGCCGAGCTCCGGTAGAGTGTGCCGAGTTTAGAAACGGGTTAAAGTTGCAGAAGCAAAATTTTCTTTTTTTTAAAAAAAAATTGCTACAGTACCAATACGCAAACAGTTCCGTTTCGTGTTGCAGTTTGACTCGTCAATCGTCCTAGCGTAGGGTAACAACGCACACATGATTTCCCAGCGGCAACGTTCTCAATCATCGCTCAGGACGCCAACTAATTAAACAGCCAGGTGTAAGGAACGCAGTGTACGTAGTGTAGGCTTCCCATGCAGGTGGAGGACCGCGCAGAGGGCCGGCCCCACCTCCCCGAGCCGGCCGTACGTGCACACCAGGCCCTACCTCCGGCCATCCGGGTCCCGCCGTCCATACGCCGCAGCAGGGAACGCAACAGCACAGCCGCGCCCCCACCACTCCCGCGCACGCACGTTCCCGTCGCGCTCGCCCGGCCGGCCGTGTCGCGGTCACGCCCGTGACCGTGGGCGCGACGCGACGAGGCGCAGGTCGCAACGCCGTTTGCCCCCCCGCGTTCGCGTCCGAACGTGGGTGACGGCACCCGTCGCAACGGCCTACGGCGGCTGGCATTGCGGGGATCGATGCCCCTATCCACTCCAGCGTCACGTCACATGGGCGGGGCGGGGCGGGGCGGTGGGGGTTGCCCTTGCCCCGGCCCGGCGCAGGGAGCGGCTACACGTCCCGGGCACTTTACACGCCACCGGTTGGACGATGGAACGGCCGGGGATGGAGCCGGTGGACCAGGCGGCAGCAGAGGCTGGGGCACCGGCATTATTGATGTTTCTCTGCGACTCTTCCGCTACGCTAATCTCGGTAAGTAATGAGCTGCGGTTAAGGAGGTTAGGGCGTATCAGCTGCATCAAAATCGTCCTGGTGTAGATTTCTAAATCTGTTTCCGTGGCATCTCAGGGTTTAAAACAGCAACGTACGCGTCGTTCTTATAGGCCATTAGCCACCTTTGGCTCGGCTCTGCTAGCTTAGTTCGGATTCGCTATCAGTAGACCCTGCCCAACTCTAGTAGCGTGACCACTGACCACTCATGCATATGCATGACCGGCTAGGAGTTGGAGGCAGGGTACATGCTCAAACGTTCAATCCCTGGACGCCTCACATTTCTTTGTCCCAGCGACTATTTCCATCACTGTAGGTGTTGCCCACGCTGCACATGGCCCAGCATGCTGGCTTACCTAGCACAAACAACGTCCCAGCCTTTGTTACTCCCCTATCGCTAGATGAGCAGCCGAATATAATATATGCTTCCTGCGACCATTTCAATCGCCTCAAAATTTAGCTGACATCGAAGAGATCTGGAAACTAGTATCTTTTGGAAGAATAACATCCACAAGGCCGAACAGAGCACTGTTTTATCAGCAAATTATTACAGCCCTCTACTGTGTGATATTTAGAGGTATTTATTACTTTCTGATGTGGTGCACTGTTGAAAGAACATAATTATCGTTTCAACCGCTCCGAAATTTCGATGCTAATGCTTAGGATAAGAAGAACAATGCTGGGGTTAGGCTGATCAACTATACAATGTTCATCCTCACTAGCACCCTGTAGGTACGCTGTCAGTGCCAACTTTTCTAATGCTGAACTAAAAAAAAAGCTACAGTGTTGAAAAGTGTCCCCCAAAGAATAATGTCGATGGCCCCCTTAAATCACATCAAGAAACAGTAATATGACTATTTTGCTTTCCTATACAAGAACTCCAAAACATCGATCATCTTAAAGCATATTTATTAGAGCATCCCAACTTTACCTATCCTATCTGTTCAACACCACTATTCTGATCAGTTTGGTACCTTATTTTCGATATGCTCTTATTTTTCTCCACCAACCTCTAATTTTAGTGATTGGAGAATTCATTTTCTATCAAATCTCTGTGTTCTAAAGGGTCCTCCTAATCGCCCGTAAAACATCAATCAATTACATGTGTATAAAATGGTTCATCCATGTGGAGAAGATCAGAGGGATACACAACAAATTAATATAGATCCATATGCAATTCTAAACTCCTAATGCAGGTCTGAAACTTATAGTAATTGTTTAAAATGAAGTGCCATACTGAACCCCCCAATCAAGGAAGGACAGATACATCAGCCATACTCATTTAACAAATTCCACACGCTTGGTTATCTAAATTATACTATAAACTTTCGGTAGACCCGCACAGCTTCCAGCCTGTTCATCCAAAACAATATGCAGAAGTCTCAATTCCTGAATAGTCAACCAGTCCAAAGATTTTCTAAAACATTGGGAATTAATAACCAGCAGCCACCAGAAATGTACGTGTGGGTTGTGTTGTGTTGTTTTGTTTTGTTTTAGTAGTAGAAATCGTTTCATCAATAATGGTGGAGTTCTTTTCGACTTTTAATCGATTTATGCTTGTACTGTCTACAGTAACTAACTTTTAAATAGTGCGTTTTTTAAAGTGTGGTCAACAGGAAGACTGTAGTAACAAGTATACTAAGTTCAGCTGTATCGGTCAAAATCACATACGGCTATTTTTCTATGTGTACTACCTTTCGCGAGCAGCTAAAGTTTAAATATTTAAGTTATAAGCCATCAGCAAAAAAAAAAAAATCACCCATTTCTAAACTGAACTGAACAGTAGTACCGTTATCGAATGACCTGGACAAGTAAACTAGCTGGTCGCTATTAGCATTAAGACTAAGCATTGGTCCTTAAATTTTACTCTACGGCTATGAAGTATGATTAGTAGAGTGTTTCGTCAGGAGCTTGGAGACCAAAGTGTGGCTGGGGTTAACCACTTGCAGCTAGAAGAAAACTCGCAAAGTATCTTCAACGAACAGCAACTCAGCAAGCCAGATCGACATGAGAGCTATCTATAGGCATAAGAAATGATAATTCGTACATGTATGGATGAGAAGAGCCGAGGAGCCGGAGCGGCGATGATGCAAATGGGGCGTAGGTTTTGAAAAAAAAAAAGCGTTTAGTGATTGATGCCAATGCGAGATGTGAACTTGCTCCGATTAAACAAAACGAGGGGGGAGATTTGTTTATTATCCGGTTAACAAATTAAGGGTGTAGCCATCAAATGAAGCGAAGCTCGCATCAAGTTGACCGCCTCCAACCTCACCACACTCACACGTCTCGAAGCCCCGCCGGCCGGCTGCTTGATGCCCAGTCTTTGCTTGTTTATTGCAACCGGATGTGGGAGCTAGATTGCTATCAGTAAGACAGTAACCCTCTTTGTTTCTGCACTGTCGCATGGAATTGTTGCATGGCAACCGGCAGACTTGGCGGTTGTAATTAGGGCCGTAAAAAAAAGCACCAGGCTCGAGCTCGAGATCTGAGCTTGCGAGTTTCAACCGACTGAATTCGAATAGTTCATCAGAGCTTGATTCAAACTTAAATATTACTGCATATTAATTATTAATTTTTACGGAACTTATTTGAGCCGAACTCAAACTTAAACATTTTTATTATTAAAAATTAGTACACATTAAATTATTAATTTTTACCTAGTTTACTTAACTTAAACTCAAGTCTACTCGAGTTTGGACTCAGCCAAACTCAAATCTAGACTCATATCCTAATACAGTCTTCCTCGAGTTCGACTCGAGCTTAAAAGACTGCACTTAGTCCAGCTCAGTTCATTTACGGTCATGGCTGTGATGCACGAGCCACAAATCGAAATATTGGTTTCCCATAATATACTACTACATTACTACATAGTACATTGAAGGTTGTAGAACTCAGTGTTGGCGCGGACTAGTGATTGGTGACGCGACTAATCCAGCACGAGGTCTTGCGTGAAATGGTTAGGTTACAGCATGGACTGCCATAATTGATCTCGTTGCTTGGTAGATATTCCAGCAAAGCACACGATGCAAGGCTTCAATTATGGTGACCGATCATGCACATGTATGACCTACCAGCATGGAACGGAGCTTCATTTGATATTTTTAGTACTTCAATTCTTTCGTGCTCTCAGGGGATCAATGCATGGTTGGTTGTCTCTACTAGATTACCCAGGATTTCCCAAGACAGTTTCAAAGCTCCTGATTAACTATTTTGCAAAAAAAAAAAAAAGAGGTGCTGTTGAACTCTTGTTTTAAATACTCTCGGTCAGATAGCGAGAGACCACGCGGAAGGTCTCGGATATGCTTACAATGAATAATTGATAGTTTAGTTTTATTGAAATTAAATTTTGTAAAAGTTTTAGAAAATTCAGAAGTTCAGAGTTACTGTCAGGTCTCAGATGGTCTGACTGAAACTAGGATAATAGTCAAACCAGTCTTAACCTGTTCGCCAGGTTTAGTTCATGATAGTATGACCGGGTGCAGTTATAATATTTTAAATTATAGAAAACGTTCTAAACTCCGACTTGAGCATCGCACATAAGAAAATACAAATGAACCTGTTGTAGTCAAAATTGGGGCTGCTATGGGCAAAGTGATTCAAGCCTAAGCAATGCTAAATAAACCATGAATTCACGCATATCTTCTGACTGGAGGATACGGAAGCCTGCAAGTGGTCTTTTCTCTGAATACGAGTGACTAGTAAATTGGTAAAGATAAATTGGACAATTTCACAACTTAAAACCTTATTTTAAGAATAATAATAATGAGAAGAGACATGATTTTTGATCTGATAATGTTGATCATGAGATTGTATATTTGCTATTAATGCTTATTGAGTATTTTTGTACTCATCCTTGTTATTAATTCTCCATGTTTAGAGGTAAGTTAGTTTGAGGATTTACTCAGTTCTGATGAAGTCTATGTGGAGGATAACTACCATGCTGAATGGAATGCAGTGGACTTGTAGTTTGACGTGTACAATCTGGATGTCTCATACGGAGCATGGGACGAGTTGTTATGTAGTAGTCAGACTATGCAATCCAGAGTATGTTGGCAAACTCTTAGCTATTATCTTTGGTGCTTGTATATTTAAAAGTAGTGAATACTCCTATTCGTAATCTCAAAAAAATTTGGGTAGTCTGGTGTAGTCCTGTGTGGCAATGGTATTGTAATAATATTGAATTATCTCTAGCTATTGTTTTACTACAACACTTTGATGTGACTTATTATTCTATAAAATAGGAATTTATTCTGTTTTATAGGGTAATAACTATATATTGGTTTCATTACCTAAGATAGTGATGGCATGGGTCGTCACATTGGTGGCTACGGTTAAAGAATAGGGAGAGATATTTTTGAGTGATTTGAGTGGGTGCATGGCATGGGTGCTGTTGGTTGGTTGTGTTGAGTTGCATGACGCATTATTTTGACTAACGTGAGTCAAGTGTATGGAATTTGTGCTTAAGATGGCAACCTTTGGTCTTTAGGTGTGTAGGTGGCTTAGAGAACATTAGCAATTGATGACAAGTGATCGGGACTAGGAGGGGGAACTGATGTCCGTACGGTTGTGTAAGTTTGGATGAGGCTACGTGGCTCAAGAGGGAAGCACAGAGAAGACAAGAATTGCAAAGAGTCAAGTTGGTGCATGTGATGCGTTAAGTGACGAGGCTAATGCATGTAGAAACGGTTCGGTGGAGACTGAATGCGTGAAGACATGAAGCTAATCATTAGGCACTATGGGCTACGTGTCAAAACATGCATATATGCTTTGATGTGACGGGAAGACAGAGTTAAGGAAAGGTGCTTAGAAGTTTCGTCGAAGGTATTTTTGTAGTTGATCAAATAACGGGTTGGTGCCTTGATCAAAACCGCAGCATGGAGAGGTGCAAAGGAGAAATGGTTTAGGTCAAGGAGAGCCAAAAATACTTAGTGGATCAATTGTTAATAGTTTAGTGGGTTGAGTCTTGTAAATATTTTGAGAAGCACGTGTGAGTGTGTAAAACTCCTGTTAGTGAGGTTAACGGGTTTCCCTAGAGTCTTAATGGGTTAGACCCATTAGGATTTGTTGCTGGTTATGAAAGTGGAGGAGATGAGGTGTTAGATTCAAGTATTCTAGGGTTAAGATTTTTGGTTTTCCACATTTTCTCCTTCCATGGTTTGAGATAGAGAGAGTTAGAGAGAAAAGAGTAATGCTTTAGTTGCATCTTGTAATCTCCATACTCCTATAATTCTTTCTCTCTATGTGGTAATGAAGATCGAATCTTATCTCTTAAATTACTAGTTCATGTCTTGAACTTTGCTTGTATCTTATGTTCTTTATGTGATTTCTCTCTCTCTCTCTCTCTCTCTCTCTGTAGTTTTCTCTTTGTTTTGCTATAATCCATAATGAGTAAGAGGTACCAGAAGATCTAGTTGATCAATCATTACTCATCTAGATTACCTTCATAGCTAGAATCAACATTACGTACGATTTGTAAGTGTTTTGAGCAAAATTTGTGATTTCATGATCGTGGAAGTTCTAACCAGAATTATTGCTTAAATTACTTTACTAGAATATGTGAGAATAAATTTGGAAGGCCTTCACGAGTAAGAAATAATTTGAGTTCTAGGGTTTTTGGTGTTCTTACGGCGTAGATTTGATTATCTTTAATTTAGTGAAATCAAGCCCAATAATCTTGTGATTCTTAATTGATTTAGGTTTCTATTGTGTTGAACAAGTTTTATATAAAATTTGAAAGTGTTTGGATGAGATTTGAGCAAACTTTTGATATTTAAGTTTTGCCCGAATGATTTTTAGGCTTAAGAACATGAGACCAGTCAAACTGGCCCTCGACATATGATCAGATCAACCCCTGTGGTCAGACTGGCCCATCTATAACAGTCTAACCGATCTTAAGCAGAAGATTGCTTATTTTGTTGGTCTAAGCTTTTAGATTTGTTTTGCTAAGCTTAGTTGATGTAATCTGAACTTGTTAACCCTTATGATCATTTGAGTGAAGATTTTTAATACCATTAGTGAAAATATTTAAGAATTATTCACCCTCTCTGATTGTCGATATTGATACACGTAGCTTGTACAAGTATATAACAATTAAGAAACATGGAAAAGCATCGCTCGATGAGCATTAGAAAAGCGGAACTCGTCCACGGTGGTATCCGTCGAGCTCGTCACCGAAAATCCCACGCGCTCCGCGATCTAGTGGAGGCCATAGGCAGCAGCGGCCGTGCACGTACGCATGCTTCGTGCGCGCCCATACAAATTCCTGATCTCTCCGCGCGTACCACATAGTTTTCCATCGGCATCGCCGCAAGGAAGAAATCTAGTTCTGGTTCCAGTTCCCCGGCCGGTCCAAAAAGAAAAATCCCCGCGGAGAACAAAAAATCTGGCAATGGAAGGGCCAGTTATTTTTTACTTTGATTTTTTTTCTAAATAAATAAACATGACTATTATTTTTCGAAGTGATTTATCGAAATAGTCTTTTTAAAACACTTTGTCAGTTTATTAGCATTTAGTTCGATCGCACGAACACTTATATTAGAATCAAAAGACATTAACTACGTCTATAAGCTATAAATTGTAGTTGAAAATAACTCACTGAATTCTAGAGAGAGAGAGGACGCCTGTGGAACGGAATCAAGGACGAGCACCCGGACACCCGGTGACGCGGACGGCCGCGGGAGAACATGCGCCGTGGGGGCGTTGGAAGGGTCCCCGCCTAACGACCAATTGAAAAGGCCGCACGTCGCTCTCACACACCATACGCTTACGCTGCCTCCCGTCCGAAAATCGTCGTAGCGTTAGGCAAAATAGGCAAGGCAAGGCAGGCAGGCAGGATGGCGCCTGTTAGGGTGTTTAATTTAGTTTAGTTTAATCAGCAGCTTGATGTGGATGGCTAGGGTTTTAATAGTCACTTAGCCGAGCTGGACTACAAAGGAAAGAATCGTCACTTGATTTTCCTTCACCTACGTGATGGCCTAAATTAATTTCTTTGTGCAACTTGGGCGGTGGTTTTTTTTTCTCTCTCTCACTCCCTTTCGTTTAGCGCAGGTGACTGAACTAAGCATGTACCCTGCCCCTGCCTGAAGTGATTGTAGCAGGGAGGTTGCCATTGTGTGACCTGCTTGGTATTGTCTGATTGACTGTTTCGCTGTGTGTTGCATGGACCGAATTGCAAAAAAAAAAAAACAGGCTTGATATGCATCCGAGGGTGTCAATTTCTCTTCCAATGGTCGATCCCACATATTACCCTTCCTTTTACCTCCATGGGTACGTGGGCTGTGAACGCATTTGCTCATTTTCCTGTGGGTGATTGTAGCTGCTCTGGATCTGATAAAAAGTCTGAAGTAGCAATCTCACAAGGGCGATGGAGTAGATTTGTCCTCCGATGTGCTGAGTGCCATAGCAGCACAGAACCGAAAAGCCCCACCGTTTTGTTAATCATAAGGAGGCTGTCGCATACGTTCCTTGAAGTTGTAGTCTGGCAAATTTCCTGCCTTTCCAAACGACAACTTGTTCCATCCAACCAATTGTTCTTCCGAGAGAGCTGGGAGGGGAGGACCACCGGTTTTCAAATGCGCTGTGTTTTGTTTACAAACAACATGTTCTGAGGATTAAATTAGACAGGATCGTCTACTCAAGTTGCACACTAGAGAACTCGAAAAATCTATCGCCAAATCTAGAAGTAAATTCACAGCAAAGATTACTACCGATTGCTTTTCAAGTAATGGAAGTGTTCTTCGTCTCCTCCTCCTTTTGGAAAGGAAGGAACGGAAATAATTGTACTTCGCTGCTGTTCGAATGGAGTTGCAGCCTTAGAAGCCCACTTGGGGGATAGTGGCCCCCCAAAGACTCCACCACCGTATCTATTTGCTCTGGCTGGGACGGCCCATGGCACGGGAATCTCGACCGTTCCCCAGGACACTGCCGGCCTGTGAACTGGCCGAAACTATGGTCTTGTGTGGGCGCAGCTCAATCCAAGCCATTCTGCCCAGCCTATAAACTGGCCCAAAGCAAATCCAAGGAGGGCTGTCACTAGGTACCCATTATCTTATCTAAGAGCAACTCCGGCAGTAGCCCTCAAATCAGGGCCCCTACTTTTGATTTGAGGGCTCCTCCTATTTTTAAGGGCCCAGTTTTTTTGCATCTACTCCAACAGCACCCCTCAAATCTAAGCTCTCAAATCCATTCCACAACACACTGACACATGGGACCCACTCCTCAAATCCGGTCGGAGGCGAGCGGAGGATTTTGGCGGTGACGGCGACGGGCGTGGCGGCGGGCGAACGGAGGAGTCGGGAAGTTTCACCGATTTTGGGGCGGCGGATTTTGGGGGGCGCGGGGGATTTTGGAGGAGGCGGCGGATTTTGGGGGGGGGGGGCGGGGGAAGTTTCACCGAGCGGGAAAAAACCGTAGGATGAGAGTCAGAGCAGGGCCCCTGGGAATGAGGGCTTGGAGGCCTCATTTGAGAGGCCTCCTATTTTTGAGAGCCAAGTAGGGGCCCTATTGGAGCTGAGTTTTTGGCTCTGGCTCTCAAATCTGAGTTTGAGGGCTCAAGTAGGGACCCTGCTGGAGTTGCTCTAACACATACCCACACTATTAAGTAGGATGTAGGTAAGAAATAAAATACCTATTTAGATTTAGATATGGGGAGGCCTATTTAGATTTCTGATATTCAAAAAGAACTCTCAACTTGTATTCCAATCAAAGTATTCTAAATCATGAATTCACTTGAAGTTATGAGGCTAGCTAATGAGTAATGATGGGGTTAAGTTATTTTTGAGGGGCACGAGGAAGATGTACAGCACACACACCATACTTACACCGTACAAGCTCACATATATGTATGCGTCTCTTACATACACTAGAAAAAATAATCGGGGACCGTAAGATCTCCGAAGCATGGAACGCGTTGTTCCACTTAGCACGTACGCATGTGTGTACCTATAAAAATTATTGGTGAGTGTGCTGTCGATAGGATCAAACATGGGCAACTAACTGAGCAACGCTTAGTTCTCGATGGGGTCAAGTTATTATTAAAAATAATAGTGTATTAGCTGCTTATGTTACCCCACGAAAGGTTTCGTTCCAAATGGCTTCAGCTTCTGATTTCTTAATTTTGTTTTTTTTCTTTTTGGCTATTTAGGCTTTTTTTGCTTTTTCTTTATTCCTTTACATTGTTAGTGTTGAAATAATATTTTTTAAAAAAATTTAATTATTGAAAAAACTAACGGTTACTATAATGTATTTTTAGTCGCTATAGTGCAAAAAAACCACAAGTCACGGCTTATAAACCACATCCAGCAGCACACGATCAATGGAGGCTTGTTGTCATTATCACCAGAATTTCGTGGTCAGATTTCGATGTACTCCTGTGATCTACATTTCAATACCATTCTTGCAAAAC
Organism: Dendrocalamus latiflorus; assembly: GCA_017311315.1. NCBI lineage: Eukaryota > Viridiplantae > Streptophyta > Magnoliopsida > Poales > Poaceae > Dendrocalamus > Dendrocalamus latiflorus. The sequence continues at coordinate 7,390,946 of CM029631.1, forward strand.
TATCAGCAAACAAGATACATGCACTTACTATACTAGCTCAAAGGCCACCACGAGGAAATCAACTACTCAACTAGTCAGTGACACCTTATTATGTTCAAGGCACCTAACGAGGAAGACCCCCACCATGCGATGCAAATGGATATATGTTGTATTTTCGAGGAAATTTGGAAACAAGTGTGGTTATGGGGATGGACTAGTGAAATGAAGTTAGAGACAATGCAATTCTACTCGTGGCACCATTGTGTAGAAATGATGCTAAAGTACTGTTCCATTGAGCAACACTACCTCGGTATAGAATGACTTGGCCACAGAAGTTCCCAGAACGATATCACAATCAATCATTCAAGACTCCTCTTCTTCTCTTAAATTCCAAATCTATCAATGGAAAGGGAAATGCACATGCCTTTCCAGTGGTTAGATCATTGATCCCTCCAGTTAGTACACCAAAATAAGTAATAATTGATTGCTTATGCTTTAGCCGGATGCATGATTGGCCGCTGAAAGACCCCAAACCACGACCCGTAGGCATCCGTCGGCCCAGAATACGCCGAACCCAGACACCAACCACCATCCAGCCGCCACCCGCCCTCGTCCGGCCGCACCGCGCGCGGCCCACAGGCCACAGCTGGGTCGATAGCCAGGCCGGCACCCCAGATGGGCCAGATCCGCCTCGCCGACGCCGGCGCCGGCACGTCGGTCAGGGTCCCTGCGCCGCTGTGCGGCCGTGCGAGCGAGTGCGACCGCGTCGCGTCATGTGTGTGCAGCGTGCGACGGTGGGGTGGGAGCGGAAACGGTGTGGGTGGGCGTGCTGTGCAAGCGAGACGCCCAAAACGGGTGCGGGACGTGCCGGCTCGTTGGCCAGTTTAACAACGTTTACCAGACTGGTACTGGTCTGTTCTTTTAGGCCGTCGGTGGTTTATTAGTATGGTAAATAGTGATTGCTAAAAGAAACTAAAAGCTAAGAATCGCTGAAAAGTCAAAAAGAATGGGGGCATATAGTGAGTTATTGAACAGCCATTTCCACTCGTTGAATAATAAAAGAACATTGCTGGAAGATAGAAAATGATATGTGTTCGCCTTGTATGTTATAGTAAGTAATGTGAAGATTCTAGATTCAAATAGCCCCTAAGTCTTGGTGAAATCCGACCTAGAATGGCCATCGAAACCAATTAAGAGGATTGCACTCATTTCTTGATCAACCGGCCATTTAAAAACCAAAAATCAAGGAATTAGGACCTTAAAAAACGTCCAACTAAAGAGTAGATTTCAGTATCTGGCCAAAGGGAGGAATTCAATAAAAAGTAGAATTGTATAATGGATATATCCCCTCGATAAAAAGTATAAGAATCCATTTGCACGTAAATCAATCGGCTAAAACTCTAGCTTGGAAAACTGACCTAATAAAAACCCCTATTGTAGGCCTGAATAGACATCAGGGGGTGAATGGTGCCATCCAAAAATTCCCCTAAGTATTCTTAATTCTTTACTCTGGTAACTATAGAGTTACGAAGCTTGGAATCAATAACCAAAATCCCGAAGCAAAAAACTCAAGAAATCACTCTATGAAAACCACCCTCTGAAAAATCACCAAACCCTAGAGGTCAGACCTCTACCTAGGGCCGGTCTGACTCAAATTTCCACCAGTCTGACCGCTAGGGCATGGCGGTCAGACCGCCACCTGTTCCAGAAAACAACTCGACTCAATCGACTTTTGATTCAACACCTAAAAAACAAGTCTAGTTGCTATGAAAATTTGCACGCACCTTGCTTCAGATCTCAAAAACTTATTCCACCCATGGATCGCACAAAACTATGTCAAAATTCAAACCTTTTTAGATTTGAGCAAAATTGCATTAAAACCGGGCATAAATGCGAAAATTATGAATATGACTTGCAAGAACACCAAATAAATTATGAATATGGTCAAGATGGCTCTAGATGTATTTTCATGCATCATAACAAGCAAGAACACCAAATAAATTAAGCAAAAAACCCCTGAATCATGAAATCAATTGATGAGGCCAAAATCAAGCAAAACTGGGTTTCTTCATGAACTTGCCATCAAAATATCTAGATAGGTGGAGATTGATTTTCAGAAGTTATTTCTATTTCTTATACATTCTTGACACAACAAGATCAAAAAAGGAGGAAAAACCAAATAAATCAAGAGCAAATCAATCAATACACGAGATATTCAAGAGATGAATAAAAATCAATATATTGCTACTTGAGGATGAATGTATTACAGCAACTCCACTTTGAGAATAAAAGAGCACACCATAACACTCAACTTTTCTCAAACCCTAACACTAGAACTTATGAATCCTTGGTCTCAAGAAAGGATGGATAGACGGTTAACAACAAGTCTTCATCCCAACCCGTTAAATAGATGGACTAACCAGCCTCATCTAACTCTTAGTAGATACTATTTGCTTAGCATAATAGGAAAACCTAATAATCCCTCACATATGGATTTTAACTCACACAACTCTTATACACGTTTTTAAAATTGTATAAGTCTAAATCCAATAAGTCCTTATCTTGATCTAATTTGATCTTCTCAGCTTCTTTTTGACCTGAAGCACCCTCCCAAGTGCCACCATTTTGATCCAAAGTAGTTTTTGGTATTCTGGTCAAACTACCAAAATACATTTTCTTGTCCCCGTTTTCTCATTCCATTGCAAATAATCACCATGCTTGCTTATGTAGGTGTACTATTGGTTGCCATGCGTTGACAAGTCTCTTCCATCTGGGTTCGACTGGACTACGTCCTCACTTGGACCGACCAAGCCAATATTTCATGTCTTTTTTTTGTACCATGCTTGAGCTTTGGGTCTTGGCTCATCCATGAGCATAGCTTTGATCCTCACTTTTGATCATGGTTGACTCCAAGCGACTCTGCACATCTAAAGATAAAAAATCATTTCTAGACACAAATTCTTCATAACTTGACCCCCATTTGCAGTAACATGTCTCATGCAACCTATACTTGCTGACCTAGGTCACCAAGACTCATCACAATATGCAAACTCTCTACAATTCAAAACCAACTGAAGAACCACATCTTAGCCGGTCTGGCTGGACTTCACAACCAGTCAGACCACTGAGTCAATCCAGTCAAGCTGGAATTCAAAACTGGTTCAACCGCTGGGACTGCAGACTGTCCGACAATTTTTGATAAATTTGCATATCACATTTTCAGCCTTCTCAAATTACAATGGTTCTTCACAACATATTCTGGTGCTTCTTCACCTATCTATAAGTAGACTAGCAACTCATAGAACTAAACCCTTGAAAAAAAAATAGGGCTCTTATTATTACTAGAGCTCTGGCCTCTCTCTGTTCCCTACACCCGTTTGGACAAGGGCTATGCTTCACCTCTCGGGTGATATGGAAAATCTGAAAAGCTTAAACCATAAATCTTGGAATCAATCTCTTTCGGCCTATGCGATGGTACTCACTGGATTCAAATAAGACTAGGGGATCGTACTATGCGATCGTACTCACCGGATTGGATCAGATCGGGGATACCAACTCGAATCAGAACTGGACTCACTTGATCAACAAAAGGGTTCATTAATCAATATAAAAGTAAATCAAATGAATAATAAGCATCAATAAAAAGTGGAAGAATTCTCTATCCGGTAAATTGTCTAAAACTCTTGGTTGGGAAATGGGGATTGCCAAAAGCAGATCCTGAGATTGCCAATAGCTGCATTTTTGAAGGTAGACAACTCTATATTTCTGAAGATAGGGATACGTAAGATGCTATTATATGAACTGTGTGTAATATACCTCTATATTACCTATGGATAGAATTAAAAACAACTTATACAATGATATAGATAGGCTTAAAGATAATTGATATAATAAATTATCTATATAGTTATTTGTAATGTCCTTATATAATTAATAAATTGCCTATATAGTGCATTATAAATCATCTAAAATTTTATATGACATAGATTTGTAGACAACAGACATATATATTGTACATGCCTAACAACGCTGCAATGCACGGCGACGAAAACCAAGAAAACGGCGGCAGAAAAGCAGGGGAAAAAAATATCCAGCTCGTGGGCTACCCCGAACGCAGGAGACTCGCATTTGTTCCTCCTCCTCCTCCCTTGTCTGATCCGACCCAACCCAGCCCAACTCAATCCATTCCCATTCCACCTCCATGAGCAGCACCGGGAAAACAGTTTAGAAGAGAGAGAGAGAGAGAGCATAATAGAATCATCAAATCAGACTCCACCAAAGACTAAAGAAAGATAGAGAAAGAACCCTTCCCCCTTGTTGCTCACTTTACCCCGCATTTCTCCCTCCAGAGAAGCCCCAGGAAGCGAAGGCGAAGAAAAAGAGGAGATTTTTGTTGGCGAAATTTCTTGGGGAGTTTCGGGAGGGGAAGAGATGCAGCGGCGGCGGGCGCAGACGTGGGCGGGGGTGGGGAAGACGGCGCAGGCGGCTGCGGCGCACGCGGCGCTCTTCTGCTTCACGCTCCTCCTCGCGCTCAGGCTCGACGGCCGCACTGCCTACTCCTGGTGGTACGTACTATAAACCCTACCCCTCCCCGAGCCGCCTCGCTTCGATCTGGTTGGTTTGTGCGAGTTGGGGTTGGGGCGGAACTGTTGGTTGGTGTGGTGATTTCGCGGTGGTGAGCTTTTGTTTCCCGGGATGCAGTGCAGGTGCAGTTTAGGGAATTGGGCGAGTCATGTGCTCGCTTTGCGATGCGATTGTGGGTCTATTTGTTGTTCGGTTCGCTACTTATGGCGGACTAATTTGCTCCGGAGTGTATGATCCAGCTCTTTGATTGGCGCCTTGTTCTGGCTGGCGGCAGTTGAATGATGGGCTAGTGATGAGTTGATGTTAGTATTTAGCTCGTGCCGGCGGGAGCCTCGGTTTTCTGATTGTTCTGGCGTTGAACTATTGTAGAATTCCTGCTGAATTCTGTACTTTGAGGCCTCGTTCGGATTCAGTTATGTATTTCGGGAAATTTTGGAGCTCTTCTGACTAGATTCGGGACAACCGAATTGTAGAGCACTGTATGAGTACATGTTTAGTTTGCTTGTGACAGTGGCAAAGCTAATTCCAAATGCTATTTGTGCAAATTCGATCATGCAGGATTATATTCATTCCGCTTTGGCTATTTCATGGTATCGTTGCTCGTGGAAGGTTTTCAATGCCAGCCCCTTCTTTGCCACATGGTCGTCATGTAAGATTTTTAATATTGATTTGTTCGGTTGGTCTGTATGCAAGTGTTGTTCGTTTACCATGCATTGGATCTGATGGGTGTCTGTCCTCATGTAGTGGGCGCCCTGTCAGTCTGTTGTTGCAGCGCCATTGCTAATTGCGTTCGAGCTGCTGCTTTGCATATATCTTGAAAGTTTAAGAGGTAGGTTATGAAGCCATTAGATGAACGGAACTTTGCTAACCACACTGAATTTCCTGGAACTGCTTATTGCTGGATCATAATTTGCCTTTCGGTGCTATTGTCAGCTCTATTCTACTCTGTGATCACCTTTTCTTTTCTTTTTTCCCCAGTTAGAAATCATCTGGCCGTTGATCTGAAGATTGTGTTCCTTCCTCTGCTGGCCTTTGAAGTGATTATTCTTGTTGACAATTTTAGGTAATGAATCACAGCTATTTTTCCCCTTTTTTTGGATGCCTTCAATAGTGGTATCACAATTTTTTTTGTATACGCAAATACACTGCCTGTGGGCTGAAATTAACTCATTTACTACAGACTTAGATATTGTTAATTTTTTTGGCAAAGAATTTCCTTTTGTTCATCCTAATGAAATAGTGGCATTCCACCTTGAAGTTATGAATGGCATTTGTTAAGACATAAGTACCCATCATTAAGCGCTCTCATTTTGGCATGCAGTTCTTGAAAATATTTACTATTGTTGTTCCAATCTCTTTTTATCTCTCTTAGCTGTTCTAATTACGAACCATTGAATCTTAATTTTTGTCAAAGATCCCCATAGATGGAATTGTACACACAAAAAATATTATTTTTAGTTCAATACAATAATTATGCTATAGTTACTATCAATGTTAACCTCTATATGTTTCTTTTTATGTGTTTTCCTTTGTTCAGAATGTGTAGAGCTCTAATGCCAGGAGACGAAGAAAGCATGAGCGGCGAAGCTATTTGGGAGACACTACCTGTAAGTTTCTCGTACCAATGAATCTGACTTTGGAAAGGTTCTCAATTAACTTGAATTATAGATCAGTTTTTATTTCCTGCAAAGTAAGCATGTTTTTAACATAATCTCCTTTCATTCATGAGGAAAAAGTTGCTGCAAAATATGAACGCCTCTAAATTAGAGAGCTGAAAGAAAGTCATGCAAGAGAATGACCAATTCTTGGCATCCATTGGTAGTGGAATGTAGTAATGTAGTGGAATGTAGTAATGTGACACAACTTAACTACGAGCTTGAATACAGAACATACACAGATGATATGGCGTTTTCATATTATGGAGCATATATGATTCTATAAAGGCCAAACAAGAAATTTAGTCCAACTGTTGAAATATCTTGCATCAATTCACTAGAGTACAATCTTAGGACTTAGGTCCAGACCAATTTGCGTTGAATGAGGTAATTCAAAGGGCAAATAGGGCCAGACCAATTTGTGTTGAATGAGGTAACTTCAAAGGGCAAATAGGGCCAGACCAATTTGTGTTGAATGAGGTATTTCAAAGGGCAAACCTTGATCAGGACTTGCATTTCATCAAATATGTTTGGATCATTTCATTTGCTCTGATACTCTAGTTGGTACTGTAGAATTCAATGCTTTGCATTTCATATCAATGTATTGTCAATAAATGTATATATTTGTATAGCATTGAGTGTCGTCCTTATTTTTGGAAGCTATATATGTTCCCACCATCATTTCAAATCTTGGTGGTAACCAGTTTTCCCGGTGGGTACCGGGAGAACAAATCCTGGCCATGACATATTTAAATTTAAAATCGGAAATTTTAATTCAAATTGATGAACAGTAATTCCATGTGGGAACTGATCAAAGTTTATTTTTGCGTTTAAATTGGACATATCAAAACCTTCTGGGACAATAGCGGCTACCACTTTTCTGATCTTGTGTAGATTGTAGGATAATATAGTGTGCATCATTTTTCACTTACAGTATAGAAGTTGACATTTATCTTATATGACATGACTTCCATTTTGTAACCAGCATTTTTGGGTTGCAATCTCTATGGTGTTTCTTATAGCTGCTACAACCTTCACACTTCTCAAGCTGTCTGGTAAGTTTCCTGAATTGCCTTCCATCATATAAAAATGAGTGTCTCTGTATTGTTGCCTTGCGAAATATCCTATATTGGCTTAATGACTCTAAATAACTGTATTTATTTTTGGAGGAAGCTTCTTACTGATCCTAGGGGCCTTCACTTTGGAGTTTGTTAACATGCCATGTGCCTATTATTTCGTGCTTTTGGATTGCATTATAAAGTTGAAGCTTGCTTTCCTGCACTTGACTAACTGTTTGTCAAGGCTCCATAGTAGGGAATGCCTATACTTTGTCAAAAATATGTCTTCTTTGTTCATCAGAATGACCTGTCATTGTCATTGTGACATTTTCTTTGAGAGAGTGACTTGGGAGTTGAAAGTGAGACGAATCTTTCTTGTTCTGAGTTTGTATTGGCTCTATTTAGGAGTTGTCTATCTACTTCATGAGCTTGTAGGGGTTACATTTATCAAATCTCCCAGAACATTTGGTTACATTTTATAAAATCTCCCAGAACATTCTTTAAGTTCAATATGATAAGAATCAGTTGAATTAGTAAACTATCGTAGATTGTGCGGTAGATATTTATCATTTTTCTCTTGGGCCTCCTCTGCCTCTATTTCACAATGTTTTGTAATAGTGGCTTATTGCATATGACAGGTGATTTTGGCACTTTGGGATGGTGGGATGTGTTTATAAATTATGGGTGAGACCGGTCCCAATAGCATTCTTCTTTCATAGTTGGGATGTCTAATAGTTTAATCCAGCACCTTGTTTATACAGGATTGCAGAGTGTTTTGCATTTCTTGTTTGTACAAGATGGTTCAATCCCATGATTCATAAGCCTCCTACTCATGGGGAGGCTAGCTCATCATCAGCTGCAATTAGATATCGTGATTGGGAGAGTGGTCTGGTCCTCCCGTCACTGGAAGATCATGAACAAGAGAGGCTCTGTGGCCTTCCTGACATAGGAGGTCATGTAATGAAAATACCTCTGGTGGCTTTCCAAGTTTTACTTTGTATGCGGTTGGAGGTACGTGCCATTCAGATCATATTGTTGTGGGCGTTGGTTGGGCACGGGTCTGAAGGCCTCCCTTGATTGGCCGGGCATGCTGCCGTCAAGGCTTTGAGGCCCGGTTGAGAAGGAGGGAGACTAAATAGTTTATTTATTTCTTCTTTGCTTCTTATAAAGCAAGGGCTTCCTACGTGAACTAATCCATCTCTAACAAATGAACTAACCAAATCAAATCCTCTTCTAACTAGCAGATAGACTTATCAGTAACAAACCAAATATCCTAATTGCCTTCCTTGCTGCCGAAGCTGCTGCTGCCTTGGACGGCTTATCCTCTGCCCTTATGGCTGGCCGGCCGGCCACAACCTTATTCACCTAGCCCCTTGCTGCTGTATTGTGCACATAACACATATATTACGCAGGAAACTTGTGGTTGATAAACTGGTGACATGTACTGTTAGACACTAGATGGATGAAAAGCTTCTAGGAGTGTTTCCTTTTGGATTTTTTCTTTCCTTCAAAATAAAACGTTATTTAAAAATGTTGGAAAACAAGAACTTAGTGTTTCGAATAGTTCCACTGAAATAAGGCCATTTCTGGCTGAGTTCGACTGGGGGGTTAAGTAAAAACCTTTCAAGCCTGGGACAGCTAAAAACTAGCTGGTAACTGTTAGTGTCTGCTCTCTGTGAATTTGGATCCATAATGGGCTTCAAAACCTCATTACCAGTAACCATTCCCTTTCTTGATTAGCAGCTTAATTGTATACTTTTGTTTCAGGGTACACCACCTAGCGCTCACTATATTCCAATATTCGCTCTTTTCTCCCCGCTATTTGTTCTACAAGGCGCTGGTGTCCTTTTCTCACTAACAAGATTGGTGGAGAAGGTTGTTCTGCTATTGCTTAATGGACCAGTTAGTCCCAATTACCTCACATTGTCATCAAAAGTCCGCGATTGCTTTGCTTTTCTTCATCATGGTTCAAGGTACCATTTGATAGCTAGTATGATCTATTATTCTATTTATATGTTTTCTTGTTGGTTTATCTTTTTTGCTGTGCAGGAACAGTATAATAGTATTTCACCCTCAGGTAGACTCCTAATAATGTTGCTTGTGTATATATGTTATTCAGGCTTCTTGGTTGGTGGTCTATCGACGAAGGGAGCAAGGAAGAACAATCCCGGCTGTTTAATGCTGAATCTAATGGGTATCTTATAATTGATTTTGGCCTGCTCATACCGTTCATTTAGATTATGTTAATTTGCTCAGTATGATGTTATTCCTCATAGGTTCTAAGTTTTGCAAGGTCTGAGCACATTTGCTTTCTGTATTGATTATTTGCTTTTTGGCTGAAGGTACAACACATTTTGTGGCTACCCACCTGAGGTAGTTAGGAAAATGCCAAAGAGGGATCTTGCAGAAGAGGTCACATCTCAATTTTTGTGCTATAATTATTTATCACATCACAAAATTATTCACTTCACATGATTTAATCAACAAATGAAACTTTTCGACTCTTACTTTCAGGTTTGGAGACTTCAGGCAGCATTGGGAGAGCAATCTGAAATTACCAAGTGTACCAAGCAGGAATATGAAAGGCTTCAAAATGTACTCTCTTGCTGTGACCCGTACAGGCTCATTTTTCATTGAAATAAATTGGCACCATATGTCCTTAAACCTGCACATGTGTTCTATTTAAGTCCATGAACTTGGGGACTTGACATTTCGGTCCCCAATCTTGCCAAGTGATTCATTAGGTCTGAGCAGTCCTAGTTTAAGGACGGACTGAAACATTGAGTTCTCAAGCTTATGGATCTAAGGGGAACATCCATACAAGTATACCTAAAGTGCAGTTTCTTTATGTATGTTCTATATCCTGAAAGTTTATGTTCTAAAAATGTCTAGTGCACTCCCTCAAATTGCAGATATTAGTGCTGTAAAGGTTTATGTTCTAAAAATTTCTAGTGCACTCCCTCACATTGCAGATATTAGTGCTGTAAAGGGTTCTTAGTGTCGAAAATGCTATCTTCAGTACAACTTTAGTTTTGGAGAAAAAAAATGCTATCTTCAGTACAACTTTAGTTTTGGAAATAACTTTCTTTTTATCATTCCCTGCTGATAGTAACCTTCTTTTAGAGAGCACTGATAATAACCTGTTGGCTTGCTAACACGTCATCACTTTTTTTCTCTGTTAACAAAGCCATTTTCCCCCATTCCAGGAGAAGGTTATTTGTAGGCTTTGCTATGAGGGAGAGATATGCATGGTCTTACTTCCCTGCCGGCACAGAACTTTATGCAAGTATGCTTCGGCAGTGTCTTGTTTATATTGGGTACTTCATCCTCTTGTCGATTTGAAACTGACATTTTTCTTTGTTGATTTCTGATAGGTCTTGTGTTGAGAAGTGCAAGAAATGTCCAATCTGCCGTGTCCCCATTGAAGAGCGCATGCCTGTGTATGATGTTTAAACCTCACTAACTCTGCTTAACATTACAAAATTTGTACATGTGGGTTTGTGTGATGTCGTGCATGTAGGCTCAATCACAACTTTAAGCTGATTGAGATTTGCACAACTTCAGAAAGGGTTAGCAAATATGGAGGAAATATACCATGCCTAACCAAAAGCATGGAAAGGTAGCTGCTGTGCGTTTTTCCGGTTCGAAATGTCTACTGTAAGTATGTAATCAGTGACTTTTGCCTCATTTTGTGATTGATAGATGTTGCTGACTACTTAGATTGCTTGGGCATCGTCTTCTCAAGGACATGAAGTTGTCTCAATGTAAATAGAAGCATTGACATGTTTGAATGTAGTGCTGCTTGTGTGAGAAGAGTAACACAAAAAACATTGGAGAGTTCTTGTTTGAATGTAGAACAATGCAGTTATCTTACAATGGCATCTGATAGAGAACCTTTTTTATTTGGCCCTATTGTGCTATGTTAATTTCGGAAGTAGCCCCATACGGTCTACAATTACGAATCTAGCCCTTTTCTAAGTGCGGAATAATCGGCGGTCTATGTGTGTGTGGCATCGTGACACATGCTGGGACTGCGGCATCTTGCGGGGAAATTTGGACACTGTTGGACCCCTAAACAATTCAATTTCCATTTTTGGCCCCCTTCTGAAATAAATTCCAAATCTATACCCCTCCTCACCGCGCGTCGCTCCGCTGCCGCCACGTCGCCCGGTCGTGCGGTCGGGGACCGCACGACCGCCCTGGCGCGGCGCTGGAGCGCGCGACCGCCCCGCCAGCGCGCGTCCCTCGCCCGAGCGCGCGTCCCGCCCCGCCGACCGCGCGTCCCGCCCCCCCGAGCGCGCGTGTGCCACCGCGAGCGCGCGTTTGCCCGGCTGCCCCGCCCGAGCGCGCGTCTTGACGCCCGTCCTGCGCGTCCTGTGCATATTTGTATTGACTGTGTATATATATTTATACATATATAAAGTTATTATTTAAAAAATTTATTTGTATATATAAAATGAGTGGAAAAATATGAATTTGAAGTGGAGTCCACTGTACTGCTTTTGTAATTTTTTGTGCAAATTTGAAAATTTAAAATATTGTTTCGTAGATTACGAAAGAAATTTGTGTGAAGTAACGATTAGCGTATTTGTGATTTTCATATATTGCTGACCGTGAAAAATGTGTTGAACTGACAATAACAAATTTCGATCATGGTATGTTGTTTTATTGGAAGTAATTTAAAGAAAAATTTTTTGAGCACAAATGTGATATGAACAATTGAAGGAAATGAAGGAAAGTGATATTGAACACGTATGATTATAAGTTTTGTTAATTTTGTAGTTGTGAATCAGAAAAAAATTTGCAAAAATTGTAAAACAAGTTTATGTTGATTATATGTTGTAGATGCATAAAAAATTTGGGTAAAATTTTTTTAGGAACGATTGTGCGTAGAACGATCGATATATAAAGTGGTAAGTGATGTTTGTATGTTTTGTTAATTTTGTAGTTATAAACGAACTGCGTAAAAATCAGATAAAGTTGCAATAGAAGTTTATGTTCAATGTAAGTTGTAGATGCATAAAAATATTTGGTAAATTTTTTTAGGAACGATTGACCGTAGAACGGTCGATACATAAAGTGGTAAGTGAATTTTAGGGTTTGGTCTGTTTATAGGGTTTGCAATCTCCGTGATTGTTTTCAGTTTTGGCAATTTTGTAGTTATAAACTGGATAAAAATCAGATAAAGTTGTAATAAAAGATTATGTTCATTGTAAGTTGTAGATGCATAAAAACTTTTGGTAAATTTTTTTTAGGAAAGATTGACCGTAGAACGGTCCATACATAAAGTGGTAAGTGATATTTTGAAGGTGAGGACCGCTATGTTAATATTGTTAAATGAGGTGCTACGTGAATCATGGAATGCGAAAATACGAGATATTAAACTTCATAATACAGTTGGGAGTAACATGCCGCGTAGATTTTTATTACATGCATAACATATAGCATGATTGCGACTAACCCACCCAACTGCTCGTACGACCTACTGTGTGGACCGGGGCCACTTTCCCTTCCTTGCCCGCTCGGCGTTGAACTCCTCCGCGGCCTCTTTTGCCTTAGCCGCAATTTCCCTCTTTCTCTCGCGCTCCATCTCGCGAGCCTCCCGCTCCCTACGCGTGCACGCTTCAAGATGAGCTTGCGTCTCGCGCTGTATACGCAGGGTGTGCTCGTGCTTGCGGCGCTCCTCCTCCAGCAACTCCTTCTCCTTTGTGACATTCCACTCCTCGAAGTCGAGGGTCCATTGGTCCTGAGGGTGGATCTCAAGATCGATCCATTTGCGGTAGGCACATAGGGGCTCCGGAGACTGTAAATAAAAGAGAGATATTGTTAGTGCGTGTTGTGAAGGAGAAAAGGTAGGGGAAAATGGTGCATGTGGTCGTTACCGGCTGCCGATAGGTTGCGGTGTCAAAACGGCGGTTGGGGTAGTCACTGGAGTAGTTTGCGCAACCCCAGTACCGCATACCTAGACTGATGCGGTGCTTAGACTTGAAGAACTTGCACACGTCCCCGCACCAACAAAGGGGAGGTGTCTCCCCCTCAGGTGGTAGTTGTGGCGAACGCTCGGTGGGGACGTCCGGGATGGGGTTGTTGCTACGCGGGCGCTCTGGGGGGGGACCTTTCATCGTAGCACGATGGGCTTGTTCTACCCGGGCCTGTATCGCCCTTATTTTCTCATCGCGGGCGGCATCGCGGGCTGCAGCTGACCGTGCTATGTCACGGGTCTCCTCCCAATCCTTCACCATCTTGTCCCATTGCTTCTTCTTGCCTTTGTCCATCCCGGTTGGGTGAGGGAAGCGCGATGTAGTATGGGGTTTGGATGTGCAATGTTCGCTGGGAAATGGAATGCATACCAATTTATAGGGGCCGTTTTGTCTCTACTCGTACGTGTAAAGATGGTCCGCGTGGTCGTAGCAGTGAGTAAAGATGGGAGTGCTGCGATATCACTGAAAAAAGGCCCCTGTTTTGTCATGTCACTGCCCAAAGCTGGCATCTTTTGCCATCCCACTGAGCAAAGCTGACCTCTTGTTGTCTTGTCACTGAGCACAGCTGCCCTCTTTAGTACTGTCCCTGCCCAAAGCTGGCATCTTTTGTCATCCCACTGAGCAAAGCTGACCTCTTTTGTCATATCACTGAGCAAAGCTGCCCCGTTTTATCATGTCACTGCGCAAAGCTGGCATGTGTTGTCATCTCCCTGAGCAAAGCTGCCTCGTTTTGTCATGTCTGTGACCACAGCTGCCATGTATTGTCATCTCACTGAGCAAAGCTTGCCTCTTTTTGTCATTTGACTGAGGACAACTGCTCTCTTTAGTAATGTCACTGCCCAAAGCTTGCATATTTTGGCATCCCACGGAGGACAACTGCTCTCTTTAGTAATCACGAATTGGCTATACTCATGCCTTTTGGCATTGTTTAGGTGTTTAGCTCTCGCCAATGGCCTCTTATCTCTAAATACAGAGCATCAGTGCACACTCAGTCACCCAAGCTAGAAATGATGTCCTCCTTATTCAAGCCACGGGGAACCGAAGATGATGGCCTCATTCGGTAAGAGGTGTTATTTGATCCAATATTAAAATTTATTTCATTGTCAATATTATGTACATCTGTCCCGGTATGCATTTTATGCTTTCTTATGTAATGCCTTTTGAATGTGATGTGTATCATTGCACTTGGGACTTTCAGGGAATGACTTATTGACTTTGACACTAGCTCAGGGACTGAAAATGGATAATTGATGAGATAGGCTCGTCCCCTGAAAGCTGACCTGTTTTGTTTTGTCTAGTCACTGAGCAAAAGCTGATCTCTTTTGTCATGTCACTGAGCAAAGCTGGCCCTTTTTGTGAGGTCACCTCAAAAGCTGGCATGTTTTGTCTCCTCACTGAGCATGGTGTGGGGTCAAGATTTGTGTTGTCTGTGGTCTTTGTGCGTGAGGCTACCCCCCACACAGCCTATAAAACGGAGCCATCCCTCACATACTCCCTGGCCATGTTATCAGTCACCTCCTGAGTTAGTTGTTCACAATCTTTGTAGTTTTATTTCGTGCTCACTCCCCCAGACTAGGCAATGAGTCAGCTCAGCACGTCTTCATGGGCACCCACGGTGATGTGCCCAAATTGCAACTTGGTGGTTAGACGTAGGACATCACAGACGGCCAAGAATCCCGGGCGACACTACTACAAGTGCCCCAATCACTCGGTGAGTCATATTGTTTCGGGTTCATTCAAATCGTGGTGGTATGTTTAAAAATCTTCTTGTCATGGAATCGCAGGAAGCTCATGGTGGTTGCCGATTCTGGGTGTGGGAGGATGAAATGGGAAATAGGAATGACAGTGTTCGCCGTGAGAGAGTTGTCGTGGGGGGTTGCGACCCCGTCGGGATGCAGCATCGTTTCGACAGACTAGAGTGGAAGATAAATTTAATGTTGTGTGCTATTTTGTTTCTTGTGTTTATTGTTATCCTCAAGTTGTAGTGCTGCAGGTTATCCTCGTGTATGTTCGCAATGTTTTATGCTATCTTGTCGCAATGTACTAGAGTGGTAATGTTTTATGTACGGTTGTGTTGTATTTTAGTTCTTGTGTTCGTTGGTGTGTTGGTGGTTGTACTACTTGCTACATGTCATGTACGTGAAATGTATGAGTTGTTCGTGTTGTCTTTGCCTGATGCCTTCTCCTCGTATATGATGGTAATTTTTTATGGAATTTTTTGTACGGATAATCCCTTTTTTATTTGATATATACATCGGTAAGTGATATTTTTATGTTACTAAGAATTAGTGTACCAAGAGTATGTTAATATTGTTAAATGACTTGCTATCTGAATCATTGAATGCGAACACACGAGATAATAACCTTATGTGAATAGAAATAAACTTCATAACATGCTGCGTACAATTTTATTACATGCATAACATATAGCATGATATGCGACTAACCCACCCAACTGCTCGTAACATTGTGTCTACTGGGTGTAGCGTGGTTGTTTCCCCTTTTTATCGCGCCTTGAAGATGGCTCCGCTGCATCCTTTTTCCTGTCATTCTTGGACTTGAGAGCTGCCTCCCGAGCTTGAAGCTCTTCCTCCTGACGCTTGATGGCTGCTTCACGCAGACTTAGCTGCTCCCGCCTCCTTTGCAGCTCATCCTCCTTGCCCTTCAGACGGATTTGGTCCACCCTCACGCGGCGCTCTTGCTCACGCCGCATCTGTCGTTCCACCTCGCGAGCCTGAGTCATCTTGACAAAGTATTGTCCTTTGTTTTCCACCTCCACTGCCTGGTTATGTGGCCATGTCGGCGACACCCGATCCACCCATTCGATGAACCTGCAAGCCTATGTGTGGCATGGTAGATGTCATGGATCAAGTTGAAAAACGACAACGAGAAACAAATGATTTAGTTGTCGTCGTTACCATGAAATCGTCATCCAGGTTTGGACACTTGAAGAACCTACGACCGTATTTGGCTCGCTCTTCTTGATCCGTCCAGACTCCCAACATCGTCCTAAAGCCGCACCGGCACTTGGGGCGCTCATGCCACTCCGGCACTCCAAATGGGTCGGACCTCCACGAAGACATTGTTGTGTAGTAGTATTGTGAAGGCTTGAGGAGGAGATGTGGTATGGAAGACATAGGAGGCCTTTATGTAGGCAGGTTATCTGGTGCAGTGGGCACAGTCCATGGAAATGTCCCTATGTAGGCTTTTCAGAGCGTGTATCCTGTATTTATGAAACAACAATAGGCTTTTCAGAGTAGCAATAAATGTTCGTATGTAGGCTTTTCAGAGTAGCAATAAATATTCGTATGAAGGCTTTTCAGATCGTAGTCTTTATGTAGGCAGTTTAGCTGGCATGTGTTGTCATCTAACTGAGCAAAGCTGCCCCGATTTGTCATATCACTGCATAAAGCTGGCATGTGTTGTCATCTCACCGAGTAAAGCTGAGCGCTTTTGTCTTGTCTCTGGGCAAAGCAGCCATCTTTTGTCCCGCCATTCGATATAAATAGCACGGTAGAGGTCCCATGAAGTTGTAGCTAGAAAACCCTGTAAATCGAACAAAGAACATACCATGGCGGAAGATGAGGGGCCAGTCGGATATGGGTCACCGAAGGAAGACCTTCCCTTGGAAAGGAGGGAGATGTTCGGACCACAGTACCGCTTGCTACCAAGCCGGCGTGCGCAACCAGCGTGGCCGAAATGCAGACACAATGAGTACGTGGTCGTGCAGGTCCTGGAAGGGCCGAACGATGGCGGGCGCCGTTTCTTCCGATGCCCACGCTCCGGGGTACAAATTACTAATAGTACATTTTTTATTGCTTATGGACCCTCCATGTTTACTGTCATTTTTCGCAGATGGCGAAATGCGACTTCTCCCGCTGGATCGACCCTCCTCATGAACGGTATATTGACCGTTATGTGGGTACTTTATGGGACCGAATAATGGACTTGGAGTACCGAATGGAGACTCTCAATGAGGAGAACAATGAGCTCCGCCAACAGATGCAACGCGAGAGGGGAAACGAGGAGGTTGTTAACATAGGAAGCTCTTATGATCCCACATGTTGCTGCGCGAACCCGAGCTGCATATGTGCGTGCCACTACCACGATGGCCAGCCCCGTCCGAGGCGGCCCCCTCAGCAGTTCTCCATGTGGGTGCCACGAGGCTCGTTTGGCATGTAGGCCACGAGGGTACGGAATGTGTTGATGCTGTGCCAGTAGGACTGTTGTGTTGATGTTTTGGGTGTAGAAGTTTGCATAAATTCTGTCTGTATGTGCAATGTATGTGTTGTTTCGTGTTGTAAGTGCATGACGCCTTCATTTTCTGTGACCTTCATATTCTGTGCCCTCTTTCCATAACGTGGAGTTGTTATCACAAGGCAAAAAAAATTGTCGTCAAGCTTTGTCTTCTCCCGCTACCCCGTGTTGTCATCTCTCAGTTGGTTGTACGCCGTACTAAATCAAAGAACTTAGAGCAACCTTTTTATACTGGAAACCATCTTTGAACATCAAACCATCAAGCACTTGAAAAACATCACAAATATTACAAAAGCACAATTTAAAAAATTCATTCATCATCTCGTCGTCGCCGCCTCGTACGGTGCATATGATCCTCTGAGAAGGTGAACCTACTAGGGGAGCGGGGTGCATCGCGAAGATCGTAGTGCGAGGGGTGTGGCCGAGGCGGCGGTGGGTACAACTCTGTGGACAGTTGCCCCGGCTGGTCATAAAGCATAGAGCTCACCCAGTCGGAGGAGGTGCCTACGTCCTGCTTAGATGGTACAACTGAATTAGACAATGGAAAGTACGAAAATTGTTCATAATGAAATACACACGTTTAGTGCATACCGGGGTATGTGGCTGCTGAAATGAGGATGTCGACGGGAAGTCCCCCATGTACTCGTGCGATGTCATGCCTTGATAGGTCGGCACAACCCACCTGTCCGGGTCATATAGGTTGGTCTGCACCTGTCCCGGGAGATACGAGGGCATCTGCCCCTCTGGTTCGTCCGGCGAGTCACCGCCGCTGTCTGGAGTGGGCCCCCGTCGTCCTGGAGAGCGCGGTCGCTCGTCCGTCGCCCTCCGTGATGACGATGCCCGTTGCGACGTGCTATCCCGTCGCAATTGCTGCAAGACGAACATGTCGTTAGACATAAATGGTAAATGAGTGCATGAACAGATAGTTGCGAATTGTCGAACCGCCGGGCCGAAGCGCGTGGAGGCCGAGCGACCGTAGCTTGGCCGACTCTCGGACAGCCCCTCTGGTTCATGCGGCGATGACGACCTCCGTGATGACGATGCCCGTTGCGACGTGCTATCCCGTCGCAATTGCTGCAAGACGAACATGTCGTTAGACATAAATGGTAAATGAGTGCATGAACAGATAGTTGCGAATTGTCGAACCGCCGGGCCGAAGCGCGTGGAGGCCGAGCGACCGTAGCTTTGCCGACTCTCGGACGGCCCCTCTGGTTCGTGCGGCGATGTCGACCTCCGTGATGACGTCGCCCTCCGTAGCAGCGTGCTATCCTGGCGCAATTGCTGCAAGATAAAGATGTGGTTAGACATAAATGCCACTCAGTGCACAAACAAATAGTTGCCAATTGTCGAACCGCTGGGCCGAAGCGCGTGGAGGCCGAGGATGGCCGTGCTGATCCTGGTGCTGACGGAGGCGCGGAGGGAGGTGGTGGTCCCTGCCCACGTCCGCCACCGCGTGTAGCAACAACGTCATCTCGGCGACCACAACTCAAGCCCCGTATCGTACCCCTTGCCATTTCGCTGATGCTGCGCATATAGCTTACCCACCGAGATTCGGTATTGGACTTCCTATGTCGTATAGCCTCATTAGCCTCGATGTCGATACGATGTATCCGGTCCACCTGCAGTGAAACACACAGTCAGTTCAAATGTAATCCTGCATTGCGTAATGACACAGTACTCTCGTACCGCCTCGTCGACCCGTGCCGCTAGATGACGGTCTGGACCTTCCTGTATAGCCGCCCCGTGAACAGCATGAGGTGGAGGCTGTGGGGGCTCCCCTGTAGTAAGCCTACAGCGGGTGCGTGCAGCGTACCAGTCAAGGTATGCCCTGTACGGCGCGGGGTCGTCAGGGTCGTACGGCCGTGTCTCATCCACAACCATCGTATGCGCATGGTCAGACCACATGTCTGTCCACGTCCGCTGTGTGACTCTCCAGTCTTCGGTCGCTCGCCCTCTCCTCGATTGCCTGCAAGCCCATTGAGACATTACACAATCAGTACGGTACTGACATTGACACTAATGCAGTAATTAAATGTGGGGTGTACTGACATACCGGTGGTACTCCTCCGCAAGAGGGCGTCCTGGCATGGGAGGGACATGCTGGTACAGCCCGAACTGTCTCATGACTCGGTGTGGGCTGTACGGCTCGACGCAGTGCGCGAACACCAAGTGGCAGGTCGTCATCCAGTACCTCTGATCTCGCCCGCACTGGTATGACAACCCGTGGGGGGCCGTGTTCGCAATTAACTGTGGAGACCATGGCCACCAGTCTACGTCGGCAAACGCCAGAAGCTCGAACCTCTGGTGGAAATCCGAGTACGCACGTCTCGGTCTATCCCTGGCCCACCTCAACTGACCATGCGTCCAACGTGTACCCATTGTGGGCGCATCAATGGGGTCGTCACCACCATACAACTGCGGGATGAGGTCATAAGGGTGCACACGACGACCAAAGTCAGGCCTGCCAACGGGTAAGTGTTCCCATGACCACAACTGAAGGAGAAGGTAGCAGGCGGCTAGGATCGGCTCGCTGGCCGCGGTACGCTGCGAGGCGTCACACAAGCCTCGGTATGTGGAGCTAAGGACTGCTGATCCCCAGCTATACTGTGGCTGCTGACCAGGCCAGCCATCCGCCAAGGACTCCGCTAGCGGTATGTAGCTAGGCTGCACGGAGTCTCCAGTCGTGCTAGGGAACAAGACGTACCCGAACAGATATAGCAGGTATGCAACGAAGTGCGTCCGCACCGCGACCTCATCTGCGTCTGCAGGACAGGTCATGAAGCGACGAAGCCATCCATGTGGCACCCCAGCTGCGTTGTCTCGGATCGCATGACCGAACCGGTGACCCAGACGGACCTTCCAATCTGCTGCCTTCGGGGGTGGCACCAAAGCAGCACCACGGAGGGGTAGACCTGTAATCATCGTGACGTCCTGCAGCGTAACCGTCATCTCCCCCCACCGGAAGTGGAAGGTGTGAGTCTCCGGCCTCCATCGATCAACGAGAGCTGACAACAGTGGCGCATCGTACTGGAACCCATGCGGTAGATCCAACATGCGGGTAATGGGCAGCAGACCGGTGTCCCGTAGTAGTGGGATGTACCGAGGGTCGAGACGCCAGTTCTCTCGGGGGCCCCTAAGGACGAAGCAAGGAGGCCCCTGTGCGGGTGCCGACAACCACACATGGCATCGGTGGTGCTCGTCCCAACGGGGCTCTAGCAGCTCGAACGCCATGTCCTGCCAAAGAAGGATAACAAGTTAGTGTACATTACAACAAAATGTGCAACAAATAACAACATAACTCACAACAAATGTTATGACAGGGAAACGTACGGAATGTACAAAAACATACGTAAAATGTGCACACCAATATGACCCACACGACAAGGAAACATATGGAATGTGCGAAAATATACATAACATGGTAATGTGCAATACATAGCTACACCATCGAGCCAACAATTAAGCGTACACCTCCTGAATAACACATTACATATGGATTGTGGTTGGTACTACGGAGCGTTGCTTGATGCCGGCCTGTTTGGGCACTGACTGAGGGAGTGGCCAAAGGTCTTGCATAGCCTACACTTCGGGCGCCGAACACGATCCCCTCGCTGGCTCTCATCCATGTCGTTGCGGATGCGACGGCTTTGTCGTCTTCCACGCCCGACATGCTTCAGTGCATCGTTGGGCACCCACTTTATCTCCCCCGGCCATAATTCCCTGTAGTGCATGTCTACCCCGTAGGAATGGAACTCTGCACTCCAGGTTGCATACAAGTGCTGCATGTCGTAGTACTTGGAGATGTACTGTGTCGACGCCTGGTTCCATACAGCGCATGCCGCGTACACATGGGAGCATGGCTTGTGCAGAAGCTGGGGCTTGTTGCAGCTGCAAGATGCTTCATCACCAATCGTGCATACCTGCTTGCGCTCCCCTCTAATTTGACCCATGACATACTTCTGCCTTAGGCGGACCTCAAACTTCCTCCTTAAGCCATCAATGGGCTGAGCAATGTGGGTTCGAGCCTTCTCCATCTTCCTGTCCATGAAGGCCTGCATGACCTCAGAGTATTGCTTGTTTTCCTCAACGTGCTTCTGCGCCATCCTGGCTCTATTCACAAAGTACCCGACGGTACGGTTCCAGGTCTCGGCCACAATTGCCGTGATCGGCAGGGATCTGACGCCCTTCAATACACCATTGTAAACCTCGGACATGTTGGTTGTCATGATCCCATACCTCGCCCCACCGGTGTCGTGCAACAAAGACCACATTTCCAAGTCAGGTGCATTGGACTGAACCCATTGTGAGAATACCCCGACTCTTGTGGAGCCCCCCTCCACGGCCCCTGCTGCTGCATGCACATGCTTCGTAGCCTCCTGATCGAGCTGCCTCCGCAAGGCGTCGAACTTCCGCCTCTGGTTCTGCATGCATAGCTTCTTGAACATCTTCATGAGGTCCTTGCTACGGAACCTTCTGTGGAAGTTCGCTGCAATATGCCTCATGCACCAGCGGTTCTTCACATCAGTCCACGGGACGGGGGCCTGCGTCCCATCCTGCAACGTTCGCAACGCAGACATCAAGCCTGCATTGCGGTCGGAGATAAGGCACACTTCGGGCCTGTCTTGCACTACGGCATTCTTCAAATTGCAAAGAAACCAAAGCCAGCTATCTGTATTCTCGCTCTCCACAATTGCAAATGCCACTGGGAGTAGCTGGTCATTTGCATCGGCTGCAACTGCGGTAAGGATAGTGCCCTTGTACTTGCCGGATAGGAACGTCCCATCTACGGTTAGCACTGGACGGCACCACCTGAACCCTTGTATCGCCTGATGGAAGGCCCAGAACACTCTGTCAAGAATGAAACAGTTCGGGCCCTCCGTAGGATGGACCCTCTCCTGCCTGTTTATGTAAGTGCCTGGATTTGATTGTGCAATTTGATCCAGCATTCTGGGGACCAGGTCGTACGCCACCTCGTACGTCCCATACATACCGTGCAGCACCTTTTGCTTCGCCCGCCACACCTTCTTGTAGCTCACTTCGTAGCCCGCCTCGTTCGCTACTGCTGCCATCAGAACCTTCGGGGTAATTGACACATCCGCCTGGACGAGGTGCGTGACCACCTCCGCAACATAACGTGATGTCATGTTGCGGTGTCTATGTACTGGCCCCGCAAGCTCGCAACTGTGATCTTGCAGCACCGTTATCCGGAACTCCGTGCCAACGCCCTTGTACCGTTGTGCACGGACTTTGCCACCACATGACCCGTCCACACACTTCACAACGTACGTATCCGGCTTTGACTTGTGGACCCGATACGTCCGGCTTATGTTGACGGCATGTCTAGCAATAGCCTGCTGGACAGCACTCTTATTACGGAAGCACTGCCCCAGAAAGAGTACGCCCTCGCTGAACCCCCATTCTCCCTCCTCCGCCTGTGGCAGAACTAGGGCTGCCGCTGCGATGTCGTCCAGTCTGGACGACACGTACGCACCGTCCGTGCTCACAACACGACCTACCACCCCTCCAGTTGCACCTTCGCCATCCTCGTCCTCTCCAGAGCTGTCTGTGTCAACCTCCTCATCCTCCTCGCTGTCCTCTTCTTCCACCCGGTCCCCAAGATACTCATGACAGTCAATACGGGCGGCCCACCACCTGTCGTGCACACCTTCGTTGGGCTGGAAATTCTGCGCACGCCTCCTGTCGTCTTCATCACCCACTTCCTCGCCCACATGTTCTCCCGCAGAAGGGTCTTCATGACCGCCGGCCACTTCATCTCCACCAGCGGCATCTGAACCAACCATGCCTGATGATTCTGCCCTCTCCACGAACTCGACATACACCATTGGCCTCCCATATATGGCAGCATCAGGGTTGCGCACGACCTCCATGTAGTTCGCCCATGAGGCGTCATTGGTCACCTTCAGAAGTTGCCATATGCTCCCCCTTCCGTCATCCACCATTGAGGCATAGACTGCCTCGATCCGTAACTTCTTCCTTGCGGTCTGTCGATCGAACGCTGAACGGACACACCTCCGTAGCTCAGACAAGCTCATGGCGCTCAGACCGGGTGCCCGGATCACGGTCCGCTCGCAATTTGACAGGTCCGCCCCATACGGCCCATCACGTACGAGACCACTCCCATAAAACACCATCAATTGTTCAATGCCAGCCATTGCGTACCTATCATAAGTGCATAATCAACCATTTTAGTAGACAGCATGCCAAATTTAATTTCCCATTACATTAACAGTACCTACCCATTTTAGTACCTAACATTACTAGTATATGTTTTGTATGTGTAAATCTAAAGTTTATTTCTAACTATTTTTCTTATAAATCGATTAATGCCAAATTCCTATTACATAGTTTTCTTCCATTCTTTTTCTATATTTCACTTAATGCGGCTTTCACTTCCGAAATTATACATAAATCAAAAAATTCTACTTTGTAATTTCATGCCCTAAGTTTATTTCATTTTTCAGTACCTTCGTACTAATTTCCAGGTATTTTGATTTTCCTATACCTTCATACTACGGTCATTCACTAAGCCTACTAATTATACAAATTGTTCATAATCTAACTGCTGTTGCTATCACCTACAAATGCTCTAATATAAATATTTACATCTTCAACAACTACACATGTAAGCACAAATGTTCAACAAAATCTCACTACATTACAATACGTAACTTCAACAAAAAATACGAAATTATTTACACTACAACAAAAAATATGACCTCATGTTTACGTACACATACACACCGTACCAAAGATTGGCTTATTACAACATTAATGATACACGGTTTTGCTAATTACGGGCTAATGACATTCGCAGAAAATTACTTGCACGGGGGCAAAAATTACCTCTTCTTGAAGCTCGCGAGACGATCTACAACTTTTGTATTTGCAAAATCCGTTGATTCCAAACAAAACCAACTCAAAATCCTGAGTTTCCACTCTCTTTTTTCCCTCCCTTCACTCGCTCTCTCGCTCTGTCTTCACTTCAACTCCACCGCAAACTGCAAATGAGCCTCCTTGCGCTGCTATTCACCTCTTTAAGGCTGCTGAATGAGAATACGAAGAGGGGCCATGCAAAGCTTCTACAGACACGTGTTCACGTAGAGGTCAAAAAAGAGAGCAGCTCCTGAGAAATTTCTCTGCTTTCGGCGCTGGTGACGAGACGTGCGGCCCCGCCTTTGATTCGCGCGGTCGGGCAGAGCAAACGCGCGCTCGGCGGGGCATTCACGCGGTCGCCAGGGCGGACGCGCGGTCGTCCGGGCCAAACGCGCGCTCGGGCGGGGCAATCATGCGGTCGCCAGGGCGGACGCGCGGTCGGCCGGGGCTAACGCGCGGTCGGGCGGGGCGGGACGGGGGTCGCGCGGTCGGGCTGATCGGTGGCGCGGTCGCGGCGGGTCGTGCGGTCGGGTACCGCACGACCGGGACAGGTGGCGGCGTGTGGCGATCCCGCGGTGGAGAGGGGTCCAGTTTTGGAATTTTTTTGCAAAGGGGGCCAAAAACGGAATTCTTGATACACAGGGGTCCAATAGTGTCCAAATTTCTCTTGCGGGCACCGCGGTAGCCCCTCTGTGGGGCAGAGGCAGGTTTGGCATGGTGAACTTTTTTATTTGGTCCTATTGAGTCTAGCCGAAATAACCAATGACCGATGCATGGCATTGTGCTGCGTCCTTCGACCGCGGCAGCCCTCCTAGCACGGTGGTGGTAGGCATGGCGAGGCATGTGGCATCCTTGGCCGCGGTAGGCAGTAGGAGAGGACGCATGCCGGGGGCACTAGTGCTGTGGTCCTCTGGTGCGGCACCTCTAGCTTTCTATTATGGCCAGGGCAGGGGCACAGGAGCAGGTCCTGTCAGTCACGTGCCGCGTCGAGCCTGTCTCTGCCGCGCTGGGGCTAAGGGTGTGGCATGATTACACACGACGACGAGCGGTTATTCCATGCCCGAAAAGAGACTAGATTCACAATTGCGGGCTGTACGGGGCTCCTTCTGAAATTAGCGTGACGTAACGCGGCCTAATAAAAAAGAAGTTCGAAGTTCTGGACCGGGCTTCGGCCAATGGAACGGATGGGACGTGACGTATGGACGTAGCCGCCTTGGCCGTTGCAGGCGGAGGCGTGGGACTGGCCGGGAGTGCATGCAAGCTAGTGATACCACGCACGCACCCGGCGCGCGCGGCACGCTCTTGGACCCGGCCGAAAACGTCGCCTTTGTCCCGGGCCCCACTCCTCTATCTATATATCTCTATCAGAGGGGCTACGTCCTACTGTGAGCGACGACAATGGCTCAACATACTACAGATGGAGAGGAAGACGGGGTCAGCCTGCAGCTCACGCAGTGTTCATACATGCTAGTATACCTAATCCACTTATGGACGACTGGATCCTTCCATTCTACGGCACTTAGGACTTTTTAGCTCGAGGTTTATGATCTGTTCAACATCAATTTATCATTGGTTCAATTTACGTTTGACTTGAATTCTGAACGAGCTGAGTTTGATTATGAACTCATGAGCTTCATCGAGACGAACTTGAATAGTAAAACAATCTAACAAAATTGAATTGTTTTGAGTTTTGACTTGGTTTGGGTCTTCACTCAATTCATCACCTTCCTCCACCATCCAAGCTTCCTATTTCCAGCCGAAGCATCCTCTCCATCCATCCATCCATCCATCTATCATCCTCTCCATCCATCCATCTATCCACAGCATGAAGAGTCAGAAGAGAAGAGACGACACTGTTCACTATATGAAAAATCACCGCCCACCTAGCCGTAGCCTGTTCACCGCCGCCATGACCTTGCCGCCACTGCCACGCCTCTGCACCCGAGCCCACGCCCGTACATCTTGACCTTCCCACCCCTGACAACCCTTAATGACCCCTGGCCACGCGTCGGACCAACCATGACCTGATTCACCGTCACCTCCCTGGTTCGTCTCACCGCCGACAGAGGATGCCACAAAGCGCGTCGCCCGCCTTGCCAGCTACTGCCAAACCAAAGTACGGCTTCCCTGACACCTTACACCCATATTAATGAATGCAATCCCCACTTGATCAAACCGCCATGGCTATTTCACTACCGCCGTCCTCTCTGCTCTCACACCCTCACAGCTGACCTAATATACCCTAACCCTTTTGATTGCCGCAATGCCCAGCCCGAGGAAGCACAAAAATCCCCTCAGCCTACTGCACCGCGCCTTCCCGATTCTGCCACGTGCCATTGCCACCATGAACCGAACACTATGCCAAACCGCCTTCCTCATCCTATTTAAAGCTCGAAGTCCCTGCAAAGCAAAGCACCAGTACCTAATGAGCCACCCTCACACCCCAATTGAGCCCTCGCCCGCAACTTCGTAGACGATCACCGGAAAACCCCAAAGTAAGCCGATTTCCAATTTTTATTATCTAGTCGATTACTTTTCAATTGCTTTCGTCCGTAGCACTCTTAAACTCCCAGGAACACCACCGAACTATTGCCATAACTTCCTGAGCCCCCATCTTCCTGGTCACCGAAGTTCGCCGCCCCACCGAAGACCATCATTGTGGGTAGCCCAACTTAGAGATCCCCAACCCGTGCCGTCACTTCCGTAAGCCTCCTTTAACCCTAGAGATGCTTAAACTCTAATTCTATTATCCTTTTAGCCCACCATTACCCTTGTGCCATTCAAATGTCCCCAGTGATCGCCTGACTCCCAGCCACTTCCGAGCCCAAAAATGAAATCCTTGTAGTCCCAGGAACCCACCTATGGTCCCCAATTGTTGTCTTCGACTAGTCACATATGAATGCAGAAGAGTCAAACTCCCATCTCAAACTAGTCCTGTAGGATGAATAACCGCAAATCTCCCCGCAAGAAGACAAAACGAGAAGAATCCAAAGGCTTAGTGAAAATATCAACAATTTGGAGCTTAGACTCAATGAAGTGAAGGACTACACCTCCCTTCTCTACATGTTATCTAAGGAAGTAATACCCGATGCCTATATGTTGGTCCAATAATGTTGCACTGGGTTTTTGGCTATATTAATTACGCTAGTTTTATCACATAAAAGAGAAACACTATCTAACTCTAACCCAAAGTCCCTAAGAGCAATTACAGGCAACAACTACATACTCAATCTCAGCAGTGGACTGTACAACTGAAGGCTGCTTCTTAGAAGACCAAGGGACGAGAGAAGTGCCTAGGAAGTGACAAGTCCTAGAAGTACTCTTTCTATCTATTCTACAACTCTCAAAATCAGCATATGAGAAAACTTAAAGAGAGGTGCAAGAAGAATATCTGAATAATAAACATGCATTGTAGTTAAGAGTATTTATTAAAAAAATAATGCTTTGTATTTGAAGTCTGAAAATCTTTGCAAATAAACATGCATTTATACCCATAATAATAGAACCTCCATATCTTATACTATTAAAATTTTTGACAAGTAGTCAAGTAGATGTTCTTGTGTGGTTTGCTGAGTAAGGTTGCACTCATACTTCTTTAATCATCATCAGAAGTAGCATGAGAGGATATCGAGGAACCTTTTAAAGGAGACTTAAATGACTCCATAGATGGTGACGATTATTAGTTCTATGTCTCGACTACGTTCAAGCGTGTCTATAATTTTTGAAAGATTTTTTGTATTGTATTATAAGCCTTGGCTTGGACGATTTTAATAATATAAAACTTGATTTGATAAAGGTTGACTTTTATGATTAAAGTTTGAATAGGCTTTGATGTACTCTCCTCTGCACCTCACAACAGATTTTTTCTGGATAGTTACGGAAAATCCGACGTCCTCGTAAACGGGTAGACACAGATCAAACGCCGCTAGAATCGTACTTTGCATGTAGCTGCTGAAGCTACCACATGATACTCTTTCTCGATGGGCCGGTGGTTATTTACCAAGGGCTACAATTAATGCCTATATACTGACATGCATAAAGAGGTAATGTTTCTCAATGTTCGTATGGCATATATTTTAGGCCTTTCGCCTTTTTATTTGCGCATGTTGTGCGCAACAACTGTCGAACATAAGTTCAACTTTGGTCAATTGTGTCAATTTGTGATAGTATATACGTGATCACTTGAACAGTTGATAACAAGGGAAAAAAATTGGATGGACCCTGGGTCCAAACTTCATCCCGTGAGCCCTTGCCTTGGATGGCTGCCGCGTCGCGCTCAGAAAATCAGACGTCCGAGGAGAGGCGGCTCCTCCGCAGCATGGCTCTCATCCACGGCTTCTACTCCTAGTCGGCTCGGCCAACAAAACGTCGGACCTCACGTACTGTGCCTAGGTAACGAAACGTCGGATCCTCATGGACTCCTTGCCGCGAGCGCACATACTCCTTCCTGCGAGGGCATGGACGACGTTGCATATTTGATACCCAATATCATTGTCTTCCTGACCTTGCATATTTGATACCCAATATATTGTAGCTTTTGCTCTTCTATTATCTTTGGCAAAAAATGCTTTATTGAACTTAAATATTTGCACAAAAATGTCTTAAAAAGCTAAAAAGTTTGAAAGATATCATACTTTTTAGGTTGTATAGTACTGTTTAGTTGCTTAATAGGATCGCTTATGTTTCTGCAAATCAAGAGCAATAGTGCTCTACAATCAAAGGTTCAGACTCTACAGAACAACGAGTATAGCTCAACATTATCCAAAAATGTTAATAAAAGACAAAATGATACCCACAGGAAGCACAAATAATGCTATTGTGCTTGTGTAGTACGAGCAGAATAGGGATGGAAGATAAAACTGATAACATATTTCAGTTCATATGGTCCCATGATAAGAAAAAAGTACAATTACATATTTTTATGATTTGGCACGTTATCAAAATGTAATTTCCTAACAGTCGACTGCAACGTGGCATCTTCATCAACTGTAAGTAAGAGACTTGTATATCCCCCTTGCATATATGGAGCAGCCATTATAGAAGGATTTGCGTCGATGTTAAAGTGTGGCATTGCCTTGCATGAATGGAGCAACCATGGTCGAAGATTCCCCGGTATTAAGATCCTGTGTCAGAATATGGGAGTGTTCATAAAACATGCATATAAGTAATTAAATTATGAAAAGGACATAATGTCTTACATTCAATTGCTTTGGATCAACACGTACATCTCTAGTTTCTACATCATTATTTAGATCTTCATGAACTCATACACTTGGGCTGGCTTCATCTCGGCTTCCTGTATCTGGCCAATTAGCTTCCTGTCTGCCTCTATAACACGTCGTTGGGACCTTATCTTATGTAACTTATTTGGGCTAGCAAGATAATGGTTGTGATCTAGTACAACCTTTTGCACCGTCCAGATTCCCTCTCTGCTGACACTAAACTGAACTCGAGCATCGCAACCCGTCCTTGTAGTGTCCTTTGATGAATCGGTTTCTCGATGTCCTTGGTTACTGCAAACTATATATTTCTGACATGTAGTATCATCCTGGCGGCGCTTTGTCTTGCTCTTTCTAACACTAAACCCAACCTTACCAGCATAAGTGTTGTACATCTCATAAGCTTTGTCCTCTGATTCAAAAGTCATTCCAACTTCAGGAACAATTAATTTTTGCCCAATTTTATGAATCACCTCCTGTACAAAAATCAGTTCCAAATTAAAGTTGTACTGACACAATACAAAATATTATATTCTCTTGATTTTTCAATTTATTTTTTGTTACCCCATCTGGTCTTCCATCCTCCATTGTGTTATCGTCGATATGAATATTGACATAGATGAAAAAACGAAGAAAAATTAAAGAACTAGACAATGCCCTACCTTTTTTTGTCTCCTCCGCGGTAGTAGGTTGGAACTGTCCGTCTCCACCGGCCTCGCCATGTCCTGCCATGGCAGTGGTATCCCCTTCGTGCTGGTGCGCTGCTACCGGGATGTCGTACTCCTCGGTGCCGCTGGTGGCATGGCCGTGCTGCCCCTAGTACTCCGTTTCCTCGCCTGACGTGCGCTCGTAGGGATGCACAGAGGAGCTTGTACCAACGTCGTCCATGCCCTCGCAGGAAGGAGTATGTGCGCTCACGGCAAGGAGTCCGTGAGGATCCGACGTTTCGTTACCTAGGCACAGTACGTGAGGTCCGACGTTTCGTTGGCCGAGCCGACTAGGAGTAGAAGTCGTGGACGAGAGCCATGTTGCGGAGGAGCCGCCTCTCCTCAGACGTCTGATTTTCTGAGCACGACGCGGCAGCCATCCAAGGCATGGGCTCACAGGATGAAGTTTGGACCCAGGGTCCATCCAATTTTTAGCCATAACAAGGTGACAGTAAACTACTATAGTGCAATCTACATTTATTTATTTTTTTGAAAAAAAGGGCAGGCTCTTCCTCATTTCATTAATATAGAAAAGAGAATACACGGCACGAACCCAAATGGAGATACCACAACAATCTACGCATTTTGAAGAGGGGTTATTTCTAGCTCCAGGTAAGGTAGAAGTAGATCTATTTTGTCTTTTAAAAGATGTTTGTCTTCGAGAAGTCAATGTAGTCCATCTATATTTGATCCAATGTTTTTTAGAACGCATGTGAACCTTGTGCATCATAATCATTAAGATAAAAAGACAGATCGAAAGACAAACAGGCCGCCCAAGAGGATGAAAGTATTGCTACTACCTAGACCATATAGACGGTCCAAAGGAATGAAAAAGAAACAAAAACAAGAAGGAAAATGGCAACCCAACCGAATTATCAGATACGCAAATCCTTGTGCTTGAAGATACGTCGGTCCATGCCTCTTTCGTAGGTCGGAGACGCTCTTTGATTTTCCACGACAATGCCTTCTGTTGTAGCCGCAGAGTTGAAAACCCTAGCATTGTGGAATTTTTGTACGGATAATTCATTTTTTATTCGAAATTACAGAAATATACCTGCGGGAATTTTTTTTTACAAAAATAGGCTCAAGTTGCTCAATGGGAGGGTGACTGGAGCCTATCGCCCAACCAGAAGCCAATTCTGTCCCCGTCGCTCTATCATCAGGCGACTGCATCCAGTCGCCCTCCCATTGGGCGACTTTGGTTGAGCGACAGGGACCAAACCTTCGCCAAAAATAGTGAAAAAATGGTGGAGATATTCTTCAGTGATCCAAAAGCCTTTCAGAAAAAAATTTGAGCAATTTCGGCTACGGGATCAAAAGTTATAGCAGTTTCAATCACTCACCGTTTCCTCTCTTTGTGTTCCTCGATTGCTATAACTTTTGATCCCGTAGCCGAAATTGCTCAAAATTTTTTCTGAAGGTTTTTGGATCAATGAAGAATATCTCTACCAATTTTCACTGTTTTTGGCGAAGATTTGATCTCTGTCGCTCAACCATTGGGCGACTGCATTAAAGTCGCCTAATGGGAGGGCGACTGGATGCAGTCGCCTGATGGTAGAGCAACAGGGACAGAATCGGCTTCTGGTTGGGCGATAGGCTCCAGTCGCCCTTTCATTGGGCGACTTGAGCCTATTTTTGTAAAAAAATTTACCGTGGGTATATTTCTGTAATTTCGAATAAAAAATGGATTATTCGTACGAAAATTCTAGCATTGCGCTCCTTTCAGATGGACCAGGTGATGAGTTTGAAAATTTCAATCAAATGTAAAAATGAAGATGTGTACTTACTATTATCCTATTTTGAAGTTTCTTGATAATTGATATACGTATTTTTCTTTTCCATCGACCATTTTATACTGTTTGTTTCGGCTTGAGTTTTTGACTTCTAGCTTATTTTATACTATTTATAAATTTCGTCTTTTTATATACTTTTGGCTTTTTTGAGCTTTTTTGCCGATTCTTTTTTTTCTCGTATTTGTTTGCATTATACATGATGGGTTAACATGTTTTTTCTATTTTTAATTTTTTAAATTTAATTATGCTAAATAAGTTTCTGTCAGCTACAGTGTTTTTAGTCATCTACAGTGTTTTTCAGTTATAAATCATAAAAAAAACTCTTTTGAGCAGGGCATACTTTGTTATTGCGAGGTTAAGTCAGGATAACCACTTAACCAGTAGCACACGTGGCTTTGAAAGTTATTTGAGTGGCCCGCACAGCCAAACCAATGTGTTGGCAAGTCACAAACCAAGCAAGCTTGTACGAGTATTTCTGTAGATTTCGTCGCTCGTACACCATGGAAACGACCTTTCCTATTTATGTTGCTTTACATTCTTGGGGCAAACAGCAAAAGTTGTCCCTTCATCCTCCCGTTTTATCCTAAGCCACGCGACGTGGAATGCATTTCGTTTCTTGTTCATTTGTTTTCTTCTTCTGGGAAAGAAAGGAATATCTGCAGCCTTTTCCACATGAACTTTGAATCATTTCCTCGAAAAGAGAAGGAAGGAAACATCACGCCTAGACATAATGTATCCATCTGGATAGCCTTCAGTACCTTCTGTTCAGAAAGAGATGCTACCTGGGGGATCAATGGTCACGAGCTCATGGCACAATGGTCCTGTAGTAATTTTTTTTAGCAAATCTGATATAATGAGTATGAAATTATAAATCTAGTCATCTTTATAACCGCAATAGCAACGACAGACGATACATATCACCTACCATGCTACTCCACAGTCGCAGGTTGCCCAACTCAGCAGGTGACGAACGAGCGCGGCAGGTGGTGGAATCTACGGGTCTACCATGTTGGGTGGGCTCGGCAGCAACTACTGTTGTATTGGGTTGTCTTGTTAGGTTCCTGCCGAGTTGGTGGAGCTTGACAATTTCCTATTGCTATGGGGCAGCGTGGTAGGTGACACATGTCACCTGCTACTGCTATCGTGGCCATAGAAAGGGGGCTATATTTGTAATTTTCGTGTGTAGGGATGCCAGATTTGCAAAAAAAAAAAAAACTACTATTGGGCGAGATATGCGATGAACTCCGATGGTCACTTCCTTTCTCCTTAATTTCTCCTCCGGAGCTTGGGTGAATTTCCGATAGAATAAGCCATCAGAGGTAGTGCAGTGGACTTTCAGATAACTATGTTGAAGGATCACATTTGTGAGCTTGCAGAGCCACTATAGAAGCACAAGAATGTGACTTTGTCATACATTGCCAGCCTGATCAGTCACCTCGTGGTTGCGGACGTCACAGTTTCACCAAAATTGTTGATGGTCGATGCATGATGGACACGACTGACAAATTAAGGTGTAGGAGGGGATGACGAACATGGGCTGGGTTTTAAGGCCTTTACCCTTACCTCGAAGACACGGGCATCTACGATCCCCTAGACCCCGACCCCCCATGCCCCAATATACCGCTCAAAACCATTGTGTCCTACGCTCGTAGAAATCCCCTCCGTGACTGTCCACATATTTCCAAGCCTCGACCACAATGCAAGCATAAACTTGACATGATGGTACAAGTTTTTGATAACAACATGCGCCTAGGATATCGATTCTTTTGCTATCCTCTATTCATGGTAAGTGGTTCATTCCCCACCTATATTTTCATGTATGGATCGCTTGTAGTCAACTCGTTTTTCTTGCAAACAATGGATTGCAAGTTCACGAGTAGGTGGATTAATCGTATCTAATACTTGCCTAGGTTTACATTCATACTCTCCAAATCTGCCTACAAGAGTTATGAGAGGAGCTCCAGACCGAGAAGACCGGCAACGATGAGCTCCGCAGGTAGAGGATCAGGGAGAGAAACAATTAGGAGGTGGTCCAACTCGGTAGCGACTATCACCCGTATTGTTGCTGTGCTAACCTGAGCTGCAATTGTGCCTGCCACTATCGCGACGACTAGCCATGTCCACGTTGTCCTAATGATCGCTACTTCATGTGGGTGTCCTACAATGTTTCATTGTTGCCTTAGGGGCATTCTCCCTCGAGCCCAATTAGAACCATATCCATCATTGTCGTTTCTGTTCAGCAAGCCTACACATGTCTTAGATGTAATTTGGATTGATGGTCTGTGCATGTTACTATTTGTACCATACGATTAGTACAATTTTAAATTCCACAAGGCGCATCATGTTCGTGCAAAAAGTTTACTGGAATTTTACAACACGCAACATTATTTCTGAGCAAAATGACAACACGCAACAACTATTCTCAGTGAATTGATAGCACGCACCAGCTTTGCTATGTGAGTTGATAATACACGCCAACTTTTCTATGTGAGTTGACTGCACGAACTAACTTTTCTCATCGAATGGACAACACACACTAGCTTTTCGTATTGAGTTGATAACATGCGCCAACTTTCCTCAGTCAGTTGACAACACTCGCTAGCATTCCTCGGTGAATTGACAGCAAGCGCTAGCTATCCTCACTGATTTGACAACACGCACTAGCTTTTCTCAATGAAGTAGTCTTTGGCACCAACTTTTCTAAGTGAATTGATGACATGTGCCAGTTTTTCTTAACTAAGTTCATAGCACGCGCTAGCTTCTATATATGAATTGACAACGACTTGACCTTTTCTATGCCCAGAAGATTTTATAGGTGGTCAGTGCACTTCCTTTCGGCAAAATTTACTCCCAAACATTATGCACTAACTGCCTATAAAATCTGGCCAAACTCAATGACCAGAGCCAACACTCCTCTCAAGCTGATCTCAAAAATAGGGGGAGAGGGAAGGGAGAAGAGAGGACAGGTAGAGGACGCTAGTCCACCGGGGTTAGAGATATCGAACTACGGAGAGATGCTTTAGAAGCAAAAGTGGGTTGCCAAGAAGAATGGATCCTATCCTGATAGTTCTTGTAAGGATGCACCTATGTCACCAGAATTTCCATACCCGCAGTGAGACTGCGGTAATCCGGCACAGATCATTTAGTCAACACATCTAGTCACTGCCACCCGACCGCGCTACACGTGCGGCGTAACCGCGTAAGTGAATGTTACGCATTGATAAATCACATTGCATGTTTCATTTCACATATTGCTAACCTTCTTCGTGCATGATGGTAGGCGATGGAGTGTTGCTACTTCTTCCAATGGATCGATGGCCCGTAGGGTACGACAGGGAAACCTTACACCCTAGAGGAAACCTTCCAATGGATCGAGCAAAAATGCATGCTCAACTATCCAGTGGCATCCAAGAGCTTCACCCGTTGGAACCCTCACACCCAAAAGGACAAGATAAAGGCATTGATGGCCTCTAATCCCTCTACTAAATGGGAGGTTATTTTGGAGTGGAACAAGCTTGTACATGCCCTGAAAGTGGAGTATTGAGTAGTCGTCGCGAAGGCCAAAGTCCGCAGGAGAGACAAAGGGATCAATGGACCTGAATGCATAGGACATATGACCGCAAGCTTGACTTCTTTTCTATCTGTAGAATTTTCGATTTTAAAAGGCGCACATGTATATTAACTGTAGTCCGGGTTGATGGTTCGTGCATATTACCATTTGTATCGTAGGAGTAGTGAGGTAAACATACGCACCTATCCCTACATGCTATGTAATTCACATCTTCATTATAAAGTGTTATGTCGGGCTCAAAATGGTAATTACTTAATGCAACATGGGGTGCACTGGTCAAATTTGAGTGTTAATAGTTAGCTATTATTTCAAAACTATTAAAAACATAAGAAATTTTTGTGAATCACACATTTTTTCATTACTACAATATTTCCAATATAGTGGGGGCTTGTTGCCTGCCATGCTCATAGCATTGAGTTCACACGTCCTGCCGTGCTGTCTGTCTTCTACTGAGCTAGGGTAGTATGACAGACGATATATATCACCTATCACGATTACTGAGGTTACTGAGGTTAGCGATAAAATTAGATCTCAAAGACTACGGCCAAAGATTAAATTTAAAGAAAAAATAGATACAGCGCCGGATATGGCAAGGCTTCATGATACAACGCACGCACCTGGCGCGCGCTCCATGCTCCTGGACCCGCCTGAAAACGTAGCCTTTTGTCCCGGGCCCCACCCCTCTCTCTCTCTAGAGCTCTCTCTCTCTCTCTGAGGGGCCACTTTCAAGTGTCCCTTGTGTGACGGAGCGACGACAAGGGCGCATGGACGTCTGGATCCTTCCATTCTACAGCACTATGGCTGCGGCCGAGAGTAGTGGATCCAATTATTCGTTGGACAGGTCATACATGTATCATATTTTCTTTTAGTGACTTTTATTGATAATTTTTTTATTTTATCTAATAAATAGTAACAACTTATAAAGAGATATCCATATGTAATTTTAGTTGATATAAATAAAGCTATTAGAGTGTCTGTTGCAATTGACTAGTAGACCTTGCTTTAAAAAACACACCGTTAAAATTATGTAGTATAAAAAGGTCATTTTCGAAAAATAATTCTAAAAGGCAACACGAACATACTGGCCGTACTCATGTATAGTACCAATATATACCTCGCCGTATAGACCGTATGGCCAACACCTGAAGAAATGGGAGTTTTTGGCACATATATCGTGTTTTTGCATCCGTATTTGCAAAAATAGCTATATACGCTTGATAATGACGAAAATGGCACTTCGACCGCTCGGTCATCGGGCAGCAGTGCCTGCAGTAGACACGTAGACTACTGGAGCTCGGCCATCGTGCGGCAGGCGCCTGCCGCCCGGCTACTGTATGGCCGCACGCCTGCCACCCGGCCACCATGCGGCAGGTGGCCTGTCGCCCCTCCTCCATACAGCTAGCCCGCTTAATTACCTATCTAAATTAGTATTTTATATATTATATTTACTTAAATGTTTAAATATAGCAAATGAGCTTGAAAAATAACGAAATTTAATGTACAATCTCTTGACACAACGTACTTCATTGCATAATTTTTTTGACAATTTTATCTACTTTGAATATTGCTAAAATATTTATAAAAGTATGATATTTGTAGGAGTTGTTACATATAGCAAACGAGCTCTAAAAATTATGAAATTTTATGTAAAATCTTCTAACATAGTTTACCTAATTGTGTAATTTTTGAAGAATTTTATGTTCTCTAAATTTGCTATGTTAATTCATGTTAATTTAATTATAATTAGTGATATGCGATGCTCATTTCACAATTAAATTAATATAAATTAACATAGAAAATTCAGACCGTATAAAATTCTTTAAAAAAAATACAAAATTAGGTCGACTATGTCAGGAGGCTGCATATAAAATTTCATAATTTTTCAAACTCGTTTGCTATATATAACAACTTTTAGAAATATCATAATCGTATGAATTTTTGAGCAACATTCAGAGTAGATAAAATTATCAAAAAAGTACACAATGAAGTATATTGTGTCAGGAGGCTGCATATAAATTTTGTAATTTTTAAACTCATTTATTATATTTAAAAATTTGAATAAATATTACATATAAAATACTAATTTAGACAGGTACTTAACTCGGTTAATTAACCGACTTAAGTACTTGCTGTATGCTGGAGGGGTGGTAGACCACCTGCCGCATGGTGGTCGAGCAGCAGCCAGCAGGTGTGTGGCCGGGCGGTAGACACCTGCCGCATGGTGGCTAGGCTCCGGTAGTCTACGTGTCAGCTACAGGGCATTGCCGGCTAGTGACCGGGGGCAGAAGTGTCATTTTTATCATTTTTCATATGTATACGGTTATTTTTGTAAATACAGGATCCGAATCTGTTATATGTGCCCAAAATTCAAGAAATGACAGGCAGAATACATATATCGAGATACGTACGTACAGATCATAAAAGCGATACGGTGATGGATCAAACGCCTCTAGAATCGTACTTTGCAAGTAGCTGCTGAAGCTACCACATGGAATATATCCCTTTCTCGATGCCCGGCCGGTGGTTATTTATCAAGGGCTACAATTAATGCCTATATACTGACATGCATAAAGAGGTATTCTAATGTTTCTCAATGCGCGTATGGCATATATTTTAGGCCTTTTTTCCTTTTTATTTACGCACGTTGTGCGCAACAACTCTCAAACATAAGTTCAACCTGGGTCAATTGTGTCAATTTGTGATAGTATACTAGCCTCGTAGGCGCGGCGCCATGCCGCGCCAGCCACCGTGTGTACCGAAGTAAAAGAGGCGATAATTCGTAAGGAGTTTTATAAAAAAAAATCGAGGGCACATGTGTATTTTCAGAAAAGTTAAATGGTTTTTCTGTAAAAAATTGAGGGCATGTACGTAAATAAACGGGTATGTACGTAAATAAATAAGGACCCGTACGTAATTTAGGAAAACACGGGGCGCTATCCTGCAAAGTGGAGGGGTAAAAAAACTGGCAGGGACCTTTTCGCGAGGAAAAAAGACCTTTACGTAATTTCCGAAAAGTACAGGGAAATCACCTCCCCGGCCGTACGAAAATTCGGCGGCCACGCGTCGACCGCACAGCGCGCGCAGGCGACGTGGCCGCCCTCTCCTACGCGAAAACCCCCCGCTCGTAATAGCTGGGGATACGTGATCACTTGAACAGTTGGTAACAAGGTGACAAAAGACTACTATAGTGCAATCTACTTTCTTTCTTTTTTTTAAAAAAAATGGCAGGCTCTGCCTCATTTCATTAATATAGAAAAGAGAATACATGGTACGAACCCAAATGGAGATATCACAATAATCTACTCATTTTGAAGAGGGGTTATTTCTAGCTCCAGGTAAGGTGGAAGCCGATATGTTTTGTCTTTTAAAAGATGTCTGTGTCTTTAAGAAGTCAATGTAATCCATCTGTATTTGATCCGATGTTTTTTAGAACACACATGAACCTTGCACGTCATATTCATTAAGATAAAAAGTAGATCGAAAGACCTGTTCTTTTAGGCTTTTAGTTTCTCTGAAAGTTGATATAGGGCTATTCTTTTTAGCTTGTAAAAACTGTTTTTTGGATTTTTTTTTGTAGTAATTAGTTTTTAAACGGAGTGTCTTTCTAAGACAGAGGTTACAAGTTGATTGTAGTACACACTGTAGCGACTTCATTTATATCAACCAAAACCGCACACCAGTTTCTCTTACCCCGTACTCTCTTTTATAAATAGTCCAAAAGTCATAAGTCGCAGCCAAAAACAAAAAGCCGCAGCGAAAAAGAATAAGCCACCGTCTACGTCGGTACATCCACTGCTCGTTATCATCTCAAAAAATACAGATAAAAATCGTCAGCAACAATTAAAAGCTATCAGTTGTAGCAGAAAGGAGCATACCAAACTGCCCAAGAGGGCGAACCTAGACCATACAAATGGTCCAAAGGAATAAAAAAGAAACAAAAACAAGAATGAAAATAGCGACCCAACCGAATTCTCAGATACCCGAATCCTTGTGACTGCTCCATAAGTCGAAGACCTCTTAGATTTACCGCGACAATGCCTCCGGTTGTAGCACCACAGAGTTGAAGACCCTCGCATTACGCTCCTTTCAGATCAACAGGTGATGAGCTTGAAAAATTCAATGAAATATAAATATTAAGATGTCTACTTACCATTCTCTTATTTTGAAATTGATTCTTGATAATTGATATACGTATATATGATTTTCCATCGACCATTTTACACTTTGTTATTGTGAGGTTAAGTGTAAGCCAGGATAACCAGTAGTACACGTGGCTT
This sequence comes from Dendrocalamus latiflorus, assembly GCA_017311315.1. Lineage (NCBI taxonomy): Eukaryota > Viridiplantae > Streptophyta > Magnoliopsida > Poales > Poaceae > Dendrocalamus > Dendrocalamus latiflorus. Next base: position 7,430,921 of record CM029631.1, read on the forward strand.
TGAAAGTTATTTGAACGCCCACACAGCCAAACCAATGTGCTGGCAAGTCATGAACCAAGCAAGCTTGTGTTTCTGTAGATTTCATCTCTCGTACACCATGGAAACGACCTTTCCTACTGTGTTGCTTTACATTCTTGGGGCAAACAGCAAAAGCTGTCCCCTCTTCCTCCCGTTTTATCTTAAGCCACGCGACGTGGAATGCATTTCGTTTCTTGTTCCTTTGTTTTCTTCTTCTGGGGAAGGAAAGGAATATCTGCAGCCTTTTCCACATGAACTTTGAATCATTTCCTCGAAAAGAGAAGGAAGGAAACATCACGCCTAGACATAATGTATCCATCTGGATAGCCTTCTCTGTACCTTCTTTCTTCAGAGAGAGATGCTACCTGGGGGATCAATGGTCACTTCCTCTCCTTAATTTCTCCTCAGGAGCATGGGTGAATTTCCGATAGAATAAGCCATCTGCTCCAAGCCTCCGCAACGCGTAGGTAAGCTTCCTCCTCTTTCTTCTTCTCCTTTTTCCGCCGCCGCCGCCGCTGCTTCTTTTTTGGTATCATGACATCATGCTCTCATGAGTTCTTGCTACCATTTTTTCTCCCGAGGTACCTGTAAAAAGAGATCAACTACTTACCTATTTCTTATCTTTTTTTAGAAGAAACCCAGAAAGAGGCACTCTTTAGAGCGACACGCTACAGAATGAGGAGGATATGCTTGGTCAAATAAGGCAAAAGAATGCAAGAAAGGTTTTTTGACCAATCCTGCTCTTGTACGTGTCAGCTTATTGCCGCTTTCTAATCGTCGTGCGTGGAGCGTGGTAAGTACTGCATGGAAGTGAGCGAGTTAAGTAATGCATTCTTCCTTGTTTTTACTCCCTATTTTACTCAATCCTATATGAGCTATGTATTAAGGTCCTGGTGATTTAGGTTTGGCTTCTGATTTTCAGCTTATTTACTATTTCTAAATTTTATCTTTTTCTGACTTTTTGATTTATTTTGAGCTTTTTTATAGTTCTTTTTTCTGTATTCGTTTGTATTATACGTGACGGGTTAACCCTTTTTCATTTTTAAATTTTTTAAAATTTAATTATGTCAAATAAGCCGCTATAGTATAATTTCAGCCAGCTACAGTGAAAATCCAGCCATAAACCACCAAAATTCAACCCAACTGAATACCACCTAAACAACGTAGCCGCTCAGTACTTTCCTAAGCAGATGACATGGCAGTACTATTTTAATTAATCTGGGGTTTCAGTTCCTACTATTGATTCAGCCAAGCGACCAAGCACACGCGCGATATATATAAAGAGGCATCATGGTGCCCAGGTTACATGATTGAAACTTTCTATTTATGATTAATACTTTCCATCCATGATTGATTCAGCATGTTAAATCAGTAACTTCCATTCCAAATTGACGTCTTTTTGAATTAATGAATATTAATGGGTTTGCTAATATATTATATATCATTACACTTGCACGTATCTAAAGCAATCCAAATGCAGGGAGGTTTGATACCCAAACACCATGGTACTCTATTTTAGCGTCATACACACATAAGATTTTTTTTCATTATGACCATGTTGGGATACGGGTAAACTGTACTAGCGAGATTAAAATTTTCTACCATATAAACCAGAAAGCCATGCAAGTAAAAGAACATGGATCGTTACCACTAGATGCGCAGTGCAATGGAAGTAGAGTTGAAGCAGCTGGTTCAACGAAGAGCATGTCGGTATAGTGAGAGTAGTCGATCGTCCTCTAGCTAACTGTCTCCTTCTCGTGATCATTTCAATCAGTGCCGCAGTTGCATCAGCCCCTCTATCGAGGTCCACACATCCAGGATGGAATGTTGTGCGTTGGTGTGCTAGCACCAGTACACATGATAGGGGTTATGAGAGGTGGTGGCTAGGGCTTTAATGGGTGTGTCTCAGGATACCTCCCTTAACCCCTGCACCACCTTTTATATAGCCTCCAACCGGATCTTTATTCGATATAATTAGATATCGTATTCAACTCAGAAAGCCTCAGGCTGGATCTTTATTCAATACGAGTAAAGATCGTATCCCACTCAGAGTCTATCATCCGAACCCTTGTCATTCCAACCTGTTAAGTGTGTGACCATGTAAGTTCATGTACATTTGGCCAAGGACCGAAAACTCATTTTCGGTTCGGTAGTGGTCCCTAGTAGGACATAATGACTCCTAAATATACATAAAAATCATATCAGATGAAACTATATAGTGCTTATGTACCAATCCCTTTGACTCATAATACCATATCAAATTCGAGGTGAGAAGTGTGATATCCTATGATAGCTCGATCTTTCACTCGAACCTGTAGCGGATTACTTAGTTGTGATTGACTCTTCAACCACATTCGGCATGGCCATGCAGTTTCTTAATCCAACCATATCAAGGGGCTCAGAGATATCTCTCTCGTTATATTAGAGGGGCAAATTATATTTTGATCGTTCACATTCCTCCGCATGTTTCATAGTAAATTGGAAAGCTACCTTTATGACCACCTAGTTACAGAGTAGTATTTGGTAACTCGTAAGTATGTATGAGAACAACTGATGACACTTAAGAATGTAACAATTCCTATAATGTCTCATGGTAGGTTAATCTAGTACTATATTCTCTAACATGCATCCACATTATTAATTTGGTATCCCCATATCCACGATCCGTGAAACCTGATCATGAATCAATACATGTGTTGATCCATAAATTATAATTGTCCCCACATAATGATATAAGATCAGGAATAATTTAGGATAACATCAAAATATAAATAAAGAGTTTCACAAATAAGTCATATACCTAGGGAAAGAATCATTCCCTAGGGTTTTGCATGGTAGGGGAAATCCACATGGCGCTGCTATCCGACGTGGAAAATGTCTTTCCCTAGGGTTTGGTTCTGGCAGCCTAGGGAAAGGATCCAACAAGTTCCCTATGTTCGTTCCTTGTAAGCCTAGGGAACATTTTAATATGAACACTATTTTTTCATTGCTAAATCAATATTCGTTCCCTACAGGTTGGCATGAACACTAAGGGTCCTGAATCTTTTTTATAAATAATATAGCATTCAAATACTGATCCACATGACCACATAACAAATAACAATCAAAACACACTACATTAACATTATCCAATCAAAACAAAGTTCATGCTAGAGCTAACATAACAAATTTATCATGTATTTGTAATAGAACATCAAGTGCAATTTTAGGCACATTTCCACCAACACATCCTTCTAAACATCACACTAACATGATTCCAAAAATCAACACCCAAGCATGCACCAATTCAAATGGTTAGAAATGTTTCATCATTGATTGACATCAAAATACAACAACGTCATGTTAGTCATTCCACAAAAGAGAGGAATATGCTCCACTTGCAACATAGTATGCTTCCCAAAAGTACATAGACCCTGGCTGACATCATAATGGTGCAAGATCATCATCCAGAGGAGAGTAGTTCTCATCAACACTATCTAATGCGCTAACAAAACCTCCAATCATTCCTCAAGCGATCCAATTCAATGTATCATTCAGGTTCTCTACTCTAACAGTTGAACTGATGCTATGATGCTACACAACAAAAAAAGTTTAGAGTTCAGTAAAAAAATCAGAAAAGAACATACAACAACTATTATAAAAGTTGTACAGTTTTCACTAAATCATGTGGAAATACTATTCAGTTGGAAACCATAAAGTGTTCCGCATGACAATCGTCCAAGATAACATATGAAGGCATGCCTAGCAATTGACAGAAATAGAGTTCATGGCAGAATCTAGCCAATTATCAAGCAAAACTGTACGAGCAACTACTTTATCTCCTGACCCATTCTATAGCATGTCACTGAAAGAACAACTGCACAAGCAACCACTTAACCTACAATAATTTTTAGTCACATATATTTGCTATAGACTAATTCTGGGTCTAGATTTGTATGTTAAAGAAAAAGAGAACTAACAAGAACATGAGAACAACACAACATGCTTAGAATCAAATAACTTAGAACTCCACCAAAAAGTATAAAACAAAATACGATAGGAAGTCCAAATCATACATTTTCAGGAGATAGATTTCTAGAGGTTGAAACTTAATATGTAGGAGGTAGAGGTGGCGCAGGCGGTGGAGGTGGAACTGCAATAGAAGGCATTCCAGTATGCTCAGCAACATTCTATAATTAGAAGATATATGCAAGAAGGTTAAATATAGCACAATGGATATTTTTTCAAACTAAAAAAGAATTGCTATATGACATATTGCACCTCCAAAAACCTTTGGATGCTACTAATGTAGTTGTGCACACTACTACTCCACTATAACATGGTCTGTGCATAGTCAATTGCTATACGAACATTCTGAGATTGCTTTCTTCTCTAATTTTCTCCATCTTCCCGACGTTGATGCTTCAAAGCTACTGAGGAGTTATGATTGCTATTCACCTCGGCAAGAGACTCTCTATCATCAATGATCCCATTGAAAGTAGCCCATTTACCATGTGGTCTACCACAAGAGCAATCGTAAAGGGCTCTCACATCTACAGCAGAGTGCAGCCAATCAAAGAACACTCCATTTAGCTCAACAGACTTCCTTTTGTACCTCTCCTACCCAATAAAGCTGTGTAAGAAATATTGCAAAAAAAGAAGTACACAATTTTGGAAAAATAATTGCACAATAAGCTAACAAAATAAGATCACCAGGCATTTTATGGCTTCTTGAGTGTTCAATGATTAGGATCATGTGCATTTTGCCCTCTATGTGTATAGACCCATGCCTTGATTGTCGATATTTCTCACCCTTCTTTCTCAGACTTCGTAAAAAAGATCTCAAGTTAAATGCATACATAAGGAGTGTTTTTACATCAAGATAAAAACCTTAGGAAGTCACCAGCTTTTGTCGTATTATCGCAATAGAGTTGGATCCCCGTTGCGAGGCTTAAATCTAGTGGTGTAGCGATTGGCACGTTTTGTCTTAGATTTTTTAATCTAATCTAGATTGCACCATTCATTGACTGGATGAATTGATGATTTGCCACATCTTTCATTGAAATGGTAAGTGATGTCTCACTGACATATGGTCTTAGCCCTACATGTCAGTGAGACATCACAGAGTATTTTATCAAGTGGCAAAGAAAGATAGGGTAAATCATCAAATCCCCTTCATTGACCATAGTAGTCCATGTTGTATCATTGCACCAGCTAGATCTTTGTGCGAAGTACTCAGCCCTTGACAAATACTTTCGCCCAGCAATCTTGTCACACATTTTTACTCCTTCAACGTTCCAATAATAATCCACTATGACTTGAATTCGAGCATAGTACTTAAGCCCAGTCAAGAGGAGTTTGCAGCAGTCACCAACATGCTGCCTTGCAGCATTTTCATGCTCAGGTTCATATCTATCCCTTTACTGGACAAAGATAAAGTATGAGCGTAAAATTGACCGCAAAAACTATAGAGATGATATGAATCAACAAGGGGACTAAAATAACACACATATAAGAAAAGCTCTGAAAAAGTTGCAAATTAAGCAGACAAAGTGTGGCATTAGCAAATGCTGGCATTAGCAAGAACAGTGACATGTCACCATTTATAAGCTATAACAGGGATGAATCAGCATATCAAATAAGGCATTTAACATTACCCAAAAGCCTTCTTCAACCTCCCGTGCTTTGATGTGCCCATTTGTGTCCCTTTCTGCTTTGTAATGCTTCCATGATGTTGCCACTACTAATTTGCCTCTAAACTCAATTATACTATGATGGTGGGTCTTCAATAGACATGTTAGGGCACTAGCTAGTTTCCTTTCCTTGCCAATTCTTGGGATTCATGCTAGTGCCTTCAAAAGCAAAATAATGGTGAAATTGAAACACATCACAATATTGCTAGGCCAAAGAACAATGACAAGATATTTAGATTCTCACATTTTTCCTTCAGGTCTAATCAATGGATGATCTGCCTCATTAGGAACAGTAGGTGGATGTTGTGAACAATCTCGCATGTGGCTGAATTGCCTCTACTACAAGCACTCCTGTGTCCCAATACTACGTCTTGTGCGTGAAAGTGTCAACTTGCAAATATGTAATGATTGCGTATAAGTAACCATAATAAAGAAATCATATAACAAAGAAGTACAAAAAATCAATGAAAGTATGCATTTCTGAATGAAACTGAACATAAATAATTACTAGGGTACATATTTAGAATTGTACCAATAGTATGTATGCTTAGAAATCATCAACATCTTCTTGGTATTGTTCGATGTTATTCAGGATATGTTTCTATATTAGATTCACTTTCTTCATCCTCAACCAGTGGCTCATTCTCTTCACTTGTAGAATTATGTTGGTTATTTAGCACTGATAGTTCACGTGGGTCCATGACCTCATCTGAACCACTACTTGTAATATTATCGAGACCTAGTCCAATGTCTACAAAGAATTCACCCCATAGAGCATCTTATTGGAAGACAACTACACCTGTGGCATCTCCACTGTTGTAATCATTTGTTGATGGAACGGGCAAGCTTCCTAGGGCCCTTACCTTGAATGCAATCCACAACGCATTAAGATTCGTATCAGAGTTAGATGCATATGGAATGTAGTACACTTGTGTTACTTGGCTGGCAAGCACAAAAGGTTCATTCTCTGGATTACATGATGCATGTGCAACCTCAACTAATCCAAATCTTTTGAAGCGCCACACTCCATTAGTAGGGTGAAACCAATGGTAGTCAAATTAAACAAGGCTAAATTCGTTGTCACCATCAAACTTCAACTCGATTATGTCTTTAATAATGTCGTAGTACTCAAGCTCCATGTTAGTGGCATCATCAATCCCAATAGCACACCCCCCTGTTGATAGTAGTCAAATTCACTTTGGACTTCTCATACTTTTCAGACCTAGATCTGTACCCGTTAACTTCGTAAACATCATATGATTTGACCTTGAAGCCACATCCATATGATAAACGACATAATTCATTATTTATGCTTGCATCCTTGGAGCACTACATTGTGAAAGCTAACAACATGGAATAAAAGGCCTTAGCATCTGTTGTTGGTTCATCCTCTACCGTATTAATTTGCATTGCATTACCAAAGTCAGCCAATAGGTCATCTAAGCGGTCAGCGGTGTTATAATTCTCTTGTAATGTAGAGGACATAACAGGATGCTCTCCATGTTCAGTCCGTCTAGTGTACCTAGGCATAAATCCTCTTTGACATATATGCATGCTCATTGTATGTTTCCTCTGTCTAATTCTATTTCGACAATTTGAACAAGGACAGACTACTCCAAATTTATCGGCATTAGAAACATTTTCAAAAGCATGATCTAAGAAAATATTTGTGTTGTGCACCCACTTCTGGGAATGACAGCCATTATCATCCCATCCGTTGTACATCCAACCACGGTCTTCTACCAACATGCTTAATGTGACAACAACAAACTGAAACAAAAGTTTTACATGTCAGTGTCTAGACAAATTAATAAGATGTCAACTATGACTAATGGTGTTCAAAACGCCCCATTTTTGGCTGACAATTCTTAAAAATTTAGTCTAGTAGGAGTGGGGGACAAGTAGGGAGAAAATAAACAAGTATAGTTTAAACCAGGCCATACATTCTTTATCTAAGTATTCCATAAAAATTAATAAAGCTCTATCCTCTGATTATCGCAGATGCATAGTCGTTTCATAATCACAAGTGGGAGTAAACAGTTCAGTCCATTGAAAATTAAACAGAGTAGTGGTAAAATTCCCTAGTTATGTAATTTCACCACCTCATCGAAACCACCAGAATTGTATGACAGTGCACAATAAAATATTTGCGTGCCATGATAAGCAAATTCTCTTATATATCAAAAGAATCATGAAGAAAGGAGATAAGCATACTTACTCGCATTCTATCTTGGTTAGTGGATGGCCTTCTCCCTATATCTTGTGGTTCTTCTCCAACCAAATAAACATCACAAATCCTCCTCCATCAACTCAACATGGGAAGAAATCAACATATGCCCTCCCCACAATAAACTTTGTAACACAAAAAAATGTTAATGAAGTAGACATGGGCATACTTAGTTCCACTCTATCTTGGTCAGCAATATGTGTATCTTCTCGTTCTTCTCCAACCCAAGAAATAGCACAAATCCTACTCCATCAATTTGACAAATGAAGGAATCAACGGATGCCCTTCCCACAATAAATCTGTAACATAGAAGAAACATGAATGAATGAGAGATGAACATACTTACTCTTCCAATCTTTCTTGGTCAGCAAATGTCCCTCTCTATATATCTTCTTGTTCTTCTTCAACTCAAGAAACAACATAAATTTAGCAATCCAACATAGGAAGAAATCAGGAAAAAGAATTATAAGAAATTGGATAAAGGAACCCACAAAGAAGAAATCTCAAATAGTAAATATCAAGAATATACCAAGATCGATGAAGGCTTGGTCAATAGAGGAGGTGGCAGCAACAGTGAGTAGGTGACAGAGTGCTAGGGTTTGGTGCTGCTTGCAGGGTGAGGATTGGGGACCAAGGGGTTTGCAGTGGGTGGTGGATGGGGATTCGCTACCAACAAGAGCAGCGACAACGCCTTCAACTCGCGTCGGCTGGGCCTGCTAGGGGTGGCAGCGGGCATGCTAGCGATGGCTGCCGGTGTGTGGAGGCAACATTCTACTGGGAGGTGAGGAGTGACGGAAATCATAGGAGAGGATAGGAGCTGAAACACCCCAAAAATTCAAAGTTTTTGAATTTTTGTTGAATTTTTGCTTGAATTTCTTTCCTTCCCAATTTGGCAAGTTTCTTGGAAATGCGCCTTCCCTATTTGGAAAAACATCTCCTCCCTGTGCTGGTGCCTCTGTGAATCGCCGCCTCCCCACCGCCTTCACTCGCGTCAACTCGTCACTGCTCACAACTGCACACGCACCTGGGTTCACATCAAGCTGGCAGCAGCAGGTCCCACGCGTCAGCCACCCTCTCCTGCTCCTCTCTCGTGCAAAGCGCAGTTGACCACGGTCCTCCCTTCGCGTACAAGTCTCCGCCGAACCACCATACTGCTCCCACCGCCTCAATTCACCTCTAAAGCCCAAGTCCTCCCACTGACAGCTTCGCCTCACTCCCCTCTACTCCTCAGAACTAACCAATTGCGCTCTCCCTCGCCGCAGCTCCTCCTTCTCCTTCCCCTGAGCCCGGTAAGCCGCACACTTGATCTCCCTCGTTCAACCACCATGTTTCGATTACTTTCGGTCATAGCACCTCCCTGACATGCCTAACACACAGGTAAGCTCAATCAAGCTTGAGTTTTACCCTATAATCCCGCCGGCGAAGATTACCGCCGACTCAAAACACCTCCCTGTGGACAGCCCTATAGAAAGCTTCTCAACCCAAATCAATGTCATTCGCGTGTTTCTTGAGAGCCCTAGATGGTTAAATCACCGCCAGCCTCGCTAATTAGCCATTGGAAAACCCTAATTTGGCTTGAAAGCCTGCAGCCTTCTCTCTTGCCGCCAGCACCACCACTCCCCTCCAAGCTTTCCAAAACCCTAGAATGGGTTCCCCTCACTTCCATAAACATCCCTGTATCCTCCTTTTCCATCGGTGATCACCGCTGAAGCCGAACCACGATGGGGTGCCGCCTCTGTTTTTCCTCTGAGAGAGACGGTCGGAGGTAGAAGACGACCCGGGAGGGCGATGTGGTCGCATCTCGGTTGTTGACACCGATCACCGCATGTCCATCTTGACCGTCCACTCTTCGCGCATCCAGGCCATCCGTGCCAACTGCATGTCGCCCATTGGATGAGCGTGTGCGCGCGCCTGGGCCCTTTTGACCGCGCTCTGTTGGGCCGAAACGACCGGCCTACCCAGCCGCTGAGGTTTTAAAACCCGCATGGGCTGTACTGTTCATATCGGGCTGGCCCAGTACTATAGCTACTGTAGCTACACTGTTCATCCGAGTTTAAAAATTCAGAAAAAAATATTAAAAATCCCAAAAAAATCCAGAAAATTCTCAAAAATCCCAAAATTACACCATATTGATCAGCTCAACACCAAGAGTTCATTTTTGACTTCTATTCCACCAAATTCATCTCCAAATAAATTCAAATTCATCCACTTTGACCAATCCAAGTCCAAATAAATCCAAAACCCTCCATACGAGTTTTATGCATTTTACTCCTTTTTAATTAATTTATTTTCCCTAGCTTGATTAGATTCAAGTGCGTACTTATTTTTATTTTATGTGTTTGCGCTAGCTTCCGATTTCTCCAAGGCAGCGGTCCATGATTCAGATCCGAGCACTGAAGTTTACAAAGTTATCGAGATCCCCGAGTAGCAAGGCAAGTTACAAGTTTTTTATCATTTTGAATCCCATGAAATTTAAATTATTTAATTACAATATTTCCATTAATGTTATTTGTGAAATGTTAATTGATTTAAAAGAAATGTTTAGAATGGCATGCTATTTAGATAAATCCTACCCCTGAAAAATGCCCTGCCTTGATTGATGTCCACATTCACCTTGACAGCCTTAGTAAGAATTAAAATATTGTATAAATATTCATAGATCATCTAATTCAACATTTTGTACTACTAAGTGACTTGGCCGTTGGCCGGTAGGATTTGAAAACTGGAACTAGGGTAAAGGTGTGCTGTGGAAAACCACGATGTGGTCTCCGTCCACGACTTTACCCTAGAAAATTGATAACGGGGTAAGGGTGCACTGTAGAAAATCACAATGTGATCCCCGTCCACGACCTTACTCTAGGATGGAGGCTGATTTGGAATGGTGGTGGTTAGTGCTGTTGAGCACAGTGGAAGTTGTGGTTGGTGCCTCAGGTGAAAAATATAAGGACAAGAACCTTATGCTAAGTAAAATACACAGTAAACGCTCAAACCACACTTGTCAACACTGGTTTAGTAGCTGCTCAACTCGATTGAAACTCTACAGGATGTGAGATGACAGGATGCTGGGGAGTTAGGTATGCTGCGGGTACCTAACAACGGTAGTGATCACTCACACGGCAAGGGAAGTTTAGGTTTAGTTTTGGCATAATTGAGTGATTCTACCGGGTAGAGCCTATATAAAGAGTTGAACAGTGAAACGACCTGACTTTCTTAACTCAGTCATGAGGGTTAAGGAATCGTGTGGGTAAAGTTGAGCAACTCTGCAGAGTGAACTAATGGTATTTGAATACGCTGTACTTTCGATTAATGAAGTTGTATTAATTGGGTGATTCCAACAACGAGGCATAAGTAGAGTTTATGATGTTGTTAATCTGAGTAATGGTAAAACTTTATCTGATAACAGAAAACCTCCTGATCTTAAGAAAAAATGTTTTAACTTTATTTGTTTGCAAATAAAACTGCATCCACTTTCTATAATAAAACCAGTATATCCCCGCCCTTGATTATTCCTTGCAAGTAGTAAATTAGGGTTTACCCTTGTAACTTGCTGGGTACGGTTGTACTCATGACTTGCTAAACAATAAAACAGAAGATCTGGAAAATCAAGAATTTCAAGCAGAAGATGGTGTTTCCAAGGAGCCGTTCTTCCAAGAGGATAAGTGGTTTTAGGTCTCAGCTGCGCTCAGGCCGCCTGGGGAAGTTTTTGTGATGTAAGGTAATTTTGGGCTCTCCCGCCCGTTATGCTAAAACTGGTTGTTAAACCTTATGTCTGTAATAAAAGTTTGGCTTTTAAGCTGCAAAGATTGCGCTGTTGTGGTGCACACTCTGGTTCAGTACTCTGCGATTGTTCATTTTTGTACAGTTGCGGAGTGCCGTACCGCCTTCAGAAATGGAGGCGTTACAGGAGCAGTGACGAATTTTGGCTGGGCGGTGTGCAATTTTGGTAGCAATTCTATCGAACTTAGCTTGAGGAGGAGGGATAGTAGGGAAGAGGAGAGCTACGGTAGTGCATAGAAATTTTGGGAGGAGGAGAACGAAAAGATACTAGACTTAGGGTGAAGCTGCACGCCTCTCCGAAATAATTGGTGGGAGGACGGAAGGATTTCCCGCCGTTTCGGCCGCCTGACCATAGGAATGTGCCACTATGGCATCGGTCGATCTGATCTGGCACGAAGCAATTCTCTATACCCAATCGTTCCCTAGGAATCTAGCTGAACGTTAGGGAACGTTTTCTTACCCTTGGTTTATGAGTCTACAACTAGGGATAGTTTCTTTCCTTTGGGTTACAATCCCACTACTAGGGAAAGATTCAAATGGTAGGAAAAACGAAGATTTAGTAGTGACGGTACTACTCAGAATTGCTTGATCTCATATGGAGCCTCTGGCCTTTTCTTTCCGGTGGATGTGAATTGAAGCCTTAATCTTACGCATCATATACTGCATATCTAATAGGCAAGATTCCATGTATTAGTCTAACTTAGTCGAACTCTTTGTGTCATTATCCAACTCCAGTTATCACATTACAGGCGACCAACCTGTCATATTGCATCGACTATACATCGTCCATATATAAATAAGATAATCTTCTTCACAAGCTATATCTGTTCCAAGTCTGGAGATCAACAATCCTGCGCTGCTCTCTTTCAATGATTAAAATTGTGGTCTATATGTACGAAGCCTAACTAGTAACTTGTTCGGTGAATATTACTAGCTACATAATTAATAGATCAAGATAACGAACGTCTTTTCTGCAGGTCCGATCAAGTGCTTACGGCAAGCAGAATTTAGTTCATGCCGTTCATGGGTTGCTGACTGATTTTGACCAAGATGCATGGGCAAAGTGATATATACTTTGCATTCTCCATCCGAGTGGCTGCTGGTTTGAACAGCACTCTTGTACTGCGCTGCGCAAAGTTGGTAGTCCTGCTGAGGTACGTATTTCTTGCATGTGCATATATACAATTGCCTTGGTCTTTTTTTACCCAAAGTACCGCAGAATGACATGACTGGATACATGTGCGCACTGTTTGTCCTAAGTCTTGTAGTACAGCATGTGACCTTTGAGTTTGTGGGTGCAATTAATCGGTGTACATTTTCGTGCACAAACAGTTGCTTTTACTGCTAGGACCCATTGTGGTGACATTTTTCCTTCATGGGGTGAATAACAGCATATGTTGGTGTGACATCTTTAATTTGTTCATTTTACTCTCTTTACTTCAAAATGTTGATGTTTTAGCAAGCTGGTTTTGGTTTGCAATTTGTTGTCCTCTTTACTTTTCTGAACAGCATTTTCCACTAAATGCTCTCTGAATGCAATGCTTTGTCTAGGAGTAGTACCAGAGAGATAAGTATACAATTAATAGAGGCACACAATATCATAGATATATTAATACAGCAAATAATTTCTTGTTCTATTTGTATATAGCTACAACATCTATTTTTTATGGGAGAGAGTCATTTTTCTGAAGAAAGTTTTGTGACTAATACTGAGAAAACCTTCCAGTTTCATGTAGTAATTAATGGATTTTACGTCATTCCCTTGAGTTGATCCCTGGTTGGTCTTATGATGGTGAATTAAATAAGTTTCAACAGGAATTCATTTATATTGAAATTTTATATTTCAAAAGTTTACAGAGCAACATATTGTAATAGTATTGTCAATGGTGATATTTATTACACAGTAACAGATAAATAAGTGATAAAAAGGTCACGCTAACAGAATATAGTGTTCATACCTCAAAGAGAAAAGAATAATAGTCTTCATATTCAAATTAGAATGTTATAGAAAAAAGTCCATATAATACTTTAAAATTTGCTTGAAAGTCCATCTAGTACCTCAAATTATGAAATCAGACTTTTGACACCACTCAAGCTTTATAATCCAGCTCAAAGAACACCCTGACTCAGATTCAAATGGTGATATCGTCCGCATGATGCGATGAATGGGCGATTTTACCACGCAGGATGATAGGCTGATCAAGTTTAGGTAAATGATAGATGGGGCCTACACGACACTCTCTTTCAAATCGAAACAGAGAGAGGGAACTATAGAGGGCGGTGGGCATGGAAGCACGGTTGGGAGCTCGGTAGGGGAGAAGCCCTTGTAGGCCCCATATATCACTCATCCAACTTGGTCATCATGTCATCCTATGTGGCAAAATCGCCCACTCATCGTACCACGCAGGCAATACCACCATACGAAATCGGATCAGAATGTTATTTAAACTAGATTACAAAGTTCGGTGGTCAAATGTCTACTTTTATAGTTCGAGGTGCTGAATGGACTTTCAAACAAAGTTTAGGCTGTTGTATGGACTTATTCATGTTATATATGGAGGATAGCACTATTTTAAATGTCAATCAAACTTACATGGTAAAAATTAAATGGAGGGTAGGTATAAATTTAAAACTATTATATATGACAGACAAATGGCTGAATTGATAATTATTTTATACAGTTTTCAATTTATGGTGACATAATTTGTATCAGACTGGAAGCATGCATATATACAGCTCCATAATAATATCTCATATAGGATAATTTCGAAGGTGTGCCTCTCCAAAATCATTATTTGTACATGCAAAACAGATAGGCCTATTGTAATTCAAACATAAAAAATCAAATTTATACCTTGCCCTTGTACTTTTTTTTGTAAAAACAACTTGTACTTTGTTCGGAAGCTTGAGATAATGTAAACATCGACGGAGTGTATAAGCATCATCATTCTTGAACAAGCTTTTACTTGATTGCGGCTAGCTAGTAGTAGTATATATGCGCTAACTTCACATTGAGTTCCTGCACCAGTGGGGAAAAGAACTTCACATACACCTAGTCTACAAAATTAGTTTTCTAGATATTAATTATACCTGTAGAAAATTAAACTGCTGTAAATTGAAAACACGTCCATATTTAAAAAGGTTACTGTTGCCATACGTGTATTTGGCTTTTTGTAATTATAACTACCACAACAATCATTGTCGTTAAATTAAATGAACTACTATCGATCATTCCTAAAATAATGGAGGTAAAAAATGCGTGGTGGTCGTTATCACTGTTGCAACTTTTATGGTGTTAACGTCAAGGTAGCAGCTTGTGTTGACAAAATTAAGATGCCAACATCGCACTTTAATCTGCTTATGATGTACCACCATGATACTTTTGTCGGCTACACGCGTGATATTTAATGCTTGGAACATGATTACTTCTTTGATAATCAGCGCTAATTGCAGTAAACAAGCACATATATTGATTCCCCGTTGATTTCACTTAATTACTCACCATTCAACAGAGGTTGTGAATAATTAAAACAACAACCTATATATGAGTATCAGAGTATATATGTGCATGCTTGATGTCCAATGAAATGCACTAACATTAATATGTATGAAATGAAACCACGCATTTAATCATTGCTGTGTAAGTACAGTGATCTTTCTAATACCTGCCCCAAATATAGAAGTACAACTGTTTGGTGTGCATATTTATTCGAACTGTTCACATAAATATCACCGTAGCCATTTTTATTTTTCAAATTTAACTTTGAACATCTGTTTTTGTAAATATAGCCCTTTCCGTGAACTTGTCGAGCTCGACAGATACCTACCGAGCCCCCGTGCGACCACAAGCCGGCCAACACGGTAGCTCTAATCATGAGCTTAATTAATGATAATCACAAGTAATTAATACTAACCATATTTAATTAGTATTTTAATTTATGCTAATTAAAACACTAAATTAATCATATTTTATTTAGTGCTTTAATCAGTGCTAAGTCATATTTAATTAGTAATAATTATAATTAATTAGCACAAATCATGTGCATGATTGCTGTATTATCCACAGGATTCGGTTATACAAGCCATGTCACTTTGGCTATTATAAAAATCCCCAATTATTACATTTTATTTTATCGTCTTGAGGCTTCCAAGTGTCAAATCTATAGTTGCCTTGCAATATCAGCATCCAGTCAAGGTCGGTACTGATGATAATAATGCACTTTAAAAATATTAGAATCATTGACAGTTTAATATATACATGTTTTTTGCCTCTGAATATTCAGTTAGTAGCTTTGCAATAAGTACTAACCAGCACAATGGCTAAAACAAATCTTTGTACTAGGATAAGGTAGCATGCCTCATTGACCAGCTGCATGCACTTTGATCCATTAAATCTGTGACTAGCTTTAGAAAAAACCTCCTCTACACTTACTGATTTGTTCTAACAAGTTACAATCTAGATCAGTTTAACTCTAGCTCTTGCCTTATTATATATCTAATTAGTCCCTAAGGGAGAATATACTTTGTACAATAACAACTTGATTCGGCCTTCTATATGTTATACTCGATGCCTCGCTAATATGTGTGTCGTGTAATCTCATGACGATTAGCGCTTAATTAAGATCATGATTAGTACTAATTAATTAAGATCATGATTACTACAACTTAATTATGATTAGTATAATTAAACACGGTTAGCACTAATTAAAACACTAAATAAAGCATGCATAGTGCCGACCAACTTGCTGCCGAGGGGGGCTCGGTAGATAATTGTCGAGCTTGGTAGGTCCATGGAGAGGGCTAGATTTGCAAAAAAAACAACCGTTTAGTGGTCAAATTAGAAAAGCAAAAGTGGCTATAATGACATTTGTGTAAACATTCCTATTTATTCAGTATACACTCACCATGTTCATGTGCAACGAACGGTTCAAATTATTCAAATTGGAGAACGTTGTGGAGAACAGTGTTCAAGAAGTTTGAGGTATTGATTTGCAATTCATCGAGAAACTAGTGGAAATCCAAAGCCATTAGCTGAACCTTGAAGCTTCCATTTCAGCAATTGGTAGAACAAAATGGTCTGACGTCTGCCAATTAGGATCTAGGAAGCAAAAATTGTTTGTCGCACTTCATAAAAATTTCATCTAAAAGGATCTAGGAACGATGTAATTATTTTATGAACATCCAATGAACTATAACACCATGCAAATTGCACCATGCATGTTAGAAGACAATGACAATTCAGATCTTACTTAAAAAAACTTAATTTGGTCATACTTTTCGTCTGCAATTCGTCCATTCATCATCTAGCAAAGTAGCTGTGCTCTCGAGCAGCTTGCTTGTAGTTCCTTCACCGGGACATTATTTGATTTCCCTCATTGGAGAAGGATTCAGTTTAACAACTACAGAATTTACACAGGTTAGATTATTCCACGTACACATGAATTAATCCACACAGTGGTAGCTATAATACATCATGCGATGACCAAACCAAGTTCATCATCACAAAGTTAATCCCGAAGGCAAGATCAAAGAGATACACTCAAACCAACACAAGAAATCAATTATTACGCTCATCGAACAAGGATATATAGGCGCGGGAGTAGGTCTAGTACCGTACGTCGAAGCTGCCTCTCAGTAGAACCGTGAGTAAGGAAGTACGACTCCTCCGAGCTCCCATTGCTCCTGGTAGTAGTTGCTGTTGCCGTATCCTCCATTGCCGAAGGCTAGTATCAGGTCCCTTGCCTCGCTCGCCATTGACATTTCTTGCATCCTTCCTCCATTGATGTTAAGTGTTGACGAGCACCTCTCCTCCAATTCAGCGCTCGCCATGTTCATGGTCGATGAGCGGTTCGAATTGTTCGGGCTCGGCTCGTCGACCCTCGCCGCCGCGGTGGCCTCCTCGACGTTAATTGCTGATGCGAGCGTCACCCACCGCATCCGGTTCTTCTCCCTCGTCCGCTCCCTCGCCCTCTCTCTCGCCTTCGCCCTCGACTCCTTGTCGGGCACCGGGTGCGCATTGCCCAATTTCCTTGATGGCTTTGGGTTGGTCGCTGCCTTTCTTTCCCTTGCCGGCTTCTTCCCCTCGCTGTAGTCGCCCTTCTGCACTCTTCCTCCCACCTCCGCCGGCGGCTTATGCTTGCCGTCGACGACGGAGAGGCTGCTCGAGCCGTCCTCCTCGCACTCCGACGACGCCTCGTCGGTCATGATCTCCCGGATGGCGCTCTTGGACATGTTGAGGAGCCATTGCACCGTCTTGCTGGCCTTGTCGAAGCCGAGCATGTCCTGGAGCGCGAAGAACTTCCGGGCGACGTCGAGGGACAGCCGCATCCGCCGGTCCCTCATCCCGCCGGCGGTACATATCTTGCTGTGCCGGTCTTTCCTTGCCGCCCTCTCAAGACCAACGCCGACTCCTTGCACATTATTGCCGGCGTCCACCTTTGGCGCCGGCGGTTGCTCCATCGACGGGTGCATCATCAGTAGCTCCGGCGAGTCGATCGCGGCGGAGGGCGGCGTGGCGGCAGCGGCACCGAGGTAGCCGAGGTGGAAGGCGTCGGCGGCGAAAGAAGGGGAGCAAGGGTAGCAGAACAAGGATTGGTCCGGCTTTGGGGAGGGAGGGCTGAGCTGCAGCTGTTGGTAAAGCGCTGTGTCCATGGGGCTTGGGGAATCAGAGAAAGGAAACATGCTTTAGTGATGGGACTCCAAGGCCCCTGAGCCCTCTCCTCTCTAGGTCCTTGGACTAAGAGCAGTATGTGTATGTGCGAGCGAGCGAGAGGTGCGTGGAGGAGTGGCCTATGATCAGATGTGTCCGGCCAAGCGTAAGGTCTAGGCTTGTGTTTGAGAGGCGTAGAGAGAGTTAAAGAGGCCTAGGACTAGGAGAGATCGTCTCTCACGGTAGTAGTGTGCGGAGGGGTGAGGAAGAGGTGTACTAGACTACTAGTAACTCATCTCGAGCTCACACAGCATGGGCTCAGACTAGCTAGCTAGCTAGAGAATTGTGCTTAGGTTGCATAGCATTTTGGATAGCGAGGCAAGTTCTTTTTTATATAATTTGTAGTTTACAGTTTGTCTCCGTCAGATAGACGGACGGGTTCTTTATCACTGTTTTAAAATAACATATTTTTTACAATAATTTATTATTATTTAAATACTTATATTAGAACCAGAGATGATAAGCCACGATCAGATCATAAGAAAAGGAACGCCCCGCTACTTGTGTACCATCGATCTTATGGAGAGAGAAGGGACCTGTTGGTGTGTGGATGAGGGGATGAAAAGAATACAAGGCAAAAGCCAAAAGGACACTGTTGGGGAAAAAGCCGTGTGGATGTTGAAATGCTATTGGCTACAAGTGCCCTAGGGCATTTATTGACGGAATGGGAGGGCGGCCACAGCTGCATAGACTGGACGACTTGTTCCTTTATTAATTACTTCTTCAGGAAACAAATGACCTTATATTTTAGTATCTGCACAGGAATTTGCTTATCCAATACATTTGTGGGGGTCATGGAACGAAAGGACCCTACAAGCGTGTATTAGGGGACCGAGGTCATATGGTATATTTGTATTGGTCTTTTGAACCCAAGACATATGGGGCCTCTGTGAGTTGTGATAAAGAGTACTGAAACTACTATATTGACATAAATCAATGAGCCTTATCTAGACTTGACGAAAACTACTGTTTGCAGCTGAAAATATAATTAGGAGCTTCTTCTATCATTAGCCTCATCATAAGACTAGTATAGTTTATGGTTAATTTCTGGTCAAAGCCCTGGTACGGCATGCAGTTATTCACACCATTTACAAGGTTGCTTACGAAAATTGTACAATTTTCTTGTTTGGACCAGGGTTTTGGTTACCGGTACGAAAAATATACGAGAGACCACCAAGATTTTTAAACAAATTTTGATTTCTAATTTGTTTACCGCTCCAGAACCCGGTAAATTTTCAGCAATCTCAGCCAAAATTTTTCTGAACTGAAAAATATCTGTAATTTTTTGGACGGTTCAAAAATATACCAGCCCCACCGAGAATTCTGGATGCTGACGTTACCGACCAGTAACCAAAACCTTGGCTTGGACTGAAGGAAAAAGTAGAGGAATTTTTAAGGATTTAATCCTAAAGGAAATTTTAATTCCTATGAATTAAAGGTTACATATTTGGATTGAACATTGGCTTAGTGGAATTTCGTGTGAAATTTTCATACCCTACACATTTTGAGGGAACAAACATTAATAAAATTTCGTTGATTTGTTCGATACAATCTCTCTTTATCTCATGAATTTGCCCTCTAGATTTATGAAATGTGTTATATGTTTTTCCTGAAGCATCCAAACACCTCTTTTGGGTCATCCTACGTCATGCATGTGTGTTTTCAGTTCCTAGTCTTGCACTAGAACTGATGTTAAGATTATGTGCTTTTCCTATCGTTGCTCTTTGTTTTCTACATTCCGATGGGGCTCTTGATTCGATGAACATAACAAATTTTGATGGTTCAAAATAATGGTTTTTGTACCTCTTTTGGGTCATTCCTACATCATGCACGTGTCATGCATGTGTGTTTTCAAATTTCAATTCTATAGTCTTGCACTAGAAATGATGTCTAGTTCATATGATTTTCCTATTGTTTGCTCTTTGTTTTCTACATTCGGAGCGGGCCCTTAATTTAAAGAACCTAAAAAAATTGAGAGTTTCAAAAATATTTTTGGACTTCTTTGGGTAGTTAATCTTATCTTTAACTTCACGCATTGTACATCAGTACATGACCACTGAACAAAAGGTGTGTAGCTCACTAGGGTTAGATTATGTTCATATTAGCTACGGTTTATAATTTTAGCTGAAAATAAATAGTAATAATTAAAAATAATTTTTAAAAGAAAGAGACGAGTGATGAAAAAATTAAAGGAGAGATGCGTGCGTGAGACTAGTGAGAGAAGTGGGTGTATGATGTGTCCGTGAACTCCTGTCTTATCTTTGAAACAAGAGAAATAAGAAAGTACTTTTAAGAAACCAAATATTCATATTAGAAAAAACAAAAATCAATACCAAAGAGTTTGTGAGCCACTGTGCCGGTAAGCTGCACGAAGCCACAGCCGCTGTAGCAGATGGTTGTTAGAAAAAGCTGTGGGGCTGTGACTCTGTATGGCCGCATGGGCAACTGATTTCACCCCCGACCCCAATTGCTAAACTATAAAATTGTCCTTCTGAATTCTGACCACTATCAACTAGCTAGCTCCAGTGCTAAGTGAAATAGCATCTCTTTAGAGTGAGGCTGTGCCGCACAAACAGAACACTGGAAGTTGAAGCTGGCATCGAAAGGGATACGTACATATGCAGCGCAATGATGTTCTTTTTTATTTTGGCTTTTGCAATTATCTTTTAACTATACGTGTTTTTGGATATGTGTGGATCTTCTTTTTGAACAATTTAAATTAAAGCATTGGTTTCGATTTATCATTTTGCTTTTTGGAATACTAGCTTAATTCCCACACAACTGTGTGGCTATATAGGTGCTATAGTACATATATTTAGATATAGTTGTATTCCTTGTATAAGTGTAACGTCTATAAGTTGTATTTGTTATGTAGCTATAAAAGTCTGACACAATTGCAATAGATATTAATTCATCAGAACTGTTATAGTTTAGATGGTTCTCTTTTTCTTTCTATTAAAAAGATAATTTCTTGAAATCTTTCTTTTTTCTAGTTTAAGGATTATATATTGTGGTGTCTTTAATCTCACCTGTTTGTTTTTAAATATATATATGCTAAAGATTTGGGCATCTATGTTACTTAAACAACTTGTTCTGCCAGCGATATAATAAAATCAGCTGGACGAATTGCCCACTTGAAATTATTTCTCTTTCAAGAGCTAAAAAAAACAGATAGGCATAAACACTTTAATTAGTACTTCTGCCTTTTGTTGGCTACCACTTCGCTGAATCAGTATCCATCCTCCACCGATGCTTACAGTAGGACCGAAGCACATAATCCGAGGGATTGAATGATTGTTTGAACTTTCCTACTTTGATATTCCGAGCAGTACTATTCATATGTAAGGTGCGGTTATACCACACTCTCATATTAACATTAAGAATTTAGATCGAACAAAACTAAAAACTACATAACTTTTACAAAAAAAATCTAAATGCTTTAAAACTTTGAACACACCTTATCTAGAATGTTAGAAATCAAATAAGACAAGAGAAATTGAGGTTCTTGGATTTGATTATGTCAATTTGAAGAATATTGATCCTAGACCTCAAGAACACCCAAAAACCCTAAAATCCAAATTACTTCTTACTCGTAGGTATCTAGGAGCAGTTTGTATCATTGTTGTTTTATTTGTTGTTTGTACTATTATGGCATGTGTTGAGATGGAGTATTTTCTATAGGCGAGGTTGCCACAGGGTTGGTGTCTTCTACCTATTGTTCCACTTCATGAGATTGAAAGGCCAGTG
Organism: Dendrocalamus latiflorus; assembly: GCA_017311315.1. Classification (NCBI taxonomy): domain Eukaryota; kingdom Viridiplantae; phylum Streptophyta; class Magnoliopsida; order Poales; family Poaceae; genus Dendrocalamus; species Dendrocalamus latiflorus. Next base: position 7,453,071 of record CM029631.1, read on the forward strand.
TATGGTAGAATGGTAGATGATGGTGGATAATTACTCATTATTATTAAATTAGTCTTGGCATGCAATATTTAATTACCACTTGTTCAGTATGAGATGAATTAATGATGAGAATGTGTATGTGGTAAAAAGAATTGTTGCACTCATGACATGATAATAGCATACGAGTTAGGACAGTGAGTAAGTCATATAGTTAGTCCGGAGTGCATGAGCCAGGTCGATAAGAAAACTATTTGACTAATCCGAAGTGCTCTTGAGTAAAATATATTAGACACCTCCACAGGATGGAGAGAAGGGGATGAATGTCAACGGGAGTCCCCTTAGCTATATCGGTATATGCTTGGAGATGCATGTTGCATTGCATTGCATTAACAGAAACAAAGATGAGAAAAGAGAATAATGGATATTGATATGTGTTCATGATTATGTTGTAGAATTATAGTTGATGGACATAGTTATTGGATGGTTAAAATTGCTAGCAATTTTAGTGTTGGTAACATTCTTGGATTTTATTAAACCGGGGTGTTACACTTCTATTGCAAACTGCCGCATAGAATTTTAGCTAGGAATATCTCGTTAGGTGCAAACCTAGTGGTAATTCAATACAAGGGTTTTGATATAATTTTTTCATGTGAGATCTTAATATTCATTTTATTCTAGTTGCACGATATAAACACAAACGAATTATAAGAGTAACATATGACCCATACTCCCATCCCTTTGTTTTATTTTGGATTTTCATAGTTTCTCCCTTTCGGTTAGTAGGTTTGCCATTTCATATTATTTCACCCAATTTTCGTTAATGCTTCCGCTTAGATTTCATTGTTTAGTGGCAACCTAATCGTCTTGTCCTGTGTCTCCCGATATGACCGTTTGAGTTCAACTCCAACTCAACTCAAAACACCTCCTCTTGGATTATCGCTACCGCCATCCAAGGGCCGATCATACCGATCTGGGGTAGTACCATGGTTTTAACTCCGGTACTGCCAAACCCAATCTCAGCTCAATTCCTCAAAAATAATTCTCTCTGAAAAATCGCTACTGCCAATATTCGGTCGGTCATGCCGCACAACAGTAGTAACACCGCTCCAACACCGCAGTACTATCAGCTTGCGTAGATTTTAACGATTTTGATGCGTCCAGTACTATTGCCGTTGCTAGGCCGGTGGTGCCGCGTATAACTGATAGCAAAACTAAATCTTACCAACTTTTAGAAAATCAAATTTCAGCTCATAAATATATCCACCACTCATTATTCATGATACTTCTCACTTGGTTCGTCACTTACACTGCCTATTTACTGTGGAATAGCAGTGTATCCATTCAAGTTGCTGCTTCATGCGCTGACAGCATTTTTTTAGTCAAACTTGTTCTACTGAACTATGATCACGCCTAGCTACTTCACTGGTCTCGAACAAACGTTTGGCAATTCTGCAACATGCAGTATTTCTTTTGGGGGCTTCCTGTGAGTGATAGGACAGGTTTTTTCTTTAGAGCAAGCTGTTATTTGCCAAAATTTGCATTTTTTTTGTTTTTTTTTCTGAGAGAGAAAGAGTGGATGAGAGGGTCTGGCTCGAAAGTGGAATTTGCCTCTGGTCTCAAAGCCGTTATTTGGGCACACGTTTCGGGATGCCAGACGGAAGCAGGCACTGGCTCTCCTGTAGCCTCAAGCAGCCATGGAAAGTGACGCTATGCTTATACAAATGGGTCCGTTCAAAGGTGCCGTTGTTTCTGGTTTTCGGTGGTTGCTTTTTCTCAAATAATACCATAGCGATTTTATCTATTTTCTAAGATATTTAATTAAAATAAATAAATAGAAAAAGTATCATTATATCTCTATGAATAATGCAAAGAAAAAGTCATGTTAACAAGCCAACACGTTCCAAACGACTATTGACTTTAGAAACAAAAAACTGTTTGGAATGGTGTCAAAGTTATTAACTTTATAGTCTCACAGCCACTAACTTGGTGGACCTAGATTGGCTACAGCTGATTTCCTTCTAACAAATAAATTGGATAATTTTTTTGTCGCTATTTCAAAATGGTTTATTGGGATAGCCTTTTAGAAGCGGCTTATCGACTTTCAGTTTATTTGCACGAGCACTCATACTAGGGTTAAAAGTTATAAACTATAAATTGCAGCAAAAAAGAACGCAACTAATTTATTTGGTCCATTTGGACGAAGATCGCTCACTATAGAAAAAGAGAAGATAAGCTAAGCTTGATCTGATGCTTCTATAGTTTTACCAACTTGCAGTTCTAGCAACTTGCCCTACTCAAAACTGCATGCCAAAGATCCACGTGATGATCATATCCTGAAAATAGGATGATTTTAACATATGGCCTCGGTCGTCCTGTCGGTCAATCATGCATATTAAGTCAATATATGACTTGGGATGATACTAACACTGCTAGCTCCCCAGGATCAAACATACAAAAATCACCTTGCTTGTCGGATCAAACGGTTAATACAAGATAGAAGTTTGTATTTGATACAGTCTCAACGATGATGGCTGATTCGCGAGCAGGTGTTGTGTAGTAGATAGTTGTGGATAGATCGACCTATCAGTCAGCTGGCAGCATGGGGACAGTGTACATTGGCATCGGCCAATTGCTGCTGCTGCTGCTGCTGCGTGCGGCGTCTGATCCGCTTTCTCTTGTCGCTATAGGAGAGCAGTGATTGATCTGAGTTTGGTACGTACGAGCATATGGTGGATGCGCAGGGCACTCCACCTATATAGCCTACATGGCTAGTAGCTGCTGCTGGTGTCCCCTAGGCTGCAAGGCTCGCTCGGCTAGGATGCTCTCTTTCTTGGGATTCGGATCCTCTGCACTGAGCCTTGCTATTGCAGAGGTGGCATTAGCTCCGATCTGGTCCACCCATCAAAAAATGGATCTCTCGATTTTCTTCCATGACCTGTGAATTTTTAAGAAAGAGCATAGCTGTATTCGTTCCATCTCCCCCGTTCTGAGAAGAAACTCAGGTAGCTTTCGCTCCTGTTGACGAGGACCCTGACCGCGGCTACTCCTCCCCGCCGACGATCCGGTTGTTGAAAACTAATCTAGACTTATTAGGTAATATAGAGTATTAGTATCATGATGCAATTGAATCATCGGCATCAGATCAAATTAAATAATTTGTTTCTATATTGTGTTTACTTTTCAACTTTGTTTTGAGTCAATAAAAGAAGAAGAAAAGATGCAATATAGTTTAGAGCGTCACTAAAAGAAAGCTTCATGTGTACATCTTCCTCCATATGCAAGTATGCATGCATATGTGCGCTACGTGTGTGTGAAAAACACAAGAATTGAGAGAGAGAAATTAACGATTGATTTATAGAGTTGAGTGGATCAACTTCAACAAATGATATCAAAGCCGGAGAAGTGACTGCAGCGATGAGGCGGCTTGCAGCATTGGTATGACCGATTATAGCAGCTCAGCTTGACTGGGTGGCCTGGTCTCATATGCTGTGGGCGATGGCACGGTGCACAACTCCTTTATCATTAGTAGGGCCATGGTGTAGCGCGTCATCTCAAGCACGTCGGACATTGCAGCGTTCAAGACATCAGCAAAGGAGGGACCTGTGTCCCTCCAATACCCAATGCTCACAGAGAGCAACTATGGGTCTTGGGTAGGGATGGAAACAGATGGAATACGAATCGAATAATATCCTCACCATATTCATAGACGTATTTTGTAAACAAATTCGAATATTCTCGAATACAAATAAGAATCATTCATATTTTGTAAATGAATTCAAATATTCTCGAATACAAATACGAATCGAATATTGTAACGAATATGAATTCGAATCGAATATCTACTCAATTCGGTCAGATCTGGATATTCTCATAACTATGTAGTGTAAAGATATTAATGGTATTTTATCCCCATACAACCCCGCTTAATCATTCAAATTCATTTACTTCACCTAAAAAACACGAATTCACATTAAATTAAAAAAACGTATCCAACTAATTAGTCGTATTGCAATAAAATATGTATATTGCTTCATCGAATACGAATACGAATATTCCAGATAAAATAACATTTTGGATGGTAAAAGTTCATACCATATTTATATGCATATTTTTTATGCAAATTCGAATATGAATATGAATAGGAGAGAAATTATTAATCAGATGAAAAAATCTATACCGTATTTGTATCCTATTGAACATGGTAACCGGATAATACGAATAATTGGTATCCATTTCCGACCCCTAGTCTTGGGAGGTGAAGATGAATGTGTTCATGTGCGCCCTAGTTTTAATCGTACTTAATTAGTGCTAATCATTCAATATAATGATTAATTAGTACTAATGATGCCCCATAATCACCTATCAATGTGTGGCCACTTGGCTATCCTACCGAGCCACGGTTGCTTGGCAGGACTTGTCGAGCTGTGGTAGGTGCTGCTAGCTCGATTGGTGTTGTCGAGCTCTAATGACTCGATAGGACCCGCTGAGCTGCGGTAGCACTGCACCATGGCTATCGAGCTTAAGGAGAGGCTAGATTTGCAAAACGGTCGTTCGAGGACCAAATTTGAAGAAAAAATTGCTACTGTGCCATTTATGTGAACAATTTCATAAGTACGCCGCATGTGTAAGTGAAAAACACAAGAATTGAGAGAGAGAAAATGAGCTATTGATTTCTAGAGGAGTTGAGTGGGTCAACTCCAACACCCACAGCGGTTGTTCTCCTCACCGACGAACTCGATGCTGCGGCTCCTCCCCGCCGATGACTGGACCACCATAGCCCCCCGCCGTTATCGCTGAGGACTTCTCTAGTAGCTCCCATGGCAGTTCCTTGCCATGGCTTCTGAAAAACAAGAATAAAATTAATCCTCACGTAAATTTTTTTTCGAGAGCGCAAGAGCAACGCTCCTCATTTAATCATTAGGACTACAATCAAGAGCTAAGCAGCTCGCTACATAGTCTGGGACATGCTCAAGGCAAACACACAGAGTCCTAGATGGGGATACTTGCTTTGCACACAAGTGTGCAGCCAAATTAGCCGTCCGCCGAACATGAACAAACTCAAAAGACGAGAAAAACAAACTGAGCTCTTGGATTTCCACAAGAATGGCAGTAATCTCCGTCCCTTATATCTCCCTAGAGTTCCAGAGGGTGACGAGTAGGTGAGTCACTTTCAACGAGAACTCTTTCCAAGTGCCGATCCACTTCCCACTTGATGCCATCTCGACAAGCAACACAGCTTCAGCATGAAGGGCACTGGAAAGCACCTGGTACCATCTCGCCATTGCTCCCAGAAAGGCTCCTCTATCATTCCGAAAAATCACCCCAGATGCTCCATTCAGATCATCCAAAGAGAAAACACTATCCACATTTATTTTCAGAATTCCTACTGCCGGTGGCTGCCGTGCTTCAAGCGTAGGGGTTTGTGACTGTCTTGAATCAGATTTTGAGGCACTAATCAGATCAAGTGCAGTATCCCTTGCCCATTTTACTGCTAGGGGAAGTTTCAGGGGTATTTCACCGTGCCGTCTTCCATTCCTCGCCGACCATAGCGACCACTTGTCACACAGATTAATGCAAGCATTTTCTGGATCACAGAAGTCTTTGTCAATGAGATCCTCAGCCCACGTATGAGGATGAAGGGCAGGGATCTCAACATTCACTAGCTCTTTCATGGCAGACCAAAAAGATCCCCCGTAAGTGCAATCCACAAGAGCATGAAAAGTTGTTTCTTCACTAGCACCCGTTAGACCATTTAGTGGTGTGCAATTAGTGATGATAAATAATTGATATTTGGATTTCATTAGAATTTGCGTTAATAAAAGTTCTGGTCAATGCGCTCGTATTGCTAGAGTTTTCAGAGCGGCAATCGACCACGGCATATCGACGATGGAGGTCGATCGCGGCATTTTGATCACGGCAGGTCAACCATGGCAAATCGACCACATCACATCGACCACGATATTTCGACCATGGCAGAACTACCTTACCTGACGATGGTGAGTTATAGTGAATCGGTCGTAAGCAATAGTTAACTAGGCATAAGCACAAGTGGATTGGTCATAACTACAGTGCTTTTGTCGTTGGTCGTAACTACAATGCTTTTTCCATGGTCGTAGCTCTAGGAGCTGATCGGTGATCGGTAATCGCAGACTTTGTTGATTGATAGTCGGAGGGTTTTTCCGATCGGTTGTCGTAGGCTTCACGATCAGCACACGTAGACTTCGAGTGCTTCAATTCCAGTGATCTGTGAGTACCTCGAGTACCCGTGCTTGTTGGGTGAGCGGTCTAACCAGCCTATACATGGTGGTCCGACTGGTCTTACTGAGCGGTCATTGCTACAGTACCCTGTTGGTACTATAGTCGGTGATATAGTACTTGGTTGGTACTCGGTGATCGGTTAGTGGTCGATGGTACAGTGATTAGTTGTCGGTCGGTAGTCTGTGCAATACTTGTGATTCCCGAGTGTTTTGAGTGGAGTTAGAGTAATTCCCAGGTACTTCTGTTTTTGAGTACTCGATGAGGTAGCGATCGGTCTATGCATAGCGGTCATAACCAGTCGTAATGAGTTGTCTAAGACTGATTTTCTGGAAAGCATTGGATATTGTGGTCGTGGCTGATCTAGTTGGTGTTGATGGATGGTTAAATGTGTGGTTTGAGTGTGTGGACTGATAACGGTCAAGTTGGAAAGAATTTGTGCCGAGGAAACTTTTTTTGGTCTGTGCATGTACACGTTGGCGTGGAGACGGTCATAGTCGGTGACGAGGAGGACCGGGACTAAGATGGGGAGATTTGAGGTCCAGGTGGTCGAGGATGTCATGCGAGGTGGTCGGGCTCACACTGGGGCACGTGAAGATCAAAGGTGGTGATACATGGAAAAGCTACAAGAGATGCGGTCTTCGAGGCTTCGACACGTGAGATGGATGATGCGTGATAAAGATACAGGAGGTGCGGTCCTGGAGGTTTTGTCATGTGATGAATTAGGAGTTGTAGAAGGAGTCCATAACTAAGTAGGCATAGAGATTGTGTAAAACCTGTATTTGAAAGAGTTTCAGGTCTCTTATTTTTCAGAACGGATAGAGTTAGGTGTCCGTGTTTGAGGTGAACACGGTTTGGGATATTAACCTATAAAAACAGGAGAGACTAAAGGTTAATGTGTGGTTTTTATAGAGCCTTGGAGAGAAAACTTTTGTGCTAGGGTTTAGGGGTACTAGGAGGGCATTTGTAGCTACATAACATGTTTTCGAAATAAAAGATTAGATATATTCCTGAAAAGTTCATCAGCACCGGCGGCGTATTTGTTTGGGCATTGTCTTCAACTTGTTTGTGTTCCAAGCAAAGTTATGCATGGCAAGATAGCATCCCTCAGTCGACTTGATCGCACGTCGAGTCATCTACTCGATCGTCGCCAACAGTATCGACATGGAGAGGAGTCGAGCGCAAGTGATCGAGAAGTTTTGCTCCCGATGTTGAAAATTACAAGTACGTACAAATCAGTCAAAGATCAATATTGAGCAAGCAGTCGAATGAAAGTCGAGCGAGCGTCAAACACCAAGCGATCGAAACCTTCATCGAGCACGTGCAAAGGGGTCAAGCGAGCAGTCGAGCTTCTTATTGTTGAAATCCACATATGGTAAGTTAGATTGTTTTCTTTTTGGTTTGAAATTTATTTTCAGGTACCAAGAAAGTGGAGGCAATCATTTATCCCCCTTTGATTACGGTATACGATCCTACAAGTGGTATCAGAGCCAAGTTACAATTACACCAGATCGGGATCGGTTCTCAGGTAAGCCATCATTTTTTGATGGATCAGATTATCTTTATTGGAAAACACACATAGAAGTTTTTCTACAAGCATAAGGTAACGCTATGTAGCAAAAAGTTGAGAATTCATATATATAGTGCCTGCTATTGTTACTATTGAAAATACTGCTAATGCTGAAGCTAATGCTAAGGCTAGAAATATCTTATCGCAAGGATTAAGTAAAAATAAGTTTATCAAAATTGCTCATATTAAATCTGCAAATAAAATTTGGACTACTCTAGCTGATTCTTATGAATGATTTAAATCTGTTAAAGGTGTTTATTAGAACCAATTCAAAAATGAGTATTTTAAATTTGAGATGAAACTTGGAGAATTAGTAAATGCTCTTTTTGATCGCTTTAATAAAATTGTTATAGATTTGCAATCTATTGATATCATCTATTTTGATTCTGACAATGCTCAACAAATTTTAAATTCTTTGGATATGTTTGTTTGGAATGTGCTAGTCATTACTATTAATCATTTTACTAGCATGGAAACACTTACTTTGAATGATCTTTACTCCAAGTTGAAAGCACATGAGGCTGATGTTTTCGCCAGGATAAACAAGACTGTTTCTTTGGGCTTAGTGATTAACCAAGCTGACAATTCTTCTAATTCCTCTATTGTTTCTTTTTCTGCGTTGTGTTCTATTTCAAATAAGTAGTTAGAATAGATTCAAAAAGAGCAGCTTGTATTTCTCTCCAACAAGGTGACCAAGGTGATTAATAACAACAGATCAAGGCGGAGAGGAGGTCCAATCAGATGCTATGAATGTGGTGAGTAAAAGCATATCAAGATAAATTACCCCAAATTGAGGAGCAAGGAGATCAAGGATGACAAGGCATCAACTTGTTGCCCTCAAGTCAAGATTGACCTAAACAAGAAGCGTAATTATCGCAGGGTGGCCAACAAAATAATTTCTGCACTTGTTGAGATTGATTTTAGTAATGATGATTCTAGAAGCAAAGATGAGGACAATGGCAAGAAGGCAAAGGATGTAGCCTTTACAGAGATGTGTTTTATGGCAAACAGTGAGGAGCTCGATAATGATTATCTCTACAGTGATCCTAATGAGTTAAAACCTTCTTACATAGGTTTATCTCGTGCCATGTTTAGATTGATAGAAGAGCTCAAAAAGTATAAAAAGAAAAAAATGAAAAGTCATGATTTTATTGTTGAGACCTTAAATTCTGAAATCATTGGACTTAGAGCTTTTATTCCTGATGATGAATCTTATGAGTTTTGTTAAGTTTTATATTCTGAGTTGGAGTCTACTAGGAAAATTAATACATCAAACTTGGTTCGATTTGGTGATGTCAATGCTAAATTTGATGAATTAAGATTGACACATGACTCTTATGATGAAAAGTTAAAACTTGCAAATGGTGAAATTGAAAAATTCAAGTCTAGTTCTTCTAATGTTTAGGGACAAGTATTTCAAATATTCAATCTAAAACTTGCTCTAATTGTGAATTATTAGAAGCTAGACTTAATTCATCTCAGGAAACAATATAGCAGATGCTTTATTGTGAATTATCCTCTTGCTCGAAGTATCCTAAGCTTAACATCGAAATAAAAGCATTGACTAGATAACTTAATGATTTTACTAAAAAAAGAAAGATTGACACAGTCTAGTGCTTCTAAGGATCTTGCAAATGATTTTGATAAGTGCACAACCTGTCCTACTTTGGCTAAAGAAAATGAGTATATTAAGAACATTTTAGAGAGGTTTTCTTTTGGAAAAAATCTGAATATGATCCTAGTCAAGTCAAAAATAATTGTAAAAAATCACGGTCTATGATTTAATTCTATTAAGCATGCCAAAAATAATTATCTTAAGATAGTTCAGCTTCTCGAACCTAAAAAATTGAAGTAGAATATGGACCAAAATAAATTGTGTTTAAATCTGCTAGTATAGCAAAGGACCCCTCTACCAAAGTAAGAGCTATAAAATCGATTGATACGACCACTCATCAAGTCAAGTATCAATGCACTCATTGTGATAGAGATGGTCATTTGGTTCAATTCTGCTTTTGGAATGCAAAGAATGAGAAGAAAGACAGGTTAAGGAAGGGTACTCAAGTGAAGTCTATGCAAGCCTCTTATTGTCACTTTGCTCCTTCTAATCAATCTTCTGTAGGCTGTCACTTTGCTCCCTCTAATCAATCATCTGTAGGCTGTCGCTTTGCTCCCTCTAATCAATCATCTATAGGATGTCACTTTGCTCCCTCTAATCAACCTTCTACATGTTGTCGCTTTGCTCTCTCTAATCAATCATCTGCATGGTGTCATTTTGTTCCCTCTAGTCAATTGTCTGCAAGTTCGGGAGTTTTTGCAACCAGACCGGCCAGACCATCTTTCTCCCGTGGTCAGAACAGCGTGATCGGACCAGAGTTTCGACTAGTGTTTCAACGACCAGTGTTTCGACTAGTGCTTTTTACTCGATCAGACCAGTCAAAGGTGTTGTTTGAGTGTGTGGACTGATGACTGTCAAGATCAGACGAACTTGTGATGGGAAAACGTTTTTTGGTTTGTGCATGTGCAAGTTGGCTTGGAAACGGTCATGGTCAGTGACGAGGAGGGTCAGGACTAGGATGGAGAGATCTGAGATCTAAGTGGTTGAGGATGTCACTCGAGTTGGTCGGGCTCACGCTGGGGCATGTGGAGATTAAATGTGGTGATACGTGGAGAAGCTACGAGAGGTGCGGTCCTAGAGCTTTGACATGTGAGATGGATAATACATGATGAAGATACAGGAGGTGCGGTCCTAGGGGCTTTGTCATATAATGAGCTAAGAGTTGTTGAAGGAGTTTATAATTGGGAAGGCGTAGAGATTGAGTAAAACCCGTGTTTGAAAGGGGTTCAGGTCCCTTGTTTTTCGGAATGGATAGACTTAGGTGTCCGTATTTGAGGTGAACATGGTTTGGGACGTTAGCCTATAAAAGCAAGAGAGGCTAAGGGTTAACGTGTGGTTTTTGCACAGCTTTGGAGAGAAAGTTTTTGTACTAGGGTTTGGGGGTGCCGGGAGGACACTTTATAGCCACAGAATATATTTTAGAAATAAAAGATCATATCTATTCCTGAAAAGTTCGTCGGCACCAGCACCGTGTTTTTATGTGTGTTGTCTTTAACTTGTTTTTGTTCAAGTAGAGTTTCGCGTGGCAAGACAGCGTCTCTCCGTCGACTTGATCGCACACCGAGTCGTCTACTCAATCGTCGCCAATAGTATCGGCAGGGAAAGCAGTCGAGTGCAAGTGATCAAAAAGTTCTGCTCCCGATGTTGAAGATTACGAGTACGTACAAACAGTTGAAGATCAACACTAAGCGAGCTACTGAACGAACAGTCGAGCGAGCGTCAAGCACCAAGCAGTTGAAACCTTCATGGCGTACGTGCAAAGGGGTCAAGCGAGCGGTTGAGCTTGTTGTGGTTGAAATCTATATATGATAATTTATATTGTTTTCTTTTTGGTTTGAGATTTGTTTTCAAGTACTAAGAAAGTAGAGGCAATTATTCACCACACATTCTCTAATTGTGGTATATGATCCTACAGCACCACAAATTTCACAGAAACTTACTCTCTCAATATGTCATCACTTCAGATTTGCTCTTGAAGGCATAAACTCGTTGATGACACCCCACCAAAACACACTCACTTTTGGGGCAACCTTCAGACTCCACAGGGCCTCCTCACGTAATTGATGTTTGATCTGAAGATATCTTCAGTAAGTTTCGCTCCAAAACTTTGCCGATCAAATGCCAAACAAAATCAAGTCAATTAAAGCAAGCAGATCAGACTGACTTGTCTGAATTTTGACCAATCACGCTTTTCTCACACTCCCATCACTATTGATTCTTCATGGATGCATCTTGTTGAGAGCATTTGGGAGAGGAGGGAACAGAGACGCAGAGGAGGGAACTGGGTGAGCAACAGGAGGTTTGGCGCCCAAAATGTTTTGATGGTGTTGACGCTTTTCCCTCCCAGGACATTGCCCATTCCCTCCCATACTGATGTAAGCCGTCTATTTTGGATGGGTGGACCAGATCAGGGCTAATGCCACCTCTGCATTAGCAAGCCTCAATGCAGAGGATCCGAATCCCTATTTCTTGATGTTATTGGAAGGGACAATTATTTCTTGCTGCTACTGTCTAGTGTGTACTCTCCCCTCTGCCACTGCTTGCCATCAAGCTTACCCTCGCTCGCCCTCCCATTTGACCGATCGACGTCTCTCTCTCTCTCTCTCTCTCTCTCTCTCTCCATCCACAAGCACATGGTCCGATCTCTCTCTCTCTCTCTCTCTCCATCCACAAGCACATGGTCCGAAAAATATGCTGCTGGCGGCCCTGCTAATAATGGTCAGACACTTATGGGGATCTGAGCGATGCTAAGAGCAGAGTCTCTTGGAGGGACCACGTGAGAACTGAAAATTTTGTGACAATCATTGTTAGTGTGTGATAAGTTAAAATTAAAATTTATAAAATATTTAACCTTTTAGTTTAGGACTGTGATCGTTTTGGCTTCAGTTTTTAGCTTTCGGCTTATTTTTCACTATTCATAAATTTCGTCTTTTTTGAACTTTTGGCTTTTTGTTGAGTTTTTTTGCCGGTTCTTTTTTCCTCGTATTTGTTTGTATTACATGTAATGGGCTAACATATTTTTTTAATTTTTTAATTTTTAATTTTTTAATTTTTTTAAATTTAATTATGCTAAATAAGCCTCTGTCAGCTACAGTGTTTTTCAGCTGGCTACAGTGCTTTTCAGCTATAAGCCAAAAAAAAAGCCCAAATGAGCACCACCGGTTACCGTGGGGTTGCAAGATTTTAAAGTTACTCAATTATTGCTTGGTTTGGAGCATTCCTTAAGGAATCTTGATCCGAAGATTTTGGGTTCGAATATTTGGACAGTCTTGCTTGTTGTGACATGTGTAAATTCATTTAGAGTTATCTTTGCTATTCTTAACCTACGAGCAAGTTGTATCTTAAGTTTTTTATGCTTTGCCCAGTTTTGATGCAACATTGTATGTTTTAAGAAAATATTAGAACTTTGGCCAAGATATATCCGATCATTGGATGAATTAGGTTCCTAAGACTCTCAATTGGGTGTGTGTAAAATTTCAAATCTTTTGGACATGGATTTTGAAGTTTGCACCAAATTTGGTTTGGTCCAAGCTGATTTTCTATTCTAGGAATAAGGGAGCGATAAGACCGCTCCTAGACTCGATTAGACTAGCAGTCTGGCCGGTCAAACCACACTTCCAGTGGTGGCTAGACCGGTTAAGTGTTGAATCTATGAAACCTTGCTATTTTGGGTTATAGTTTGGATTTAGCCTGTCAAATATGATCTTCTTAGCTCTTTAGCTATTAGAGTAAAAAATATCTAGATGCTTGGGGGAGATTTTAAGAAGGCATCATTCACCCTTCTTTGTTGCCATCGTCAATCCTACCCTCTTGTTTTCATGGACATGCTACCAACACAGTTGGTCCAATTCTTTTGGGCTTTTGGGATGGCTTTTGGTTTTGGCTTCTTCGGATACCAAAACAAACAGGGTGATTTTTTCAAGTGGCTTCTCCAAACTGCTTCCGAAGCTCACCGACGTGTGCATCGTCCACGTCAGCGTCTCACCATTTGCCATTATCTCAAAAAGTACAGCAAAAAACTATTAGTTGTGATCCAAAAGAACAGAGCCGTTATCGAAGGGATAAGGGTTTTTTTTTCTATCCCTGAGAATTGAGCGAGAAAATCTAGTGGCTGATGAATGAAACAGTCAGGTTACTTCCCAGAGGACAAGGCATGTTTGGATCAAAAGAAAATGTGGGGGGGGGGGGGGGAGGGGGAATTGTTCTGCTCTAAAAGTCCTATAGTGTTCCAAAAAACCCTGAACCACAGGTAGAATGTGCTATGGCAGGATTGAGCAATGGTCAGTTGAGCTGAGCTTTGGGTTGGCCCAGCAGACAACTTGGTTACATCCGAACCTATCAAGCTCAGCTCAGGCCCATTCTGAAATGGGTGATCAGGCTGAAATATAGGCAAGGTTGTACCAATAAGTAAGGGTGCCAATTGAGCGGATAATTTCTATCCAACCGACAACCAAAGGCTTGTGGAGAGAATATGGAATGAGTAAATTGATATCCAACACTATTCATGTCAAACTCCGTCTCCGAGAAAAAATACGAAATATGATACATGATAAGTGAATGAGTGATATCCGTTCGCAGCTGCTCCAATTACACCCTGCCAGTAAGTCTAGCTCAAAAGTCCAACTCGGGGCTCGGTCCAGTACTTAGGTAAAGCGAGCCGTTAAATCCAACCTAGCAGTGCCATCAGCTTGGGCTGTGCTGATGGGCCAACCTAGCCATGCAGCCGGCGCTAGTGGTTGACGCCAACACGGGATGCATCGAGCCGTGCCTGCCGCTCGGCCTCACGAAACCCTAGCCCCTTGTGAACACAACGTGTGGGCCGTTCTACGTTCGCTCGCGTAGGAACCTAGGCCGCATTCCCCACGCGCCGAGCTTTGCCGCTCTGCAGTTTTTCTACAGGCCGCTCGGGATTTCACCACGCGCCGCGGCGCGTAGCGGTGGGTGCTCAAACCGAGGACGACGCGTCTGGGAACCGTGCTGCGCCTGCGCGAGACTCTGGCCCGGGCAGCAAAGCCGTGGCCGCGGCGGCGTTCGGCGCTTGCGCTTCCCGCCTGCAAACGCAGACGCAAAGCTAGCCCGGCGACGCTGACGGAGACCGGCCCATGGGAAGCGCCGCCGCTCCTCTCCCGTCCCCGTGCGTACCGCGGTCGCGGCGGGTCGCTCGCCGTGCGCAATCGCAACGTCAGGGCAGCTCATCTCACGGCCCAGCCTGCAGCATGCAGGACGGTGGGGAACGCTCGCCGGTTTGACCTCCGCCGCGTGGAACGAAACAAAATTGCGCCGTGTGAAACGCGTGCAAACTAAACAAAGTGGGGGGTGGATTCCCTCGACGAATCCGCCATGATGTCGCAAAAGCTTCTCCCTTCTTTTAGGCTTCGTCTCCTTGGTCCAGTGATGGCGATTTTACTAGTGAACTTCTCTGTCACCGTGGAGTGAAGCTTATCTATGTCACAATTTTCCTTCCGGGCTACAGGAATCAGCTCATTCCATTTTTTTTTTCCAATGGGCGTTGGTAGATGCCATCTTAGATGCCTAGATGGAGACCACCGGGTAGTGTTCCTATACATGGTTTTTAAAAGTTTTCTAGTGGTCAGTATAAAAGTCTGGGCCAGTGAGAAATAACCGCTTGGGTACAGTACAGTGCATCCCTCCTATTCCAACCACATTCTGTTCGGTGCACCCAACACTTCTTATTCCAAGCCGCAGCGACGATCCTGATCCATGTAAGGTGCTGGCTTGTATGGAGAACCATACGATTGTGCTCCAACTAGCCACAGGTCCATTTCGCTTTTTACTCGCGCTCCTTCACCACATGACCCGACGATCCTATCTGCCTGCCTACGGAGCAGCGCCTGGAGCTACAGGGAATAACGAGACGCTCCCCAGTTTCTGGCCACTGAGATTGTTCTAAGTTCTATTTAATCTCTCTAACAAGTGTTAATCCTAGTCGGATGTATGGCGTCTTCGAGGATAAGTCGTCGAGATGCCAAAAAAACATGTTCTGAAAAAAGTCGCGCGACAAGGAACGTCTTCTTCATACGGGTCTAGATCATGGGGAGCTGAACAAATTCCATGACAGCTAAAACTAATCGAAACTATCTATCAACGATCCATAGGATTCAAACGAAAGCAGCCCACATATGCAAGGGGAAAGGCAGCAGGTAAAGGGCGCAAAAATTAGCCATGTAGGAGACGCTTTTGCTCGCCTTTGGGGCGAGGCTCGTCGGGGGAGCCTTTAGGCGATACGAAGAATCCGTGCTCTACTAGCTGTCATTCTCACGTCTTACATTCGCAACTGTATTGTCCATTTTACATGTAAGTGGAGGGAGGAACCATTGCTTTTTATAGGCAGCAAAGAATTGGATGATGCCGAGTGTTTGCCAATATGCTCCCCGGTGTTCAACGTGAGCCATGCAATGCTCTCGAGAGTTTATAGTTTTATGTCGCTGAAAGGATGAAGTGGAGAAAGGTAAAAAAAAAAAAACGAGAATGTTTTCTTCGTCAGGGTTGAGATAAGATCGCATCTTGAGAGGAATTAGAAGCCCACGAGAGTGCCGAACATCTGAATGCGAAGACATTGACTTCAGTAGAATCAATATGTGGTTGATGCTACTTGGTATAGAAATAAAATTGCAAAGCAGATTGATGGCGTGTATAGATATGTTTTCTGAACATTTTGATAAATTTATTTCTTTTTCCGATTATATTTTCCCTTTAGGCAAAGCAGAGCAGATGCTATGCAACGGTTAAATGGAGATTGTAGCAACATATACAATATTAGATGGATACAAAGCTGAAATGCATAGATGAAACATTGTGAGATACACATGTAAATGCAGTCTGGCCAACTATTCTGAAAGGATAGAAAAAGCTCGTTCTACTTTCAATAGTAAGATGCATGTAGTATATTAATGGTAAAATTAAAGTGACTTTTGCCAATGAGAGGGAAAGCATTAGGTTCTTTTTTTCCACGTCGTGATGCACCACGGTTGCATTTCTCTATAAATTATCTCAGGCTTTTGTTGTTACTAGGCTATATTGCCCTTGCCTTTTCCTAGACTACATTATTCTTGTTGCTACGTACCAATGGGAGTGAGTCCCTTGAAATGCTATACGTCATTTCCTCGTCTAATACTTTCCATTACGGGTAGGTCAACATCACTATAAATCCAGTCCGTTGTTTTTTCTTTCCATCAGGGAAATTTTCTTCCCAAGTGAGTCGATAAGATTAGTAGTACCTTAAGTCCTACGCAATTGTGCCCCATTCGCCACGCATCTCTTTCACTCACTTGTTTATGCAGTTGACATTGAGAAGAACTTTTGCATGGCTTAATGTCTCTGTCATCGTGTTCTTCTTCTTATATTCACACATTGTATATGTTGTAGGCTATCAATGCATAGACAAACTAATGCATCTAATTAAGACCATAGGTAAAGGAACTTAAGAACACCTCCACTCATACTGCTATACATGGAGAATAAAGTTTGACCTCATGAGTGGATTTGTACTTTAGGGCAAGAAACATATTTGAGCACTAAACCGAGGAATTTAATCTATGGTCAGCTAGCTGATAACCACATGTCTTTGGACCATCAGCTAGATGAGTGTCATGTTGGGCGGCAATTAACTATCAAACCCACGATATCAGATAACTTAATCCGTCCACGATAGATTCTGTCTTTGCATTGACAATGTCCACACCTTCGTCGATTTGATTACAGTTCCAAACGTTTTATGGATTACACATTCATATCCAGTAGAAAGCGCTCTATTTCAAGGGTAGTTCCTGTTTAATGCATTCTACGTTCTGGTGTAAAGTGAAATAATTAGAACTAGCAGTTGTAGACGATTATTAAGTTACTGATCATTATGGATCTTAGGTACCCAAACTTGTTACTGATCTTTTTGCGTGGAGCACTAATGGTTCACAATACCCAATAGATACTAGTATACACATTGCCAAGCACTTCCATATCCTCCAAAAAGAAGTCTATAAAATCCAACCATCTGGTACAACAGAGCCACTGCGCAGGAGAAGGGTAACATTGCAAGAATTAAAAGGAGGCGTTTCGTGGCACAATGGCATTGCAACAACTGTAGTACGTCTGTAATCCCATCCACCACTGACAACGTCTTTTTCAGCCGGATGAGCATCGGTTCGCTCAACAATAGCAGGCAATACAAATCTTCCGTATACGATCTGTATGGGCGCGTTTGACGACATTCCTCTTTCTTTTCTCTTCCCCCTTTCCCCTTCTTTTTCTCGTAACAATTCATAGAACCTTCGAGGAGAAGAAGAATAATGCGCGATCGTCAAGTATGATTTGGTTCGTGCGCTGCATTTCCCCTTTTTCAGATCAAACCTTGTTGATGAAGACACAAATGTGATGCGAAGGCAGAGGAAGATTACCCTGGTTATTTGGTTAAAATGCGTAATTCTAATACGAGCCGTCCGTGTTCAGTGTCGAGGTAACCACATTTCCTAGCTCAAGATAACGTGAAGTTAGCGCTGCCAACGTCCCACTGGAAACTAGCTTAAACTCCGCAATGGAGCCTGTGTCCACGCAATTTGTTCATTGGATCTTGTGTTCCTGTGCAGAGCATCCAGCCTGCTGCGCTTGATTGGTCCCGTGGTTCAGCCTCTCATCCCCCAAAACGGCCGGCGGCCAGCCAGCCGGCCAGTGCCCACCCTACCCATCACAGCCTGGTGGCAGGACTGGCACTGCAAGTTGCCAATAAACAGCTAATGAAAAATCACTAACATTTGATGTGAAGACGACATCTTCAGTCATCTAATTAACTTGCACATCTGGTACCTGGCCTTGGCCCCTCGAATAATTCAGTACAAGAGCTCCATTTCTTTCGGTCGAGAGGATTCCTTTTTTTTCTCGATCATCACATCCTCTGGTGATAATGCAGGAAAATTCTCTGCGTTGTCTTAGTTACTTTTTGTTTCCCCTGAGATAAACTAGTCTCACTTGCATGAACCTTTGGCAGTGAAATCTATTTTTCGCATCATGATTAGAGCAGAGATTACAGTACCGGAATGTCAATGAGATTACGTAAATTTGGTTTGATGTAACGCTGTCTGCTTGCGCTGCTGCGATGACGCCGACTTCCATTTACTACCGGAGACGAGCGTATGCGTCTAGATATGAATTGCAAGGAAACGTCACGTACATCTATCCATTCTGCATGATCGATCTAGGGTTACCCAAAGCAGCAGGGCGCACTACAACAATTCGCGTATCTTTTATCTCGCTTGTCTCAAACCGCGACAATTATTCGGCACGCACGCACGTCCTCGTCTCAATTAATCTTCTCACGGATAAAAACATAGGAGTAGGCAGCACGAGGCCCATCATTACATAAGATCCCGTAGAACCAGTAAAATCAGAAGCATCGTGCGCATGAAAATGACAAGCTGATCGATGCAACATCCGGCACAATAATAAACAAGAAGAAGAACGATACTCCTATGTAGTTACAGGAAATCTGTGAATTAATTACTCAAATCACACTGGAAATACAGGGAACGAAATCAACAATTACAACACGAGGAGGGCACTCGACTACGTACTCGCTCACACCAGCAGCAGCCGCTGCATCGGGACCAAAGGGCGACCGACAGATCGTTGCCTAGCCAGGGGAAAAAAAAACGACACCAAACAACACATGGCAAGTATGTGTCACAAAAAAGCCCAGCATGCAGCAGCCACTGTGGCCACGGATTAAGGTTATTAATCAACTAATTAATAGTAGGCGGCTAAACACCATGCGTGCTCGTTTAATTTAAGCCCAGCGACCGCGACGAAACCGAACGATCGCATTAGCAGCTGTGTCATGTAGTAGTGGTTTTTTTTTTAATTTTTTTGAGGTGATTGTACGTGCCACTAGGAAGTGGCAATGCAGTAGGGCTCGAGGATGAAGAGCGGCTTCTGCCGCAGCTGCCGGCACCGGCGCACGCTTTGCAGGAGCTCCTGCTTGTCGCGGCGCCGGGACGTGAACAGGAGGAGCTGCTTGGTGTCGGCGGCCGCCGACTCTGACAGGTGCAGCCCGCCGCACTCGTCGTCGTCGTCGACGGGAGGGGGGGTGCCGGTCGCGGTCGAGGCCGCCGCGACCGCGGCCGCCAGCGTCGTCGTGGACGTGGACGACGGCACCCGGCGCAGCGTAGGGGGCGGTGCCGCCGCCGCCTCCAACGTTTCGTCGCTGGCTGCCAGCTCGGAGTGCGGCGCGTCGGCGGCGTGGCACCGGGGTTGGTCGAAGGTGAGCGGCGTGCTGCCGACGAACTTATTGATTACGAGCGTTGAGCGGTGCACTTTGGCGGCGGTGGGCGTCTGCTGCTGCGTGCTCACCTTGACTTCCACGACGGTGCCCCTGTCCACCACCTCCACCTCCTCCTCGTCTTCCTCCTCTACTTCCATGGGCACCTCTTCCTCTTGCTCATTCCTGGTCTCCACGACCGGGAAGTACGGCGCTTCGGTCGCTGCGGTGCTCTTCCTCGCCGCGCTCTGCTCGCGAGCAGAGCAGTCGACGAAGGAGAGGCGGAGGCGGCCGCCCTGGCGTCTCGCGTGGAGGTACCCGCGCGGCCTCACGACCACGGCCTCGAGGACGAGGCGCCCGTCTTCGCGGCGCGGGCGCATCTGCAGGCACGGCCCGTCGCGGCGAGACATGGACGGCAGCGGCGGCGGGAACGAGCGGTGCGGCGACCGCCTCCCGGCCGAGCAATGGTAGTTCACCGCCACAAGCTCTTTCCTTTCCCACTGCTCCTCCGAGCAGTCGCGCGCTGCGCTGTGCTGCCAGAAAGACTCCTCTGCCTCAACACACGCCGCCAGCAGCGGCGGGTTGAAGAGGCAGGCCATGTCGGCGGCGGCGTCCAGGGACGCGGTGAAGTCGCCGGACCCGGTCTCGGAGCCGAGGCTCTCGGTGCAGATCTCGAGGCTCTTCTGGCTCATCAGGCTTGACGAGCGGCGCACGAGCGGGTGGACGTACGGCTTGGAGGCCTTCTTGGCGCCGGCCGCTTTGTCCACGTCGGCCTGGATGGCATTCCATATGTCCACCTGAGCAGGCCGGTCGTCGACGACCACCTCCGGTTTGTACGGCTCAGGCGGGGGCAGCCAGCTGGGCGCCTCGAACGCCGGCACGAAGGCCGGGCCGCGGCACACCGCCACCGACATCTTCGCCTTGTGGAGAAAGATTTGAAGTGGCGGTAGCTAGCACTTGCTCCCTGTGAAGAAGCACAAAAGATCACAAAGGAGGTGAGTAAAAAACAACCAAACATGCAAGAGCCAGAGCAACCAACGAGCTCAACCGGTGTAGCAGCTTTCTTACCTCAAGGAAGCAGGCAAAGCATGCACGTCACAAGACTCCAAGAGAGCTTGGAAACACTTGTAGTCTTGAGAGTTGGGAGTTGTTTATCTTAGCTAGTCTTGCTCTACCTCTCCTGCTGCCCTTGTTACACAAGAAGAAGAAGCTTTGTTGCAAGCACGTATGGTTTGGCTGCTGAGCTCCGGGGACTATTTGTAGGCTGAGCTCGGAGGGGGGTGGGGGGTGTCCAAGACCAAAGGAGAGGGCCCCATGCTCGTCCACTACTTGCCTCCACCATGCTCTGTTTTTCTTTGCCTTTTTGCAATTAATCTATTGTATTATTAAAACGAAAGCAAAAGGAGTCACCAAGTTCCCTCACAAGAGATAGAAATTTTCACGATAATTCAAAGCAAAAAGAGAAATATCCATACAGTTGATTGCGGTAGGTCCAGATTATAACGCTCTAGATTAAAAGAAAGAATCCATGTCAAATATAATTCAAAAAATAACTAAAAGTTGGATTAAAAAAGCAAAATAAAATTAGCAATTTGATTTTCATATGAATTTCTAAGTAAAAATAAATAAAAAATAATTCAAAATACAAATTAAACAAAATAACTATAGGATTTGTATATGGATTCCAACAACAAAATAATTGAAATTTGGAATAAATAAAATTAGTAATTTGATTATGATCCAAATTCTAAATTAAAATATCAAAATAATTGTATATCACAAAAAAATTAAACTAAAATTAGCAATTGGATTAGTGTATGAATTTCAACCAATAAAACTGAAGTTTTAAATAGAAAACAATAGAAATTTTGCAATTTAATTTCCATACTATTTCAAAATAAAATGTTTAAATAACTAAAATTTAGAAGAAATTAAAATAAAATTAGCAATTTGGTTTTCATATGAATTCGTAACTAAAATTCCTAAATAAATATAATTTAGAATAAAAATTAAACAATATTAGCAATTGGATTTGTACACGAATTCCAACAAAAAATTAATTGAATTTTGGGAAAAAATATATAATAAAATTCTAAAGTGAAATCCCTAAAAGGCTATAATTCCTAATAAAAATTAAACAAAAATTAGCAATTAGATATGTATACAAATTTCAACAAAAAATAATTAAATTTTTTAGTAAAAACAAAATAAAATTTGCAATTTGATTTCCATACAATTGCAAAGTAAATCCCTAAATAACTAAAATTCAATATAAATTAAATAAAATTAGCAATTTAATTTGTATGCAAACTCCAAAAAACAACTAAAATTTTCAATAAAAATAAAAGTTATTACAAGGATGGCATGAATGATGTTGATGGAGACTACGAAAAAAGTACAATGATGTTGATTTGTCCAACAAGAAGACATTGATCCACTGAAAAGTGAAGAGCCAAGGCGATGGCAGAGGAGATAAGGGCAATATCGTACTACCCACCTTACCAATCGACAAGGTTAATATCGTGCTACTCGCTAAAATCGTTGAAGAGAAAGACCAGAGTCAAAGGAGCCAAGGATCACGACGACGAGTGGTGAGTGTCAGCATTGTTAAAGAAGTCATTGTCCAAATAAGCTTGATAATAGAAAAGTTTTGGCAAAGAGGAGATGAAACTTTGTATTGAAGATGAGTTATAACGATATAGGGTCATCAAATAGTTAGGAGCGTGCCATCGCTGGTAAGGACGCGACATCACCTATGATGGCGAGAAGATTCTCTATATCATTAGACAGCAACTAAAGCAGACATACCGACATCAGTGAAGATGAAATCTCACTACGGTTAGTGAGGAACCATAGAGTTGAGGTGACCAATGTTGATGAAGAAGAGCAATCGACATGGGAGAAGAGAGACATCAAGAACGCATAACATCATGCATGCGTATATATGTGCATATATCTATACAAATAGAAGTATAGATGTACAGAAGTAGAGGAGTAAAGAGCTCAAAGTACAGATAGCACAACCATAGGGAATAAGCTTAGGGTCATCCAAGAAAGCGTGACGGGTGTCCCCAATAGTGATCAGCAACAGTTGCACGTGTATGCATGTTTGATATTGTAATGGTCATAATTAAGTAATAATTGAGAGAAGTAGAAGATAACTATGTGGTGGAGTATTGTATTGGAATGGGTAGCAGTTAAGAGATTGTATTAAAATGGTTAAAAGGGATCGATCAAGAATTGGTTGTGTTGTTGGAGATTAAAGTAGAAAAGTTGTAATAGCGAGAAGAGATAGAAGACACACGGTTCGGTAGGACGGCCAGCATGTGAGGGGTTATAAGTTTAAGGTAGGTCATGCCATGGTGCATCAGTGTATGCATGACCAATATACTCTAATACCATATAAACTAATAAGATTGGCGCATATATAACCAACGCACTGCTTTTAGATTAAATAGAGGTACATGCACATGTGTACATTTTAGAAAAGAGTAACTAATGGAGAAAGAATAGAGGCGTGCAGCTATATGATTCATGCATATGGAGAGTGTTTATTTGTTTAAGAACCTCAATCCATCAAGCTTATACTTCAATTACAATTCTCAAGTTGTATTTTTTTCAAGTTTTTATTATCATTTTCAATGTTTATGATGTATTAAATTTTCTTAAATAGCCTGCAAGATATATAAATATATTTTTAAACATTTAAGTTATATCATTTGATACTAAAAACTTCGAAATAAATCTAGATGTGTAAATGCGCGGGCCACCCGCTAGTTCATTTATACTTTGGCATTCTTATTGTGGGTATGCACGCACGGTTAATCAGGAATTCGATCATGAAGTAATATTGCTGAGGTTATAGATAGCTAATAGTGACTCGCCTGGTCTTTGCCAGCCCAGACAAAAAAAAAATGGCAGTAAGTTCCTTGTGCTGCTGACTCGAGCTGTCTGTAAGAAAAACTAAGATGCACAGGTTAATTGTTGCAATGTCTGACATTTATGACAGCAACATCACAACAACTACTACAGGAACAGCTCAACAAAGAATTTGCACATAATTCAAATATTTGCACCCTTCGACTTTAACATGATCGCAAATTTCTTCACCTGGTTTTAGTATTATGGAAAGTTTCATATATACACTGCAAATATCATAGAATAATAACTAGGAATTTTTTTAATAATCGTTTTTTGTTCGGTATTTCAAAATTATACCTGTGATTTTTTTTGTTGCAGTTTTGACCATGAGTTGGCGCACAGTTGGGCGACTTGAACTAGTCGTCCAACCATTGGACGACACGTGTCCAAGTCGCCCAACTGTTGGGCGACTAATCCATATCGCCCAACGGATGGGCAACTTTGCCCCTAGTAGCCCAATGGTTGGGTGACTAGTCCACATGTCGCCCAACCATTGAACGGTACTAAATAATAATTTAATTATTGTATTAATTTGATGAAAATAATTTCATGGGTGTAAATGGTAATTTTTGTAGGTAAAACATTTAAAAATCTTTTTTGTAGCTGTTTCTTAAATAAATGGACAAACAATGTCATTTGCTGCATTTGTGATTTTCGTAGATTACGAATGGTCAGAAACATGTTAGACTCGCAATAATATTTTGCAATTGTCGTACGTTATTGTAGTACGAGAAATTTCTGAAGAATTTTGCGAAGACGATTCAGATAGCAACAATTTGTAAGTATAAAGATAAGTAATATTACGATACAATAGATAATTCGTACACAGAGGAAAGCAAAGCAAAATATATACACAACCAAAAAAGTACACATAGCAGGAGGAATATCTACTACTTGACACCAGCTATACTACCCGCAACACCTCCTCTGTCGTCGCCATGTCCCACCCCGGTCAGTGGCCACCCGTATGGTCTTGTTTGAGCTTTCTCAGTGCGGGGTGTCCGGGTTTGGGTCCCAACGGGATGAAGCAATCAAGAGACCTGCTGACCCATGCTCTCTATGACTCGAGGGTCGACTGCACCTATGGCTGCGTGGCAACTGGGGCACTGCTGAGCTGTGACCCGAAAAGGACATCCGCCTGGTCCTCCACGAGTAAGTCACTCATGTCCCTTGGAAGATCCTCGTGGGAGGAGAGGTGAACTCCTAACCGTTGTGTCATTCCTGCCGGATAAGTATTATTCATTCGTGCAATATATAGACGCAAAAAAAACCTTAAGAGACGAAACATACACTCCTAGTGGGTCATAGCCTACTGCCAACTGCCTTGGCTGAGTAACGTGTGTTGCCTTGTCAATGCCAGGTAAGGGTCTACAAAAGACGACGGCGCCGATGTGTACGAGCGTGCCCAACCTAACCCTCCGGCCTGGCCCGACAGTGGCGGTGTCAGTGCCTGGAGGTAGGCACGTGGCCACGCTAACCCTTCGGCCTAATCAGACGCCGGCAAGGCCCATGCACGTGGCCCTCCAGATCCTTCTACCTGAGCTGTAGGATGTTGCTGCCTTGGTATGTGCGTCAATGTGGCCACCTCTGGGAGCATCCTGCATGATGAGAGATTCTCCTACCAATCATATATAGTTAGAAAATGAACTGTTTAACACCCGTTCGTTCGCATGGAATATCCTCGATACCCCGATTGTGTTTTCTTATCAACTAGCTTTGCCATCGTTCTTACATAGTGGTTTAGGTAATACTACATAGAAAGAATTCATTTTTGTTGCTTTTTTCTCCATACAAGAGCGAAATTTATCCTTAGTCACTGTCGGGTGCTGAAATGACAAATCACCCAATTCACTACATGCCCTTGCAGAAGTGGAAGAAAGAATGAATGGAATAGAATTCCGTCTCCTTTCTCGTCTTACTTAGGCTCAGTTCTTTTCTGTTGTGGCTGATGACTTATGACCACGTTTGATGACTTTTAGCCATAATGTGAGTATTTATACGAATGAACTGAATACCGATAAACTGCTTCGAAACAACGGTAAAAAAACCCATCTCATTTATTTATTCAGTAAAAAACATAAGTTATAAGCTGAAAGATTTATAATTATACCTTACTTTTCATCAACACAAAATATTTTATATGTTCATATATAACTTTTTTTTGTTACTCGTTGTCCTGTTCTTTAAGTGGGATGGAGATACCATCTCTAGGCTATAGCACAGTATTGTCAGATAGAGTATGTGTAGTCATGTCTTCTCGTTGTTTTGTTGCTTATTTCTTAATAATATTTTGTTTGAGAATCATGGATCATGCTCAAAGTTCTGTAGTTATTTTGTTAGTACTCTTTGTACTACTCCGAAGTACAATTGGACTTGAACTTTCACTGCACCAGTGCCAATTTTGTGGTGATCTAAGTTAAATGATTCATTAGAAGACATTTTTGGATTACACGTAAACGGACTACGCTAAAAACACGAATGCTGCATGGGTCCGAGAATGCACTTAGGCCCTGTTTGGAATGCGGGAATTTTTCCCGATTCCTGCGGGAATTGAACTGTTTCCTGCAAAATTCCTGTGAAATTCCTCTGTTCCAAACAGGCCCTTAATGTTTGCAAATTACTGTGTGGATATTCAATACGTAAGATTAATTTGATGGTTCTCAGCGAGTATGGCAACGGAACGGGTTTGACACGGGGATGTCCTCCCATTCGCATCCCGATTTAGCTGCTAGGGGCAAGCTTGCACCCATTCCCACCCCCAATGTGCAGGGAACGGAACCTATTGAGCATCTAAGGGTCTGTTTGGTTCATGACTAGAAATTGTCTAGCTACAAGTTAGACGTGCCATAGTTTTTAGGTAGCTGTTTGGTTCACTGACGCAACTGTGGCATACCACACTTTCTTAGCACCCGGCCCCACACGTCATAGACTCAGTTTCTTGCCAAACTTTGCCACAAGTGTGGCTTCGATTTTGTTAGCCACACTTTCTGTGGCAGCCACACATTGCCTAAGCTTAGGCATGGCAAGCTTAGGCACCAACCAAACAGGCCATAAATACATATGATATTCAGTACATTTTGCAAGTTTACCGTATAATGTATAAAAAATCAGTAATTTATTAGCACCACAGATGGTAGAGTAAATATGAAATGAACCATATACCATAAATTATAGGAAGCATATTAGGTACGAGACAAAATACATAAGTTTTAGACATGTAATAATTTACATGTAAATGTATGTATCTCGGGGGTATAACGGGGATCTAGGATGAGAGAAGTATTTCCGTCCTTATTCATACTCTAATAGGAGAATTACCCATGGGTTGAGAAATGGGACCCATTTCAACTGGCAATATACATCATATCAAACAATTAGACGGGGACACACAAGTAGTCGGCAACATACATCATGGTTGCAAAACTTGCCACCAAGATCCTGCCATCGTATCGAGTCATGGAAAAAAAGTGGTCAAGATCTGTAGAAACGCTATTTTCAAATCCTACCATGATCTAAAAACCAATTTTATGATCTCAATCTTGCTATTATAAGTCATACTAATGAAAAAAAAAGTGGTCAAGATCTTATATAAAACGGTAGAAACACAATTTTCGAATCCTACCATGATCTACAAACCAATTTTATGATCTTGATCTTGCTATTATAAGTAGTCACGTGAATTCGATATTTTTTAAGAAGAGGTGCAGATTGTTATCGTAGACGTTCTTATGACTCAGCAACTAAGAGATTACAAGAACAAATTAGACCGTAGGGATGGCATGACCGATTTCTAGTTGACGGTTGCTATTTTTCAGAGAGCATATTTTGAGAGTTTGTGCGAGTGTGGTTGGATCGACTATAGTTGGCGGTTGGGCTGGGGGACTTGGCCAGTGTAACCAACATTGGAAATGCAGTCACATCAAGTGGTTGATCAAACCGGTCAGTGACCAGTGGTCTGACCAGGGTGATCCGATTAGCGTGAAGATAGCGGTCAGACCAATGGCTGCGGTCAGGGATTAGGGTGAGTTGACATGAGCTGGTTTGATGTCGGTTCATGGCTTAGGAGCTATGAGGGTTGTGTTGCATTGTATGATGCATAGTTTTGACTAACCTGAGTCTAGTATATAGAACTTATGCTTAATATGATTACTTGGCCTTTGGATGTGCAGGTGGCTTGGAGGACGTGGTGGTCGACGATAACGGACTAGGAGAAGGCGAGGGAGCTGAGGTCCAAAGTGGTCATATAAGTCGGGTGAAGCTATATGGCTCAAGCAAGAACACAGAGAAGGTAGGGATCATAGATAAGCGAGTTGTTGCATGTAGTATGCTAATTGACGAGGTCAATGCATGTAGAGAAGGTTTGAGGCAGTCTAAATGTGTGAAGACGTGACGGCTAGTTATTGGGCACTATAGGCTATGTATCAAACCATATGGAGATACTTTGAGGTGAAGATGAAGGCAGAGTCAAGGGAAGATGTCCGGAAGTTTCGTCAAGAGTATATTGGTAGTTGACCAAATATCAGGTTGGTGCGTTGATCAAAACTACAATGTAGAGAGGTGCAAAGAAAGAGTGATTTAGGTCAAGAATAATTAGAATTGTAATGCGAATCAATCGCTAAAGAGTTAGCGGTTGAGTCTTGTAAATGCTTTAGAAAGCGTGTGTTGAGTCTATAAAACCCTTGTTAGTGGAGTTGATGGGTTTCTCCATTAAGATTAATGGGCTAGACCCATTAAGGGGTGTGCTGGTTATTATAGAGGAGAGGAGGTGGTAGCCTCAAGGATTCTAAGGTTAGGTTTTATTTTACTACCTTGTCGCCTTCCATGGTTGTGTGTGAGAAATCTTGATAGAGAAAAGGGTGGTGTTTTGGCTGCACTTTGTAATCAGCCATGGGTATGTAAACTTCATCATCCTCTAAAATAGATCAAAGTTTTGTCTCAATCATGTTTGATGGGGACATCACGACTGGACCAACTACGTGAGCACGAGCTAAAAAGATTAATCAACAGGTGAACTCGTTCCTAGTTAAATTTGGATTTAATTTATATGAGAATAATATACTACCTAATAGTTGCTATTTAATTGTTCTCAGATTTGTCACGTGAAGAAGTACCATCAAGAAATTCAATGGAAGGAAGTAAAGAAAGAGAAGACTCAATTCCAAACATCAAATTCATGCACAACCATGAAGACACTTCTAGTCAAGGCGACTATTCTAAACATCAAATTCATGAACAATCTATGAAGCCACTTTTAGTCAACGGAATTATCTAGTCGGTCTACATGCATGCACGAGAGAGCACTATTACAAATGCAAAATCTATGCATAATCCATGGATCCACTTCTAGTCAAGGAAATTATCTAGTCGGCCATTTTTTATTTTTATTTGTTACGTGTTGTGAGTCCGAACTAAACTCGGTTGTGTTTTTTTTTTGTTATTGACTCGGTTCCGATTGAGGGTCAAGTCGTTTCGGATGAGACTCGGTGTCTTCGGCCGAGGGAGTTGCTATTTACTTTGTAATTGCCGAACACTTTGACAGACCACCACGAACAGAAAAACGGATCTATTATTTTCCAGAGAGCTATACGCTTGTTCCTCCTAGGGTTTGGCATATGATTGCAACCTAGAGGGGAATCGGGTGTTCTTCCCCGTCGTTCTTATGTTTCCTTGTGATTGGTCGGAGCGACAACGCGTCTACTTGGTAGTCAGGTAGACGGGATCACGAGCGTGTGGTTGGGCGAATTCTTTTGTCGCAAGTTGCTATTCTAACAGTGGTTGGCGTCATCGATTCGTCAGGTTGCACGGATCCAAACTATCTTCAACGATCCTACGCCGTGAAGATCAGGCAATCTCTCGCATCAACTTGGTATCAGAGCGCGGTTGACACGATAGAATCAATTTACCCGTAGTTAGATTTATTTTTTTTCTATACACAAAAATCCAAACCCTAGTTTTTGCATCTGTTATTTTCGTGAGTTTTGTTAAGTTTTCATCCATTAGAATTTTGTTTAGGTGCTGATCGTCGTGTTCCTTTGCGTCGCTTGATCATTGTGTTATTTCGTTTTTTCATCTAAACTAAAAAAAATATTCGCGATCGCTACAGTAACACTACAGTGATTCGGTACAGCACGGTGAACAGTAATCTGCTACAGTACCATGAACAGTTCCTGCTACAGTGCCATGAACAGTACTGCTACAGTACCATGGAAAACCCGTTCATCTTTAAGACTAGTCTTTGATAATTGCATTAAGGGCTATTCTTGGTATTAATTTACACTTGCTGAAATTCTATTTCTTTTGTACAAGGAAAAGCTAAACCTTAATGCCAACTACAAGTAAAAAAAGAAAGAAAAAGAAGAAGAGCCTCGGTAAAAAAAAGTGAGCGTTGGCCAAATTTGGTTAGATAATTCTAAGTCATAATTTTAGCTTGTGTATTTAATTTCTTTGAGCAATCTTGTGCCCTTATATTTATATTATTGCAATTGGCTAGCGTCTCTCCTAGTACTTGGTGCAAAACGAGCTATTTAATTCTCAATTTCAAATCGCTTCTATTTAGTTCATTCCTTTGTTGCATCGAGTCATATTGATCTTTGCGTGTGCGTTCATACACTTCACTTAAACCTTTTGGATCAGCATTTAGCAAAGTATTCTAGTTTGGACTATTACTTAAGTTAACAACATCAAGAATTTCATATTGCATAGGTTGTTATTTTCCCTCTAAGCTCCACATATAAGCAATTGTTATAACAATGCTCGTGCAATTAAATTCACTTAATCTATCACCTTGTGTTGTCTACTGTCACCAAAGTGCGTGCAACTCTTCAATTCCATCAAGGACGCATAAGAACTTCGGTTGGTAAGAGAAGGTGAGGTTGAGTGAATTCCACAAATAAAATATTCCACAACCACTTACATAACTTTTCTTGTTGTTTGCACTAACCATGGCAGGAAAAGAAGGAGAACAAGCATATGTGACCCAGGCGGACCTTGAGAAGCTCACGAATGATTTCAACACTCAGTTGAATGGCAATATGAGCGTCTTGAGGAGGGAGATACTAGAGGAGCTTTGAAGAGAATGGGGTTCAATTGGCGTCCATGAAGGAGGTGTTGAGCTTGACGAGACTGATGAGGAGAGGGCTGCACGATTCGCTAAAGAAGCTCATGCGGATCAAACCATCGTCAATGCAGTTCGACCACCCTTTAACGGGCATGAGGGAGGTATCTTCGGCGCTAACCATGGCCAAGGGAGAGGCCGTGGCCAAGGGCGCGGTGGTGTCGCCCACAATGAGGACTACGACGATGACTTTTGGCTACACCGTAATCACAACTACCAACGCCGTGGCCGTCATCATGATGATCTACGCGTGGAGGAGAAATTTGGGAAACTCAAATTCACTATTCCCAAATTTGAAAGTGCTTCTGATCCAGATGCCTACCTCACATGGGAGCTTAAGGTAGATAAAATCTTCCAGATGCACAATTATTCGGAGGAGAAGAAACTACACATGGCATCACTTGAGTTTGATGGGTATGCATTGATTTGGTGGGAGCAAGTGTTGAACCAAAGAGAAAAGAATGGAGAACCTCCAATTGCATCATGGGCTGAAATGAAGCAAGAGCTGAGAGCACGTTTTGTTCCTAACACTTATAAACGTGATCTTTTTGATAAACTGCAAAATTTGAGATATGAAGATCGCTCAGTGAAGGAATACTGCAAGGATATGGAGCAAGCTAAGAAAATGAAGAGCAAATACTTGCGTGTTTTCTATTTGGTCTAAACAAAAACATTAAATGCATTGTGCAATATCAGCCCTACAATACTGTTGTTGATTTGGTGCATCAAACGACCAAGGCGGAGAAACAGTTATTAGAAGATTTAAAACCAGCACTAATGGTAGCATCTTTCAACTTGAAAGCTCTATCATCATCATCCTCTAATGCCACCAAAGCATGATTCAATTTGGGACGAGGTACATTTTCAGCTAGTACTAATTCAAATACTAATGCGAGCACGAACTAAAAAGATTAATCAACAGGTGAACTTGCTCCTAGTTAAATTTGGGTTTAATTTATATGAGAATAATATACTTCCTAATAGTTGATATTTAATTGTTCTCAGATTTGTCACGTGAAGAAGTACCATCAAGAAATTCAATGGAAGGAAGTAAAGAAAGAGAAGACTCAATTCCAAACAGCAAATTCATGCACAACCATGAAGACACTTCTAGTCAAGGGGACTATTCCAAACATCAAATTCATGCACAATCTATGAAGCCACTTTTAGTCAACGGAATTATCTAGTCGGTCCACATGCATGCACGAGAGAGCACTATTACAAATGCAAAATCTATGCACAATCCATGGATCCACTTCTAGTCAAGGAAATTATCTAGTCGACCTTTTTTATTTTTATTTGTTACGTGCTGTGAGTCCGAACTAAACTCAGTTGTGTTTTTTGTTATTGAGTCGGTTCCGAGTGAGGGTCGAGTCGTTTTGGATGAGACTCGGTATCTTCGGCCGAGGGATTTGCTATTTACTTTGTAATTGCCGAACACTTTGACAGACCACCATGAACAGAAAAACAGATCTATTATTTTTCCAGAGAGCTATACGCTTGTTCCTCCTAGGGTTTGGCATATGATTGCAATCTAGAGGGGAATCAGGCGTTCTTCCCCGTCGTTCTTGTGTTTCCTTGTGATTGGCCGGAGCGACGACGCGTCTACTTGGTGGTCGGGTAGATGGGTTTACGAGCGTGTGGTTGGGCTAATTCTTTTATCGCGGATTGCTATTTTAACAGTGGTTGGCGCCATCGATTCGTCAGGTTGTATGGATCCAAACTATCTTTATCGATCCTACGCCGTGAAGATCGGGCAATCCCCCACATCAATGTTCTTGCTTGGCTTCTTTAGTTTCTGAGCTAAATTTGTGATTTTGGGTTCATAAGAGTTCTTGCCCATTCTCTTACCTGGATTAACTTAATAGGACATGTGAGAATTAGAGCTTTTGATGTTCTTTTGAGTTAGATTCGATTTCTCTCAATTTGGTGAACTTGAGCTTAAGAACTTTGTGGTTCTTCATTGGTTTTATGTTCTTATTGCCTTGAATAAGTCTTATACAAAATTTGAAAGTGTTTAAAAGAGATTTGAACAAGTTTTTGATATTTGAGTTTTTGTCCTGAAAGGTTTTTAGGTTTGAGAATAGAGGACTGGTCGGACTAGCCCCAGGTCTGCGGTCAGACCGGCCAGTCAGTGTGACCAGACTCAGGTTGGCGGTCAGACCGACCCATGAATGGCGATCGAACTGGCCTATGTAGAAGGTTGCTGATTTTGTTGACTAGTGCTGTTAACTTTGTATCGTCTCATTGTATTGGTATCATTTGAACTTGATGGCTATTATAGTTATTCGAGTGAAAATTTTAAATACATTAAGATTTTTTTGGAAAATTATTCACCTCTCCTATTGTCATGTCAGCCCTACAAGCTTTCTAATTATTTGTGTTTGTGGAATTGAAATGTCAATGATCGTCACCGTGTCTGATTGGCCCATCCTTTCACCTTTAAACGGTTTGCCTACAACTGATTTCACTTTTGTTCGCGTTCCGGGTGGTCTCAGCTAATGGTGTATGAGGACACTGTTCATTTCTGGAGCAGAAAGCATTGCGCTGTGCTTTGCTTTTGCACTGTAGCACCCCCATGCAGCATTAGATCTGCGCCGTTCTTTTCCAACCCGACGGCCACGAACCGTCCGATGTCACGGCACTGTAGGCCTCTGCCTTTGCTCTTGCGAGTCATGAGGATCCCAATCCCCATTGACCTCTTGCGACAATTTCCTTTAGGAAGTTTATTTCTGATTAATCCATAATTCTTAATACTCCGCTGCGTATATAAACAATCGCAAGCTTTTTACCATTTGATTCTGTGCCCATAATCCAATCGAGCGAAGTCGTACATGCCGCTCTAAAGCAGCCAATGGAATGACAACGAGCGATGCTGGGGAAGACACAAACAAAACATGGTACGTGCACGAGCATCGTGCGCTGATTTGGCGAGCACGCCATATGTTTGTTACGTCGAAGCGGATTATTTCGCGTATTTTAGGGCTGGGCCTGCGTCACCGCTGTAGCGGCCTTTCCTCTGACAAGACCGGTCAGTCGCGCCGGGTCCTCCGAGCTTTCGATGGACGAGTCACCTGGCCGAACGAGTGGAACCGCGAGCGCTGCTCATTTAGCTTATTTTTTTAATTATTTTATTTAAAATTTGATTTTTTTTTTCCTTCTGATTTTTGGTTTATTTTGAGTCTTTTTGCCTGTTTTTTACGTATTCGTTTGTATTATACGTGATGGGCTAACCCGATTTTTATATTTTTAAAATTTTTAAATTTAATTATACCAAATAAGCCACTATTAGTTATAGTGTAATTTTAACTAGCTACGATAAAAATTCAGCTATAAGTCACCAAAATTTAACTCAACTGAGCACCATCGCGCCTTTATGACGGCACGGCGTGCCCCGCGCGCGTCCGTCCGATCGGCCGCTGAGCCGGATCCAGCCGGTACCCGCGCGTCCGCCTCGCTGTCCGCGCACGGCCCTACGCCGCGCGCGCGAGCCAAAAGGCGTCGGATTCGCCCGGTCTTAGTGGGATAGTAGCTTATTCGCCAGTGCGCGGCCGTTTTCTGTGGTCGGGCGCGCCCGGCCGTGCGACGGCCCGGCAGCGCCTTTAGCCCGCGCACTGGCGTTTGTTCACACCCGAAACGGAAATGGTTCGCACCTAAGCGAAGATGCCCGTGCGCGCGCACCATTTGTTAATTGTTGTTGCTGCTTAGTTACGATGGATAAGACGCCACGCTCGGCGAGGAAATTTGCTTATCCGTGTCTTGGACTTGACGTAATTCGGATTTCTCTTCTCGAATGGTAAAATGGTAGTTTTTTCGCTGGTGTGATGATATCCGTGCTGCTTTCCATGTGAAAAATGTTTCTCGGAAAGGAAATGAAAGAAGCAGCCGTGCTTCTGCATTTTCGATCTTTTGGTAGATTCTCATCGCTTGTGTTGTAGCTAAGCATGAGAATTGAGAAATAACGAGGATGAGAAAGTCTTCAAAAAGATAAACAAGGATGAGAACGAATTCGTCTCAATTTTGCCGTGAGCCATTTCTCATGGCTTAAATATGTAACCTTGCCCCTCTTTTTCTTTTTCTTTCAAAACGCTAAAACCTCACAGGGAAAAAAGAACGAATTGCTCCGTTCATTTTGCTTCAACGACCAATGGTTCCACTACGCATCGAAAGGCGCCCAAACGGGCAAACCCATTGCTTTGCCGAAGAAGAAAAAAAAATCTGCGAAGAACGCATCATCACCGTGACACCAAACAAGCATTTCGCCAAAGCGCGAGAGACCACCACCAACCGCACCGTCCGGTCGTGGCCTAGCTGAAGGAATCGTCGTGCCAGTGCAACATCCAAATGCCCTCCATATCTACCCCCGCCGACCGCAGCCTTTTTATAGCAAAGCCTTCCAGGCGGGTGTAACCGGGCACTGCGGCCATCGGGAGGCGAGGCGATTGGCCATGTTATCTTCAACTTCTAAAAATTATTTTTTTGATTTTTTTCTACAGTAACTAGTTTTTAAATAGAGTATTTTTTAAGATAGTGTCTACTAGTTAATTGTAGTACATACTTTACTGATTTCATTTATATCGGTAAAAATTGTATGTGAATTTCTGTTACTATATAATCTCTCATATAAACAGACCAAAAATTATAAATCACAACTAAAAAGAAGAGGCAGGATATCTCATATCTCGCAGGCCGATCAAACTTGCAGTTCGGCTCGCGCGCGCGACCACGGAATCTGCCCAGGTCACTCACCACTGGCGACGGTTCACTCATTACAGGCTAAGGAGCGTGTTTCGGGGCACACCGGCCAAGATATTCTCGCTGCGAATTATTGTTTCTCTCACCGACCTGCTACGGGGCGCGCTTTGGACGGGCCGGTTCTCAGGAGCTTTCGTTGGGCTGTCTCCTCGTCCTCCATATTCCATTACGATGTAGGCCGTCGGATTCAGATCGGACGGCTGTAGATGCCACCGGCCGTCGCGATTGGGAAAAGCTCTGGCAGGGCTAAAGCGTGGCTTTGCCAACCTGCACGACGTATTGGACGAGATTTGGGGGCGTGGCCCAGCCGGCGTCTAACGTAATCAAATCTACCGTGATCTATTCTAAAGCTGGTGCGGTCCATGGTCCTGTTTGCAAAATTCGAGGAAAAGTCCATACATGGGACCGGAAGTAGGAAGGTCCTATTCCAAACATTTTTAGATTCTGATTTTTCTAGATTATGTTTTTAAGTTAAAAGACCTTTCTAATTTTAGTTTTTTGGCTTTTTTGCTTTTACTTTTTTTTCCTCTGTTCTCTTATCTTATCTGTGGACATATAATGGCGTTATCATTTTTTCATTTTTATTTTTTAATTAAATACTTAAAAAACTAATAGATGCTGCAGTGTAATTTTAGCCAACAGCTAAAAACCGATTGGAGCGGCACCTAAGCCCTAATGACCCGAGTGCACAGCCGGCCAATGGCGAGGAGAACCTTTCTTCCCGATGTAGGCTTCTTTGCCGATGAAGAGCATCTGGAATTTGCACTGTGCATAAGTGTAGATCATCATGTATGTTAATGTATCCCCTGCCACGTCTGCGTTATGGCATGCGTGATACTCCAGTCATCTCATGATCTTAGTATATGTATCAATTGGAAAGCACCATGTTAACCAGAAAATAATAAACAAAGAGAAAAGCCTGAAAATTCCCGTGTTAATTAATGAAAAAAGTAACATATGTAACTTGATGCATATAGTTTTTGTCCAAATCTTTGTTTTGATTACCTTATTAGGACATGTCAGAGTAGATCTAAAAGATCTCATATCTTAGATCCCCACGAGCAAGATGTGGGTTTTAGAGTTTTTTAGTGTTCTAGAGTCATTGGATCGATTTTCCTCAAATTAGTGAAACCAGGTCCAAGAACCTCGTACGTGTTTCTTGTCTTGATCTGGTTTCTGTGTCCCTAGAGAAGATGTGTTCAAAGTGTCAATTTATTGGAGCCTTCTTCTAAAAGTTTCATAGATTAGGGTTTGAATTTAAGTTGTTTTCTATTTTGGACGCAGGGTAGTGGTCAGACTGTCATTACCCTTGAGGTCATACTGGCCAGCAGTCAGACCGTCGTACCCGTGCAATCAGATTGGCTAGCAGTCAAACCGATAGTAAGTGACGGTCAGATCGGCCTTCTAGCCGCTATAGCGCTCCACTGTGAATATGATCTTCGCAGCTACATATAGCTATTGGAGTGAAAATTTTAGAGTATCTAAGAGAGAAAATTTTGATACAATCATTTACCTCTTTTATTGTCGGTATTGGTCCTACGCAACCGGATGAAATGTTTCTTCAACATGAGTCTCAGTATTACTATGGAAATCTCGAAGAAGAGTTGCGTGATCCTTGGGTTAGAAAATCGGAGTGCAGCCAGTGCGTTTAATGTGATTTGTGTTTTGACGGTCTTAGCTTAGTGCGACACATCTTCGACATGTCAATTACTCCAAGTCACGATCACTAAGATCAAATCAAGTTGATTTTTCCCTAAAAGACGAATCAAATCAAGTTGGGCGGTTAAGACAATGAATCCGCTGGCACGTCCGTACGTTCCCGGCCGGAAGCACAAGGGATGAAGGGATGCAAAGCGGAGTGACCGGATGTCAACGAGCGATCGCCGTTGTTACGGATGTTTCAGACTAACCCTTGACTCGTAGGAGAAACAGAATTTTTGGTTTCTATTTGAAAAAGTATGCATACGTTGAGCGACCCTATGCAACGAAGAGCTATCATGCATGTAGCCAAATAATGTAGCTTGATGTATAGTAATTCTCAACTGGGCGACTAATTAAATTAAATATGGTTCCTTTGAGCATTCAGATAGGTTCGGTGACATCACAAATTAGGTACTGAAGGCAGAAAGACTGCACCATTTCCTTATAAAAGAAACGAAGTGAAAAGAATGAAGGCGTCATGGAGAGCCCTTTGGCTACTGATCGACTCCTCTGTGGAACAGCTCATGAAAGCAAATTGATTGCGTGTAATACATCCACTGAATCCAAACAAGGTAATGTTCTAGGCCTTATAATCCTTAAAATCATGATTTTTAAGGCATGGTCCCACAATAGATCATAGGATCTCGATTATGTCAACAACACACACACACACAAAAACGATCATGCCTAGGATACCCTCACAAACCTTACTGTTCAGTACCAACTAGCTAGGTTTTTTGAATTCATTTCGTGTTGATTTCTTATTTGCCCTGAAGCAACTCACATGTAGAGATACATGGGGGGAGATCGATTCGGATAAGGCTTTTGCTGCCCAGCAGGCACATGTTGTTCTATCTGTTATTCACCACTTTCCTTCCTCCCCTGGTGAAGAGGGCTTTCTGAGCCAACTTTTGAGAGCAAACTAGCTAGTGGAGTGCTGGCCCGCTGTCCCTAGCTACAATGGTACCAAGGGATCGCGCGATCGACCGACAGGCTCAAGACAAGCCATGTCACTCATGATCCCCCGTGAATTGACATTCACTGCCATTATATATCCGCCGCACGTGGCCGTGGATGTCTCGTACGAGCACGAATCTCCGCGGGGCCCCAGCGGCAGGTAAAGCCGATCGATCCAGCAAAGTACTGGACTCTCCTTGCCGACCCTCCCAACCGAGAGGCCCAGCGGCAGCTATGCTACCATACCACTGATCTCAGCAAGCACCCAGGCACTGTGAGCTCCATGCATGGCACATGCATCAGGATCCAGATCGATCAGCTGCAGATTTGCAGTGTACGTACGTTCGTGTATAGCAGTAGCCCAGAGTTCAGACCGCATGCGCGTTCGTGTACGTACATGAAATCCCTAGCTTGGATCTCACGAATCACGATCGAACGGTTCGGCGTCAGTGGTGAGCAGCCTCGATCCTCTCCGATGTCGCTTTCAGCAGATCCTCGCACGTATGTGTGTGCTGTGCCCTGTGCCCCTCACAACACCGAAGCAGTAGCGCACCTACACCCACTAATACAATACATGCACACCGTCCAGCACGGCCAACCGAGGCAGCTAGAGCCCCCACCCGTACCCAGCACCAATATCACCACGATCGATCGATCTATCGATCACACCACGAAGACAGGAGCTGACATTTCGCGAGGGAGCTTTGACCCCGTGAGAGCGAGGCGCCCTTCACTCCATTGTGCATTGGAAAGGTTGCGCGCGCGCGCGATAAAGATTCAGAAAAGCAGCGTGCAGCAAGCAGATCCCGCGGGATACACATGCCGTTTTCGTGCCGCCTTTAGCTCCCTCCACATCGCACGCACCGCCGGGGCCTTTTCCTCTTCTTTTCCCTGTACGCGCTCCATCTTTCTTTGAGAGGAAGATCGAGGAGGGAAGGAGATCGAGAGGCTGGCTAGCTCGGTTGGCTCGGTTGGTTTTGACAGGCGAGCCGAGGCTGGGCGAGGCAAAGCGATAGATGGAAGGAGACCAACTCCCCCCCCGCGCGCGGGGTCGACGCATGTGGGCCGGGGGCGCGTAATAATGCAGCGCTTTGCGCGGTGACGCGCGCACTAGACCGCCGCGCGGGGCCGGCAACTTGCGAGTTAGTTGCGCACACGTCTGACGTCTCCCCTCTCTCTGTCGGGCACTTGGCGCCGCGGGGGAGCTAGCGTTCCGCGCGCGCGGAGAGCGGTGGGGCGTGATTTGCACAAACGGCCGCATGCTTAGTCCCTAAGCAAGGCCGGCGGCTGGCTGGCTCGCCGAACGGCTAACGTCAATTACGCGCGCGCGATCCGGCGGTGGATCTGGGGGCCGTGCAACACAATGCGCCGGATCTGCCGCGATCGAGGGCCTGCGTTTTCCTTTGGCTCGGACGGGACGTCGGCTGTTCAGTCGGATGGCAACCTGCAGGGTGGCACGCACAGGAGTCTGGGCGCGCTTTTGCATCGTTAGTGCACACCAAATAATGCACGTCTTTAGTAGGAGTGGATATGTTAAGCAGACCTGATTAAGCATATCCGGATTTGTGTTCGGTTGGAAGACACCTTGCTGCGTTAGGTCAACCGTAGCTTCGCCTAAGTCGGACGTATACGCATGGACGGTTAGACGGTCGTTACGCTTGGCTGGCAAAGCTGCTCTGCTCCGTTGGGCTGGCCAGTTTATGTTAGTAGAATGAGACACAGCTGGGTAGGGTTTCGAGATGCGCTAGCTGGTGGCAACTGTCAACTGGGCATAAACTTGGCCCAACCCTAGGTTGGTTTCTTGAAGTAATTTCTCAACTCCTCTTGTTTCTGTCTAGCTCTGAGGATATGTCAGAGGGTTACAAGAGCATCACATATCCCATTATTATCGTTTTCGTCTCACGTATGTATCTCTTTATCACTTTCTTACAAGGAGCGAGGCAGTATTTTATAGCATCGTGGATTTGTTTGTTTTGGAGAATTTTGAGCAAGTTTCGAAACATAGCATGCCGTAAACTAAACAAGTCTGTAAATTTATT
Organism: Dendrocalamus latiflorus; assembly: GCA_017311315.1. NCBI lineage: Eukaryota > Viridiplantae > Streptophyta > Magnoliopsida > Poales > Poaceae > Dendrocalamus > Dendrocalamus latiflorus. Next base: position 7,493,241 of record CM029631.1, read on the forward strand.
TGATTGTTTATTGTGATGGTATGAATTTCTTCAAGTTTTTTCAGGGTTTTGCGGCTTATTTGTTGGCATAGCTCTATGAAAAAATATTGTAAACACCATTATTGATTGTTGCATCAATATTTTTAGAATGCTGCAACAATGTAACTTCTGTTTTTGAAATTAAATTCAATCATCTTGGGATTTATGCATTACTTTTCAAATATTTCAAGGTTTTATTATACCGTGTAAGTATCTATTACTACTCAAGATTTATTAAATTTATTGATAAAATGGGATTTTTAAAATGATTTTTTGATGTAATCACTTATACATTGTAATGTTGTGTATATGTGCAAAAAATTATTACAAATGTTATATAAAATATTTATGCCAACCTGGTGGACGATTAGGGCATTTCCATCCGGACGCTAGCAGAGCCCAAATTAAAACAATTGGTATATCTTGTTCCAAGAAAAAAAAAAAGTTCAACCAGGTTAACCGTCGTGGCACCTCCGCACGTACGTTGCCTAGCTATATTTCAGGTTTTGAGCCCCACTAACTACACACTAGATATCTTGAAAAAAATCTACACATTAGGTAGCTTCGATTATAAGGGCCTGTTTGGGAGAGCTCCACCAGCTCCAGATCCACCAGATTCACCTGGATCCACCGTGGATCTAGGATTCGTCAAAGTGTTTGGTACAGCTCCACCTCCCTCTCTATCTCACTTCCACCTGGGCCCCACGCGTCAGGGGGCAAAATGAAAAAAAAAGAATTCCCGGCCGGCGCAGGCGCGACAGCGGCCGGCGGGCGCAGGCGCAGGCGAGGCGGAGAAGAGGAGGAGGCGGAGCGGCGGCTGGGGGGGCGGCGCGGCGGCCGGCCGAGGGCGGGCACGGCGTGCGGCAGAGGAGGAGGCAGAGAAGAGGAGGCGGAGCAGCGGCTGGCGGGCGCAAGCGCAGGCGAGGCGGAGAAGAGGAGGAGGCGGAGCAGCGGCCGGCGGGCGCAGGCGAGGCGGAGAAGAGGAGGAGGCGGAGCAGCTGCCGGGGGCAGTGAGGCGGCTGGCCGGAGGCGGCGGCGGCGGCCGGCCAAGGGGCGGGCGCAGTGGAGGGGGTGGAGACGGCGCGGCGGCCAGCCAGGGGAGGACGGCGCAGCGACGAGAAGAGACGGGAAATAAAAAGAACGAACCGTTTTTTTGTGTGTAATCAGTGGCATGGTAGGTAATTTTCCCCAACTCCACCAACTTGAGTTTGGTGGAGCACCCCTTGAGGTGCTCCATGGATTTGGTGGATCTGGAGCCAGATCCATGGTTTTGGTGGAGCAGATCCACGGTGGAGCTAGAACTATTTGGTTTGGAAAAGTGAATTCGGATCTGTTTTTCGTGAATCTGGAGCTGGTGGAGCTCTGCCCCTAAATTTGATACCACGACCTCTCCGTGCTAAGTCGTGTAAAAATACCGCCGCCAGTGGTGCCAGCGTCAGGATCTAGATGTGTGCCTATGATGAGCCCAAGATCCAAAGCCCACGGGCCTGGGTCTGTTTTGTGCACCACCTTTCCACGGACCGGACGCAGGGCGAAAGACAGAAGTTGAGCTGGGCCAACTTAGCCCGAAGGGATATATTACATCGTGACTTCTCAAAAAGTCCAGAGTCTGTGATCTGTTTCTGTGAGGCACCATCACGTCCATGTGATCTGTTGGGCCTAGAATTCGGCTATCTAAGACCATATGTATAATAAATTCCGATCGCGTTGGTTCGCCCGTTCGTGCCATCGTCGTCGCCGGCCTGCGGCGAAAGTGCTATAACTAGGTCCAAACAGATTTGGGCATCTAATCTCTGTTTGGGCCTGTACGCCTTGCCGGGGTCTTTTGGTTGGGTGAATGTACAAGTATGGTGCATCCCAAATTTTTGGATGCGTATCGAATGCTGGAAAATATGAAACCTTTTTAAACTTTTTGCACATGCTGGTGTTATTGAATTTTCTATAGATTATTTGAAGTTCTGTTGACTTTTCAAATTCGCAAAATCAATAGACAAAATACAAACTTTAAGTGGGGGTCATGGAATTTGAAAACAAATTTAAATTAAATCTGAATTCAATTCGCCAAAACGAAAATAAATTGAAATTTGAATTTAAATGTAAAAGGAAAATAAATAAAAATAAAAATCTCACAATTCAGTTTGGGCCAAAACCGGACCCAACCCAGCCTATCTTCTCATTTTTCTTTCTCCTTTCCCCCCTTTTCTCTTGTCTTTTCTCTTGGGCTGACCCGCTTCTTTCCCTTCTTTCTTTATTTTCCTAACCCCTGCGCCATCCTCCGCCACATGCCGAACGCTGCCGCCCTGTAGCCATGTTGCCGCACATGTCGATGTCGTCATCGCCCGACTGCTGCCCTAATGACTCGCTCTCTCACCATCCCACGCCCACACCCCGCATCGCTGCAACGTCGCCGAGCACAGCAACATCTCGCCCTGCCAGCCTCATCTCGCCACTGGGCTCTTCTCCGTCCTTATCATGCACCAAAGAAGGAGAACCAAGCCAAGCCAAGGAGCAAGTCCTCTCCATTCGTGGCCACCACGTCCACCTCGCTGCTTTGGCCAACTCGGTGAGCTCCTTAGCGTGCCACATCTTCAATTACCCTTGTAACACCCCCGTTTTTGGGGGCGTCATGAATTCCTCGCAACCGATCAGGATTGTTCAGTTGCGAGTTACATCCATCGAGTGAATAACATTGCCAACGCAAACTCAAATACAAAAGTCGACTTTATTACAATAAAAAGGCTTAAAGCCAAGATTCACAGTAGGGCCAACGACCTTCAGGTATATTACACAAAAAGAAACACCATAGGCATGCTTGAGCGGAGAACGACCTTAATCCCAAGCTTCTTCCAATTCGTAGTACACCACTTCTTCATCTTCACCGGGCTCCTCAAAGTTAACAGTTTCTGTTTATGTTTTTAAGCAAGTATGAGTACAAATTCCGTACTCAGCAAGTCACATGGAGCTTAACATTAACTATATGCATGGAATATCAAATGAAGGGATAACAGGTTCTTTAATTGGGTAGATGCAGTTTTATTTAATAAAACTTGAAAAGCAACTCCATTAAGTAAAGGGGTTTTCAAGCGTGATTAATATCCAACATTTCCAAGCCATTCTCAATCCTACTTATGCCTTGATGCTGGAATCACCCAATAAACACAGCTTCGTTAACCGGAAGCACGACGTATTCGAATACAATTATTTTATGACTCTGCAGAGTTGCCCTGCTTTACCCACAAGATCTTCCAACTCCCGTGACAGAGTTAAAAGAACAAGGTTGTTCACTGCTCAATTCTTTATATAGCCTCCACCCAGTAGGTCCTAATTCCCCATAAGCTCGGATGACCCCACGGATCTCATCCGACTCATAGCAATCCTACTGTTGTATGGTTAACCACCTCCCATACGGACTCACCCTCGGACTCCCCCCGCCAGTTGCAGAGGTTCAATTGAACTTGAGCAGTTATTAAACCAGGTTTGACAAAATCAACGCTTGTGGTTGGGCGGATACTATGTTCTTTACTCAGCATAAGGGTCTAGTCCTTATATTTTTCTCCGAGGCATTATCCACGCACAAACCCATATTCAGTACCTTCCTGTACTGCCACCATTCCTCACCCAAGCTTCCACCTTAGGATAAGGTCTTCGGATCCACGATCCTCGCTTACCCTAGATCCGTATTTTTAAAGCTCTAAACAAATACCAAAAGCCTTAACAGTAGAAATATTTGATGATTTCCTAACGACCATGTTTGTATCGCTATTATATTTAATACTACTATGTTTATCAACATGATTATGGTCATCAATTTAAATGGGGCTTTTTCGGGTGGTAGGTCATAACTAATAAGTCATGCCATTCTAAACAGTAATTATACACAAAATAATGACTTAAAATAACATAATGGAAATATTGCTAAATAATTAAATAGAGACATGATAGGTTCAATATGATCGAGGTATGTGTGACTTGCCTTGCGATTCTACGATTTCCACAAGTTCAAATTCTTCAGCGGGCTGGGTCCGGGCTTGAGCTTCTCCCTCCTGATCCTGTGAATCCTCGCCTCTAGAAGCTAGCGCAAATAAAATAAAATAAAATAATTCCATGCCCGAAGAAATGAGTTAGGAATAAAGAAATGAAATAAAGAAATAAAATCCGATAAAATTCAAATAAACAAGGATTTAGGCTTATAGGAGGGTCATATGTGGAAATGGGCCTTGGATTTGGGTTAGTGGGCTCGAGACGAATCCGAGGAGTATAAACATGTATTTTGGGCTTTGGGTCGGGTTACTGTTCATCGGGTCTGGTTGCACTGTTTATCGGGTTCGGGTCAGACTCGGCGAACTGACTCAGCTCAACCGAATCAACCTGGCTCGGGTCGGTTGGAACGGGTGCGGGCTAGCTGGTCCGGCTCAGCCGAACAGAAGCGGCTCGGTCGGGCGCGGGCGAGCGGGTGCGAGCGACGCGAGATGGCGCGTCGGACTCGGGCGCGGTCGAGCGCGGGTGGACGCGGTCGGGCGCGATCGGACGCGGAGCGGGCGGGGTCAGATGCGGAGTGGCTCGGCCGGAAGCGGACGCAGGCGCGGTCGGGCGCGGGCGACGCGGTGCGGTGCGACCAGATGGCGTGGGCGGGTGCGGTCTGGCGCTGGTGGCTCGGTCGTCTTCAACCTCCCGCCTGGGCGCACGCAAAGGAGCAGAGGAGACTGGCGGCGGCTTGCGGCGGCGGTGGAAGAACTTGCGACGGTGGCGGAGGGCATGGATGGACTCGGGACGGCACGGGGAATCCATTTTTGGCGGTGGTCGAGCCGGCGGAGGCGGCGTTCGCCGGCGGTGATGTTCCCCCTTTTATGGCTATTTTTAGGATTACGGGCTCTAGGGGGCTTTTTAGGGCAATTTGGTTGGTGCTAGAGCATCACTAGGACTTGGGTAAACTCATGGGAGCGGCGGTTTGGGCTGGGGATGGCCGTGCAAGGCTAGCCACGGTAAATGGTTAGCGGTGGCGGGGTGCTCATGGCGCCGGGGAAGAGGGAGCTTCGGGAGGCTATGGCGGCGGTCGGGTAGGGTTTCTGGGGTGTCGGTGAAGCTCTAGGTGAAGGCAATTGGAAAGTTATGTGGCGGATGACCGACATTGATTTAGGGCTCGGTTTTGGAGATTTTTGCAATTACCGGCGATGGGGGTGAATGGGGGCGGTGATGGGGCGTCGGGCGGGTTGTGGGAGGCGATGGTTTCGGCTAGGGTATGCTTGGGCGCTTAAATAGTGCGGCCAAAGGCGGTTCGGCCCGGAGCTTATCCCTGGCGACGGTGGCGCGTGTCGGCCGGCAGCAACGCCACGGTCTTTGGCCGGTGCAGGGGCGTCAGGGCAACAGAGAGGAGGTGGAAAGGAAGCTTGTCCGCACGGGGGAGGTGGCGGAATCAAGCGGCGCGGGGGTGCGGTGGCGTGATCAGGGAAGTTGGGCGGCGGCAAAGCGGGGAGCACGGCGGCGGCAAAAGCTGGAGCACGACCGCTGCGACGGGCTGGCGTGGCCTGCCACGGGGCCTGGGGCGGGGTGAGGTGGCCATTCCACCGAGCGGGTTTGGCGGGAGGTGATGCAGGCGCGGGTGGTCACGAAGGACGCGTGAGCGGCGACGAGACTGAGGTGGCGGTGGATTTTTCGGGTATGAACATTGTAGCATTTGCTCTCCCCTAATCCACTGATAACAGTAGGGATTAAGGACAAATAGATGTTGAGGTTAGAGGAGAATAGGATGAGGATTCAAGGGAACAAATCAAAACTGAAAATCGAGCTCAAAATCAGATTTTGCTTCTTTTCACAATTTGGTTTTGTTTCAACCCTCAACCAATATCTTAGGTACAAGAACTTCCTTCTGTGTTATAGGCTGTTCAGACCATAACCAGTCCTGCAACTGGTGAAACACCCTTCTTGCTAATTTATAGTGTAGAAGCTGTGCTTCCTCCAGAATTAAAGATTGACTCTACTCGAATAGATCGTTATAATGATAATCAAGAAGAATGGTGGATCGATGACATTAACTTCCTTGAAGAATGAAGAAATGCAGCCCTAATATGATCAGCAGTTTACCAACAAACCATGTGAACATACCACAATCGTAAAGTGCAACCTTGCAGCCTAGTTGTGGGTGATCTGGTTCTTAAAAAAATCCAAAGCCATGCAAATCGTAGTAAACTTTCATCTAAATAGGAAAGTCCCTACACTGTGGTTGAAGTCACCAAACTAGGCTTGGTACAACTAACCATGTCAGATGGGCTTATCATTTCTAATTCTTGGAACATCGACTAGTTACGTAAATTCTATATGTAATGTACTTCTTTCTTTTTTCAATAAAGTTACATTGTTATTCTTTCTTTTTTCAATAAAGTTACATTGTTATTCTTTCTTTTTTGATGAGTATTTTTATTTGTACTTCATTATCCCAAGCATGGTCACACAGTATCATTGTTGTCTAAACTGTTGTAAATATTGCGGTATAAGCATATTTTTATATTTAATTCCAGCCAAAAGAATAATATAAAGGACATACTTCCAGCATAAGAAGAATGACACAAACATCATATAAACATGAAAGTCTACTTTGTCATTCATCTCTACATATATATTCAAAGAATATAACATTAATACTTCTGGAAATAACAATATATAGAACAGTCCTAAGAACAATAGAACAATTAAATCTAGCATAAAACAAATTAATTGTTTATTATTGCTCTCAGAACAGAGTTGCACAAAATCAAAGATTTTGGCCTTCTCATGCACATGTCCACACTCTTCATATATATAATCTTGTTACTAAATCTGGATTTGAGCTCTAAATCTAGTAATTGAACCAACCGAAGATACAGAGATATTCAACTACCAGTCGTAGATGTTTACATGCACAAATAATAAAACAGTATACTCCCAAACTGCTGACCGAAGACAGCAGGAAGTGACTGCTAACACAGATTAATGAAATCAATCTAAAGGAACAATAGATATCACTATATACCAACAGATTGATATCACCAGAATATAGCAGAAACTACAGCATACTTAATCAATTCATAGGCATGTTAACAAATCTACAAGTCCATTAACTAATAGACAACAGGCTATGGTTCAAGCAGCAAGATCAACAAATAGAGCTCAAACCCGATTCCTCTAACAATCACACTCAGTTATGGACTATAATCATCACAGAGCAAGTTAATGCGCCCACAATCATTCACAGCAAGCCTCTAATACTTGAACAAATTCTCAGATCAAGATATACTGCTGTAAATGATAAAGAACTGAATATACTCACAGAACTGACAGTACTCAAAACTGTCAAGAAGCAAACAAGCCGAAGATCACAATTAATATGGCAAGGCACGAAGAACTCGCTGTCCCAGAAAATCTATCAACCCGCTGTCGCAAGCGAGTAGATGATCCACGGAGATACAATGCCGCACTTCTTCTCTCAGCCAAAAACCAGAGAAAAAGCCGAGGTTCAGAGATGCCGCACAGGACCACGATATGCGTACTGGCCAAGCGCGCACAAACACAGCAGGGAGCTGGCGTCGCCTTCTCCTCTCTTGGATGGAGCTCCAAGGTCCCGAGTCCCCACACCGCAAATTAGGGTTTGCACAGGAGACCAAGACCAAACCTCAGTCGGAAATGGCCGAAGCCAATACCCTCAGCACCACCAGAAATCAAAGAGGAGGAAGAAGACCCAAGAGGGCAAGAACCAGATCGGAAGAAGCTATTTTTTCCCATGGAGAGAGCTCGGTTTATGAAGAGAAGAGGCAGGGTCTGCGAGAAGGCGGCGCGAGCGGCCGGCTCCGAAGAACCCGGGCCAGCCCGCGCCCTCCCCGCTCGCCTCTCCACGCGCCAGCTCCCCTCAAGCACCGAGCATCCCGGATCTGGGAGAGGATGGAAAAACCGTCGCACGGGGGAGAGCCACCAAAGCCGCCAGCAACCAAATCGGGGAGAAGACTTTGTCTTCTCCCCCTTATCTCTTTGCTCGTGTGACCGGCAGGTGGACCCCACCGCTAGGGCTCCCTTCCACTCTTTTGTCAATTGGGAAATTCCCATAAAGCCCCTCTCAAATACAACATAAACTACTCGGAGCAATATATGTGTTTCTCTAAATTCCTTCTTAGGGATTTTTTTACTTCGTTGTCTTTGACATTATAGTTAAATGTCATGCAGATTATTATCGTGGCCTTCACAGTGATGGTTTTTATGATTATCTGCACTTTTTCTCAAAGGAAAACAAGTAAAAAAGCAAATAGACAGTTGACATAGTCACTAAACAGCTCAGGGGCTTGAAGGCTATATTTCTTACTTCTATATTACGTTCTTCTCTTGTTTACTCTGGTCGAGACACGAAAAATCTCCTAGTCGAAATCTCTTCTGTCTTCATGTTGTCACGTCTACTGGAAGGAGTTTCCTAACGACAGCCTTTTTTCTATGATCTTTGCTACCAGTCGAAACTCGAGAGTGAAAATGTTTCAGGAAGTTTTGTTCATATCTTTAATCCTCAGCTATCCTATGATTAGTTCAAAAAGCGACTACAAATAAAAACACTTGTTTTTTTGCATACATTTTTGCATATCTTTCTTATCGTTCGTAGTATCAACAAGTTTATGTCATGATATTTTTTTTGTCAAGTTTTGGACTACAATATATCTCTATTATGAAAAAGGCATCTAAAAATAGTCGAAATCTTTCACTGGCTTTGTCCAAAATGATTTCCTAGTAACTACTCGATCCTTTATACAACACAATCAAAGTGCATTGGTATACTTAGTCCACCGATCTAATAAACTACATCTTTTCTGGTCTACTACTTCATTAGTAAGTTCTACTACTAAACAAGCAGTTGAGGCTAGGAAAAAGATATGGAAAAAGATATGAATATTGTTCACAAATTTGAGGGAATGATATATACTTTATTAATAAAAGTAAGGGTGCCTTTGGTTGAGCTTTTAGGAGCTGCTTTTGCTTCCAAAAAGCCAAAAGCCAACCAAAGGGGTGGAAACCAGAAGCTGCTTTTTCAGAAGCAGCTACTTTTGGGTAGTACAATTTTGAAAGCACCTTGGACCCTACTTTTGGCTTTTGGCTTTCTGCTTTTGAAATGGTGAAAATAGAGAGCTGTTTCACAGTTGTTTCAAGGAAAATAGAGATAGGAAGTAAGTTTTATACTTGTTTGAACCAAACAGCTTACAGTTTTTCCACAGCCCACAACCTACAACAGCTTTTCCACAGCCCATAGCTCACAGCAGCTTTTTCAGAAGTCGCAGCTCAACCAAACACGCTCTAAGTCTTTACATACAACTTTTCGTATTACATTGTAACTAACTACTCAATTGAACACTCATGAACTCCATTCGGTCCGCCCTGGGAGGATTGGTAGTCCTAAAAACTGTTTAGTCGTTTTGCAAACTTAGATGTAAAAACCTAGAACTCCTATCCCCCCTCTCCCTTTCTTTCACTCTCCCAACCCTAAACTCTATTTTCCATTTTGATTAATGAAGATGGGTATTCCCGAATCAGAAAAAAAAAGGTAATCGGCTCAGGGACTTGATGGACAGACTAACAGGAGGTATCTATAAACTTTAATCTTGTGATATTAATATAAACTAGAGGATGATTTTCAAGGAAAGAAACTTACTATTGTGCAACTGTAAGTTGAAAGTTGGCCAAATGCGACTTCACGGTAGACCATTCAAAAGGATGTACTTCACTGTAAGTAATTTGCAGGCATTTCCCATAAATTATGGATGTCTTTCTGGCACAAAAGTTTCACGAAACACGACGTGTAAATTTGACTCCACGCAGTCATTCCTACCCTGCTTTCTTCCTTCGGGGCAGGGGAGGATCTACTCCATCACGCCATGTCTTAGCCTCCAGGCTGATAATTCGCTCTATCGATCGATCTAGCACGCAGCTCAAGCCTCAAGCAAACCGAGAAAGATTCGCGACGCCTTGTTCGATCAGACGATCTCACATGTTCAGATCATGCCGCCGGCCGCAGCATGCTCACACGCCGTGCCTGGCCGTACTGAAGCGTAACGAAATCATATCTGAGCGAAGTGACGCTTCCACTACTTACCGAAAGGGACGCGCGCAATCGAACCCGGAGTGGAGCTCGAGAGTGGAATCGATGACCATGATAGCATCAAACAGTGCGCTTATATTCTGCCGCTGCTGGCGATGACATTTCCGAGGCAAATCTAAGATCTTTGGTTGCCAACAGTCTCAGAGATTCAGGCTAAAAGACAAAGTAGCCTATGATGCTCACTGTGTGAATCGTCAATGCTTCACATCAACCCAGTGTAATGCATTCTCTTACGATAATTCCAAAACAAGATCTCTAAGCACGGGGATCCATATGGATGGTACCGTAGGATCCATGGGTCTTCTGATTTTGCAATCAACAGCCTGGACTAGGGGATGTTTTGTTTAGCATCCTTATAACCTAGGGATTAGGATGTAGCCTGCAGGAGTACCTCATCTAGAATTCAAAATTCTCGCTACTCTCAACATCAGGCTCTAGCTTCCCAAAACATTCCTGCCCCATTTAGAATATAAGGATTTCACGATAATTTAGAACAATTGTTCTATTTTCTAGAAAATTGTTGTTTAGACAGGCATTAGTGTAAGCAACCAAAATATCTATCATGTCACTAGCTAAGACACGGATCAGACAAACGCTAAAAGTCAAAACGGACGAGGAGCCAGGTGTAGGAATTTGATCGTGGACTGTACGTTGTATCTTTGGGTATGATGCCATAGACGCTTCGCAGTTGTGTGATTGAGTTAATAACTTTCGATGCCGACAATGGTAATATCTTCTTTGAAACCTGTGGCTGTCGCAATTTATCGCTGCTTAAGTACTGCTGGTATTGCTGATTAGTAATTTGCGGCTTTACATGCATGCAATGTGTGCTGCTTTCTTGCTGATTAGTAACAGTCGGTGTCGTGATAAAAACCAAGAAACTTGTACCTGTGTAAGATCAGGTAAGGAATATGCATGGTGCAATCTTCTGTTGATCTCTGCCAGGCAAGTTGTGAGCCTGAGCACAGGGTTCTTCCATTTCTTCTTCGGCAGATCCACTGGATTTTGTTGGTTAGTCATTGACCCCAGTGAGGAGAATTGGTTGGCACTTGGCAGTTTAGAATCCAAGCAAGCTTCGAGATAGTGATCATGTTAGAGTTAAACCCTTTGTTGGAGGCTTTTAGTCTTGATGTAGAATGTGTTTCCACAACAAATTTTGAAGGAATGTATTTTTTTTAACATTTATGATGATATTATCTTTTTCCCATGCGTGAAACGCATGAATTTTCTCAATCGAACTATTTTCTATTAAATTCATGTGTTCTAATGTGCCAATTTTTCTTAAAAATGACTCTTCAAGGTTCCTCTTCCAAACGAGGCAGTGGGACTTAGATGCCTTAGTTTGTAAAGAACACAGAAAAACAGATGGATTCTCTAGCAACTCCTTAGACACATCACATTTGATTTTTTGTTTTTGTTTTATAGGACAAGTGCTCAATGTTTTATTCATTTGGTACACCCGCCCAACTCACTTCATAATGTCCTTTTCCATTCTACTATCAAACCATGCCACGCTTACATTATTATTAGGTCGGATAGACATGACAAAATTAATCCCTGGAGCGGCTTTGCGTTGTCAAACGAAATCAGATCCTATAGAACATAATGTCCCAACCATGCAATTCAGAAATATTTTTCGGTCACGCCTTGGGCCCTTGCTTCAATCTACGTGGCAAACAAAATAAAGAAACAAAGTACGTACTTACGTTGTTTAGGGCAGGTGAACTATTGGACCTCACATGACAGCCCGAGTTAAAACTAAAAATGGTGTAATCTCCAAAATACATATCCAAATAATTTGATCTCAGGACCCTAATCTATCCAAGGATAGTATGGATCTTGGCTAAAATTTCAACATTTCATAAGATAAGTAAAGTTGGATGAAAACCAGGCAAAACTCAAGAATTTAAGATATGACTTGCTCGTGAGTTGCAGATGACTAAGATAACTCTAGATAGATTCTCACAAGTTACAGTAAGCAAGAGCACTCAAAGATTCAACACTAAAACCCTACGAACAAGATATCATTAGAAGGGCTCTAGGTGGAACCAAATTGGGCAAACTTCGAGATATTACTATAGATAGTCCCTAGATGAATGAAATATGATCCTCGTGAGGCATCCCCATCACTTACACATCTTTTGAACCTAGCAAGATCAAGAGGGAAGGAGAGAGGGCAAAACCAATCAAAACAAGTGCAAAATTAATAAGTGAAAGAACACACTATGTAGGCTGAACAAAACTAATCTATTACAACTTATAGATAAAGATTTTATAGCCACTCCATCATAGAGGACAGAGCTCTCACGAGAGCATTCACCCAAAATTTCCATCACAAGAAAACTCTAATGAATTGATGGCTAGTTGGTCTCCACATTCCTTAGTCGCACGTCTCCAACCCATTATACTCATATATAGATGGAGCAACCAGCTCACGTCTAGCCCTAATAGATACTATCCACTAGTCGGGGTCTACAAGTTTATTATAGTACACACTATAGTAACTTTATTTATATCGGTCAAAACTGCAATCGAGTTTCTGTTACTCCGTACTCTGATCTAGCATATGAAGGGGATAATCAATCAAAAACACCTTTTTGTAATTTTTTAAAGTGAGTACAACAAGGATGCATTCACGCATGCACACACGACACCACACATATTCACACCCGCATGTGGGTATGTCTAATGCATACACTTAAGATGAGGCAGAGACCTTAAAGTCTCATGGAACGTGGCTACACGTTTTGACCACTAAACACACCCACGTACACGAGTACTCAGAGAGCACTATTTATACAAACAGTACCTAGAGAGTATTGTTTATATGACCAGTATCCCTAAAAATGAGGCATTCACAAGCTCGAGCCCGAGTAAATGGACTGCTCACCTCGCAGTCGGACCATCCGAACTGCGCTCGGCCCACCTTGTAATCTTAGTCCCGAGCCAGTGCAGAGCAAGCATAGGACTCCTAGCGAAAAGACCAACCTGTCATTTCCTTAACCTATCCGGCCCTTAATCAGCTAGCTAACTGTCACTCCTAAGTTTTGAAATGTCACCGCTTAATCTTTGTATTATATATGTAGACAGTTCTCGGGTTCAACAGCGAGTAATCACCACTCAAAACTATCGATCCTGTAATATCAAGGGAATCATTGACGACATATCCTCGTGCAGGCTTAAACTCCCATGCATGCATGTTGATTCACTTGATCCCGAGCGTAGGAAAAAGCAATTCATTTCCAATACAATAACTATCCACATGCATATTTAATTAGTAGTCATTAGCTCTTGGATAGCCCAACCTACGTTGGTTGAATAAAGCTGAAAGCCAGATCTAGTTCGATTCCACTATGGAATGGGTTATTTTCTGGACTTTCCATTGTAAACCCTTGGATTTCATATTCTGGTCATATCATCTCGAAGGACCATATAAAAGTCCTTGATTTTATTGTGATAAACCATTGTTATTTTAGAGGAGTGAAAATTTAGAATTTGCAAATTTGCACGTTTGTCTTGACAGCTTGCATAAACATATGATCTTGATAAATTTAAGTCATGTGATAATTTAGTGACCTAGGTTGGTGTTTATAGGTTGCATGAGATATGTTATTCCTAATGTGGCTTAAGTTGTAAAGAACTTATACTCGAAAATTATGCTTTTGCCTTTGGATGCGCAACGTCGCTTGGAGTCAACTATGATCAACGATGAGGATCGAGGCTACGCTCATGGAGGAGTCGAGACTCAGAGCGATAAAAAAACGCCAGGTAAGATGAATGGCATAAGGAAAGCGAAAAATATTAAAAAGAAGTTTGAGTGATGGGTTATACCATGTGGGTTGGTCGGTCTAAGTAATGTGTGATTCGGTGAAACCAAAATGGGAGAGACTTGCAAACGCATGGCAAGCAAGTGGTGCACCTACACGTGGCAAGCATGATGATTGCTTGCAATGGAAGGAGATGACCAAGTTAAGAAAAGGGTATTTTGATAGTTTACCAAAATACTACAAACTACTTTAGAGTAAAACCGCTGTGTTTGAGAGGTGCTTGGGAGAGTGGTTTAGCCATTTAGGTCAAGGAGAATCTGATTCGGACTAAGGCTAAGGACTTAAAAGATTCGGATTTATACGCTTTGAAAGACGTGCATAAATGTAGTATGTAAGTAAAAACTTGTATGTGTGGAATTATCGGGTTTTCTATGTATGTGCTAAGTGGATAGTTTTCACTAAGGATTAGATGGGGCTAGCTACCCCATCTATTTAACGGGTTGGAATAGAGACTGGTAGTTAACTATCCAATTATCCTGTCTTAAGACTAAGTGTTTATGAGTTCTAGAATTAGGGTTTGAGAGAAGTTGAGTGTTGTGGTGTGCTTTTTTTTTATCTTTTAAGTGGAGTGGCTATAACACATTTATCCTCAAGTTGCAATACATTAATCTTTGTTAATCTCAATAGATCTATCTTATGTTGATTAATTTACTCTTGATTTGGTTAGTTTTTGCTCTTCTATCTTCTCTTCTTGATCTTGCTATGCCAAAGACATGTGAGAGATGAAGATAACCTCTAGAAATTAATCTCCACCTATTTAGACACTTGATTGATAAGTTCACGAAGAAAATCAAATTTTACTCTTTTTGACTTTTCCGAGTGATTCTTGATCCAGCTATTTCTATCGTAATTTTTTGGTGTTCTAACTTGTTGTGATATATGGTAATATATCTAAAACCATTTTGGCCATCATTCACCGAAGAGCAAGCCATATTCATTGTTTATGTTTTCGACCCATTTTTAGTGTAACATTACTTCAAATGGAAAAAAGGTCAGAACTTTAGTAACAATTTTATTGATGGTTGATTAAAATAGATTTTTGACATTTTAGAGAATGTGTATAGCAAATTTTTAGTGATTCGGTATTTTAGTTTGAGAGCTAGCCCTATTTTAGGGTTTAGCCTAAGGTCATGATCTAACATTAGTTCAAGTTTTATGTCTTTTGGATCTACAGACCAAAAAATTCATTGATTTTCGTTTTTAAAATAGTGTTGTATTTATTGTTCATAACGGCAGAAATTATTGTAGCACGACGATTTTCAGATTTTTGAGTTTTTGATCTTCATATGTTTTCATAGTTATTAGAATAATGAATACTTAAAAGAAAATTTGAAGTCATCGTTTACCACTCTCTGTTTCTATACCATTCCTACACATCTAGCTTGTAAGACGTAAGATGACTAATTTAGTAAAAAATAGTACTTACGAGGAATACGCGTGAACATAAACTTGGTCTCCACGATCATGTTATTTTCCACTCCAGCTTGTCAAATACGCACAGGATGGGACTCGGTCAGACAAAAGTAGCGTGTTGTTAGTTTTTCTTAGACTAGTTAGACGATACGATCGCATGGAGATGCATGGCCACGTCCGTCGAAACAATCAGATTCTGAGGCATATCAAGATGCTTTACGCGTCGGAATAGCCAAGTCAGGGGCATGTTTTTTTAGTTGAGCCTTATGGTTTTTAACTATGACTTTTGGTTTTTAAGCTATTTGTGTAAGAGATTATAGAATAACATAAATTTACGTGCAGTTTTTGCCGATATAAATGAAGTCACTAATAGACTCTATCTTGAAAAACACTGTATTTAAAAACTAGTTACTACAGAAAAATCAAAAACAGAAACCAAACCAAAAGCTGAAAAAAAAACAGAGCCTTAGACTCTTTGGCTTCTAAAAACCGTTTTATACAGTAAATATCATTTCTATGGTAACTAACTTTTAAATAAAATGTCTTTTGAAGACGGTGTTTACTAGTCGATTATAGTACACACTATAACGATTCCATTTATATCAACCAAAATCGATCGCGAGTGTCTTTCTTTACATATCTGAATCTGGAATTGGTCATTCACTAGGCAAGAATCCTTTGGGTTTCATACAACTAGACAACTTCTGAGCCTGGAAAGCTGATGCCATTGTTCAGTTAAGACATACCTTGAAGCTAAATCAACTGTCAAAACTTCAAATTTGATCGACAGCCATGCATCCTATTATTTGCATGCTTGGAAAGTGCAATATGAACATTCCCAACAACGTGCATGGAAGAAAGAGTAAAATATTTGAAGGAAATAGAGCCAACTCGATCCTCATCAATTACAGAAACCCAATCATTGCTCATCTAATGGGCAACTCTTGTCGTTACGTCTTAGGATATCTGTACGATCTTGTCATATTACAAAGCTTTTGTTCTATTCTTTTTAGTTATTAGTTTTTTTTAAAAGTTAAAATATCAAACATTAAAACAGAGTGATCTGTCAAAGTGGATTCTTCGAACGTCTTCTTAAATTTAAAATCATGCTATTTACGTCAACGTATTTATTATACACTGTGACGTCGAAAAACACAGAAAAATCCATCGTCCCAGCAAAAAATAAAAAATAAAAGAACGCCCTCGTTGTGTATATCAGACATATATAACCACCTCAGAACTAGGAAACCTCTTGTTATCCACGAATCAATAGTACAAGCATGTTTTTTCGGTTTGTACTTTGCTTCTTCTCACGACTCACATTGTCTTTTTTCATACGCGACAATATGTTACTTATTTTCCGGACATCCATCGCTGGGAATCATGATACTCTGTCTTAAAACGTAAATAATAATGTATAGTGTTCCGATAAATAATTGACTTTTGAGTTAGAATATTTACGAAGATTGAGTTTGGATTTTAAAAAATTTATAAAAGATTGCTTTTTGTCTGACGACTTTGTAGTTTACGAGTTCATATGACTGTGAGTACTGGGGTATTCGAAGTTTACGACTTTGTGGTCGAACAGTATGGTCGGGAGGGCTGATCGGGAATTGTGTGAGATCGGCAGAACGACCACGGTTTGTCAAGCATAGCGGAACGACCACGAGATGGTCGTGCTTTAGTACATGGTCATTGTTCGGTAGTCGTAAGTCTGGGAGATCGATAGTCGTAGTTTTTGTAATTAGTTGTTGTAGCGATCTGTTTAGTAGTCATAAGTCTTCGCGATCTGTAGTCATAGCCCTTGTGATCAGTTGTCGTAGCGATCTGTTGTGGTAGTCATAGCCTTTGTGATTGATAGTTGTAGCGTTGTGCTAGTCATTGGCCTCTTAATCGATACTTGTAGTCTTCGAGTACTTCAAAATTTGTGATCTTTGAGTGTATGAGTACTCATGGGTTGACCTTGGTGTTGTTGATACTGTGCACGTATATTTATTGTTTGGTTCTAAATTTAGAATCAATATTTGGGTGCATACATTTTGCATTAGGTATTGTTTGGATTAATTATGCCAATTGATGACTTTGTGTATCGTGCGGTGCTATGTGACGGTTTGCTTGTTTGTATTGGTTGCAGGACTTCAGAGCTAGGTCATGGTGAAGCGTAAGAGGACCGGGACTAGGCACAGGGTGATGCTGAGGTCCAGAACGGTCAGAGAGATGATGAAGATGACCAAGACTTACAGGGTGATTTCAAGCTGGGACGATGAGGAACCGGAGCGGGAGCTGCTGGTGGTGATCATGACGAGCAATGGCAAGGTGGACCGGGACTAGGCTCGGGGAGGAGTTGAGGTCCAAACTGTCAAGGAAGCCGGGTGTCGTCATGTGCAAGAAGAGACATGTGGCGCGCCAAGTGACTTGAGTCGTTTGCAAGTGAGGCTGGTTCAATGGGATTTGGACGCGGGAGAGGCTTGGCGACAAGTCATTGGGGCCACGTAGAATGTCAGACCCAGATTTTATAATCCGGAATCTACTGTGTTTCACTGCACTAATCCCTGGATCAGTAGTTAGTGCACACAGGTTACAGTTCTGAATATCAAAGATCATATCATGCGGAAGCGTAAATGTAAAATAGTAAACTTACACATGGGCCAATTAGGCCGAAATCATTAATTTGCAGCAGCGGAAGAACGAAGCACACAGGTGGGACCTTCAGGACATGCCCACAGGCAGCCAACTGGAGGTTCGCGACCTAGCCCTTGACATCTTCATCTTCTCTGTCAGCTTGTCCAATCTTGTTGCTGAGACGAGGTGATTGGATTCCTGATTCTGAATTTTATCGCAAAAGCGAGTGTGAGCACTCCAACCCCGTGCTCCGCGAGCCAATACACAGAATGCAAATAAATAGTATGCATGGCTTAACAAAGGAGAGGCTCGGGTTATTTTATTTGCCAAAAATCGCTTTTAGTAGCATTACTACTATTATTTAATCAAAGTGTTACTATTGCTACCTAACTCCATACTACAATAGCCAAAATTGACTTAATCCACCGAAAATGCACTTTCTTTATTGACTGCTGTCTACAACTCCAAACAGCAAGTGTCATCATTTATTTAATCCACCGATCTTACTTTGTATTTTGGTTTACTAATAATCCAATCCTGTCAATACTATTCATCAGCCCCTTACCTCTGAACTCTAATGATTCTCTAACATAATTACTTTCAAATCCACCGATATCATTCGTATTCAATCATTTTTGTCATTGATTCCAACCCATAATCCATCCCACTTTCCATTATCTATCACTGACTAATCCTCAAATATACTTCCACCGAAAATTCAATTTACTAAGATTGTAATCCACTAATTGTTATGAATCCTCCAATCTTCTCAGAAATCCAAATCATCCACCCAGTAATTGATCAACTCCTATTAATTCCCCATATTGTCAACATCTTCCAAGAATTAATAAACATCAGTAGTGTAGTAATCCAGCAATGTACCTTTGCACTCCCTATTTCTCCGAAATCGATTCACTATTATATATCCCCCAAGAATATCATTGATCAATTCTACGACTCACTAGTATCCTCCCACCAAGTAAATCACTAATCAGGAGCTATAATCCAATGCTTGTATTACTCCTCCAAATTCCCAAAAATTCAATTGATTCATCTAATAACCGAATCTATTAATTCCAATATTGTCATCTCCCAAGAATTTATTTATCAGTGTCGTAATCCAATATTTATCTGTGCAATATCTAAATCTCCAAAAAATCATTTAAATTATCTATCTAGCCTATCTATTCAGCTAGACTCCACCAATTTATTTCTCCCAGAACCTACACTATCATTTCCTGTTTAAGATCGACATGAATCCACCAATACCTTTATGTGTACACTACAAACATCTATTTCCTTTACTCACGACTCTATTTACCCTTTCCATATTTAATTTTGTAAGAATAGAAATGCCACTAATTGAAATACGATACATAAAATTTCCTGAGACTTAGCAGCTTTGGAACAAAACATAATGTTCAAGGAATACTAACATGATTTTCCATACATATGGCATCACACCATATGCCTAATATCACCATAATTTCTCCATGCATACGGCATCACACCGTCTAACATCTTTCAGCGTTATAGCCGCTTAACTTATCACTGGGACGACACCCAGGACAACTCAAATCAGGGGCCTTTCACTGCCCTCCACTTTTCCATCCCTCCCACAAAACATTTTGAAATAGAACTATATCTGGTTAAGTTCCCATGTCCGCCCTTGACCGTGGGCACGGCTATTCGAATAGTTTTGACTCTGCAGAGTTTGTACACTTTCACCACAAGAGACAATCAACCCGTTGCCCCACATGATTCCTTAGTCATGTGGTCGAGCAGACCATCACAGTGACTGTTCAAAGTACCTCGCCCCTTCCATCATTTCACCCTATGGGTCGTTCCCACTTGCGATGGGTCCCATACGTTGTGCGGGATATTCTCCTTCTGAACGTCTAGCAGCTGGCTACTCCCCTGCTAGCCCGCCACAGCAGAACTTCACCCTCTACGAGTGTCCCATTCAAGCCGTCACACAGACAGCCGCTTGCACTATCTCACCACCCTCTCCTGTGAGGATGACTTTCAGGGTCCGGTAAATCTACTAAGCCAAGTTGTATTTTACAGACTTGTGGTTGTACTGTTTTACACAGGAGGTCATGACAAGATTCAGTCCTTAGTGGTATCTGGGCGGTCTACCACTAACCCACTTTGTGCTTCCACCGCACCACACTTACACACCCTCGAACCATCCCGCCCAGATATTTAAGCAAGTTGGGGATTTTAGAAACATAAAATAATCATAGCCAACATATACCAGTCATTACCACCATGACTGCCCAACCAAATTTTTCTCATGATTAAAGTGATGCTTGGGCGTTCTCGCGCCCATGAATACCTAAGCAATACTAAGCATGGCATATCAATTACGGACTTATTTTCAAAAGATTACTATTATAATTTTGCTAGGGCGTCAAGGTTCACACATTCAAATATTCCAAAGGAGGGGCAATATTATTCAGGGTAAACAATCGGCGTATAACTAGAATCTTAAATTAACATGTATTTGCATATAAAATAACAGCATGCAATTTGATAATTTAAAACAAATTAATTTGCAGAAAATGTAGGTTCAATATGATCAAAGTATTGACTCGCCTGGTGCGGTTTGTCTTGAGCTCACACAATGCTTTATCTTGATCTTTTGATCTCTATCTTCACTTTGAGCTTGATCTCGCTTGATCCGTTGGATCTTCACGACTCCCATCTCTAATTACACTACGAACGACTGAATCCAAATAAAAGCAAATAACTCAAAGGATCCAAATAAATCCGAATAAAATCATCTTTTTGCTTTATCATGAGTTAATAGGTGATTCGGGTGATTTGAGGCAAGGCCATTGATGAATCGATCTTTTATTAACAGTTTCTTTTATTATTATTTTTTTATTTATCAAGGAAGTTCCCTGAGTTAAGATATATATGTATCTGTATGAATTTAGCCGAACATTATTTTGCTAAGGTTAGCATTTACGAATTAAGGTATGCATTTTATGCACAATGCATACAAATTTTATCTTATCGGATTAACTCATATTACTAGTAATTTGATATGTAGCATTCTGTGTGACCTTAATTAATCGTGTTGTTAGTTAAACATTTACGTCTGAGTGTTTACATATATTGGCCAGATCATTTTAATGTATGATGGCCTAGGGCTGTTATATTTTGTAATTGTATATTAATATGACATTTTGATCTGGAGGTGCTGTGGAATGTTTCTGGTATTGATATTTTATCCCTTAGCATTTGTCATATGTTAATCTTAACTTTTTTTTTTTTTGGCCGATGAAGCATGTTATATAGGATTACATTTCATCATCGTTACTAATTGAAGGCGGTCATTTAAGATTTTATGATCGTTGGTATAGCAATGATGATGTCCATACTTCTAATAGGGTTCTGGGTGAATGCAAAATATTTACTAATATCTTTATTAATGGACTGTATACAGATCCTCCACATTCCTCTGATTATTTTCGTTTAATTAAGGTTCTTGTGATATTTAGACATTTATCCAAAGTCACTTCTCCTCATTAATGCCTTTAACAAATAATTAGATTTACGAGTTAAACACTAAGGTTACACTACCTATTTACCATGACAACTAATCCAAATTTAATTTGTACCTAAACTCTCCAAAGCCTTATCTAAATTCTATTAGCTACCACATATTATCCCAAGTTTTTCCTATGTGCTTCCTTTAATTTAGGATTAAATTTAAAATAAACGCTAAAGACATACTAATCATGATAATGACTAATCCATGAGTAGACATTTACTAAGCTCATGTATATCCTAATAAATTTTGTACCATCTTTGGTTGTATTTTAATTAGAATTATTATTTTTTTTATTAACTTAGGTTTTAAGCTAAACTATATGTTATTCATGTTCTTAATTGGTAATTAGACCTCAATTAACCATTTAAGCTATTTTAGTTGCTCATATAGTAATTACTCAGATATTAAATGCTAAATACCCTATTGTACATCTTCCTTACATTTACTACATTCTCTAAATTGTTCTCAAATTTTCTCTAAATTTTCCTAAAAAAAAATAGATGAAGGAAGGCCAAAATATAAGGGATGAAAATGTGTGCCGCTCGGGTTCGAACCCGGGACCAGGACAGAGGGAGAGGGGTTCACACGCAGCCGAGCTAGCCAATCGACCGATCGATGTTTCCCGATTAGCTGGGGAACAAGTGATCCAATGAAGCAACCGAGCGGAGGACTCACAGCAAAACCACCGGCCGAACAGGGGAACGGCCGTGCGGGGCAAGGATCAGTGTCGCCGGCGAGGAGATGTCTAGAGGGAGGCACCGACCCGTGAGATGGGCTCCCGGGTGATTAGGGAACAGGGGGTGGCGGCGCTTTGACCCGGAGCGGCAGCGGGAGGAGCGGGCGACGGCGTGGGGCGGTCGGAGGTGGGGGCCGACGGTGGAGACAACGCCGGAGAGGACGGGGAGGGAAACGAGAGAGGACAAGAGCTGCTGGTGGTCACGGGAAACTCACCGACGAGTGGGTAGGGCCGGAGGGGGACCGGAGTGGGCCAGCGGCGGAGACCCTGGGCGGCGCGGGTGTGTTCAAGCCGCCGGCGAGGTGGGGTGGGAATGGAGCTCCGGCGATAGCTTGGGGAGGTTCGTGGCGGTGCGAACATGCTTCTGGAGTACGGAATCGAGAAATGGTCGCCGGTGGGGAGTTGGCGGCGGTGATAAGAATGGTGGTGGCGGCCGGAAGTTGGGGACAAGGAGACGAGGGGAAAATGGGGAAGGAGGAAGGGATGGCACGGGCAAGGGGAACCCGGGAGCTTGGGGCGTCTTATGGGCGCAGCGGGGCGGGGGAGGCGCGGAGGGAGGGCTGGACGGAGCGGGGAACGGACCGGTCGGCGAGGTGGAGATCCGTCGGACAAACCGGCGCGGGGCTCGACGCGAGAAGGCACGGGGCTCGGCGCTTGCAGAGCAGGGGCAGGCAAGCGCGCGTGACAAGATCTGGGCGGGATTCGGTGCAGATGGCTCACGGGCGCGCGCAGAGGGAAGAGATGGAGAGGGAAGAAGCACAGTAGCTCGGTGGGGAAAAAGAAACGTGAGGGAGAGAGGAGGGCCAGCTTGGCCAGAGAGTGAGGGTGGGAGGGGAGGCGGTCCCGCGCGCAGGGAAAAGGGGCCGGGGAGGAGAAGCAATGGGCTGGGCCGTTCGGCCGCCCGATGCACCCTCTATTTTTTTTTGTGTACATGTATACATATGTGTATATATACCAGTAGATGTATACACATATACCATATATATATTTTTACTCATTTCTATTTTTGTACAGGCACCTATATATTTATTTTATCTATTTGTACATTCATTTTACATACATGTATATATATTTCTTCATGTCTATTTTGGTATACCTATTTTCCTGTTATACTTTTGTTTACCATGCTAGTCTTTTTTTTTGTATTTATATATTTGCATATGTTTTGTTGATTTATTTTTGGTTGCCCTTTTATAATACTATTTTCCATATGAAATTTTATACTTCAATTTGAATCTCGCCCTCCTTATGTTGGATTATATCTTCAGCTTTTGACTTCAAGTTTATAGATTTCTTTTACTTCCTCATTTTCTTTATTATTATTATCTTTGAAACCTTCTTCGAAATTTAAGAAACACCTTAAAAATCCAAATTTCAAGAAAATACTTTGCGCAAATAATTCAAAAGCTTTCATTTTCAAGATTTAAAATTTTGGGATGTTACATAGAAGATGGCAAGGCATGAGCGATGCTTCATGGCAAAAGAAACAGGAAGCTTCGAGGAAGGCGGTAGAGGGACATTTTGGTAAAATTATCCAATACCGGAGAAATGTGTGTGAGTAAAACTCAGTGTTAGGTGGGGTTAACGAGTTATCCCCAATTTGGCTTAATGGGTAATCCATTAAGTTTTGGGTTCAAGTTGTGAACCTATATAAGGGGAAGATAGGCAAGGTTAGGGTTTTAGAATGTTAGCTGAGCTTTTTGGTGGCTAGCTCCCCATCCCTCTCATATGAGATAAGTTAGAAAGTGTGTGTGTGCTCTAGCTGTAGAGTTCTATCCTCCTGAGTGGAGTGGCTGTAAAATCAATCATCTTAAGTGAGCAATATATCAATCTTTGATCTACCTTGTTTATCTTTTTGTTTGATCGAGTTTGCTCTGTTTTGAGTTGGTTTTTTCTCTCTTCTTTCAACCCTTTCTTGATCTCTTCTTGTTGCGCTTGTTTTGGTTGGTTTGATCTCTTTTCTACCCTTCTCTTGATCTTGCTACACCAAGGACATGGATGAGGTGGAGATAATCGTTTGAGATCGATCTCCAATCATCTAGACACTTTAATAGCAATATTTTCAAGAAACCTAGTTTTTTGCAAGTTCTTAGTCTAATCGGATGATTTCTTGATTCAATGACTTTTAATCTGATTTTTTCGGTGATCCAGCTTGCCATGACATGTGTATGCAAAGCCATCTTGACTATCTTCTACCTACGAGTAACATATGATCATCGATTTAGTTTTTAGTTCTTGGTTGGTGTACACGTTCTCAAATTATGAAAAGGTCTTAAATTTGTCACAGATTTTGCGATTCAAGAATGGAATAGCATCTTGAGACCTTAAGCAGTTTGCATACAAAGTTTCATAGCCATTTGATCTTTTAATCAAAAGATATGTGGATTTTAGATCTTGCGGTTGTGCGATTGCTCTGTTCTTCCGAGTAATTTTCGACCACGTCAAGTTATGACCGCTCTTTGATTTTGATCATTTATTGATAGTCGATCTCACTGGTCGAAGTTTGGATTGGTTCAACCACTCTGGTTACGATCACTAGTTGATCGTTGACCCTTCTGGTCATATTTCGAACTATTATGACTTTTCTAGTCATCGACTACTCGATTGGTTTTTCAGCCGCAGCTTCTAGACATTCACCACGAAGATTACGATCACATCGGTCTTATCCGTGTTAGTTGTCCACCACTGATTATTCCTCGACCACGCTGGTCTTTCAACCGCACACTGGACATTGATCGCATTGGTTTTCGACCGGATTCGATCACGTTGGTTTTAGACCACTCGTTGGCCTTCGACCACGTTCATTTTCGACCACGTTGGTAATTGACTACGTTGGTTTTCGACCGCTTTCTGGTCGCTGACCACTCAAGTCGAATTTTGACCATGTCGGTTATCGACTACATTGGTTTTTGACCTATCTCTGATCATCGACTGCTAGAGTTGATTTTTGACTACGTTGGTATCCGACTGGCAGTCGATCTTCGACCACGGTGATATCCGTTCGGTAGCCGATTTTCGACTATGTTGGTATCTAACTGGCAGTCGATATCCGACCACGGTGATCTCCGTTCGATAGTCGATTTCCGACTACGTTGGTATCCGTCTGGCAGTTGATCTCCGAAAATGTTGATTTTCGTTCGATAGTCGAACTGCGACTACGTTGGCTTCCATTTGACAGTCGTAACCGACCATGTTGATTTTCGACCAGTGGTCGTAACCCAACCACGTAATGTTTCGAACTGGTCGTGCTCAGCTATGTGTCCCTTTGTTTTTCAAGAAGACTTTATATCCCATCTTCATAACTTTTAGGAGCCCAATTTATACTCTACAACGGTTGTGGCAAACAGCAGCCTTGTTTTTTTTTGTTTTTCAATTAGCTTTTGCCTTTACTTTTTTTAATCACTATTTATTAACTAATAAGTCGCTTCTAAAAGAACAACCGTGAATGGAAATGGCCGGACGAAGTAAGCGGACACACTGTCAAACAAATGCCAACGGACCCACCTGTCAGCAACAGCACGAATGGGGCTTCCCTATCCCCCTCTCCCTATTCCCTCAATCTAAACCACTCAAATCTCATCCAACGGCTAGTTTTTTTATATTTTCACCATTTTCCCATCCATCATAAAATAATAAAAAAAACATAAAAAATAAAATTTATTTTTATTATAATTTTTTACAGAAATTATAATTTTATTTTTTTCTTAAAAAATTATAATAAAAAATAAATTTTATTTTTTCTGTATTTTTATTGTTTATGATGGATGGGCAAATAGTGAAAATATATAAAAAACTAGCTATTGGATGAAATATGAGTGGTTTAGATTGAAGAAATAGGGAGGGGAACAGGGAGAGAGAGGGATAGAGAAGCCCCATTCGCTTTGCACGGCCGTGCTCCACCCACCCCGTCCCGGACGACGACGACGGGACCAGTCGTGACTCGTGTGGCCCCACCACCTCAGGGACATTTCCGTAAACTCCCTTGTCATTCAGGTAATCCGTGGTACGGCCGCTCGGGGAGCGGCTGCCCGTTGCACGCAGCGAATTTTCCTAACCATAGGGGTATTACGGTAAAAGAGCCTCACTCCTCTTCTATCCTTCCCCTTCTGGACCAGTACCACCGCCACTCGTAGCCCAAACCAAACGACCGAGTAGCCAGCGAGACAGAGCACACCCCGGAAAAAAACTTACAAACAAAAAAGGCGAAGGCGAAAAGCTTAGAGGAGAGAGAGGAAGCGTAAGCCCCAAATCGCAAACCCTAGCCCTCCCGATCTGCAATGCCGGAGGCGTGAGGGTGTGCCCGCAGATGAGACGGGTGGCGCCGGCGATGATCGTCGCCGCCGCCGCCGGCGGCGGATGGGGCGAAGGCGAGGGAGCGGATGCGGTGGTGGAGAAGGCGCTGCCGAATGGGGATGTCTACCGCGGCGGGTTCGCGGGTGGCGCGCCTCACGGGAAGGGCAAGTACGTGTGGGCGGACGGGTGCATGTACGAGGGGGAGTGGCGGCGCGGGAAGGCGTCCGGGAAGGGGAGGTTCTCGTGGCCATCGGGGGCCACCTTCGAGGGAGAGTTCCGCAGCGGCCGGATCGAGGGGCAGGGCGTCTTCGTCGGGCCCGACGGCGCCACCTACCGCGGCGCCTGGGCGGCGGACCGGCGCCACGGGGTGGGCGCCAAGAGCTACGCCAACGGCGACTATTACGAGGGGCAGTGGCGCCGCAACCTCCAGGACGGCCACGGCCGGTACGTCTGGGCCTGCGGCAACCAGTACGTCGGGGAGTGGCGCGCCGGGGTAATCTCCGGCCGCGGCGTGCTGATCTGGGCCAACGGGAGCCGCTACGACGGGGTCTGGGAGAACGGCGTGCCCAGGGGGACAGGGGTGTTCACGTGGCCCGACGGGAGCCGGTACGTCGGTTCCTGGCCACGGAGCTGTGTGGACCTGCCGGCCATAAGTGGCACCTTCTTCCCGCCGGTTGGCGCGGGGGGTGGGGGTACGGTGCGGAAGAGGTCCTCTGTGGAGGGGATTGGGGAGAAGGCGGCGGCTGTGCCACGGATCTGCATCTGGGAGTCGGAGGGCGAGGCGGGGGACATCACCTGCGACATCGTAGACGCGCTCGAGGCGTCCTTGCTCTACCGGGAGGCCGCTGCCGTTGGAGGTGGGGCGACGTACATGGGGACGCAGAGGAGTGCTCGGCGAGGAGCCAGTGGAGGCCCGTGCTGGGCGTCGCCGGCGGCGGCCACGCCAGATGGGAAGCGACCTGGTCAGACCATCTCCAAGGGCCATAAGAACTACGAGCTCATGCTGCAGCTGCAATTGGGCATCAGGTGATTACTGTTCAGTTATTGCCATGGCGAAATGCTGGCAGTGTGGCGTGGGTTTTAGCGTGGTTGTGGATTTGGGGGTGTTTATGGTGGACATCTTGCAGGCATTCGGTGGGGAAGTCTGCGGCGGTGCCAATGCGGGAGCTGGCACCGGCGGATTTTGACCCAAGGGAGAAGTTCTGGACGCGTTTCCCACCTGAGGGATCAAAGGTCACACCACCGCATTCGTCCTCAGATTTCAGGTGGAAGGACTACTGCCCCATGGTGTTCAGGTGCTTGCTTGCCATTCCTTCTAATCAATGTGTGCTGTGCTTTAGTTTTGCTGTTTTGTGCCTTACTGTATTATTTACTGGGTTTTTGAATTTTGCAGGCATTTGAGGAAGTTATTCACTGTTGATCCGGCGGATTACATGCTCGCAATCTGCGGGAATGACGCTCTTAGGGAGCTGTCTTCTCCTGGGAAAAGTGGGAGCTTCTTTTACCTCACCCAAGATGATCGCTTCATAATTAAGACGGTGAAGAAATCGGAAGTCAAGGTAGTTCCCTTTGTTCATGCCATTGATGTAAACTTTACTTGTTGAGTGACTACATAAAATTGGATAAATTCTTTATTAGGAGACGCTGTTGCTTGTGAAACAGTTTGCGCTGTTATTCGAATTGCATTGTGGAAATGCTATTGAATTCGGAAAATCTTGTTTCTCGTATAGAGTTACAAGCCTTGCGAACATGTGCCTTTGCTTTGGTATTATCTACTTAGTTGTGTCTCGGTACATGCAAAAACAAAATTTGCTGCTAATTACAATTACAGAGAAAAAGTGTTTTCCCCCTGTGTGCTAAGGTCTGTCATCACCTTGTTATTTTGCCTGTGCAGTTGCTGATTCGGATGTTGCCTAGCTACTACCAACATGTTAGTCAATATGGGGACTCTCTAATCACAAGGTTCTATGGTGTCCACTGTGTAAAGCCTCTTAATGGACAGAAGGTGCGTGATATTTGCAACAACCTTGCTGCAAAATGTTTGCAACAGTTAATTATTCATGACAACTTCCTTCTCCAGGTTCGCTTTATTGTCATGGGCAATTTGTTCTGCTCGGAATATCGGATTCATCGCCGTTTTGATCTGAAAGGTTCATCCTATGGCCGAACAGCAGACAAATTTGAAGAAGAGATTGATGAGACAACCACTCTTAAGGACTTGGACCTCAACTTTGTATTTCGGTTGCAGCAATCTTGGTATAGAGATCTGCATGAGTAAGTTCAACCCTCAAGTTGTTTGGGGCATCAAAATTACCTTAATTGAATTAGTAATGCGAACTTTGATGGAGTTTATTCTTCAGGCAACTCAGGAGAGATTGTGATTTTTTGGAGTCGGAGGGGATTATGGATTACAGCTTCTTGGTTGGAGTACACTTTTGTGATGACATGTCTGCCTCAAAGATGGGCTTGTCTACTTTTACAGCTTCTCCAAGTAAGTTGAGGTTGTTTGTTTTCGAACTTGACAAGATCACTCATAGATTCTAACCTAAGCAATGATCATTAACCAGAGCTTTCAATGAAGAGTGAGTCATTTCAAGGTGGCGGCGGCATGCCAGAGCTGTGCTTCTCAGATCATGATTTTGATAGGATACCTGATTGCCGGTATGTTGGAGTGTTTAACATATGCATCTCTGTTTGCTTGTTGACTTGTGTGCATTGTATTTTTCCTGAAACAATCTTTGTGTCCATCAGAGATGTTGCCAATAAATATTTTTTAATCATGGCAAGACTTATCCGCATTCTCTGTTTGAGGTGCCTACCCCTTTGCATTTTATGATATGAGAACTTATTAGAGTTTACATTCTCTATTAGGAACACTGGAGCTAGGGGTTCAATTTGCAATTCCTTTTAATTCTTGTTGGTATAATACTACCAATTCTGTAGAGGGGATGAACTTTGCTTATAATGACCACATGAAAATGAAATATTTCTATGCATCCTTTGAACATTTGTTTGCCGAAGAGGATAAATTTTCTGTTTAAGATCCTTTTGAAAATATTTATTTGCTAAAGAAGATAATGTTGGGAAGATTTTCAAGTTGAGTATCTTGAAATGTTAGCAAATTGAAGCAGATATAGCATCTTCAATACCCCGAGAAGCCTTAGTGTGACAAACTCAATTAGTTGATTCTATTCTAGATCTTAATAGCCATAATTTGGAATAAAAGCAGAATATTTGTGCTTTGTCATGAGTCTTGCACCTGGTTCATTCCCTCATAACTCAGTTGTACCTGGTCTCAAAACCACATCTCATAAGAACTTGAGCAGTCATCATAGCGCAAAACTTCATTGCTGTCCACTTGGTGTACACATAGATGCGTTTAGGCATTGTTGGGACCTAGCTGTTTGCTCAGTTGCATTAGAGATGATTGTTCCTTGCAGTTTAAAAGCAACCGATGCTCCACAAGTCAATTTCAAATTCATTAATCGGTTCTCTAGTGTCATCTGCCAACATTTTTTTTAATTCAGGAAACAGTTGATTAGACTGGGTGCGCACATGCCAGCCCGGGCAGAGCAAGCATCCAGAAGGAGCGAGTTCGACCCATTTCTCCTTAGTGGTGGGGGATTCTTGGCCTCAAACCAGAGCGGTGAAGTGTATGACGTGATTCTGTATTTTGGGATAATCGACATTCTCCAGGATTATGACATCACCAAAAGGCTAGAGCGTGCTTACAAGTCATTACAGACAGACCCCAATTCAATATCTGCCGTGGACCCGAAGCTCTATTCAAAAAGGTTTCAAGATTTCATTGGCAGAATTTTTGTGGAAGATGGTTAGCCATGGGGGTAAAAGACGCAATGCGAATTCCATTCAAACGCCAGAGCACCTGCAAAGCAATGATTCGAAGATGGTTTTGATAGGTTTGTGTGCACGGCAGAGAAGCCCCATAATTACCAGCAATCATCCTCAGCTACAGGGATCCGGTAAAAGAAGCTCGTCGGCTGGGTAACGACGTTAAACCTCGATCAGCAGTGCATGGAAATCGAGTTGCAAAGCAAATTTGCTGCCAATTTACAACGAGAACTGGACCGGCTGGATTTTGAAACGCAGCCACGGGATCGAAAGAATGTATCTGTAAATTTTGTGATTTGGTGGGGTTTGAGAGATTTGTTCTTTCAGGTCGCTTGGTGGTAGTAGTTTTTTCTTCATTTTGTTAGGGTTTCTTTTAGTGGCTTAATTTCCCCCTTTAATCTATCTGTTGGATGTAAAGAAGGGGATAGGGATTTCTTTTTTGTTTCCAGAAAGAGGATATTTAAGGCTGTGGCAGCCAGTGAATAATAGGATCATGTACAGATACACTTTGATCCAGAGGATGGATGGATTAGAATTTAATTCGGCACCTTCACGCCCGTGGGGCCCTGAGCTCTGCTGCTCCCTCTCTTTTGTGTCGTTGGTTTGTTTCTTTCCCAGTATTTATTGGCCCTTGGATAGCTTTTTGCAGAGCGAGCGAGAGAGGAGGGAGGCTTGCCACTCTCCTTGACCTGTGACTGAGGCTGTGATGTTTCAGAGAGAGAGAGAGAGAGAGAGAGAGAGAGAGAGTATTGGAAGTGGGGAAAGTGGTGGGAGGGAGGGCATGAAAAGGAGAGAAAGAAAAGCACAACACGGCAGATGGTTAGATTGGAATGCTGATCTTATCTATCCTTTTCATCCCTATAATGCCCAAACTTCGAATCTCTTTATCGGTATATCCACTGCTAATTCCATTATTTTTGTTCGTTGCTTCGCAAAGATTATTATATCAACCGCACAGATGTGGATCGGATGGGATCAGAAGATCGTTGGTACTTCGGCTGGACGAGTCTCGAGTTATATGCACAGCAGCTGCGAACCTGATTTGGCATTGTGGCCCACGCTTCATAGCCTGGTGTAGATGTTCACGGTTGGGACTTGGGGACAGTATTTGTGATTATTTATTATAACCACCTGCCTTCCAGCAAATTACGTACTGCTCCTTCAGTTAAAAAAGATTTTTTTGTCGCATGAGGATATGCGAATCTCTTTCTCTGACTCTTTCTCCTTGGGGATTGTGCCAACCCATTGCATGATGCCACGTGGGTGTGAGATGGTGGATTAGTGGTGGCTTGCCCTGGGCGCAAGAAAAGAAGGTTTGTTCATAGTAGGGTGGTTTGGTCAATTTCTCAAGTATCTGTCTGTACTTTGTTAAAACATTGGTCTTGTGAAAGTTCGAGAATCAGCTTTTAAGGGCCTGTTCTTTTCGACTGCGGTTTATGGCTGAAATTTTTAAATTTTAGCTGTTTACGGTACAAATTACGGAGAGACAGATACTCACTTACGATTTTTGCTGGTACAGATGTTGGGCTTTTAACGTGTAGATCGTTTAACTTGTAGACCCCGTCTTGAGAAAATACTCCGTTTGAAAGTTAGGTACTGTAGCAAAAGCCAAAAGCCATCAGCTTGTGAGGTAAAGAACATGCCCTAAGTTAGCTTATGTTTGCACTGTCTATAAAAATTAGTTTTTAAATGATGTATTTTTCAAGACGGGGTTAATAGGAAGATTGTAGTAAAAGAGTATATTGAGTTCAGCAGTACCGTCCAAAATCGTATTCGACTATTCTCCTGTGCGTACTACCTCTCACAAACAGTCAGAATTCAAATATTTAACCCATAAGCCATCAGCCCAAAAAAAAACCCACCCTATATCTTATGGCTTCTTTAAATAAATAAATATAACGGGTTCTCTATCGTCTTTTCAAAGTGACTTATCGGGACAAACTTTTCGAAATGACTTATCGGCATTCAATTCGTTCGTGCTAGGACCAAAAGCTATCAGCTGCAGCCATAGACCATCAGCCGCAGTAAAAAAAAACTACCCATTGTCTGGCATGCCATTGCTGATTTGCCATTTCCAAAGTTTATGGACCATTGCTAAAATGCCCTCAAACACATTGACACAAATAAAATACTCCAAAGTTCATGAGCCAATTGATGATTTGACATTTTTCAAATTTTAATCATTTTATTGCCTATCCACTTGAACCAAATGGGAAATGACTTAAATACCCACGGCTCCTTCCATGCCTTCGCTTTTCTTCTCTCTGTTCTCCTCTCCCCTCCCCATTTTCCCATCATCTACGCCGCCTAGCACCTCTCTGACCTTCCTCCGTCGCTTCAACTCCGTCGTCACCCACACCAAGCCATGCTGCTATTGCCATTGCCCCTCGTCGGCCGTTGAGCCCATCTCCCTAGCCAACCGCTGCCTCGCAGCCTCCCTCTGCTTGCGTCGTGGTTGACCTCCTCATGGGCTCTACCTTCTCACGCCAATGCCACCGATCTTGTCGAGACACTTAGACTTGTCAGAGTGCCGCTGAAGTTGAGCTGTAACGCTACCCTCATCTCCGCCTACAACGATCCGCCACCCTTGTCATTTTCCTGCTGAGCCAACCACATCAAGAGGTGTGCCTCATCACCTTGATGCTCTTCCCCACCTCTTTCTGCCGTCTCCACCACCCTAGACCAGCGCTACCAAGTGCCACCTCGTCGCCACTGCTATTGCTAGCCTCCTCAGCACATCCTCCAACCTCTACATCCACAAAAATAGTCCCCACCTTCAGGAACACGCCATGCTTTGTCGATTTCATGCCGCCTCCATGTTCACCCCTTCGGGCCCTACTGCCCCATTCCGGCCATCTTCTTTCCTCAACCTACCGTGCATGCGCCTCTATCTTAAGGGAGGTATGCACGCTAACCGTGCCCTGCAGCTTGCTAGGGTGAAGCAGCTCGACGATGCGGTCGAGCACATGCACCATTGTGGAAAGCCTGGTTAGCAAGAGGAAGAAAGGAAAAGAAGGGAGGAGAGGAAAGGGCCATGGGCATTATTGTGGTTTATGGAAAAATGATTCAGAAACTGATTTAAAATGCAAAAGGAACAAATGATCAATTGCCCTATCAAATTTGAAGTATTTTATTCGTTACAATGTCATACAAGTCATTTTATCAATGGCACGCGAACTTTAAGGCAAATGATCAATTATCCCTTTGATACAATGATAAGTTTTACTCCCATGATCCATTTGTTCCACTTTGTTTACAGTATTCAAGATCGACCATTGATATTTACCTTAATATTTTGAAAAATTAGGAAATCATAATGTCAAGGAAATAACATTTTCGACAGCAAAAAGAATTTTTTTCAAAAACCAACAAAAATAAAAAACTTAATCGTATTACTACTGAAAGTTGAAAAGTGATCGTAGAGGCGCCAAAAGTAACTTGTTTAGGAAGAGATAAATTTCATATAAATACCTGCATTCCAAGCAAGTCTAAATATCTATATAAACTAAACATAGGCAATTCTTGCAATGAACAAGGTAGGGTTAAAAAAAATGGTTTTGCAAACTCCCTCGAGAAAAATGGTTTTCGATCATAATTTCTTTAAATTTTGATTTTCTCCAAATTTGGTTGGAATTTTCTACTACTTTAAAGACCAAGCAACATATATCGTCAAATACTTCTCAAATCGTGCATAAAACAGACAAAAATGACATTCAAAATTTAAGGTATGGATCCGGGCGGAAACCGGCCATGTACAGTCAGTACAGAGGTATCAATAGGTGTCAGTCAATCCTTGCATCTTAGGCTTCAACACGTGCCACTTTGTTGTCTGACTAATACTAACTAATCTTTTGGGTTAAATAAAACCTAGTTAACCAATCCTCCCATCCTCCAATACATTTGCAACTTGCAAACACTTTCATACGGTCTTGTTTCAAAAA
This sequence comes from Dendrocalamus latiflorus, assembly GCA_017311315.1. Taxonomy (NCBI): domain Eukaryota; kingdom Viridiplantae; phylum Streptophyta; class Magnoliopsida; order Poales; family Poaceae; genus Dendrocalamus; species Dendrocalamus latiflorus. The sequence continues at coordinate 7,527,607 of CM029631.1, forward strand.
ATAAACACACTTACATATGCCTTTTTTTTTAAAAAAAAAAACCATGCTACCACATCATCTATGCGGTTCTATACAATACAAGCCAGGTCAAAGTCCATGTCAGAGCTCAAAGCCTTTCCGTACGGCTCTACTCGTATTGTCTTTTCCTATCCTATCTATGTGCAATGCGCTACCTCTTCCCTTTCCTTTATACCATCGCCATTCGCCAATGCCAGTCCACCACCAAGCCAGTTGCATTTGTTTTTGTTATCTCCCAGGTTCCCGTAGTGGTGTCCGATCCTCTAGCAAACGAACGATTCGGTGCAGAGGTATCCATTTCAAATGCTTTATTTTTTTTAGCAGCACGAGATTTGATGGTACAGTAATATTGATATGCCGTAGGATTATGTAGGATTATACGCTGTACCAACAGCTCGATCGTACCTGCTGCTGTTCGTGGCTGCGGATGCGAAAGGAGATCCTTGCAGATCTCAGGCCATACCGGGGAAACAATATTTTTTTTGCATTGGTCGATCAGTAGGGTGCATTGCTGCATACTGCAGTCAACCTGTAGATTCTAGGATTTGCTCGCCTGTTTCTGGGCTTTGTAGAGTTCTTGCTCTCGTAGTAGTAAATTTTGAGTGAGAAGCGGCAGGACCAGTGCCTAGTGAGTTGCCTTTTGCGCGCGCCTCCGTAGGGAGGAGGAGGAGGAGGAGGGGGAGCTGGGAATGGGATTGGAATGGATTCCCTGCGGGCTCACGTGGAGCCGGTGCGCCTGTCTTGGGCTGAGCGCGGTTACATTTATATACACGTCTTGGATCTATCCATGTGTACATACAGGCCATACGAACTTGCTGATGCATGCTCGCAAGTTAGGGCTGTAACTTGCAACGACGGTTTTAAGAGAGTACGGGTTAATTTGGCGATGAGTTGCATGTTTTGTGAGGGTGCTAATTAACGAGTTACTCCTTAGAGTTTACTGTGGCGCATTTTTATCTTTAACCATGGTGATTTCATCATGTTAGCATACATAAGTGTCCTCTCAAATCAAGTCTGAAGGTTAACCGGGTTTTACTAGATTGAAGAGCTAACCATTTGGTTTTGTAGTTCACCGAGCGCCCTTCAATAGAAATTTTATTAGGTTGCAGATTTACTCTCAATCTTTGTTTGTCTAGACATATGCTTAGAGACACACTCGTGTGTGTATGTAGTGTGTGTACGTGTGTCTTCTTTGTAATCGAATTTTTTTGTCATTTTAGCAAAATTCAAGGAAGTGAAATGCATGGCTTTATTCCTCACGGTTTCCTATTGTAGGACCGAATGGCAACAAATAGGGATGAATAGTACCGTCTAAAATTTTCCCTTAAGTATGCTTGATCCTCTTTTCAAATAACTTCATATTTCAGAGAATAGAATCCATAACCAAAATCCCAAATCAATTCAACCAAGAAATCAAAAGTTGAAAGGAATCAAACCTTGGAGGTTTGATCTCCAACACAGGACTGGTCTGACCTCTATTCTACCGGTCTGACCTCTGTTCTAGCAACATGCCTACTATGAACAACAAATTGAAGCAAAACAACGGTAAAATCAACACAGTTGCGAATCCAAAAATCACATATCTTTTATCTGATGATCCAAAGCAGTGAAACTTTGTACATACCCTCATATCACAAAATCACACGTTGAGGCCAAAATCAAGCAAAATCAGGTTTCTTCATGAACTTGCTACTAAAGTGTCTAGATGGGTGAAGATTAATTTTCAGAGGCTATCTGCATGCTTTATACGTCCTTGGCATAGCAAGATTAGGAAGAGATATGAGAAGAGGAAAAGCAAACCAAATCAAGTGCAAATAAATCAACATAAGAGGTACTTATAGAGCTGAACAAAGATTGATATATTGCTATTTGAGGAGAAATTTTACAACCACTACACCTTGGAAGATAGAAAGCACACCACAATGCTCTTTTCTCAAACTCTAACCCTAACACTCATGAACACTGGACTCAAGAGAGGAAGGTTGGATGATTAACTACTAGTCTCCATTCTAACCCGTTAAATAGATAGGCTAGCCGGCCACATCTATCTCTTAATGGATACTATACACTTAGTACAATGGGAGAAACCCGATAGCCCCATACATCACACTTATATAGGTTTTTCAAAGCGCATAAGCCTGAATCCGCTAAGTCCTTAGCCTTGATCCAACTTGATTTTCTAAGTTTCTCTTTGATCTAAACTGTTTTCTCAAGTGCCACGATTTTGTTTCAAGATAGTTTCCGGTATTTTGATCACACTACCAAAATTTCATTTTTTTTAATCCGGTCTTCTCCTTCCATTGCAAGCAATCGCCATGCTCTTTACGTGTAGATGCACCACTAGCTTACTACGCGTTGTCAAGTCTTTTCCATTCCAGTTCCATCGACCATGCCTCACTTGGACTGATCAAGCTACATAGTGTAACATACTATTCAAAATTCTCTTTGTTATTTTCTACCTTTCTCGTGCTATACTTGAGCTCACCATCTCAAGTGATATTCTCAATCGTTCTAGACTTTGGCTTCTATATAAGTGTAGCTCTGATCCTCGATGTTGACCGTGATTATCTACAAGTGACCTTGTATATTCAAAGGCAAAGGAATTATTTTTAGATATAAATTCTTCACAACTTAATCCATATTAACAGTAACATATCTCATGTAATATATTTCCTATTGACCTTAGTCACAAAAACTCATTCCACGACTGAACCATAAAAGCCAAAATCTGACCGAAAACTCACAGTCCAGCCGGTTTGGTCGTTTGCTCTCGGTGATCAGACTGCTGACACTGAGCGGTTGGACCACAAATCGCCGGCGTTTGAACCACTATGAAACTAGCGAAGCTCATCTCTGCTGATTAAAAATCTTGACAGCATCACTTCATCAAAGAGACGTGAGCATCACCGCATGTCACATTAGCATCATGGTCGCAGTTAATGAGCAGAGAGCACCAAGTGCATGCGCATAGCAACGTAACTATGCAGCACTCATTCATTTAACAGTATAGCATTCTTTTTACTGTTACTCTACGGCTAGACTAACATTTAACTATAATGTTTAATCATAACAAAAATCACAACCCGCTCGCATAGTCCGTCTTCCGCAAAATGGCGAGAGCATGCAAACAGCGGGGTTTATAGCAGGGATGCCTTTATGTTTCCATGTTCTAGCTAGTGATCAGATCACCTCATGGTGCTCATGTAATATTCTCACTTCACTTTGTATATGTCGGCGAACGTATTTCTGCGACGATCGCAGATGCCATTGATGGGGCAGCTACAATATTGGAAGCGGTGTCAATTACTGTCGCACGTGAATATTAAGGGCCTGTTTGGTTGGTGTCTAAGTTTGCCATGTCTAAACTTAGGCAATGTGTGGCTGCCACAGAAAGTGTGGCTAACAAAATCGAAGCCACACTTGTGGCAAAGTTTGGCAAAAAAACTGAGTCTATGACGTGTGGGGCCGGGTGCTAAGAAAGTATGGCATGCCACAGTTGCGTTAGTGAACCAAACAGCTACCAAAAACTGTGGCACGCCTAACTTGTGGCTAGGCAACTTCTGGTCATGAACCAAACATGCCCTAAAACTGCAGTACTAGCAGGTCATGCCGGTGGCAGAGTTCTAATTTTCTAGAGCTCTAACTCTAGGAAATCTGTAGATTTCCTAGAGCTGGTCATCTGTAGCTCTAGGAAATCCTGGATCTAGAGTTGCAGGTATGTTAAGTGCATTTACATGACTCATTTCATTTATATTATATATTAAATAAAAATATTTAAATCACTTTAATTTAGTCAACAAACTACAGATCCAGCATAGATCTCGGAAGTAGAGTTGTGCCAAACGGGGCCTAAAAAAAGAGAAAAAACTCAGGGGCCGTGGCCGGCCGGCACCAATGCCTCAGTGTCATATTCTCTCCGCTCGTGCGTTATCCGTGGTACGCCGGCCGCGGCCGGTACGGTGCGGTGTAAATGGAAGCGACGCTCTGCTCTTCGCGGCAGAGCGCGCGGCGCGGTACGCACGTACCCACACCGTTTGGTTAGTTTGGACGTGGTTCTTCACGCACGCACGTACGTGCGCGCGCACTGCCGTTTGGCGAGAGTACGCGGGCACGTACTCGTGTTCTTAGCAGCGTCGCAGTGTGTGTACGTGGGGTGCTTGCTAATTCTCGTAGTGTGAGCCAGCCTATGGGGCCGGCCCGGGTGTGGTAGTACGTACGCGCTCGAGTAGTGCTTGAGCTACCAGCAGCTGTTTAGGCTCTGATCAATTTGGCTTGAGCTTCTGACTTCTGGCTTATTTTGTACTATTTATAAATTTCATCTTTTTCTGAACTTTTGGTTTTTTGTTGAGCTTTTTTGCCGGTTCTTTTTTTTCCGTATTCGTTTGTATTATACGTAATGAGCTAACATATTTTTTTATATTTTTAAATTTTTGTATTATACGTAATGGTCCTTTGAAGGAGCAAACGGAAATTAATTAACAAGTATACACGCATGGTGCTGACATGCCCTTAATGCACTTTCTTACATAGTACCATGCAAGCAACTAGCACGGCATGCATGCGTGCCCTCAGCGAAATATATATGTTCGTTAGCTGCCACCTCCCAGTTTTCCACGATATATGCGCATCGATCTATCGTCCATTGCAGGGCAGTGATTCACGTGAAGCTTTAATATACAAGGGATGACATGCATGGGTGCCTCAGTGCGTATGCAGTACCACTAAGTACGTTACGTGCTTCCTGTGAGCACTGCAATTGCCAGATCTATCCATGCACGAGCTTCTCGAACGCCTACATATGTTTGTAGGAGTACGTACGTGTAGAGGAACTGAAGCGTGTAGCGTGCTGTTCCATGTTTTGATGTACGTATACCGCCTTTTCAGAAATCGTGAAACTTCGGAGGCTGCTGCGTGTGCTACATAATTAAGTACACCATGTATCCAATTGAGTGTTCCGCTTTTAATTTTTTAATTTTATCTTTTTTTTGTTTTTGATTTGTTTGTCTTTTCTTGTATTCCTTTAAATTATTTGTGATAGGCAAACATATTTATTTTATTTTAAATTTAATTACGTCAAAAAACTATAAGTAACTATAGTACAAAATGAACCACTATAATGTCAAACAGTAAAAAAAAGCCAAAATAAGTACCTTAATTGGCTTAAAGAAAGGAGTCGTTAACACAGCCTTTTTCTTCGTATGGTCGCTAACAATAGGAGACGAATAAACTGGATTCTCTCGTTGGATACGGGAGGAGGAATTACTGAAGATACTAAGATCCTGTTTGGCACAGCTTCACCAACAGCTTCATGAGCTGTTGTGAGCTGTTTTTTGCCAAACACCCTTTTTGCAAATAGCTTCACCCATGAAGCTCCTTTTTTGTGCTCTCACAAAGGAATAGGGAGAGGTGAAGCTGAAAAAAGTAGCTTTTCACAGCTCTCTCCCTCAGGCCCATATTTCAAGAAAGCGAATGCCCCTCTAGTTCACAAAAATTTACACGTATTTGCCACTCTCTCCCTCAGGCGTACGCACCGCTCAGTTCACAAAAATCCCGTTCACTTTTTTCTTTCGCGTACGCACCGCTCTCTCCCGTTCACGTATTTTAATTTTATTATTATTATTTTAATTTTTTAATTCATACTCATTCAAATATATTATTTTTTAATTCATATGACCATATACAAATATACAACTCCAAATGTTAGAACAAGTCAGGTAGACATGGGCATCTTGGACAATTGACCTCTCTCAGCCATGCATGAAGCTGTTTTGCCAAACAGTTTTCTAAAACAGCTTTAGCTTCACCGGTGAAGCTGCTCGTGAAGCTGAATCTAAAAAAACAGGTTCACTAGTGAAGCTGAGCTGTGCCAAACGGGGCCTAAGGTGACCGGGAAGCAAGGCCAATAGAAAACCAACTTCTACAAGTCGCTCCTTGGGCAATCTCCGCAGTTGGGGACGGAGAGGCTATGGCAGGAGCAAGCTAAGATATGCTTTGGAGGATGGATGCGGATTGCCTAGAGATACGCTTTTGACAAGAGGAGGAGGTTCTACGTGAGACGAAAAGCTATCAGGGTTTGTTTTGAATGGAGGAAAAACAAAGAAATTTTAGGAAGACATTAGCCTTAAAACATTCCTCAAATGGATACATGGATGGTGATAAGAATGATTTTGGCTAGTTGATTTTGAGAGGTATTTGGTGGCTGAGGCCCTATGTGAAATGGGGAATTCCATAAAAAATGGGAGGATTTACACGGATGCTTGCAAAATTCTACTCCCTCGGTCCTTATTCTTGAAAAGCATTGTCCCACAATATAAATCTACTGCAGAGACCAAATATATAGTTATTGTAATATTTTTACCATATACCTCTTCTTTAATAAGGAAAAGTAGATGGATAATTATAGTATGCCATTTAATAGAGGTATGTATGGTCCAATAACTTTAACTCTTTCTTATATTAGTGTCTTCTTAGTTTGTGCGCATAGTGTGTTTTAGACTTATATTATGGGGTGGAGGAGTAGCGTTCTAAGGGCATCTGTAGTGTATATAACCCAAGGGGGCTTAAGGTGGGTCCCATCTAAACCTTAAGGCTAACTCCATAGTGTATATAACCCAAGGGGCCTTAAGACGGTCCCACTTGGCAGATAAAGAAAAATTGTATTTTAATGCTTGTGGCCAGGTCTTTAGCTTGAGGACCAGCCATAAGCCTTTTTTTGCTTATAGCCTGCTTAAGGTCACCCCTGTAATGTATAAGATTGACCTTAAGATGACTTAAGACTCTCTATTTTCATACACTACAGATACCCTAAGTAGCTTAATTAAGTTGGTCGAAATGTTTGCGTGGATGTGTTTGGCACAGTAAAGTAACATGTTTGAGCAATGAAGAGCGGGGACAATATATAGTGTTCATTCCTCCAAAAAAAAAATCTCTTACTGGGCAGCTATATATGCACTACTACTACTACTTACTAATCGCTTAGCAAGAGCATAAGTCTATATATGAACCTGAAAACTTTTGAAATGACACATTTATCCAAACGTTCTCCAGAATCCATCATGCTGCCTGAATAACTGAGTTCCCTCTGCCCTTTATTTCCTGCAGCTGCAGCTAGCTAGGTCCATCACTTACCAGAAACCACATGATTTGAGCTGATTGATCAGAGCATTTCCTTGCCCCTGCAGTAAACATTCCCATGCAAACCACACACGCATTTATACTACTAACTTATTAGCAGCCATCCTCAGAGCCGTTCTGCAAACAGAGCCTGATCAGCTTTGGCGGCATGGGTCAAAGATGCTAGTACTACTATTAACCAAAACCATGCATTAAGTGGGCATCCAGCATCCTTTGCTCTTTTTGACCACCAAGAATCTAAACACCCTTTTACCCAATCTGTTTGTGATCCACCTTGAGCAGTGAAGAAGATGCACCTGCTGCACTGCACTGCACTGCTTGAGCAAAAGGAGAAGCAAAGGGCATTCAATTCATTGTGCTGCTCACATGCGCATTACATAGCCACACACTACTAACCATATTCATGCATGCCTCTCTATCTCCTGCTTTTTTCCTCCCTTTTCTTCTTCCTCCTTCCCATGCAATGTATGCATAGACACCAACAACTTTACCTTTGCTGGCAGCAGCCTCTTTGATCGTCTGCCTAAATTGAGCTCTTTTTGGACTGTGGCTGGAGCATTTCTTCGTGCCGTAAAAACGTGACAGCCTCCGTTGCATGCCTAGCTGCTTGTAGCGGCTACTCATGGCTACTACTGCAGCTACGGCTACAGCTACATCTACAGGGCATGCATTTGCAGCGTCCACTGTCCAGTGCTACCATTCCAAAGTCCTAACTACACTAGCTGATGAGTTTTACAGGCCTAGATGAGATAGGTAAGAGCCCAAAGCCTTCTGACTAGTTGGGTGTAGTACTAGAGCTGTGGCTGCACAAGTCCATGCCTACACGCCACAACAGTTTGTTTCCTTCCTTGCCGTCTGTTTGCTGTCCGTGTAATCGATCTCTGTGGTTCTGTCAGTCATGTGTCAACGATGAAGCAGAATCAGCTAGCGTTGATGTGGTTCAGAGTTCAGACTCCAGGCTGGTGATGGAATCTCGGCGACGGAACCGGAACATTTTACACCGCGCGGTTGGTTTCCTTCCGTGCGTAGAACACGAACTTCTGTCTTAGTAAAACAAAAACAAGCTGTGCGCATTTCAGCAGTACCATGTCACAGTGAATCAAGGCCGTCCGATTGGTCAAAAAGCGTCCATCAGAGGGCTGAGATCCAGTTGGAAATTAAGATGAAAGGCGGTAGTGCCGATGCATCGAGTATTACAGGGACAGCCCAGCTAACAACGGGCAGGTCCTGATTCCTGGAGTGCAAGGAGGACCACCTGCACTGCACACACACACACACTCATTATCACCACAGTCTCATTCATTCTCTCTCTTTCCCTTTCTCTTTTTTTCTTTCTAGACTTCAGCGCAGTGCAACTCCGGGGGAGACCGGGCCTCATTTGACGAAAGGGACGTATCTCAGGAGCGGTGCCTGTTGAGGGCCAGAAAACGGGTGGGCCATTCGCTCCACCGTCCTCCAATTCGTGGTCGTAGGAGCGATTTGTGCGCGCGTAGCCGTACCCGAGGAGGACAGCTCCAAGAGCAGGACATGATTCGGGCGGCAACACCGCTCCATCAGCCGCTCGCGCACACAACGGGCTACCGCGCGAATTTTTTTTATTTAAGCCCTTTTTTTGAAAAATATTCACATTTAGACCCCTGGTGGTTTTAATTCCGTTTTTGGACCCAGGGGGTCGGAGCCGTGGATCACGGCGCCGAGGTAACACGTCTCGGCGCCGTGATCGATGGCTCCGAGGCCCCAGGCCGGCACCAGCGTGGCGACCCGCGTGGTGCCGACGTGGCAGAAGCTCGGCGCCGTGATCCACGGCTCCGAGCTCGGCGTCGTGACTCGTGGCTCCGACCTTGGAGCCGTGGATCTTGGCGCCGAGCTCCCTGCCACGTGGCGCCTGGCTCCCTGCCACGTCTGCAGACACTCGGCGTCTAGGGTTTGCACGGATCAGGCTTTAACGTTGTCGCAAAAAAAATTACTAGTTGTATTTTGTTAATTTGAACTGTAATGATTATAAGTTTTGTTAATTTTGTAGTTGTGAATTACAAAACAATTTGAAAAATTGTAAAACAAGTTTATGTTGATTGGCTCGTTGTAGATGCATAAAAAAATATGGTAATTTTTTTAGGAACGATTGTGTGTAGAACGGTCGATATATAAAATGGTAAGTGTCTTTTAAGGTTTGATTCCCGTGGTTTTTGCAAGGTTTGTTATTTTGTAGTTGTAATATGGGAACGAATCTGATGAAGTCGTAATAAAAATTTATGTTCATTGCAGGTTGGACATGCAAACCAAATTAAGCTAAATTTTTTTGCCGAAGGATTGAGCGTAGAAATATCGATGCATATAGTGGTAAGTGATATTTCGAAGGTGAGTGATATTTTGACATGGCAGGCATGTGGCATGTGTGCAACTCTGTACTTCTAATGTTCAGAATTCCACCACTAGTCCTAACATGCATGCCTTAGGGAAAATAACTTGCTGGGTCTATTACATTTTGTCTATTGGGTGTAGCGTGGTTGTTTCCCCTTTTTGTCACGCCCTGAAGATGGCTCCGCTGCATCCTTCTTCCTGTCACTCTTGGTCTTGAGAGCTGCCTCCCGAGCTTGGAGCTCCTCCTCCTGACGCTTGATGGCAGCTTCACGCAGACTTAACTGCTCCCGCCTCCTTTGCAGCTCATCCTCCTTGCCCTTCAGACGGATTTGGTCCACCCTTACGCGACGCTCTTGGTCAAGCCGCATCTGTCGTTCCACCTCGCGAGCCTGAGTCATCTTGACAAAGTATTGTGCTTTGTTTTCCACCTCCTCTGCCCGGTTATTTGGCCATGCCGGCGACACCCGATCCACCCATTCGATGAACCTGCAAGCCTATGTGTGGCGTGGTAGATGTCATCGATCAAGTTGAAAAAAGATAACGAGAAACAAATGATTTAGTTGTGGTCGTTACCACGAAGTCGTCATCCAGGTCAGGACATTTGAAGAACCTACGGCCGTATTTGGCTCGTTGTACTCGATCAGTCCAGACTCCCAACATCGTCCTAAAGCCGCAATGGCACTTCGGGCGCTCATGCCACTCCGGCACTTCAAATGGGTCGGACCTCCAGGAAGACATTGTTGTATAGTAGTATTGTGATGCCTTGAGGAGGAGATGTGGTATGGAAGACATAGTAGGGAGGCCTTTATGTAGGCAGGTTATCTGGTGCAGTGGGCATAGTCCATGGAGAGGATATTTTCGCTTTTCCTGGATTCCAGTGTAGCAATAAATGACCCTATGTAGGCTTTTCAGAGACTATAGTCTCCTAATTCCAGTGTAGCCTTTTCAGAGATTGGACCATTCAAAGCCTAGAAAGCTAAAGATCTACGCCCCTATATGTGTACAGGCCTACAGGCCTACTCCTGTAAAGGCTAAAGACCTACGCCCCTATATGTGTATGGTTGTGTTGTGTTTTAGTTGTTGTGTTCGTTGGTGTGTTGATGGCTGTAGTACTTGGTTTTGTTGTCATTTTTTGGTACCCTCCATGTTTACCGTCGTTGCTGTGTTGATGGTTGTAGTACTTGCTATATTTTATGTACGTGCAATCTATGTGTTGTTTCGTGTTGTGACTGGGCAAAGCTGTTTTATTTTAGGTCGTTTGCCTTTTCAGCCGATTGTGCTTTTTCAGGAAGCATAAATTCATAAGTAAAAAATTCATAGTTCGTATCATTTGCAGTCGTTTGCAGTAAACATAAATTCATTGCAGGAATTATAGAACAACAAAGTACAGACTACGGATTCGAACACAAATATCACATGAATATAACAAATACACATACATACAAACAAGTAGCTCATTACAACACGACCCACAAGCCTACACATAAATATCACTGCCTCCTAGCCTTACCCTTACCCTTACCAAGGGCGTCGGTGCCTGGAGTGTAACGGCTAGGCTCCCGGCGTCCCAAGGCGAGTCGACTGGTCGTACGGCGTGTCTTCGTCACCCGAGGACGCAATGTCGGCGTAGTCATCCTAAGTCCATTGGCCCTTAAGCTTGGACCGCGTCGCACGCTGGTACCAAACTTGGTACCGCCGGAAGTTCTCGTTGCTGTGCGGCTCGTCGTTGTCGTCCACGTGGTCCTGAAAGTGTGCCCACTCCTCAACGTACACGTGGTGGTGCTGCTCGAAATCTGTGACCTTCTTCTGTCGCCGACGATCAAATCTGCATGTCACGTAAACCAAACGTTAAAAATAGAAAAAGCTCTGTGCAATTGGATTCCAAGGTTAGAATTGAAATTGCATGCCACTTACTTGTACAAGGCCACAGACGTGGAGAACTGCGCTACCGGCCACATCTGCCTCATACCAAACTGGCGTGCAACTCTATGTGGCAGGTGATACTCAACAGCAAAGAAACAGATAAGAGGGCACCTCTTCATGTAGAGGGCCTCGTCTATGCTGCATAGTGCGCTAAACTGAATGGCCTGCACCTCCGGCTCGGCGTACGGCTCCCACTTAACCTGCATTGAAACAATTTAACGTTTAAGGTCATATACTAACAACTGAAAATCACGAAACCAAATGGAATTAACTTACACTGGAGGCCGTGAGCGCATCTAGCTCGTTCGTGTACTCTAGGTAGGCCCTCTTCGTCCGGGCGAAGGGCACTGAGACCTGGTCCCAAAGATATGCAAGTGTCGGACGTCGACGAGGAGGAACCTCTGCGAACCACGGACGAGGAGGCGAAACTGTGGAACGACCAACTGGTAGACGACACCACATCCACAGCTGGAGAAGGTAGAGGCAACCACCTACTGTCGCGTTCGGCGAACTCCGACGACACGCCTCGCAGAGGTGGCGGTAAAGGAACGCCAACACCCCGGAAGCCCAGCTGTACTGCCCCGCCGTGTCCCAGTCGGTGAGGCAGTGGATGTACATCCACGACGCGCTGTCCCCCGTTCCGTCGGGGAAGAGAACGCAGCGAAACAAGTGCAGGATCCATGCCCTGCAATTATATGTCAAATGATATTAAATCAAACTATGTCAATTTAATCAAAAAGCTCGATTTGTACGACGAGTTGGCTCGATATCCACCCCTACCTGCAGTAGTAGGCAACGGTCTGCTCGTCCGCGTGTGCAGGACACTCTGCGAAAGTCTGCCGGAGCATCTAGCAGCTCGTCATCCCTTCCTTCTGCATAAGCCCCATGAGAATGCCTAAGATCGCTGAATTCATGAACTGATGGATCTCGGCCAGGGCAATAACGCCTGATCAGCTCAATATCACTTTCGGTCAGCTCTCCAAAAGGGCGGTCATCGTCAGATTCAACGGCCCTTGCGATCTCGTAAGGCTGCAGATCATCCACAATTTGAACATCCACACTATTGGAGTCCCTGCAGACTTCTTCAACGTTGCTAGATGGAGCAACGGGAGGAACACCAACATTATCAGGAATGTCTCCTGCATCATAAGCACGAAAACGATGGGATTGAGACAAAAAAAAAGCAATGACGACAAAAGGCTAAAGTGTTGCTCGACACTTACTGGGATGATTCTGGGTCAATCCCATCTCCTGAGGGGCCGCCACGACATCATCAGTCCGACAGTCAACTCGAACTGGTTGAGAAATCTGAACCTCGTTCGGGGCAGATAGAGCATCGGGCACCTCAGGCACTTCTTCCACATCCACCGCAAGATCCAGTAACGGAGGGTCAAAGGGTGCCTGATCACCTAGTTCTGGTGAATAACCGTGAGGGGTTGGTTCAATGGACACCTTCCGCACAACAAGGTCCAAACATTTTAACTCATTCCTCATAACCACTTTGACATATTTGTCCCACTCATCCTCACAATGAATTAAGATCAACCGCCTGAGAATTGTGTCTTTCGAACCGAAGTGAAGTAACCCCTCAACTGTGATGTTCTCCTCGTTTCCATGACAATGTAGCTTCTCCCGGGCCCTAGCAACCAACTCACTAAACGACGGCCGATCACTGAACATCAGAGGCACCCTTTGCATTTCAACAAATTGAACATTTCCATAATCATCACTTGTCACACTCCCTCCATGATATAGGGTTACTACGTTGTCCATCTAGTTCATACACAAAACCAAACTCAATACCTTTAAGCGAAATTTTGGATAAATCACATGCATACTTGTTTAAGCAATAAAATATCTAAATGAACCCTTTCCCATTCAAACATCTATATATCTAATACGATCCAGATATAGTCACATGAGATTTTCAGTTATAATATGCAGCCTACAATGTCTTTTTTGGAGTCAAACAGAACCACCAATATTTATCTAGATATTGTATTAATCACACCAAAAGTCTAAAATCATTATGCCTTCTCGTAGGTACCATAGATATGGAGTGAACATTAAGCAACAGTGTGTAACATATGTGGAAAAAAATTCACGATATCCGCAATGATTCACCTTGAACGCTTGCGGGGGCCGGGGAGGCGGTGGCGGGCGGGGAGGCGGCGTGGGCCGGGGAGGCGCTGCCGGCCCGGGGAGGCGGCAGGGAGGCGGCCGGGCGCGGGGAGGCGGCAGGGAGGCGACGGGGAGGCGGCCGGGGAGGCGCTGCCGGCCCGGGGAGGCGGCCGGGGCGGGGAGGCGGCGGGGGCCGGGAAGGCGGCGGGGAGACGGCCGGGCCGGGGAGGCGGTGGCGGCCGGGGAGGCGGCGGGGGCCGGGAAGGCGGCGGGGAGGCGGCCGGGCCGGGGAGGCGCTGGCGGCGCGAGCCGGGGAGGCGCTGGCGGCCGGGGAGGCGGCGGGGCAGGAGTCGGGGCTGGGGGCTGAGGGCAGACGCGACGCGAAATGGCTCGGCCTGGCCTGTGTAAATGCCGCTAGCTCGGCGCCAAGATCGACGGCTCCGAGGTCGGAGCCATGGATCACGGCGCCGAGCTTCTGCCACGTCGGCACCACGCGGGTCGCCACGCTGGTGCCGGCCTGGGGCCTCGGAGCCATCGATCACGGCGCCGAGACGTGTTACCTCGGCGCCGTGATCCACGACTCCGACCCCCTGGGTCCAAAAACGGAATTAAAACCACCAGGGGTCTAAATGTGAATATTTTTCAAAAAAAGGGCTTAAATACAAAAAATTCGGGGCTACCGCTACAAAGAGTACGGGTCCGGGTACGTTCTTATAGACCGTATCTTATAACTTTTGATTATAGTTTATTAATTTAATAAGTGATAATTGCTGAGAAATCGAAGATTATAAACCACTGAAAAACTAAAAAAATCAGGGCCAGAGCAGACAGAATAAACGGAGGCTGCAGGCTGCGACGGCGAGTGGCCTTTGCATCATGCACAAGTGGCCACTTCACGCTGACATGTCAGCTGTAGCTACTAGTAGAAATGTAGATACTAGTTAGTGTTACCTCCATTTCAAAATAGATACTAGCATTTTTGGACATTGGCCACTAATTTTAATATGTTAATATTACAAATCAATAATAGTTTTGCTTCAGTGATGATAACAGTCTAAATACTTTTATGTGCATTTTTATGTACATCGATGGTCAAACCGCCAAAGTTTTAAAACTTTTGGCTAGCTCCCCATTCATTGTAAAACGATGCCTACTTCGAAACGGAGGCGGTAAAGTTTCAGTTAGCATCATGATGGCGCTAATTTAGCGGCGAACTGTGGATCATGTGCCAGTAATTTGGTACGCGAGACTAGCTGAACGTACGCGAGATCGATGTTATTTAAATAACCCGTGTAATTATCACTTCGCACTTGCATGCTATATTAGTCCAAGCATCATTATCGTTCTGCATCATGCAAACACGTTCTCTCGGCACATGCGCGCTCGAGGCAGGTAGTACAATTAATGAAGTAGTACTTCTGGTCAAAGCATATTTATTGATATCATTCCGGTAAGCACAGCCAATAGTTTAGTTCTTACAACGTTACATTTCAATGTCGATCTATACTGATGTACCATTTCAAAACTTAATATAATAATATATATATTTATAAGTATGTGGTGCTCCATCCTGATATATTATATATCATTGCATTTGCACGCATCTAAAAGCAATTCAAAGGGTAGAAGGCTTAGTGCCTGGACACCATGGTATCCTATTTCTCTCTATATATATATATATATATATCGGTACAGAATGCAGGCTGCTCTCAACAATTTTAGGTGAAGAAATAGTGCATACCGGCCAAACCACCACGGACGGTATTTATATGGATAGACAGATATAGCTGCTATTTTGGGACAGCGTCCAAGCTTCTTTTGAAAATGGCCTGAACATATTCGGATGAACCGAATTAATAAAAACTGCACAAAGCGTGCGGCAACAAAAGTTATGCCTTTTTCTTTTTGTGTGTGTTTTTCATGAGAATGATTGTAGTTAGTACAGGAACTTACACACGGAGGTTCAGAGTTTGGATACTGGTGAGGACTGACGATGATAGTGTTTTATCCAAGGATCGAGTTGTTCCTCATATTAGACATGGGCGCGCAACACAGTCGTTGGACCATGATCAGATGAACTTGAATCGCAATCGGAGGGCTATGGAATGCCTGTATCGCAAGCAAATAAACCATCTCAACGGTCGGATGGACAGATCAATCCGTCAGCAAGCGAGCACACATGCAGCACAGTACACACATTTCTGCTACGGCTACCAGTACAAATACGCTCGTTCTCCCCCCCACCACACCCCCAACCGGATTCCTGTCGGTTCAGATTTCTGTTCCTGTGGCTGAGCCATCGGCGTTGCAGCAGTTTGCTCTTTTACTCTGTTTGCCAAACCAGTACCGGAGAGAAGGGCGGACGGCCTGTGGCCTCGTCCTCCCCAAGGAATGTGCCAATCTGCTACGAGATGCAGTAATTAGTACTCCTTACTATATTTGTTCTAGTAAGAGAGTATCCACTTCAATATATTTATCTATTAAGAGAATCTAGAGTATAGTTATTATTATTTTTCGCTCCTTATCTCTACTTAAAAACTTCGAAAGAGGTTAAGTAGTTGTTACATGTCAGTTAATAGGAGTATGTACGGTTATTTCTCATTAAGTATCTTTCAGTTTTAGTGATTTCTTGATTTGTGCGTATGGTGGATTGTGAACAATATAGCGAAACAGAGGGAGTATATTAGAAGCCCTCTTAATTAACTTAGTTGATAAACTATAAGCCCATCAAAGCCCAAAACCACTAGACACGCACGACTAATGGCCGGCGGCTGCCCTTGTGCTGCAACACGTTTGTTTGCTGTTTCATCTATCTCCTATACCCTATCTAGGTACTGCATTACTGGTAATTGGCCACCAACTAGGAAGTAAGGCCATCTTTCCATCCGATATCGTATTATCAATTTCCAGTGTCGACGTCTCTGCAGCTCGGCGAGGCAGCAATCAGGAGGATGTTCAAGGTATTTGTCTATTATCTTGACAAACGACAAATCATTGATAATTAATGACCGGGATCTGTATTTCAGTATTTCTTTTGAGATAAAATAGGAGATGCTTCTTACGAGACTCCATTGCGGTCTATGTGGAGAAAGAAACTATACAGAAGTTCAGATCTGATAAAATTGTTACAAATATGTATGATCTTCTCGGCAGCAACAGACCAAACTTAAGCTGATAAAGTAGTAATTTTCTTTTATATTTGGCAAACAAGAAAACACAATACTATGTCGGAGTGTAAAGACACTGTTACGTGAACTTTATTTTTGTGATCGTCTCTACTGGGCCCTGCCCAAACCAAACTGCCTAAGTTGCCAGCTGCTCTGGACTCTGGAGCTATGTAATATACACAAGCTTCACGGCTTCAGAGGGTCAGAACTTAGCTCAGATGGGCTTTGCCGCGGCAAGGTAAGGCAGCGCAGGGCAGGGCAGACACGGCCAGCCCTTTCACATCAGCAGATACGCTGCCAAGCGACTGCGTCGATCTGCATGTCAGGGGCAGGCACACGATCAAATGCGAATACCAGCTGCCTTCTCGGGGTTGCCTTGCCGCCCTTCTGTATTATGCTGCTTGTAGCTGCATTTCTCCACCCCTCTGTGTCATTGTCGGCCTCCGTCTCGAGCCCTGTGCATTGCACGCAGCCGCGGCTCAGCTCGTCGATCGTGCGCCTGCAGGCTGCAGCTTCTATGGCCTGGCAAAGAGGTTTCCTGTTACTACCAAGGCGCAGGATCGGTTCAGGGATGTGTAGCTGCTTCTGTGCTGAATTTTAGCATTGCGAAAACTTAGTTACGAAATCGGTTCTGGCCAAGACTTAAAAGCCTTGTTTGGATCCTGACCCAAAATAACTAGGTTCGGCCGGGATTAGGCCATCCAAATGAACCAAGGCATTCTTTTTAGAGAAAAAAATGAACCGAGGCATTGACGTGAGGAGAATCTACAAAGTGGTTACGCTTCGTGTGGCAAAAGGCATATGTGTGGCCGCTAGCATAATATTTTGTTGATCGGACTTGGTTGCTGGTTGTTATCCACAATACCGCAGAGGAATGAATGATCGCTCGCCGTCTGGCTATCGTTTAACTGTAATTGAATGATCTAATAAATAGTACCAGTTAATAAATAGCGTTGGAAGCATCGCGGCACGACAATGGCATGCGGTGGCGCCGCGCTGCCGGCGGTTCACGCTGCAGAGCCTGGATTGCTGTGCTCCATTATTCCAACAGAAACGAGACAAGCAAAGCTATGGAAGCACAGCAATAATAAACGCCACCGGATTGCTGTGCACAACGCACGGGAGGGAAGGGAGGCCGCAGGGTTGCAGCCGGTGCAATTGAACGCGCGGCGATTTAATCAAGCGGGTGGTTTCTACTGCGACTTTATTGGGCGGGGCGCGAACATTCGTGGTGGGAGTTTTAATGGCGGACGAGTCTGCTCGCGTGGTGTGGCTGCGTGGTCGCGTGACATGTGTGCATCATTCGTGTGCGCGGCTGAACAGGAGATGGAGTGTCACTCACGCGGGTCGGCGCTTGGAGTTGATTGCCTGCCGCGGCACAGAAGTGTCCGCTGGGATAAGCCGGCGGCCGTGGCCATGGTCCGGTTGTCCGGGAGTCATTTTAATACGAGTTAGGGTCTGTTTGGCAGAGCTTCACCACTGAAAAAATGAATCTGGAGCAGCATATCCATCAAAAACAGCTCCTCCGTGAATCTGGGATACCACCATGGAGCTAGACAAAACTGTTTGGCTTGCACAGCAGCTCCAGATCCACAAAACTGAGTTTTTGGTGGGAATGACCTGTTTTGCCCATGGGTTTTATGGTGGTATGGGATGGGGTGTGTAACCAGTGGCAAAAGGTGGGTAATTACCACCCAACTCCACGAGTAGCTACGAAACAAGGTTTCGTGGAGCACCCCTTGAGGTGCTCCATGGATTTCATGAATCTGGAGCTAGATTCAGTATTTTGGTGGATCCAGATTTCGTGGAGCTGGAGCGTTTGGGTAAAAATTCATGGAGTGGAACTATTTTTGATAGATCTGGAGTTGGTGGAGCTCTGCCAAACAGACCCTTAGTTACCCGAAGCAAATCCTCTGCCGTTGTGGCAAAGGCACCAACGGCACCACGTTCCGGGCCGTTTGATCCATATTCAATGCACCGGATTCCCCCAGGCGAGATACTGTGGGATCAGATTTTCTCACGAGATATTGAGATTTTATCGCTGTCTAGATCCAAGCCGTCCCTTGGTTGATCGGATGGTTATGACCATGCCGAACGGCAAAGTACTGTTGTCCTCTGCCTTTCCCATGTGAAGGCAGAGGATCTCTACCCTTTCCAGAAACTAGAACATTGGGCGCGCGAAGCGCGCCTTGCCATGACTTCAATTGCCATGAACATAATCCATTTTCCCCACTCGACATGATTAAGAATGTACAAATATGTAGATGGTTGCTTCAGTGTATAGTGGAGCCTTTTAAGGGACAGGCTAATCTGGTGAATGACCCTTGTTTTTTGAAAAAGACACTGACACAAGAGCTAAGAGCTCAAGAGGTCTATCCTTGGAACTTATATAAACCATGTTCGGTGACAAAGATTGATGGGACAAAGCACTGGACAAAGCGTGAGCAGTATCAGGCTAACTGTTACAAGAGTTGTGGCAAAAATCAAACCTGACGCAAGAGGTGTTGCAAAATACTGAAACTGAACAAAGGAATGCCTTGACCAAAAGCAATGCTAACATAATAGCGTGCTGGACAGGAGAAAGCAAGTGCATTGCAGAAGACATGGCTCAAAAATAATCTTTCAAGCAGCAGCCAAGAAACTTGGTTGGCCTCAGACATCGCAGCCGTGTAAAAATGTTTGAACTCACTAAAAACCGTGGGCAAAACAGCATCAGGGTGGCCTCAGTGTTGACATATGGCAGACCTTGTTCTTTACCATTCACAACACATTAGTTGCCCAAGGCGACAATTGAACCATGTATGCATCATCATTGGTCTCATGCTGTGTAATAGCATCTATTGAGCTGATTCCATGCATGCACCTGGGCCTCCACGCGTTGAGGCCATGCCCCGGAGGGAATCTTGCACGCGCCCAGCCGCTCGACCAGGCAATCAAATAAGCGGGAAGTTGCATCCACTGATGCGGGTCAAGCCCATTACATACAATTTGCATATACAGGGAGTTGATTGGTTGGCTGCATTGGTCCATGCTTGTGGGCTTGCGGCATACCACAGCGAGAATGGTGTTCCTCAAGGCTATACAATGTAAAAGCCTTGCATCATTACGTTGAGCAAGCATGCATGAAATGGTAATACATTGGCAACAAACTATATGGCAATTTTGCATTTCTATGCTTAATTTGTTTCTTGCTTAACAAAGATATATCACGATACTGTAAATAACACAGAAAGTTGTAATTCAATATTATGTAGAAAAACACACTATCGGCTTTCTATGCTTTGGTTGTTACTCAACAAGATATACTCAAGATATGACAATATGGTAGTACCTGGAGCTTCCTTTGAACATTGTATTACTTGCCTGAAGAAACCTTCAACTAATCATACATTATCGGTGCAGGGGCCGACATCCCAACCTAGCTTTTTTAGATGGTTGCATTACCAAGAAGGCAAACCACCCAATGAGAAATGAGTCGATCTAAGCACCAACCTGAAATGTGCAATCGCCGAATTACAGGAACTGCATTTTGCTGGTCATGAAATGTCAGAATCTTTTAAAATTTTCATGTAAATGTGGTTTGATAAGCAATATTTCTAGTTTTCATTGGTAATCAGAGATGAAGTTTTCTGAAGATTGAACTAAAATAATTCAGCATATATGGTGGAGTGTGTGGAGTTTTAGTATTCTAAGTTTTTAACACGTCCATTGACATATACATGAAATACCTTATTTTTGTTTTCCTGCAATCTAATAACCAATCTATGCAGCATGGAAACACATTCTTAATATCATGCTTTGTTCTTACTGACAGGTACTTTCAAAATAAACACTTAACCTGCAACTCGTATCAGTAACTTGGAAGAGCTGCAGTTCTTACCATGAAGAGTTGCAAACCTGTCTTGTAGGAAACAAAGATGTTTCCATGTTGGAAGGCCAACCAAAGGCTGAAACTTTCAAGGAATCCTTCAGCTGCACTAATCTAGAGGCCAAAAAAAAAAGCAAAAAATCTCCTAAGGATTTTAAGCAAATATCAATATGGAGCTAGGAGTGCCTGAGATGTAGTGATGGCAAATATCAATATTCATACAATCCATTGGCAACTTCGGTTAAAAGGAAAAATCTTTAATATAAGGACTAATATGGCTACAGGAATGGCGAATTGTTTATCTAAGATAAGCGTGTAACAGTAAAATTTGTCGGATTTACTTTTGTGTGCCTGAAATATAGTGTTCCCAAGCATAACATGATGAGAAGGCAGTCCCCGGAAGTCACAGCCTTCACCTTACCCCTGCAATCAAAAGGAAAGAAGAAACCAGGAATCCTTTATAGCCGTGGAAGGGAGAGAGAGGCCATGCGGTGAGCTGTGGCTGAGCTCAGCGTGGCATCGGCGGTGGAGTGGACGGCGCATGGCCGGAATGGCCGAAGGGAGTGGGCGCGGCAGGGTATGGGAGACGACGCGACGGGGACGTGAGGAGAGAGAGAGAGAGCAGGAGTGCAAGGGGGCGACGGAAAATCCGGGGGAGGCGTCGATCGGATCCGGCCTCCCCCTCCGGCCTCTGGGCTCTGGCCTCCCCCTCCGGCCTCTGGGCTCTGGCCTCCCCCTCCGACCTCCGTGGCTCCCCCTCCGCCTCCGCGCCGACCGGATCCGGCCTCCCCCTCCGGCCTCGGCGCCTCCCCCTCCGCCTCCGCGCCGACCGGATCCGGCCGCAGCTGAGTCCATCCACCCCCGTGAGCATCCCATCCCGCGGCGGCGGCGGGGGATGGGGAGGCGGCGAGGGAGAGGGGAGGAGGGGGTTGGGGGGAGGCGGCGGGGGAGCGGGGAAGGAGGGGGGGAACGGGGGAGGAGGGGGCGGCGGGGGAGGAGGAGGCGGCGGGGTAGGAAGGGGGAGGGGGGAAGCGGCGGCCGGCGGGTGAGCGGGGGAGACGGCGGGGGAGGAGGGGGCGGCGGCGGGGGAGCGGGGGAGGAGGGGGGAGGCGGAATGGGGGCACGGGCGGCATGGGCAGCGCGTGAGGGAGAGGGAGGCCAGCGGGAGCCTCGCCACGCGTCGCCGCGCGAAGGCCTCCCCGGGCGCGTGAAACGCTCTCGCGCGAGCAGACCGGGGGAGGTTTTAATAACTCTGATTCAGTACATGTCATTTGGATACTCGCTCCCGCTCTAAAAAAACCATTCACTCTCTTTCAAAATAGATGCAGTTTAAGATTTTAGCACGGTCTGACGGTCTCCAATGCTCAGCATTCACCATTAGTATTTACTAGTTATGTACCCATATGTTGCAACGGAATTTATTGAATGTATAGAAAATTGTGCTATAGAAGAGAGCTACTCTGATCGGTTGGAAAGTGGAGAATGGTAAGAAGTTAAGAAAATAGAACGGTTAGAGGAGAATAGACGTACAACCGTCAACTCATTCTTTTATAATAGTAATGATACCACTTAGGTTTAATAGTTTTCTTACTCGGATACATTGTCGATTTAATAGTTTTCTTACTGGGATACATTGTCGCTTAGATGGGCTCAAAAGCACTTTTACCTACCACAATGCAATGTTACGTGAGACTTGTATGGAACATATGAATTTGAATGAGTTTCATGAGAAATAATTTAATTCTTACTCGTGTTCTAAACTAGGCCTAAAAGTTCAATGGGGTTCATTGCTTTTGCCCAAGCAACTATTGCTTAGAGAAGCGATCAGGGTCTCTTTGGAACATAAGAATAAGAACAACGTAGGATTAAAATGTCATGATTTGTTGAATCCTACGGTAAATAAAACAACATAAATTGTTCAAAAGATCTGTTTAGACGCCTCACAGGAAAATAACATGAAATTCAAGATTAAATGTTAATCAATTAGAGAGAGAAAAGAGAGGGGAAGAGAGAAGGTGCATTAGAACTGTCAAAGAAATTGGTAACATGAGGTTATACCTTATGCTAAAATTTCTTCAAAATTGTAGGAATTTTCCCTATCATATGATATTCTTTTGAAGCAGCTCTACAAACCAAATAGCCCTACTAGGTATTTTTCCTTTGAATTGATTCCTCTATTTTTTTTCCTCCGAAATTTCTTTGATTCGCGGAATTCTAAAACATGGGAATAGTAAAAACACGAGAATATGATAGAATATATGTGCAAAATATAGGCTTGGAAAACACCGAAATTTTATAGGATTGGTTGTTTGTAAAGGAATTGTATCCTCTGACGTTGCATTAGGAACGGCAGAGGTGCAGAGTGCTCTGCCTTGGCCTCTCCACACCCGTCGGATTAGGGCACGAACGGACGAGGCCAACTGCTACAGCGTGTTACAGTAAAACTGAACAACACAAAATAGTATGTTTGCTACAGCTGCTAAAAAGTAGAACTAAACACTACAAAATAGCATCAACTGCAATGGCTAGAGAGGAATTCAATCCCGTAATTTGCCTCGGTCTTACTGTGAAGGGAAGAAAAAAAGGGGTGAGAGTGATGTTGTTTTTCATGTGGAATTGGGTCGTAGGAAAGTTCTCTGTTTTTTCCTTTAATCAATTCATACGTTTCAAATGGAATATCCTATTTTATAGGAATTTTAAAAGAATTCTTAAAGGTCATTCTTTTGTTTCAAACGGCCTCGTAGTAATTTTCCTCATATGGTCCTAATCCTTAAAAAATCCATTCATTTTTCTCTGTTCCAAACGGGGTTTGAACAATGATCAAGTCCATAGAAACCAGAATCGTTCACTTTTCCTCTAAAATTCCTACAAATCAAAGAGACCCTAAATCTTCTTTTAAGCATTACAAATGCTCCAAACAGACATAATACCGAAAACTCTTTTTTTAGGAATCTAGAGTTACATAACTGGATACTCTTTCCCTAATGTAGAATACATAAGTAGACAAATTGTACTGTATCACCGACAAAAAAAGGGACTAAATGAGAAGACAACGAGCACATGCATGAGCTTAGGTGGTGCTCCAACTAGTTTTTAACCTAAGCTTTTGGATATGGCTTTTGGCTTTTATCTGAAATTGTACTACAACGGCTATTAACTTTTTTAGGAAAAAATTAAAAAAACCGTTATTCGTCACAAACAATGCAAAGGAATAAAAGAGAAAAAGGGAAAAAAAGCCAAAAGGCTAAAATTAGAAACCGATGCGCTCTAAGTGGTTTTTGGCTTAAATAAACTGAAAGCTAAAAATATCAGAAGCTAAAGTCATTTGGAGTAGAAGCCTTATCGACACTTATATGTAACGAGGCTTCACCATAGAGCTATGACATGGCAAGGCACTAGGGGAGTGAAGGATCATATGAGAGGATTCTGAATGTTATTGTGATGAACTATACTCATGGAGTAGCTGAGACCTAGAACGATCGAAGATGCCAGTTAAGATGGTTGAGCTCAAATATGACATAAGAAAGGCGAGAAATATCGAAGAAAAGTTCAAACGGTGGGATTACACCATGTGGCTTGGTCAGTCTAAGTGAGTCATGGTTCGGTAGGACCGAAACAGGAAAGAATTACTGATGCATGGCAAGCTAATGATGTACTTACACGCGGTAAGCATGGCGATTGTTTGTAATGAATGGAGAAAACCGGATCAAGTAAGGGTATTTTGATAGTTTAACTAAAACACCAGAAACGGCTTTGGAAGATAATCGCAACACTTAGAGAGGCGGTTTAGGTCATTGAGAAACTGGTTTGATTAAGATAAATCAAGGCTAAGGATTTAACGGATTAAATTTTATGTGTTTTGAAAAGCGTATATAAGAGTAGTGTATGAGTTAAACCCATGTGTGAGGTTATCAAATTTCCTCCATTGTGCTAAATAGATATTATCCACTAAAAGTTAGATATAGCTGGCTAGCCCATCTATTTAAGAGGTTAGGATATAATCTTATGTTTTACCATCCAACCTTACTCTTTTGAGACTAAGTGTTTATGTGTTATGGTTAGGGTTTGAAAGAAGAGTGCTCATGGTGTAATTTCTATCCTCTAAGGTGGAGTGACTAAAACTTTTCTTCTCAAGTAGCAATACATTAATTTTATTCATCTCCATGAATAACTCTTGTGTTAATTGATTTGCACATGTCTTTGTTGGGTTTTTTTCTCTTCTTTTCTCTCTTTTTGATCTTGTTATACCAAGAACGTATGAGAGATGGAGATATCCTCTAGAAATTATCTCCATCCATTATGTACTATGATGGAAAGTTCACGAAGAAACCCAATTTTGGTTGATTTTAGCCTCTCCAAGTGATTTCGTGATTTAAGGGTTTTTTATTTAATTTCTTTGGTATTCTTATATACTATGAAATGTGAAAATTCATCTAAAACTATCTTGGCCATCATCTACTCACAAACAAGTCACATTCACTGTTTTCGGTTTTTGCCTGTTTTTGATGCAACATTCCTTGAAACTGAAAAAGGTTATAACTTTGATAACGATTTTTTTTCAATCGTTGGTTGAAATAGATTCGTAATATTTTAGAGAAGGTGCATATAAGTTTTAAGTCATTTGGATCTATAGATCAAAAGCTCTTTTGGATTTTTGGTTGTGAAGTAGTGTTGAAAATAATGTTTTGGGCTGAATTACTATGGCGGCGATCTGGCCGCTACTGTTTACAGTTCTGGCAAAATTACTGTAGCAGTAAGCTTGCCCAGCAAATTGAAAGGTGTTTCGGTCAGTTTTTTGTTTTAGACTTTTCGTTCTCTCATCTTTATATCTTTCTATAACTATTAACTATAACTATTAAAGTGAAGATTGACAAATGCTTAAGTAAAAAATTCGAAGACACCATTCATCCTTTCTTCTATTACCATATCGGTCCTACAGGGGTCATATTCATATTCTCATGGATAGAACATACCAGTTTGGCATTCGTTTAAACCAAAATCCAAGAAAAATTAAATTCCATCTCCCTGCCATCGACATATACTACCGTTGCAGCACACCGTCATATTCTTTGGCGCTTCAATACACGTTGCCAACCAACATGCAAATGAACTGAGTGGCCACATTACAACGTCATGACGCAGAATTTCACATTCTTTGGCACTTCAATGCATGTTACATATCCAAATCCAATATACACACAAACGCACTCTGAACTTGTGGGAAAGAATTCCTCACAAGAAAACATTGATTCGAAGTGACATTTTGGACGAGCCATTCCTTATTATGTACGGGAAACAATACATCTGAAGGGCAGCCTTTGCTTACAGGCCAACGGGCATTTAATTGCTCTAATATAAACCACTAAAAATCTGGAATCAACAGATCCCAAAAGAAGAATAAAACAAAACACAGAACTAGAAAACCTGTAACCTACTCGACCTAGTCAGTTATCATCAGATCGTTAGGAACTTGTCCGAAGATGTCTGGGCAGCCTTCCCAGCTGCCCTTTTCTCTGGATTCCCAGTAACCACCAAGGTAGCGGTATGTGTCGGTAGCTTTATCCTTTTCAAACCACCGAGGTTTCCACCCACTCTCCTGCATCTTTCGTGCCTGCAGCATAGTTGGTATCAAATCATGATTCATGACGAATGGCTCACTTGGCTTTCAGAACTAGTCAAGCCTAGGGTTCATAGAAAAAATCCAAATGAACTCAACTAATTGTTGTTCATGAGTAAACAGACTACGATGACAATTTACAAACTTATTGAAGTAAAAAGGTGTGCATTAGATTGCAGTTGTTTGCCTAGTTCCTGCTTACTATGCAGTCTTTTCCTCCTATTTTCTTTTACTTATCCAAAATTATTTCGATATTTAGCTAAACTTTCATGGTTCCACACGTTCAGCTGTAGGGCCCATTCTACCGCTAGTTGGCTTGTCACTGCATTGCTTAAAAAAATGTGGTACGAACAAGGTTTTGTAAACCAGCATTGGGCTTGCCACAGCCAGCTGGATGGTTCTGGTTTCTGGTAAGAGTACCAAACAAAACATTGTGCGAACAAGAGGACAGCCACGACCCAGGAGACAAAGTTTCATGCAGAACCTGGTGAATGGGCAAGAAAAGTCATACAGTTTAATTTGTTCTCTCTAATAATTGCATGTAGTTTTTTGTTTGTAAGCATGTGAATAAAGCATAACCGGTAATCTCATAACTTGCAATATTGGGCTACAAAGTCTAAGGAAGTGGTCTCTACGTCTAAACCAACTGAGGGCATGTTTACCATTTGTTTGCATCTGTTCATAATAAAGAGGTTCACTGGATATTTCTAAAATTATACTCACGAAACAACACATATAGTTTGGCCTGTGGGCAGCAATTGGATTCTAAGATATACACATTGGCATTGGCATGAGCATACCATATCAGTCCACACGAACTTTGTGATCTTATGTTCCATAATGAATTGCAAAATATAACTATGTAAAAAGTTAATCTGAATTATGAATCAGCATGTATGACGGAACATCATTCATGGGTTCGGCAAATGACAAATTCTGCGATGCAGCCAATCTAAAAGCTTGCTGTGTCTGGATTCAAATTAGTCATAACTAATGCATAGTTTACCAGATTAATGAATGTGAAAGGTTTAGTCATAGACTAACCTGCCGTTGTCTCTGTTCAAGCCTCAACTTCTCAGCATTTGCTCTTTCATATTCACCATTCTCTAGGCACCTCTGATCCGGTCGCAATCTTGAATCTGTTGGTGGCAGTTTTTCCTGCTTATACGTTAGACATATCAAGCAATCAATCATTAGTATATGAGTCTACATATATCAATATAATGTTAAACTGAAGCTTGGTATGAACCTAAATATCCTTACCTTCAATCCAGGGGTAAGTTCATTTAATGTGATTGCAAAGCGAGTGAGACTGTATCTAGTGGGAAACTTAGGTGGTTTGCTCCTTTTCCACAACAAATGGGCCTCTGAGAAATTTTCAGATCCCTTGCCTTTTCCAAAGAAATCACCCATCGCATAGTGCATGCTTTCATCCCACTTTCCAAAGAGTGTAGCGACAGTTCGACCACTTCGGTTCTGAACAATACCTTGTACCTGCACATACATCAGTTGAACTGAATAAAGTGTGCTAAGATCAAATAAGATAGTCCATAGATATGGCATTAACAGAAAGTTGAGGTACTCGGACACACAAAGAAAAAAAAGCCTAGAGGATGAATAAAGAGATTCAAGACAAACAATAGCCATTTTTTATATAAAACAAGTAGCACAAAAGAATCTCTCCAAATTCTCGATAAAGGCTCTTTTGTACAGAAAATGAGGGGTTGTCGAATGGGATGCTCACATTATTCATACTCACCTAAAGGATGCACGCACAATGTATGTTCTCTTTATACCGCTAATAAATATACAGTTTTATTTGCTATTCCCCACATGTATATATTGAATATAGTGCTTAGAGATAATAATTAGGGGTAGTATACACATTTTCATTATCTTCTTGATCTATATGCCAAGAGGAAATACGTCTTACAAACTTGGATGGAGGGAGTATATACCAGTTGATTGCTTGTGCGTTGCTACGGATCTTTTTTTTTAAAAAAAAAATCATGTTCCATGTTCTAAAAACCCAAAAAAAAACCATCACTGCAGTCGGCTCATCGAATCATTCCATCATCAATTTCCGGTCACTGTCAGAGAGTTGTGTATGACCTTACGAAACTGAAGTTTATAGGCATTACACAGCTATTTTTTTCAAAAATTTTAGTCAAAATTTAGAGTGTACGATGCGAATCCAACAATCTAGATTAACATCTACCTTCCTCTCCATCTCCAACGCTATCCCGCCCACACACACAAATCCATCCATGGCCATCGCCGCTAGATCCCCCCTTTGGTCACGGCCCATATGGCGCCTCAACGACGCTAGCGAGGCCCACCAGAGCTACGTCATCATCACCTCCTCGTCATCCTCCGCTCAAGCCTCCCCCATGCTTGTCGCCACCGCGCCCTCTTACGCCTTCTCGAAGCCACGACTTCCTCCTCTTCGCCTCGTTGTCTTTCCCTATGCCACGACCATCAAAAACCAATTTAGAAGATATGATTAAAGAGGCGACTTGCCTGAGTGTGTTTCTACTCCCACCAATCCATTAAAATAAGAAATGAGTCATTCGTGTCCTAATCCATCCTCGAAACTGGCTCCTAATGATAATTTGCAAATTTTAAGAATAAAGCATTTCCTAAATATGATGCAAAAATCCTAATTTAGCATGCTATTCAATATTTCTAATTTGTTTCAAGATGATTTTCCCTTTTTGTCAAGTCATTTATTTATTTTATGTCGAATTAATTTGGGGTGTAATGCATAGGAGACTTAATAGTTGAATAAATAAATAATGAAAAATTAAAAAGAAGAGAAGAAAATTCTTCAACCTATGTTGGCCCATTTGGCCCAGACGCAGCAAGCCTCAAACCCCTAACCCTAATATTATCTTCCCCCTCACTCCTTCCTTTCCCTCTCCACCCGGCCACCACTCCTCTCCTTCCGACCTCTCTTTCTCTCGTCGGGCGCTGTCCTCAGATCCTCCCTCACCCTACCTCTCTCTCTCTCTCTCTCTGTGGCCAGGCCGCCTCCAAATCCGCCATCACTGGTGGTTTTCCTTGGCCACTGGCAGCCTCCCCGGGCTGGCCTTCGGCCTACTTCACCTCGTTGTCACCTCTTCCCTTCCCCTCTCCCTGCCTCCCCTAGGTACCATTGTTTGGACACTGCCAGATCCAGCACCTCCTCACTGCCGGCCACCACCTCCTCTTTATCTCACCCCCCTATCCCCTTCTCTTGCATCGCCAAATCTATCTACCGACGTCGGTGACCTCCACTGCCACTGCCCTTCTTCTCAGCCTTCGGGGCCTCACACGGGCTCACCGACCCCTCCCCCAACAGCTATCATCACTGTGTGCACGACCGCCCTTCGGTCGCCGACGCCATCCCCATGCAACATCAACTGTGGCCTTGTGGCTGCATCGGCGCTGTCCGACCCAAGTTGACCACCGCACCCTCGCGACCTTATCTTACTCTTCCCAGCGAAGTAAGTGACACCCTTGCCGGCTCCAGATCCTTCCCCGAGCTCTTTGGTGCCAAATTTGACCTTCCTTGAGCTTGTTGGCGCGGTTGTGGCTTCCCTCGAGCTATTTAGTGTGGATCTGGGCTTCCCCTTGGTCCCAAGCTCGTCTGCTAAGCTTAGGAGAGGGAGGAGTGCTCAAGGAGAGGAGAGGATGGAGGTGCGAAGCGGACAGAGCTGGGGACTTAAGAGGCATTAGGGCAGGGTGCCTGTCGGCGCGTGGAATAGGGAGGTGGAGGCAAACAAACCAGCACCACCGGATCGGGGGTGGAGTGGGGGCGTCCACGCGTGAGGTGGGTTGACTCACCAACCCTTTCTAGATGGCATTGCGGGTATTTATCTCTAACTTTAAGGGATAATTTTTATGGAGGGAACAGACGACCACCACCACCTACTATTTTTATAATAGTAAAGAGATATATATGCTTGAAAGGGAGGGAGAGGGATGCTATGAGAGAGAGAGACATAGACTAACTCTGGATACAATACTCCCTGTTTATAGGGACACCATCACTAATAGATGGAAACTTATCTCTAATAGATATAAATAAACTACGGGGAAACAAACTAAATAATGATGGAAATCTAATAGATGTAAATTAACTATATTTTCTTGTTGACCAAGCCAACAAAATTTTCTTGTTGACCAAGACAACAAGGAGAATGTGCTGGTTATGTTCTGCATGAATAGTAATGTGCTAGAGTAGCCTAGCTAAAAACTGCATCTTCTGGGTCCCACAGCATAACAAAGCTAATAGCAGTTTTGCAGCATTATTCCTTCATTTAAGGGGCTTTGGTTGGTGGAATTAGGGGATAAAAATGGAATAAAATGGTGGAAAATAATGTGTTCTATGTTTGGTTGGTGGGATGAGAATCAGTGTCTATTGGGATCGGGAATTGGTGAGCTTTATGCTCTCAATTCTAAACATTTTATTAACAGAGTAGGTGGTACGAATGACATGACTGCCCCCTTTCTAGATGAATACCCACCCTTCATTGTAACGTAATATAGGGGCATTCTGGTTATCATAACAGGTTCCCATTCCAACAAATTATAGGGTCCAGTGGCCTCACAATCAATAGTTGACTTATGTGAACCAAAAGACCATTCCATTTCACTGGGCAAAATATTACTTTTTTTCTCTCAAACCAGTACATGTCTCAAAGCTCTTACAACAGAAAGAAAGTACACAACAATCAGCAATCATATCATTTATGTTATTTTCAAGAGTAGTTCAGGAAACAACTTTTCATCGATGCGTTATAAATCGAATTTTTGAGCTGTATTTGGGCTAGAAAAACAGATTCTCGTCAAAGGAACCAAAAGAATACCATTCTTAGTGGACCCCATTGGATTGGCTCCATGTATTAGTGATGGTTTTAAGTTCAAACTGTGTATCCAATTTGAATTGATGGATTCTGCATGCATAGTACTGTGAATACACTCATACCATACAAGTGGATCAGAATTCAGTAGCGTACTGTGGAAGTACAAAGCTCATAGGTGGGTATGAATCTGTGCTTTTGTTCCAAGCTTTTCATATCGGTGATGCTACTACAATAAGAGCGCTAGGGCTCAAGACTTATCTGGTTCATATCATTTCAAGATAGATTCTACAGTGCTTAGTGTTCTACAAAGAAACATCACAGCAAAAACTACCTTTTTTATTCATAAAGGAAATCCATATAAATTGAAGAAAAAAAGCCTTGGCAAAGGCACAAATGTGTTGTTTGCTTTAACTAACATAGATAGAAAAGCAAATTTGAGTGAGAAACACATTGCAAAGGTAAGGAAGCAAATATATAAATCAGAAAGTACTGACAAGCAGATAAATGCACCTAGCATACAAGCAATTTTATGAGATACCTGATGAGGATTGCGATCAATAATTGACTGCTCCTTGAACTTCAGCTTACATGAATATTCACGATTACCTTGTATGCGCATAGTACCATAGTGATCACAATACAGTTTGCCCAATATGAGATTGTAAATGGAAGTGGTCACCTAGATAGCATATTTCCAGTTAATTATTTCCACAGATTCAACCATTTCTTGCTAATTTTGTAATAATACCTTGCTCCATTGGAAAACTTCACCATCATCAAACTCCAATGTTAACATGCCAACAGGATCAAGTTGAATGGAGCGACCCCAGAACTTGCTCTTTAGGTTGCTATCTGCCCAAAACCTCCAGCCAGTTCCCTCACAATGGCATGCAACAACCATAGGATGGTGACTGACCTGGCAAGAGGTATTGAAGATTTTTTATCAACCGAAATGTGTAAGTAAAAAGAACTAAACTTGCTTAAAATTCGTAGTAGCCTAAAGTATTTTTGAGTCTATACAAAATAGGCTATTCGACGATCCAATAGTTACGGAATAGTCAATCAAAAGCAATAAATAGACTAAGAATAAATAAATATATATATAATCTAGTGCTAACATGTTAATGCGAACATTGGCCGTCCGATCTAGAGTGAATAGTCACGATTCATGCGGGTGGAAGGTCACTCCTCACTTATGCATTTTGCATTTACACCCCTGCCTGGTTGATTGCAATCGCAAAAATATCCTTCGGTCATCCCCTTCTTCCCCGTCAAATGCGTCGCCATGGGAGAACTCCCTTCAACCCATTGGCCTCCCGACCACCGATGGCTCCCTCCTTCCTCTTCCCGGTCACTCACCTCCATCTCCTAGCATCTATCCCCAGCGCCGCCCTCCTCTGCCTCCCACACCGCCCTCCTCGTCCTCCCCTGGCGCCCCCCCACCGCCACCCTCGGCCTCCCCTAGTTCCCCCCTCCCTGGCGCTGCCCCCTCCTCCATCCATGCCTCCCCCTCCCCGACCACGGTGCTTGGTCAGGTAGGGGGAGGGGGAGGCCAGAGGGGGCAACGCCGGGGGAGACCAGGGGCGACACTGGGGGATGCCGGGGGGTTGCACCGAGGGAGGCTGGAGGGGGCGGCGCCATGGGAGGCCAAAGAGGGCGGTGCTGAGGGAGGCCAAAGGGGGCAGCGCCAGGGGGAGGAGCTCAGGGAAGTGCGGCGCCCAGGGAGGGATCTTGTGAGTTGTGACTGAAGGTAAAGGAGCGACAAGAGGCTTCTTGCAAATAAGCATAAGTCATCTGGTAGTTTCATCCACCTGGATAGTGCCCGTCCGACTGGGCATTAGCACTAGATATAGGGTGTGTTTGGTTGAGCTGTGGCTTCTGAAAAAGCTGCTGTGAGCTGTGGGCTGTGGAAAAGCTGCTGTAGGTTGTGAGCTGTGGAAAAGCTGTAAGCTGCTTGGTTCAAACAAGTATAAAACTTACCTCCTATCTCTATTTTCCTTGAAACAACTGTGAAACAGCTCTCTATTTTCACCATTTCAAAAAGCAGAAAGCCAAAAGCCAAAAGCAGGGTCCAAGGTGCTTTCAAAACTGTACTACTCAAAAGTAACTGCTTCTGAAAAAGCAGCTTCTGGTTTCCACCCCTTTAGTTGGCTTTTGGCTTTTTGGAAGCAAAAGCAGCTCCCAAAAGCTCAACCAAAGGCACCCATAGTCTCTCACACACACATGTATATATGTACACGTGTGTGTATATATATGTATACGTGTACATATGTACGCGCGCGTGTGTATACATATACATGTATATATGTACACGTGTGTATATATATGTATATTTGTATATATGTACATGCGTGTGTGTATACGTATACGTGTATACATACATATAGATATGTGTGTGTGTGTGTGTGTGTCTATACGTCAATCCCCAATGTCCCAATGTCTGGTTGACAATAGAATTAGCCATCTATCAAATATCAACCTAAGAGATCACATTTAAATTTGAGAATGGGTATTTCAGGCAACAAAAAAACGTTTGCCAAGAAGCAAGGCACAGCTAACACATCTTTGGTGTTAGGGAACAGTCAGGTGGCGAATTCGTATTACATTAGTCCACCAAACCTTACTATTA
Source organism: Dendrocalamus latiflorus (assembly GCA_017311315.1). Taxonomy (NCBI): domain Eukaryota; kingdom Viridiplantae; phylum Streptophyta; class Magnoliopsida; order Poales; family Poaceae; genus Dendrocalamus; species Dendrocalamus latiflorus. The sequence continues at coordinate 7,561,292 of CM029631.1, forward strand.
CATAATCAAGCTCATCATAGATAGAGGTAGAACAGCTTCGTGTAAAAGTTCTAGGTGGTAAGTTACACCAACTGGCTAGCAAACTTTAAGAGAAAGAATGGTGAAAACTGAAAAGAAACAGCTGACTATGCTAAACCATCAGTAAGAACATGTTCTTAACGAACCTTTTCTGAGAAAAAACGGAGGCCTTTGTCTGGATAATCTGCTTCATAGGTCTCCCCAAGAAGGGGATTGAAGGGCTTACAGCTTCTTCCATCTGTAGAGGCATAACCAGAAACAGCAAATGCTGCAACACTAAGAATCCTCATAAGACTATTGCCCTGCGTATTCAACATAAGAGATGTAAGATACATCAAATACGATAAATTACGATAGGAACATGCAAATAAATTCTGATGTCCTTGCAAAGACACCCAATGGTGGGTGAGAGCCTCAGCATAATAATTCTGAGCAATGTTACTACTTACGATGCACGATGCACTGAAATGAATTTAAAATAAAATGGAAAATATTCCATTAATGCATACTATGTAGGACAAGATAGGAAATGGCATCTGATGATGCAATTGTAAGCTGGATATTCGGACAATCAAGCACATTTAAACTAAGTAGTTACCATATTTTCCTAAAAAAAAGGAGTTCCCAGATGAAGCATACTGCAAACCTCTATGGTACTGACCGCTAAGAATTTGACCACTAAAAAAGGATATATGGTACAAGGCAGTATGAAATATCCATTAAATAAACAGAGATGCAAGCTGGAGAGAACACAGTGCAAAATCAAATTTGACCACTAAACAAGGATATATGGTACAAGGCAGTACGAAATATCCATTAAATAAACAGAGATGCAAGCTGGAGAGAACACAGTGCAAAATCAAATTTGACCACTAAACAAGGATATATGGTACAAGGCAGTACGAAATATCCATTAAATAAACAGAGATGCAAGCTGGAGAGAACACAGTGCAAAATCAAACGAAAGCAAACTCTAAAGATACTTGAATATTAACATATTACAAACAAAAAAAAATGCACACAATGTACCCATGAACATGCTGGAAAAAAGGGAGAGGAAGAAGAAATACCCTTTTTCCCCATTCATATGCACGATCAATAAGGTAAGAATACTCAAGATCTTCAAAACATTTTTGTAATGATGAAAGAGGTTCATTGAAGTACACAGGCAAACAAACTTTGGTTAGATCCTTTCCAATGTTGTCCTTGATCATTGACCACAAGCTTACACCCTTCTCTTTCTCAACTGGATCTGGCAGCTTCTTACGCCTTCTTACATATGGATAGTTAATTCCAACAGACTTCATAGAAGGATCAATTCCATCCATCGGATAATCATCCTCGTCATCTGAACCAGCTTCAGATCTTTGGAAATCAGACCCACTGCTTTTAAAAGAGCTTGATGAAAGAAAATCTATTGTATCAAAATATATGTTCTCATCATAGTCAGTCTCTTCTTCAGCAGGATCTTGTGGTTCATTATAGTCATCCGATTCACTAGCACTTCCTTCTGAAAAAGAGGAATCCATAATAGCAAACCAAACAGAGAATCAACATGTGTGATATACAATTTAAACAGTTTGGAAGAAAGGAACATCATGAGCTGCATAAAAGAGCAAATCTAAATGCACATTGAAGACCTCAGAAAACTGGCATTGAAGAACTGCAGACGAGCAAATCATGGAAGGGAAATGGTGAGAAAAAAGAGAAAAATCTAGATTGGATGCTAAAACTGGTACTAAAGAAACTCCTATATTCATTATTCTACTACTCAAAAAGTAATCAGACATGGGTTTCATAGGGTCCATGGAAATTGAAGGATCAACTAAAATTTTTATCAAAAACCCGTTTCCATGAATTTGCATAAAAAATGACTTCTAGACATTTATAGGAGGAAGGCTCAACTGGAATTAACCCACTTAAAGAATTCTATTTTGGATATGATTAGTGATGACCAGAATAGTGCATTTAAACACACATCTGAAAGGAAGTGGCCCCATAAGAAAATGGGAAATGGAACAAAAAAAGATTGCATGCATAAATAACTTAACAGAACTACTGCCCCACTAAGCTCAATTTTGGCTCTGGCAATAATAAAAATGGAACTTCATATGGTGCTAAAAAATTTACAGTGGTTCAGCGAAGTGAATGATTGTCTATTCTGGATTCAAGACAGCCCTTAAATACCACATCCATCTGGTATATTGCAATTACTCATGCATGGCAATGGTATGGTTACACTTTGGTCAACCAATCAGCAATGCTCAGTCAGATCCAAATTAAGAAGGTATTACAGCTATTTAGAGATGGTATATGCCACAGTGAAAGTAATTAAGAAGGTGCAACTTCAGTGTGTCATTTACCCAGTTACACTGTTTTTTCACTGTCATGTATCAAATTTTCCCTTCGTAAAAACAAGGCTGATTCATCATAGTCAACAATTTTTTTACCCACAAATTAGCAGCCAAAAAGGTAGAGCTCATAGCAATAACACAGGTAGCAGCAAGACATGACAAACCATTCCACCAATTATCATACCACTATACTTCTCATTCCTTGATCTAGAAGCAGATCCATACTCTTTTGACTGTCTTTGGCTCTCATCAACAAGGGTATTCTCCAAATCAACCTTTTCTGTCTACAGCAAGGCACAAAAAAAATACTTTGTCAGATGAGGATATCGATAACATAAATTTTGTACAGATTCAAAATTACTTAGGAAATATAAGAATGGGTAATCTTACAAATGAATACAATTAGTAGAGAGTACAGGGAAGGAAAATTTAAAACAACTGATTTGGCAAATGGCAAAAAATGGTTTACATGAACACAAAGAAAGGAAAACAATAGAAGATCAGAGTTGGATACAGTCTGTTCTTTCTGCAGAAACAACGAATTGTTTGTCTGACTTGCCTTCTTAATTTCTAACCACCTGACTGGCTTCTATTCATATCCATTATAGGAGTATCTCATGCTCATATTATTTGACATAAGATTTTCCACACAGACGTGGGGTCCAATTTGGGAAGGATTCAGGGAGTTACTTACTGCAAATTGATTTTGTTATTAAAAAACAATATGTGCAGGAACACAAATTTATATGCAACAGAGTACATCTAGAAGCAGCCACAGAAAATCTAAAAAGATTCAATACATTTGTTATTAAATATTTTCCACCAAGACCTGGCAAAAAGAATCCAACATAACACCCAATAGAAAACATTTATTATCAAATATTCACCAAATCCCAATCCAATGCATCACCTATTCTATTTGAGACTCTTCCAACATGCAGCAATCCTTCCGCATGTCCTCCCATCTGATCTAGCTTTGCTTCTCCTTGATTCCTCCTAAAACCTGGACACCACCATCGCTTATTTTACTCTCCTCCCTTACTCCTCTCTCATATCTCGCCATTATCAGTGTCACTGCTTCCTTTCTCCTCCCCACTCATCCCTCTGTTGAGTGACTAGCACCGTTTGGTTAACCTTGCCTTCGCTCTTTAAGATTTGAGCAATGAATCGGTGTTACTCATTTGACATCCTTATTAAATTGGCATTGATTCAGGAAGCAATGCGCTGTACCTGTATCTCACACAAGTTGTAATGCATCCAACACATGCCAACATGCTGAAATGTGCCAATATGGCCAATGTTTTCCAGATGTGCATCAGTGCATGCCTCAGTAGCATTGTCGGAAAGGCGGTGGTTCGATAGTCACAAAACAGACACAATCATATAAAGTAGGAACGCCTAGACCAAGAGGGAACAATGTCAACCGCCTTATCAAGTAGATGAGCTGAAACTGACATTCTTCTAGAGTGGATGGCTGTTGCACCTTGAGTAATACTTCGGTAGAAGACCTTGACTTCTAATGTTCATTGCCGATTTCTCCAAACTTCTCGCTTGAATTTATATGATTCAGCAAAAATAAGAATATATCTTTCTAGTTTGCACATAACAAATCGGTTCTAGCTTCCCTCAACATTTAATGCTTTTAAGATTCTCAGTTGGGGAAGCAGAAACAAATTTTACTCATCGCATAGGGGAGGATATTCTTTTTTGCCGAATCAGATATTTAGATGTAAGGATACATGGGAACCACACGAGTCGGTTAGCGGAGATAGATGTGGGAGTACAACTCCACCCACTAAGGTTACACCTTTATGCACATATGAGTGCGATTAAGTGGGAAAGAGCGTGCCCAGGCTCCATGAGGTTGCGAATTTATCCCCAGCCTCCGCAATTCTCAGCATATGCAAGGGGCACACTCACGTGTGTGCGTGCATGTGGTGTGCGTGTGTGTGTGCAGTTCAAATCTCAAAAAAAGGATGTAAGGATACTTATTACATTTGGTAGCATACCTCACAATCTACATTGCATACATCAATTATCAATCTGGATAGCAAGGAGGTGAACCAATGGAACAGTGTAATATATTTTCAATTAAGGGACCTCATCCTGTGGTAGTCTTCTGACAAAGAATAAAGGACCTGTACAAACTTTTGGAGCCTCATGGTTTCTAAAGTTCATGAAGGCAACCTCCCATCAAATCCTTAATGTATAATTAATTCGTTGGCAACCAAATCCCAGAAAGTCTGAACTAACTGAAATCATGTGTTACTGAATAGAAGCTCTCATTTTCATCAGCCCTGACAAGACATAACAATCACTCTAAAGCAGTTTGTTAGATCCTAAGGTTGAATATATTGTGCATCAATTAATATTAGGCATCAATAGAATGAAAGAACTAAAAGAAAGAAAGAGTTCAAAATATATATTAAATAGACCGCACTAGTTAGTTCTCATAGCACATTCAATTATTACGAGTTCAAGTATGTCTGAAGAAGTCACTAAAACAACAGAGTCAGGAAATGAAATGAACTTACAGCACTACCCATAGAGTGACCACTAGAATTCAAAATTTCCAAGTACACTCGGGTCAATTGGTGCAAGCAAAAGAGCAAAATGCTTTCTGTACGCCAATGTTCAGCAGTAACTCCGTACTTGTTCTTTCAATTAATTCAACCATGTACAAAACGGCACAATATCACACCATTCTATGGGGAAGCAATTATCCCTACTGCATGCACAATCAAATTCTGTTCGAGGCACAGGTACGATTGCATGGTAATACCTCTAGCTGGCGGAGGGTGTCCAGGAGGAACGTCTGTTTCTGCTTGAGGAGCACAAGCTGCTTGTGCAGCGCCTCGAACTCGGCACACACGATCCTCTCGCTGTCAGCAATGGCCGCCTCGCTGACCCCCTCCTGCTGCAGTCGCTGCCTTAGGCGCTCGGTCGAGACCGCCACGGCCGCCGCGGTGTCCCCTGGCCCCACCATCTCGCTCGTGCACATCCTCGGGAACATTTCCTTGGTCGCCCGCAGCGCCTCCAGCCACGCGGCCCTGTCCTCCCTTGTCTCCGCCCGCAGGTGCAGCCTCTTCGTTCCCGAGAAGATCGAGAACCTCCTGTCGTCCGATCTACTCTCCCTCACGGTCGACACCTGCACACGCAAGCTATTCATTTCACCGTCAGAAACGGATGAAATGGATCTGGGGATCACGCAGGCGAATCGAACGGATGACCTTGAGATGGATTTCGCCGAGGGGCGTGCGGGGGACGTGGTGGCCGTTGGAGTAGGAGGACGACGAGGCGGAGGAGCGGGAGAGGCGGCGCAGGGAGTCCTCGCCGATGACCTTGGCGCCCCGCTCGGTCTCGCGCGAGAGGACGATGCGGTCGGGTCCGTGGATCTTGTAGTAGGAGAGCACGCCGTCGTGGAGCGCGAACCACCGTGGCCGCCACCCGCGCCCGTAGTTGACCCACTTGTAGAGGACCCCGGAGATGCCGCCGCCCACGATCTCGTTCAGCTTCACCCCCTCCGGCGGCGAGGAAGAGCCGCCTCCGCCACCGGCACCCCCCGCCGCGCGCGCCCGCCGCTCAGCGCCGGCCGAGTTGCTGCGCGGGGGAGGCGGCGGCATCGGCGGGGGCGGCGGCGGCGGCATCACGGCGGGGGGGCCACCCACCGCGGACGACGCGGCCGTCGCCGCCGCGGCGGCAGCAGAGGAGGCGGGGGAGACGGGCACGGGGGGCACGCAGCAGAATGGGTGCATGGGGCAGTCGGGATTGGGCGCTGCGGGGACGCGTACGGTCGCCGCGGTGGCCGGCGAGGAGGAGAACGCGGAGGCGGATTTTTTTTTGGGGGGCAGGGGGGTTGCGCTGGGAAAGGACGCATTTTATCAGAGGGGAGGAGGGGTTTAAATGCCGGGGGCCGGGGAGGAGGGGGTAAACGGCTGTTTGACGGTTGGGGTGCTCCTTTCACGACTCGTCGGGGACGACGGGGAGGGAGCCGTCACCGGTGAGCCAGAGAGGCGACGCGCGCGGCTCGCGACTCGTTGTGGGGGGAGTGTATACAGAGAGATACGTAGGGTTTGGCAGTGCTTTTGAGGGCATCTCCAACAGTATGAGCTAGTTACTAGCTCTAAAACAACTTCTCCAATAGTACTAACTTTAGCACATAGCTCATAACATAAATAGCCTCACATGACACTCTCACATAATCTTGGAATGTGTGTATGAGACTAGCTCTTGATCAAGAGATAGCTTTTCTCTCTCTTCTATTAAAATATGAAATAATATGCTTAGAGCTAGCTCATAAGTCACTGTTGGAGATGCTCTGAGTGAGATTTTGCAAATGAGATCCTCTGACGTAACTCCTCGTCACTGACGCGTGGGGCCACACGGCGAGGGGACCCACGCGCAGTGACCCAACGACAGAGAGAAGTTACGTCAGAGGAGTTGATTCCGAGATTTTGATCTCTTCGGATGAATACTAGGGGTGTCGCTTATTTTATCTTAAACTTCTGATTTTAGTGTATTTTTTTTATTATTTCTAAATTTTATTTTTTTAATCTTTTTAAAGCTTTGTTGTTAGTTCTTTTTTTTATTCGTTTACATTGTTCGTGATGGACTAACATATCTTTTCTACTTTTAGATTTTTAAATTTAATTAAGCCAAATAAGTCATTATTAGCTACATGCAATTTCAGTCAGCTACAGTAAAATTTCAAGCATAAATTATTTTTTAGCCTAAATAAGCGGCACCTAGATTTATGTGAAATTATGGCAAATCTATGTTATTTATTACATGGCGAAGAAGCCATTTTACATTGAATTTGGGCCAGCAAAAGAGTCCACGAACGGCATCTAGAATGGCGTCAACTATTGACGTCAACCCATTAGCTAACCAAGAGACATTCCATCCGGAAAAAAAAACTGGCCAGGCGAATTGGGCACATATAGAGTAATTGTAAGTTGAACACCCATTATTACATTGATTTTTAGGCTAAGCCCTTTTCGAGTTGAAGAGGTGGATTAGATATCATACATACACACATGCGTGCGGGCACACACACATATATATGTGTGTGCATGCATAAAAATAGAAGTCCTTTTCTACTCAGAGTAGTTACTTCCTATTTCGCATAACGGAGAGTTTATGCATGTAGTATACGAGTATATAAGACTACCTAGGTCTAGGTGGTATGTATATTTTTTCAGATGTGGTATACATACTTTTTAAAATATATTCCTTTTCATGTATAAATATGAAGGTATTTATAAAATATGCTAAAAACTGTGAACTCCCATGCAAAATTTTCGTGTGATTCATATTGAAGTATCTTATAATTAGTATATGAATATACTCAAAGTGATAAAGGAATATGTCAAATTGTTTATGTGGTATATTAGATATGAGCATAACTACATATAAGAGTAGAAGGTATTGTTCCTTTGAAAATATAGAATCCGTGAGGTAGACAAAGGTTAATTTGATAAAAGCTTCCTTGTTTTTCAATAAAGACAAATTGAACGACGTAGGAATTTTTCATTCCTGCTGGAATTGTATTGTTTTCCGTGGAATTCTTGCGATCCAAATACAACCTTAAGGTGTCAGTTGCGGCCTTATGGGATTTGAATCTTCGTTTTTATCAAGGAGAAATTTCCTTATTTGACATACAATATTCCCAGTTTTCTTAATGTGCCACTAAAATTTTGCTCTTTCTTCGAGTTCCACCGGGTCAAATTTTAGGCATATTCTTTGCAACTTCTAAAAAAAATTCTTGGCTTTTGCTATAGTACTTAACTTTCAAACAAATTATTTTCTCAATACGGGGTCTATAAATTAATTGTAGTACACATTAAAAACCCAACATCTGTACCATCCAAAATCGCTAGCGAGTATCTCTCCGTAATCTCTATCACGAACAATCCAAAATTCAAAAATTTCAACCAAAAACAAAAAAAGAGCAGGCCATTCCTCTCCGTCTTGTGCCACTTTCGTCACCCCGTCGTGCCAGAGTTAGAGGTAAAAAAGACAATTGTGCCCTTGGCCTTTCTTCCTTTTCTCCTTCCTCTCTTCTTCAACCTCCCTCTTTCTTCTCTTTCCTAGTCATCGCCGCCACCCTCTCCCACCAACTTTCTCCCCCACCTTACGTTGGCCTCCTCCCCTCTAACCACTACCGAATCAAGATGAGAGAGAGAGGGAGCAGCGACCACCAATACTCCACTACCACAGCTCGAGGAGGCGCCTTGCAGCTCACTAAGACAAATAGTGTCAGGGTATTTGGATCTCAAGGAAGCCAGATTTGGAGCTCGGAGGTGGGGAAGAAGCTGGCTGTACTCCGGCGGCGAGCCTAGGTGGCAACGATGAGCTCCAGCAGTGGTCTAGCTTGGGCAAGTACGGGAGGAGGTTTGGGAGATGGCAGTGGTCAAGATGACGCAGATGGCAGGGTGTTGTAAGGCTTGGGGTGGCAGACAGTTGTGCATGGCAGCATAGCTAGAACTCGGCCAACGCGATGGTGGCGGACGTCAATGAAAACATGTTTCTTAGTGATGGAGATAATGAATAAAGGTCCTTACTATTGGCCCAGATGGATCAAAATGCACATTAGCAGTGGATACAACACACATGAACACTTTTGAGCAACTCAAACACACAGAGTTTTTGCGATCAACCCAGACACATAAAAGTTTTTTCGCTGCGTCATGACGTACAGATTTTCTATTTTCTCTTCTTTATATAGTACTCAATACAACAAAAGGTTAAAAAACTTTCATGGTGTACTAATTACACCACTAATACTTCCGTTACATGCATGCAACCACTAATACTTCCGTTATATGCAAACAGTTACTACACCACGACTCATTGACTCAATCGTTACTCGGACGCCCAGTGACGACTTTTGACCACTACGCCTGCTCAATCACGACTGCTACGGCCACGGTGTTTTTGACCATGGCTCTTCAACCAAAGCTGCTACTCGACTTACAAGTACTTCAACCACGGCTTCTCGATCATAGTATCCTCGACCACGTTCGACCACAACTTTTACTCGACTTACGAGTACTTCGACCATGGCTTCTCCACCCCGATGTCTTCGACCATGTTCAACCACAGTAGCTACGACTACCGATCACTCGACTTACGAGTGGTTCACTGTAGCTTACGACCACCGTAGCTACATCTACTGTAGCACTCGGACACATTGATTGTTACAGTACTCCACCGAGTATCGACTGCTACAGTACTCCACTGAGTACCGACTCTTACAGTAACTCTCTGACTACTACAGTGGCGCTACGACTACTATAGAGAATCTTCGACCACGAAGTACTAAACCCACGAGTACTATACTCTGAAGTCTCCTTCTCTGGGATCTTCGACCACATAGTATTCAACACATGGGCACTCAACTCCAGGATCTTCGACTGCTACAGTACTCAGCACACGATTACAACATGGTACTCGACACACGAGTACTCAGTACAAGTCAAGATTAGTTCCAACACATACAGGGTCACTAGTGAGTGGTGAAGATGCGACTTGATTTGGGGAGGGCGGCAAAGCATACAATGAATTTGCGCTGGGTTTGAGTGGATGTTCAAGAAGGTAGCGGCGGCTCGTCAACCACTGGGGCGACACTGGTAGGGTGGTGGCAGCAAAGGCGTTGGGCAAGTGGATGGTAAGGATGCTAGAGCTCTGTGCTACTCCTTTCTGCAGAGGGTGGGGTGAAGCTACAAGCCTACAACAACATGGATGAGTAGCGTGATTGTCTCCCCCTTCCTACTTCGGCTTGTGCAGAATGACAAATAGGGACGAGGCTGAGGCTAGTGACGTGGAGCGCATGCAAGAGGTCAACAAAGGTGGGCGCGTACGACACAAGCACCTGTGCACGCACTCGGCGTCAGCGTGAGTGGACGCAGTGGTGCCGATTTGGTACAAATGGTGGCGGCTCAGGCGCGAGGGCGTGGGCGGGCGACAGAGGTGGCATCTAGGATGCAGGCCGATAGCCCAAGGGAAAGAGGGGCAAAATGGCCAATTATGCAAAAGACTGTCAAGGCTTGCACCTCTCACAGTGGAGTGACGTGGGTGGCTTGAGAGGGCAAATATCATCCGATGGTATAGAAGGAAGAACCATTTTTTAGTAGCAGATAAAGGAAATTGGTATCTTTACATGGCAAACAAGGAATTTACTCTTTACCCGGATAAACGGTAGACTGCACATGGTTGGCAAATTAAAGCGCCTTATGATTAAGATGACCAAATTAAAGCACCACATGATGGTGACATGTGTAGCATATTAGAGCAAGTCCAATAATAGAGCTAAGTGCTTGGCTATAAGTCAAGTTATAAGAGCCAAGTTATACAATAGTTTGTCTTCTATTTGTCTACAAAAGTTTTTTTTATTATTATATGGTACCAAGTCTCACATTCTCTTTCCTACTCCTCCTCACATACATTTATTATCTGGGCCCACCACTGCATAGGCTCCCGTGTGCAGCTTGTTGCTTGCATGAGAGCCAAGCTCTCCTCTCTCTCCTCTCTTCTCTCCTCCACATCAGCAAAAATACTGACTAGCTTGGTTATAAGACCATTATTGTACTTGCTCTTAGAGGTACCAACCCCTTTGTTCCCTCGTTCCCATTCTCGCACCTGATTTTACATCTCTTTGTTCTGATTCTTTCCTCACCTTGGTTGCCATCCAACATCCCCCGGGTACAAAGGCAAACGTACAACGCACTCACCGCCGTCGAACTCGGAAGACAGCCCCACCGAAGTAACACTCTCGATTTGGACGCACTGGATACTAATAAACTACTAGTACAGCGCGGACGTACGAAACAGCAGGAGCAGCGCATGCACGTGGCATCAGATCAGACCGCTACGACGATGATACGGCGAGCCGCATGCATGCTGGCTCGGTGGATATCCCGAGCCGGTTCTTTTTTTCCTATATTCATTTGTATTATCTATAATAGAGTAATATTTTTTTATTTTTAATTTTTAAATTTAGTTACATCAAATAAGTCACTATCAGTTACATGTAATTTCAGTCAGTTATAGTGTAATTTTAGCTATAAATAAATTTATTTCAGTCCAACCAAGCGACATCTAGACTTGGTAAAAAAATATGTTTTTTGGTTGCCTTGTTTCACATGAGCATAAACATTGGGATTGACTCCATCGTGTGTTTACTCTGTTCGGATTTAGTTACTACTGACCTAGGGGAGGTTTTGCCTCTCCTTTTTCATGTTAAAAAATATATATAGCAACTCTCCACAGAATACTTTACTTTTGAGAAGTTGTGGTCTTCGACAGTTCGACCAAAGTTTAAAAGACCCGATAGTTACTGTAAATTGTCGAAATTATAATTTGGTGGTGGTTGGAGTAGAATATAAGATGCAGAAATGTAGGGAAACAACATAGCTGAAAACACACACACACACACACTCAAATGCATATACTAAATGAGAGTTGGCTGGAATCTATGAGAACTTGTGACTTTCGAGGCCCAGATCGGAATGTACCGAAAACAGTAAATCAAGCCTATTCTCCATTTAACTTTGAGTGTACATCGTTTTTCCCCTTTTTTGTTTAACTTTTCACAATCTAAAAATTGAAACAAACAAATTTTGGAATGTTCTAGGTAATATACCTCAACACTGAAAATGGAAACGAACCACTGAAAATAGAAAGGACCCTCGATGAAAAAGACACCTAACCAGAACAAAATGGTCCTTTTAGTACTAAGACGCGACGCGACACGATCACACAGGTGGAAATTCACACGCAACGCCTAAACTTTAACCGGCGGTTTATTGGAAAGCCCACCAAAGTCGTGGTTACTGCCGGCTTCCTGCACTGAGTGGGAACCTCACGCGCTCGCACGCGGCAATGCAAGCAAAATCGGCGCCGTGATTCGTACCGGACACGTGCGTCCCGTGCTGCGGAGCCCGCGCGCAAGGGAATCGTGCGTCCCGAGCTAGGTGTGCAACATACGGGTTAATCTGGACCGATTTGGTATCTATCTGGTACTAAATCTGATAACGGCATATGAAAAGATAATTTAGTATTAGTATTGAATTCGGTTGATATCGAATAATTGTTGTTAGATATGGTAGCGAAAACGAAAAAACTAAAATATGATCGAATAGCTCGATAAACGATAAACCGGATACTATCCGATCAGATATCCGATATATAGATTAGTACCCCCAACAGACCCAACATATTAACCATCATTGACACAACCGGCCTAGATTTTACCTAATTCCTAACTTACCTCCAAAGTACAACCATTCTAGCCAGTCGCCACCAATCCTCCCACTTATGTTGAATTTGCATATGGATTTATTGGTTCTCGAACTTGTGAACGAATTTATCAATTATGTTGAATTTGTGTTTGTGTCGACTATCGTATTTCAGTAATTTAGATGAATTTATTGTTAGGTAAAGACTTGAAGTGATGGTAGTATAGTTCGATATATATTCCTTTATTTATGCACATATTATGAGCCTATATTATCCGTTTTTATCTGAAACGTCATGTATCCGTCTCGATGGTACCGTATCCGAAACTCCGAATTCGTATTCGGTCTTTACCATATTTGCCTCCGAATTCAAGAAACAAATATTGCTTAGAATACGATATGAACAATATCCATCCGAATTCGACCCAATTGCACTCCTATCCCGAGCTCCCGCTCCATGGCACAAAAGTCGCACGACATTCCTAATCGTGCTTTGGTTTAATTGTTTATCAGGAGCCACTCGGTCGCGTCGAACCCAGCGTCAAATCCCTTGTCACTTTTTGGCTTTTTAGCCCATCTTGCATGCGATGGACCGCTCGTCGCCACCTCTATTCGCATCCCCGCACGGCAAAAGCCTGAGTGCCAGACGGTGGCATCTAGGGATCAAATCGAGTGGATAATTTTCATCCGATCGACCGATCGAAGACTCATTGAGCAAATACGGAAGGGGTAATGGGTATCCAGCACTACCTATGTCTGACTCCGAGGAAAAATACTAAATAGGATACGAAATGAGTGATATCCGTCCATACATATTTGATATCCGTCCATATATATTCGTATGTCAAGTAATATGAATAAGTTTACTGTGACTTCACTTATGAACAAAATAACAGATATGTGGATTAATGTATCTAAACAGATAAAGGATGTTGAGCGCTCTTCCTTCGACATATCAGCGATTAGTCATTCCATATTCGCACTGATTGCACATCTACTGTTCAATGTCATGTATAGGGGTACAAAAGAATCTAATAATTTTTGTCTGGCCGATCGTTCGAATGTTTATAGAATGAATATGTAAAGAAGAAATGGTATCTGGTATTACCCGTATTCGATTTCGACTCTAAAAGATATATATAATAAAATATAAGATAAATAATATTCGTCCATATCCGTTTAAGTTGCACCCCCAGTGGCTTCAGGTGTGACCGTCCGTTCGAACCCCACTGTATCTCGCTTTTGTTGTGCCAACTGAAGTCTCCCGTCTCCACCACTGGCCCCGCCGCCAGATGGATGCTGCAGCTAGCTGTTTTTCTTCGTCTTTGGTTCTTTGGGGCCGGTTGGTTAAGTAAGCTAGTGATTGATTATGCGCTCGGCCGAAGCTTTTCCGATAAACTTCTGTGCGAGTTCCTCGTAATTTCATGCCGCCGATTATTCTTCGCTCTTTTCTGTGTGGATGTCTTTTTCGTATGGACTTAGATTAGCTGTAGTTTGTTCATTGACTGCAGGTTCATGTAGGTCGATCAATCACAACTCAGCATGATGGGAAACTTGTTTGCCGTACGTACTGTGATAAAGCTAACAACGGTATACAAGTTTATTGGTAGAATTAGCTTACACATACTTCTTAAGCTTATCCAACATAAGGCCCCCCAAAAAAGAAAAAAAGCTTATCCAACAAGGTGCAAGTTAACCTTGCCTAACGCTAAGCATGATAAGTTTGTCTACAGAATCTAGACTTGTATTCTTCGCTACGTTCTCAACCCTCCGATTAACTGATCAAATGGATACTATTCATTTCATATACTGATATTCACTGCCAATTTGAGCCATTGATCTTTGAAATCCAATGGCCTAGGTTTAAACTAAATCCTGCCACTACTATTGCTAATTATTACTGTAGTCAAATCTCCCAGGCCATTAATTAGCACATTAACTTTATACTACCGGTTTATTATTGGGAAAACCAATTGCCCTATACAATTATGCAATTATTTTGATGTGAATTTCACGTGCACAATGACGAGTAAGGGTGGGTTTTTTTTACACTGTGGCTATGGCTTTTGATTTATGTTTTTTTATTCTGACTGTTCACAAGAGACATTATGTAAAGGAAAACAGTCGCATATGATTTTGGCCGGTATAGTTCAATTCGGTACCGTGTCTACTACAATATATTTGTAAACCATATCTTAAAAAGATGTACTGTTTAAAAGCTAGTTACTGTAGTAAATAATCAAAAAGCCAAAGCCTTCCCAAACCCACCTTAAGTCTAATTACTCCATGCTGTACAATGTCTATAGCTAATAATTAGCTATCCATATAGGATGATAGGTGATGTGGTAAAAAGTTAAAAGAATAGAGATAGAAAAGTAGTGTCTTGTATGATATATTGCTTGAGCAATAAAACCAATAAGCAATACATAGCTAAAATATGCATTGGGAAGGAGAGTTATGTCTACTTCATTAAATATGTGGCATGTGTGAGGAAGGAGAGGAGAGAGAGAGAAAGGTGGGAGAATATATAAATTTATTGATTAAGTTTACTAATAGATATGTATTTGAGAGGTTATATATAGTTATTTCTAAGTGATATGGAGGATATACATATAACAGAGTAATATTTTGTATTGGAAATGCTAAGACGAATATAAGAATTAGTAGCATTTACTCTGGCTCTATACTCATATCGTAGCGGAGTAGTATATATACATTCCTCCAACTAAAGTGAACGAAGGAATGGGTTACAAGCAAAGCTTTACTCCAAGTCAACTGAAGCTCTTGATTCGATTCTTATAGCGGAAGTCAAGAACAGACAACAAGAAAGCTCTTGATTAGCTCAAGGATTTTCTTTTAAGGTGAGCATATAATACCCGTGGTTTTTTGTGCGAGGAAAAGCACCTGTGAACGTGGTTGTGTGTGCCTGTGACCTTCGCCGTGACTACCGATCCCCGCGTACAATTCACGGACTTCCTTTATGGACGATCGACGAACAGACTTGCGAGAAGGAACTCTGCGTTGCTAAGCTAAGCAGAGGCCAAAACGACCAACATGAAAAAAAAAGCACACCACGCACAAACAGAGGCACGTACATGACGCAGGTTGAATATATTCGTATCTATCCGTTTCATCGGTCAGCTTTTCTTTTTCTTTCAACTTATTTAAGGCAGAAATCACTTAAAAGATATTAAATTTTAATTTTAGTTTATTTTAATTTTTAACCTTTTTCCAGTTTTCTGACTTTTTTGTATTTCTTTATATTGTATACACGATTTTTTATTTCTTATTTTCTCTATTTTTCTTCCGCTATAGTATAATTTTATTTATAAATAAAAAATTATAGTCATAAATTTAACCCATAAGTTAGTTGAAGCACCACCCAGATTCTCTATCAGTGTGATTGTGCGATTCGGTAGGAGGAAGAACATGATTCCGAGTTCTGAACCAGTATGTGTTCTCACCTGTTCAATCACATTACAAAAGATTCGAGTTAAGGTGTCGATAAAACATGTGCACTCTGTGTATTCACGGTGGTCGACCTAAACTGTCATTTTTTTATCTCCAGCGACTTGCGTGTCCATGTAAAGTAACTTCATTGCAAATATGCAATAATAGGTCCAGAGTCTCGATCTTCCTGGGGACTTCTGCACAGGTGGAGCCGTTCAGGTGTAATTTTCCTGGGGGTTGAAAGTACAGGTGGGGGATTAAGTTTGGATGGACCAGCTTATTGATGGTTTTGTTAGGCGAGACTTGGCAAAGTCTGCCACTTTGCAGGTAGAGCTCGGGATTATCTGCGTCGGGTCGGATTGTGCTCTCTGCAAGGCATCTTCCGCATCATATGCTATTTTTTGACCGTCCACGATTGGAGCTGTTCCTTTTGTTCTGAAAATAACTTGTTAGGGACTTTCTCCATTTCACTATATTGTCGTAGCCTCGAGAGTATTTGGAATCTCAAGTGTATTTATTATAATTTTTCTCTCTCTGCTCCTACTTAAATGCTTTGAAAAAGAGTTAAGTGGTTGTGGGTTGTCATTTAATAAGGGTATGTATAATTATTATTCATTAAATATTTTTAAATATAGTATTTTTAATCTATATGTATAGTGAACTATGAATAACTATAGTAAAACAGAGGGAGTACTCTATCAAGAGATGTGTTAAGGTTGAAAGAGAAGGAAAAATTGGGGACAACAATGTTTATTCTTTTAACTTTATAGTAGTGTGTTACATCAAGCATGGTAGTTTGTTACATCAACATAAGGCCCCGCTCATTTCGGTTTGAGCTTCTGATTTATTTATTTTACTATTTATAAATTTCTTCTTTTTCTGCCTTTTTGGCTTTTTTGAGTTTTTTGCCGTTTCTTTTTTCTCGTGTTTGTTTGCATTATATGATATTGGCTAATATGTTTTTTCTATTTTTAATTTTTTTTAAATTTAATTATGCTAAATAAGCCACTCTGAGCTACAGTAAAACAGAGGGAGTACTCTATCAAGAGATGTGTTAAGGTTGAAAGAGAAGGAAAAATTGGGGACAACAATGTTTATTTTTTTAACTTTATAGTACTGTGTTACATCAAGCATGGTAGTTTGTTACATCAACATACTATACTTAGCCCCGCTCATTTCGGCTTGAGTTTCTGGCTTCTGATTTATTTTTATACTATTTATAAATTTCGTATTTTTCTGCCATTTTGGTTTTTTTTTGAGTTTTTTGCCCTTTCTTTTTTCCATATTTGTTTGCATTATATAAGATGGGCTAACATGTTTTTTCTATTTTTAAATTTTTTAAAATTTAATTATGCTGAATAAGCAACTCTTAGTTACAGTGCAAAATAAGTCAGCTACAGTAAAAATAAGTCATAAGCCAGATTTATTCAGCCCAAATGAACTTAACTTTAATTTAGTGGAAGGTTCCTCTAGAAAGAAAAAAAATTAGCGGAGGAATGGTTAGTGAATATCGACCTCGGTCGCCCACTGGAAGCATGTGCTGGAGGAACTGATTAGAAATATAAATTACAACCACTTGGAAAAATTTGGTTAATGTTTAGACTTTGCCTTACCTTGAAAAGTTGGAGCTCTGCACACAGGCATATGGATCAATTAGATGAGAGGGTTTAGATTTTCTACATTTTATTTGGGGATAAACTTTTTTCTGACATTTCATGGTAGCATATTGGTACCATGCAGAAATAGATGTAATGCTACAACTTGAGCAAAATTAATTCTACAGATTAATCAGGAATATGAATCAACTCAGAAAAAAAATTCATTGCATCAACCCACTCGCATCTTTGGCATATTTGGTGCAATTTCATGGATGCTTTGAGCGCTATCACACGGGCACCATTTGGAAAGCTAAAGCCTAGAAGAAATGTAAATCCTTCGTCTGAACTCTAGTGCAGTGCAGAATAAAATCCTCACAACCAACAATGTGGCGGTCAAAGGATGGCCACATCAGTAGACCTATCCCTTCACCTTAGAGGTCTGGTTTGGGCAACCGTCCTCGCTTGGTACACTTGTGACATCCTTCACTGTGTAGATCCAATGCACTTGGATAGCATAGCGGAATGGTGGGAGGCAGCGGCCGAAGCGATGCCAAAAGATCACAGAAGGGACTTCAATGGCCTTGTCATCATCTAATGTTGCATGGAACATCTAGAAGGAAAGAAATAGGAGAGTTTTCCAAGGTACTTCCACGTCGGTGCAAGAGGTGGCAGGCAAGGTGAACAAGAATGTATAAGGGCTTTCCTTGCCTGTAAAATATCTGTTGTCTATTTTATCTTGTGTGGTGCCTTCGTACACCATGTGCCCTATGTAAGTGCTACTAGTACTAGGACGCAGTGCGGCTCTTTTGAGCCATGCGCTCTGTAACCTTCTTTTTTCTTAATAGAATGAAAGAGCTCTTACCTGTTTTTTTAAAAACACTTATTTATATAATTACTCTCTCTGTCCATCGATGTAACTACATGGTATTAGAATTGTAAGAGTTCTGCTCATTTCGGTTTGGATTTCTAACTTATTTTTCACTATTTCTAAATTACGTTTTTTTCTAGCTTTTTTGAGTTTTTTACCTGTTTTTTCCGTATTCGTTTGTATTATTTGTGATTAGCTAACCTATTTTTTCTATTTTTATTTTTTAAATTTAATTACATCAATAAACCACCATCTAATACAGTATAATTTTAGTTATAAATCATCTTTTTTTTTCAGCTAACAGAGCGGACTGTAAAAGTATAGTTTTAAGCTTAATACAGCTCTCCACTGGCACATAATCAATTACTTGTTGGGCGCCAAGCAGAAGTTAATCCTCCTAGCTATCCGTCTGTTTTTCCCCCTTTTTTAAAAAATTGTCCAACCAGATCGAGCTGGGTGTGCTCGTGCATGAGCCACGACGACCGCCCTGACCAGGCAGGCAGGCACTGTGGCCACAGCGAAAGGACACGGCAACCAGGCACCGGGCACGCGCTCATTGGAGCGACAGGTGAGGCCCGGGCGGCACGCACCGGTGCGCCGGGGCCGGGCTGCCGTCGGGTGGCCCTGCCGAACCACCGCGCTCCATGCCCACGGCCGGGCGAGGATGTCCGGTTACTTCTATGTACACCTGATAGCTGCGCGTCGCTCACATGCGCCCGTCCCTGGCGCCGATCTCCTGGAGCAGGTAGGCCTCCGCTTGCATGGGCATGTCCAGCGTCCACCTCGATCCTGTATTGACGGTGATGGGAGGATTAATCATTGATTGATCGCGTTGTCGCCTCGTCTGGTACTCTAGTTCCGACTGTGAGGCCCGGCTAGTGACTTGGGTGGCCGGGCGATTAATGCGATCTTGACCCCATGGCCTGCTCACTCGTGGTCGTGGAGTAGTAGTAGCTTTTTTGGGGCGGAGGGAGAAGCGGCGATGTATGGATTCATGTGTGGTCCTGCGTGATGCGATGTGCTGATGTGCGTATCGCCAGTAAATCACTAATCTGTCTATTGCATTAATGCGCAGCGCTACAGTGCGTCAGTCAGTCAGTCAGTCAGTCAGTCATCACCGCTCACCGGCCATGGGCAAGTTTGGCACTCGTGCTGTGCACTGTGTATCCATTGTAGCTGAGCCTTTTGAGTGGCAATGGTACTTGTAAGGTTTTACTGGTGAATAGCTCTACTACATTGAGTACCTGCGTTAGCTAACCTGAACCTTATCTCTTGTTTTTTGTTTTTGGATGAAAGAGGGGAGTTGTCTGGAAGTACTACTATCAGATGTTGAATCCCTAGCCTTAGCTCCGGAGTAGTTCTATACATGCTGTCCCATTCTTGCTGGTTATGGGATTTGCGCCTTGGTGTAATGTCTAAAAAACCAAGTTTTCCAGTTCTACTTCAATGGGAATCCACTGACCAGACATATTCACGGTATAGTAGTGCTACTGTGCTCTTTCAACAGCTAAATTGCATATAAATCGTAAGGCAACAAAGTAATTGCTCGAGTAGTTGATAGTTGTACATCAGGCCTATACTTGCATTTAAAATCGTGCCTTCCACGTTCTTTTATAGAGTATATAAGTCACCTCCACTCCATCCATGCACTGTAATTTACCGCCAAATTTACAGTGACATATTTGGCGATACTCCCATCAGATAATTTTATCTTCTGCAGCTATGCGGTTTCATGGGACGAGCTCATCCATCATTACGCATGGCGCTTCCCTCCGAAAACCTCCAAACCAGAGCTCCTGTTCCGCGTGCAGTAGAGCATACTAGCACTTGGAAAAAAGGCTCAGCTGACATGGAAACAGTAGCCGCCCACGACCCACGAGGCGATGCCGCGCGATCGATCGATCGAGCGAGCGCGCGCTGACACCGTGACGCATCGCGACGGCAGCGCGGCCGGGATGCCGACATGCCGTGGCCGGTATGCAGATTCACCGCCAAAAAGCGGCGATCTCTGCCCGTTCGATCCGACCGCGCAGGACGGCCTAACCTAGGTGGCTCGGAATGATTGTGGGATCGTACGTGACATCAGTGGCTCGGTTCAACTCCGGCGTCAGTGACAGGTTTGACGGGCTCCTACGAGCGGAAAAGCGACCCGAGCAGTACAGGCCGGCCTCGCTTAATTGTACCCTGCCGCCGTGCAGAGCTTTGGGTGTATGCGGGACATGCACATTTGGGCGCCAGTGGCGGCACAGTGGCACGGTGGTGGTCAGCCTGCGTGCGGGTGGACCACCGCGCTTTTCTGTCACTCGGCTGCGCTGCGCTGCGCTGCGCTGCGGGCCATCAGAGGCAGCTGGGCCGGGGCCCCCGCGCCGGCCAGCCGCGCCCGACGGCCGAGCTCGACTGAGCGGGAGCAGCAGCGCAGGAGGACCATATGCCTGGCTGACTCCCTCCCATCGTCTGACCGTCTCCTGCACGCTGCGATATCAGGCCCCGTCTCAAGTGCTGTGAATTTTGATTTTTCGTTGAAATGATACAGTAATAGTGGTTGTTAGTTTTTTTAAAAACATTCAATTAAAAATAATAAATTTAAAAAACATCGTTATTCATTCATGAATAATATAGAGAGAGAAAAAAAAGAAAGAAAACCGTTGTAAAAAGCCAGCGTGTTTGTAAGAACTTTCAATTTCTAGAGGATAGAAACCATCGGGACTGCTAGTGGCGAGTACTGCCTCTGCTACTGTAACAGGGGACAGCTTTTAAGAGCAGAGAAACGTAGTACGTGAGTATGGCATGAGGCGTGTGCTGTGCCCATGGAAAGCGGAAACTGGAAACGCACATGAGGAAGCATTGCACCGGATGGCCTTACTTCGGCTCCGGAGAGAATATAGGGTGTGGGCTCGCGTAATTATAGGTGGTAATGGGTTAAAACTTAACTTAAAACCAATCCAACTCATATTTAAAGAAGCTTAAAATCCCATCTAATCCAATGAAAAAAGCACATTCCACCATCTAATCTAACCTAACTTATATGGCATTTTCACTTAACCTAACCCAAATTGTTGAAATGAGTTAAAACCCACTCTCAACCCATTTTAAACTTGTTGCCAACCCACTCTTCACTAATCTACTGTATACAAGTGCAAGTGCATTTACCGAACACTTTTTAAAAAGTTCGGTATTAAGAATTTCTAATATTGTGAAAACTTTTTAAAAAGTTCGTCATTCACAATATAAAAGTTTCATAAAATTGTCTGAAATTTACTATAGATGATTTGAAATATAGAGACGCTACGTTGTGCAAATTTTTAGACACAGACACAAAGTTGGGGCCAACAGGCTTTTATAGGGAACTTTTAAGAAAGTTTGATATTTAAAATTTATAATTCGTGTTCACAATATAAAAGTTTTATAAAATTTTCTAAAATTTACTATAGATGATTTCGGCTATAGAGACGTTACTTTGTACAAATTATTAGGTCTACACACATAGATGGAACCAAACAAGTTTTTTTAGATTTTTTTTAAAAAAATGTTTGATATTTGAAATTTCTAACTCATGTTCACACTATAAAAGTTTCATAAAATTACCTGAAATTTAT
Organism: Dendrocalamus latiflorus; assembly: GCA_017311315.1. Taxonomy (NCBI): domain Eukaryota; kingdom Viridiplantae; phylum Streptophyta; class Magnoliopsida; order Poales; family Poaceae; genus Dendrocalamus; species Dendrocalamus latiflorus. Next base: position 7,583,414 of record CM029631.1, read on the forward strand.
TATAGATGATTTAGGGTATAGAGATGCTATTTTGTGCAAATATTTAGGCCCGGATACAAAGGCGGGACCAACAGGCTTGTATAGAAAACTTTTGAAAAAAATCGGTATTTAAAGTTTATAACTCATGTTCACACCATAAAAGTTTCATGAAATTTTCTGAAATTAACTACAGATGATTTTGGGCATAGAGACACTACTTGGCATAAATTATTTGGCCTAAGCACATAGGTGAAACAAACAGGCTTCCATAATAGTTTTTTGAAAAGATACGGTATTTGAAATTTCTAATACATGTTCACACTATAAAAATTTCACAAAATTGCCTAAAGTTTACTACAGATGGTTTAGAGTTTAGAAACGCTACTTTGTGTAAATTTGTAGTCCTAGACACAAAGGTAACACCAATAGATTTTTATGGAAAACTTTTGAAAAAATTCAATATTTAAAATTTATAACTCGCGTTCACACTACAAAAGTTTCATGAAAGTTTCTGAAATTTACTACAGATAATTTTGGGTATAGAGACGCAACTTTGTACAGATTATTAGACCTAGGCACATAGGTGAAACCAACACGTTTTTATAGATTTTTTTTGAAAATGTTCGGTATTTAGAATTCTAACTCACGTTAGCACTATAAAAGTTTTACAAAATCATCTAAAATTTACTATAGATGATTTATGGTATAGAGACGCTACTTTATGCAAATTGTTAGGTCCAACTACATATATGGGACCAACAAAATTTTATAGGAAACTTTTGAAAAAGTTCGTTATTTAAAATTTATAGCTCACGTTCACACCCTAAGTTTCATAAAATTTCTTGAAATTTATTACAGATGATTTCAAATATAGAGATGCTACTATGTACAAATTATTAGGCCTAGATGCCTAGATAGGCCCTATGAGTGGAGCAACACATTGTGATCTATATTGCAACACCACAGGTTGAACCCATTCTCGACCCAATTTTAACCCTAAATTTTAGAAACCATTCCAACTCTACCTTACCCTTTTTATGAGGTAACCCAATCTAATCCAATGAAAAGAGCACATTCCACCATCTAATCTAACCTAACTTATATGGCATTTTCACCTAACCCAACCCAAATTGTTGAAATGAGTTAAAACCCACTCTCAACCCATTTTAAACCCGTTGCCAACCTACTCTTCACTAATCTACTATATACAAGTGCAAGTGCATTTACAGAAAACTTTTTTAAAAGTTCTTTATTTAGAATTTTTAATTTACGTTCACAATATAAAAGTTTTATAAAATTGTCTGAAGTTTACTATAGATGATTTGGAATATAGAGACGCTACGTTGTGCAAAATTTTAGACACAGACACAAAGTTGGGGCCAACAGGTTTTTATAGGAAAGTTTTAAGAAAGTTTGGTATTTAAAATTTATAATTCGCGTTCACACTAAAAAGGTTTTATAAAATTTTCTAAATTTGTTTTATAAATGATTTCATCTATAAAGATGCTACTTTGTACAAATTATTAGGCCTACACACAAAGATGGAACCAACAAGCTTTTATAAAATTTCTTTTGAAAATGTTTGATATTTAAAATTTCTAACTCACCTTCACACTTTAAATTTCATAAAATTACCTGAAATTTACTATAGATGATTTAGGATATAGAGATGCTACTTTGTGCAAATTTTTAAGCCCACATACAAAGATAGGACCAACAGACTTTTATAGAAAACTTCTTCTATAATTTTTTTTGAAAAGATTCGGTATTTGAAATTTCTAACTCGTGTTCACACTATAAAAATTTAACAAAATTGCCTGAAATTAATTATAGATGGTTTAGAGTTTAGAGACACAACTTTGTGTAAATTTTTAGTCCTAGACACAAAGGTAACACCAATAGATTTTTATGGAAAACTTTTGAAAAAATTCAATATTTAAAATTTATAACTCACATTCACACTATAAAAGTTTCATGAAATTTTCTAAAATTTACTACAGTTGATTTTGGGTATAGAGAAGCTACGTTGTGCAGATTATTATACCTAAGCACATAGGTGAAACCAACATGTTTTTATAGATTTTTTTTGAAAATGTTTGGTATTTAGAATTTCTAACTCACGTTAACACTATAAAAGTTTTACAAAATTGTCTAAAATTTATTATAGATGATTTAGGGTATAGAGACGCTACTTTATGCAAATTGTTAGGTCCAGCCACATAGGTGGGATCAACAAAAATTTATAGGAAACTTTTGAAAAAGTTCGGTATTTAAAATTTATAGTTCACGTTCACACCATAAGTTCCATAAAATTTGTTGAAATTCATTACAGATGATTTCAAATATAGAAATGTTACTATGTACAAATTATTAGATCTAGATGCCTAGATAGGCCCTATGAGTGGAGCCAACACATTGTTATCTATATTGCAATACCACGGGTTAAACCTATTCTTAACCTAATTTTAACTTTAAATCTTAGAAACCATTCCAATCCTACCCAACCCTTTTTATGGGGTAACCCAATCCATTTTAAAAAAAAACTCGACCTGCGCGGGGGGGGGGGGGGGGGGAAGAAACCTCCCCGGGCATTTTTGCTTAAGAAGAAGGTCTTCTCACGCAGACCGAGAAAATCCCCGAACCCTTGCCCCACCCTGACACAGCGGCATCAGCCCATGTGAGAACGACCAATCCAGGGTGATCCCCAGGACCAACAACCTGGCGCTACAACAACCTGGGCCAGCCTTGAGACCTGTGCTTTGGCTTATGGGGCAAGCGAGGGGATTTTTTTCCCCAGCCTAAAATTCGCTCCCACTGGGAGTCGAACCCAGGACCTGGGGGTGCTACTGAGGCGCTTTAACCGCTAGGCTAGAGGCCCTTTCGCCAACCCAATCCATTTTACCCAACTAAAACCAACCCAATCAAAGATCCAATCCATTGAACCCATTTAAACCCAACCCATTAACACCTCTACGTGTAATAAGTTCCATCGTCACAAAAATGATCAGCCCAGAGGAAACACGTAGTTCATGTAAACAGAGAACAATGCTCGCAGTGAAGGAGCACCACCAAACGATGGAACGAAGTGAATAAATGCCATCAAGCGAAAATCCCATGCACGCTTCGGCCCCGATCAACTCGGTTTCGGCTTCGGCTTCTGGCTTATTTGTCACTATTCATAAGTTTCGTCTTTTTCTGAACTTTTGGCTTTTTGTTGAGCTTTTTTGCCGGTTCTTTTTTTCCCGTATTTGTTTGTATTATACGTAATGGGCTAACATATTTTTTTATTTTTAAATTTTTTAAAATTTAATTATGCTAAATAAGCCTCTGTCAGCTACAACGCTTTTTTCAGCCAGCTACAGTGTTTTCAGCCATAAGCCACGAGCTTTTCAGAATCGGAGGATTCTTGCAGTTCGATCACAAGCTCAACCGAAAGACAAATCACAAGTGGATTCAAATATGCCTGGGAATGCTTCCCGCACCGAACATACAGCAAAATATCTTGGAACTTTAACATTAGTCAGTTGGCACTGACATACTACTGTATCAACATCCGAACACCAGGGAACAAAGAATGCCCAGGGCACCACCAAAAAGTGCTCCCCGTGACAACTCATGCACCACCAAAAAGTGCTCCCTGTGACTCAACTCATGCAGGTACTATTTACAAATTACAACAGACACGCACACCTAAATTCAAAAGAACCAAACCGATACAGAAACTAAAGCACTTGTGCTGCAACCCAGCTGGGGCAGCAACACTTCCCACTTCCTAGTTCATGACATAACAGGAAAGGATCCTATGAAGAAAACGTTGTGTCAGCCTGACTTCTGATGGCTTTGGGGGGATAATCAAAGTAACCTAAGAGGAGGGCATACAGTAGCAAACTTCGTAATAATGATATATATATATATGGAATCCTCTAGTAGACAATTTCCATGATCAAAGAATGTGAACTGAACAACCTTGGCATCATGATAAGCGACAACATTAGTGATGGTCAGTCGTCAGCTTATTCACTTGCAGTGTATCAGTAAGATACTGCTAGTTGAATTGAACATGTGCATCACACCACCACATACCATCAACGTTGCACTCTATTACAACTTAGTGGTTGGACCGCATTGATCCTCCTCGAGCTTCGCAATCACACTATGGAGTTCAGAACAAAGTCTAGAAACCTCAGGATTGGCCCAGTGAACTCTGGCCCTCTCCATCAGCAATGTACATGGATCATGGCTAATGGGAGGTAAATCCCTTGGCACCAGAGGAACAAGAAATGGGTGCTGCAGCAATTGAGGTATTCTCCATCGTTCATTTCGGTCCCAGGCAAGGCACTTTTTCATTAAATCAATAAGCCATGGGTTGTCTACTGGTTCATAATTGATCTTGTGGTTCTTATCAGTGACAACTTTGAATTTGGCCCAAAAAGTCTTGTAGTCTGCAAACGGTGTCTTACCATACACCATCTGATAAAGAATACAACCAAGAGACCAAATATCAGATGGGCGTCCACACTTGATAATGTTACCACCTGAATCTTGCTCATTGCACATGAATGCTTCTGGCGACATGTAGTTAAGTGTTCCTACCTGCTCAATACAGCAAGAAATCACAAATTAGCATGACAGACAAAATATCTTTATACCTGAGCACATTGAGATTCTTATTAATACACAGGTGAATGCAACGATAGAGAAGCCAGGTGTGTGGCAGGCTGCATCTCACGGTACCTGAGCATCACGTTGAATGTTTGTTGTATCATTCATTATAGCTTTGGCAATGCCAAAGTCAATTAGTTTCAGTGAGCCCCTCACAAGCAAAAAATTGGCAGGCTTCAAATCGGAGTGCACTATCCGTTTCTCATGTATTGTATTGACAGCTTCAAGCATTTGCTACAGCACAAACAAAAGAAAACTGAGAAGGCATAGGAATATACAAAATTCAAAACAAAAAATATCAGGCTTTTATTTTAACATAAGCATAATGCAGGTAGTACCTTAATACTTCTGTAACAAACTAACAATGATGCATAAATACAAGTATAACTAAAATGAACTTAAGTGAAATTTGCACATGACAATATTATGCAATCTAGCATAGTTGACCACATTACTTCGTACTCTATCATATAAGAATGAAGCCATATTGCACAAAGGTGTTCTGGTGCCTCCCTTTTTTCATTGAATTTGCTCAGTACACTGCAAGAGCATGGCAAATCAACACAAATTACCGTGTAAAACTTATAAGTATTACGTTATGCAGAATTGGTCAAAATGAGCCAGGGAAAATTATAGCAATTCACTACTTATCAGTTCACTCATGACACCATGTTTCGAAAAACTAATGACACAAATAAAAAAGGGGCAAAGCTATTAAGAACAGTATTCTAAGATAAGCTCACTGAGTTGATTGAAGCATATTTTTTTTAATAAAGATTTGAAGATGGGAAAAAATTACATCAGAGGAGATTACTCACCTTCATTCTAGTTATAGTAAGACCTAACTGTCCTATATGCAAGACTCTCGTATTACCCTAGATTGGATAAAATAAAGGTTACCTGCCAATAAAAGCGTAGCCAGTTTTCATCTATCTTCATATTTGAGTTGTTCCTCTCCTTCCACTTCTGAGCAACCATATGTGCTAAATCAATTTCTCCATACTCAAGGACCATGTAAATGTAGTGGTCATACTTAATTCTTCCATCCCGAGGTGACATAGAACCTTCTTTAAGTAAACTTTTATCAGTGACCTGGTACATGCAAAAGCCACAGGGAGATTAGACAATATTTTTTCTAGACAAGAAAGAATCATCGCGCAGGGCCGCAGATAAATACTATTATTTAACAATAACAAGACTGACATATTTTACTATAATCCATAGATGCTTATAGCTGGGTTTCACACAGCTAGGTGGCTGAATCTCAATCATCATAGACAAAGTTGGTTACTGATTAAAAAAAATGCTAAGATTCCACAAACTGTGATTTTTGCAGTTTCATTGGTAATGGAGATTGTAACCAAAGATTTTGTATGGAAAAAGTAACATGAGCACTGGAAATTTCGCAGGACATGATAATGTTAAGTGTGCATCAGAAGGTACCGGTTGTACACTCACTGCAGTACATTTATAGAAACAATTATGTGAAAGACATATGATAGAGATGCCAGCTAGACCCTACGGATGTGTGTGCATGGTCTGGCAAAGTGCAAATGGTACCAGAAAACAGTAATAGAGGGAGTATTTGCATGTACATCTGGAATAGTGACAATTTTGTGATATGCATGGGAAAGAAATAAGCCAGGAGCCCAGGAAATAAGAACTTTTAGTTTAATTTTGTATGAATTTCTAATACTATACCATTGGAAAAAAATACAAGTATTTAAGGTATATGGTCCTTGCGAGATAGACCCTTGATCCTTTGCAACCAGCATCGTAAGTCATGGAAAACTAATTAAACTAAAATAAGGCTATATGATTATCGAATGATTGAATGGAGGCAGGAAAGGTGAATGATAAATCGAGAGAATTTTTATGTTGAGAAGATAATGCTATCATTGTTCAGGTAATGAAGCAATAATATCTTTTTGTTTGAAACACCAGAAAAGGAAAAATCAATAGAGGTATTCTGCACATGTAGTATCAAGCTTCATCTTCTGCTGACAAATAACAGAGATATGGCTAGTCACTGGTACCTCATAATCAATTAGCTGTATGATATTGCTCTTTCCCTTCAACATATTTAGGTACTCAATTTCTTGGCAAAAACCATATGCAGTAGGGTAGTCACGGCCTTTAAGCTTGATCTTTTTCAGGGCAAATATTGTACACTCTGCTGATATAACTTTGTGAACTTCACTGCTGCCCCCAGATCCTATTTTACCAAGTTTCTGATAAAGTTTCCCATTCACCTTAAAGAATACATCAGGATCATAATTCTTTTTACGACGCTCTTTCTCACCCTTGCTTGGTCGGGGAGCACCATCATCCCTGGCAGACGTAGATTGGTCATTTGCAGATAATCCTTGGGATGGCAAACAACCTCCATTGCCAGAAACGGCTTTGTCCGTGGCACCATTGGCCAGATTAGGAACCTGCTGATTATTGGAATTCCAATCACCAACACTCATTGCGGCTCCATGCTGTTTCGGAGGGCCATGACTTGGTGCACCTGCCGATGATTCTACAGCACATTCTGGCATCTGCATTGGCGAAGAGTATTGGCTGATCTGAGGAGCCTGCATACTCTGAACAGTTGGCCCTGAATGTAGTGATACAGCAGTAACTGATGAACCAATGGCAGAGCAACGGGTCATTGGCTCTCCATGATTCTGATTACAAGCCTCTTCAATCCCTCTCTGAGACAAAATAGCTGCATCATACTTGATATCCATCTCAACTGCCGCATCAGCAACCTCAAGTTCCTGATGGTTTCTGCCTTGATCATGTGCTACTTGAGCCGCAGGAAAATTATCTCCTGCTGTCAATGAAACAGAATGCAGATAAGACAACATACTGTCCATTCTACTATCAACAGTGACTCCTACATTACCACCTGCAATGTAAACTGGTAACTAAATACAGACACGATTTTGCATTGAATTATAGTAGCCAGGGGAAAAAAGGAATCTTACTCTGAGAAGTTAACTGTGCATCACCAACAGAATAAAACTGGTCTTTCTTGAAACCTTCCCCCACCAATGCATTTCGAGGTGTCATCTGGGATGACGAAACATCCAACGATGTCTTCTTCCTATCCACTAGCAGATCGATTTCACTCTTCTGCTGGTAGTTCTGACCGACATTCTGATCACGGGTATCTGTGCTGGTTCCCAACATCGAAGGTGTAGTCAACAACGACTCATCTTGACTTGAGGCCAGTACTCCAACAGGGGTGCCGACTTTCTTTTGATCAGGTGCCACAGTTTGCAACCTGGAGGCCCCCAGCGCGCCTCTCTGCTGCTTCATAACCTTTTCTTGAGGATCCTGCACAATGGACGGGCTGGCACCAGCTTTCTTCGGTCCCTCACCTCGGGGTACCAGGACACGGGTTGCTCGTGGGAGGTTGGACTGCATTGAACCTAAGACAAGTTCAATTCAAAGCAAGTCAACAACACATTTCAGAAAAATCCATTTGGATACAAATACATACTCCAAGCAATATCACACTTAATTTCTAAAATCTCAAAACTTTAGTAGCTAAATGTCAGTTCCCCTTTCCCGAGTCCTGACACTAATGCGTTTTTTTTAACTTAGTTAGATTTGCACGGGAAAAGCGTCAAACATAAACTAAAAACCCTAGACGGAAGCAACACCGGAGGGGGGCTCGGTTCCACTCACCGAGAGGCCTCTGCCGCTTGAAGGCGGCATGAACCTGGCGCAGGAAGTCCGGAGGGGAGAGCGTGAGTGAGGAGGAGGAGCCCGAAGACGAGGTCAGGTTGGCGGCCGCGTCTCCGGCGGCGGGGATCGGGAGGCTCTTGCCGGCGGCGGCTGCGGCGGGCGGCCGAAGGAAGTTATCCCTCCTCTCCATCGGCGGCGGCGGGGGAGGCCTTGGGGCCCACCGGCATCTCGCCGGAGGGGCGGATCCGGGGCGCTAGGGTTCCGGAACGGGCGGACCTGCGGCGGCGGTGGGTGAAGCTCAGAGGCAGCCTCGGGATGACGACGCTCTCGCCGTGCGGAGCAGCGCGGATGCGAGGTGGGAGGCGGCCATGGGACGGGAGCTGAAGCGAGTGGGTGTGGGGAGGAGGAGGGAATGGGGACAAAACCCTCAAAATTTGAAATGCAAGAGAAGCAGGAAGACGGAGGCGGAGTGATGGCGACGGGCCGACGGCTCGATGCGGAGGAAAAAGAATCACGATCTTTTTTTTTTTTTTTTGTAATGCTGAGTTGGTTTGGAATAGCCGGACCCGAGTTTATACTGTCTGGCCTAAGCCCAGTTTCGTGGATGGACCGGGTTTAGAATTTGAGGCTAGGCGGGCTTTGTCGGGTGGGCCCTGCCCATGTTGACGTTCTCTCGCTTCGGTCGGCCCAGTTGTGAAGCGTGCCGTTTCTCTGTCTCGAAGCTTCTGGTGCGAGCGGCGGGACCGCGGAAGTGTCCGCGCGGAAGTATGGCGTCGTGGGCGGAGCAGCTGCAGCACGAGCTCTCCGGCCGCGGCCTCGCCGTCGCCTCCATCCCCGGCAAGGACCGCGGCCTCGTCGCCACCCCAAGCTTCTCCCCTGGTAATCCCGCCCTCCCTCTCCTCGAACCACCACTGTTGTCAGTTCATGCCAACCAAGGCCGGCGCCTGCCCGCGAGCCGCTCGACGAAATGCCCAAATGGCACCTGTGAACATTGCTGCGATGATACTCGTCCTTGGGTTGAGCCTAGCGCGATGGATTTGCGGTGCTGGTGTATGCTCAAGCTCGTTTGCTCTGCTTTCCGCGGTGGTGATGGAATCCTGCCATGTTTTTGCAGGGGAAGTCATTGTTTGCCAAGAACCTTATGCTTCTACACCTAACAAGGTTTCGGTTGCGTCGAGCTGTGGCCATTGTTTCGCCTCCGGCGACCTGAGAAAGGGCTCGGTTTGTCGAGTAGCTCGGTACTGCGGGAGCGCGTGCCAGGTGTCGACTCTGCCCTTCGGTTGTTGCTACGTTTGATGTGCAAACACATATTTCTGCGGCTATGCATGAACCTTCTTTTTCTCTGATTGTTATGCTTTCAGATATGTCACTTCTTCCTGTGAAATCTTGTTACGCAGAAAGAAGAATGGGAACTGCATCAACTTAGAGTTAAGTGACCACGACGCATATGGAGGATAGAAAAAAGATGCTTACTCCCACAATTCGTTTTGGTGCGACTTATAATAAGAAGAAAACTGCAAAACGAGAAGGTACTGGATGGTTTGGTTTATTTCTGCCAAGATTGACGTGCATCATGTGAACGGTACCATTGTATTTCCTGCGCATTGGAGTTGGCTGTATTTTGTTAACTTGATACTGCTTGTATTGATAGGCCATTCCATCTTCATGAACAGATAACTGTTAGAACTAATCTTATTGTGTTGTGGTTAATGTGGTCGGTGTCGAGTTCTCGTGTGTTGAGTACTAAGAAGTCGTATGTCGAGTACTCATGTGATGAGTACTGATATGAGGTAGTCCGATCTTCTCGACATAGGATAAGATACTCACATGTAGTCTCTTAAATCATAGTGATCCTCTATTGCTAATGTAAGAATGAATACTCTTTAATTCACAAGAATACACACGTCAGACTTCACGACCATCAAGCGAAATTCTATCGTGCTTCTAGTTCTTAGCAGAAAGATTGAACGATTATGATTTTGATGAACTCTCAATTTCCTCTCATGACGAATTCGGTCACCATGGAAGAACTCTCAAGCAAAAGCCATGTGTTATTTAATAGAAAGCATCGTCCCCTTTATATGACGAGGGTCAGGCTACTCGCACGCGGGGAAATTGCACATATACCCCATAGTTAGTAGGCACTTGTAAGTTTGCCCTACACTTAAGTGGCCTTGTAATTTTACCCCATACTTGACATGCCCCCTTATTATTTTGCCCCATTGCCCATTTAGCTCCTATTTTAATTTTGTTTTTTATTTTTTAAGGCAGGAAAAATGCAGTAAAAAATGAAAAACGAAATTAAAATATTTTAGGTATTTAATGGACAACTTTGTAAATATTTTTTACTGCATTTTTCCTGCCCCAAAAAATGAAAAACGAAATTAAAATAGGAGCTAAATGCAGTAAAAAATGAAAAACGAAATAAGAATGTTTTAGGCATTTAATGGACAACTTTGTAAATATTTTTTACTGCATTTTTCCTGCCTCAAAAAATGAAAAACGAAATTAAAATAGGAGCTAAATAGGCAATGGGGCAAAATAATAAGGGGGCATGTCAAGTATGGGGAAAAATTACAAGGCCACTTAAGTGTGGGGCAAACTTACAAGTGCCTACTAACTATGGGGTATATGTACAATTTCCTGTGCGAGGAGCCTAGGGCCGACTAGGAAATAGCTTCGGGCCAAAGGTCCCGTGATTAAACTCCAACTTCTAATTAGACTCGTTTACTAACAAAGGTTCGGACTCAAAGCAATTGGCACGCAGGCCATGGGATGCTTCGGACTCAAAGCAATTGGATTTTACATGGCCGTGAACAAGCCATGTGGATTCATGTTCAGAACGTGATGCAGGGTCACACCTCAATCGGTTTTGACCGAGAGTAGTGGTATGCAGAATTGCAGACTGCATGGCTTCAAGGGAAGGTTGCTTGTGTTGTTTCTCTTGACTTCCTTGTTGATCGTGTGACCTCATTCTCCTGGCTGTTCGGCTAAATGGGCCTTCCCAACTTGATAGCTGCCTGTATGAGCCTCTTTCCATTGGTGTGCACATGTATCCTTTCCTTGTTTGCTGACCAACCAAGCTTGTTGCAGAAGAAAGTGGAATTGAGAGTTCTGCCTTAGTAGTGGCGGTGGCTCCACGTCAGACAGGTTGATGTTAATCATCAATTGTGCTATATCATCCAAGGATATCGGTATGCTGCAATTTCATTCATTCTGGGTGTTAGATCAATGGCTACTGTTGCATTTTCATTTGTTTGATCTGTTGCATATTCACATGTTTGTGCTGGTACTGGTCATACCTTGAATCATCATCTAGCAAGAAAGAATTGTCTGGAGTAGTTATCGAGTCATTAGTCGTCATTGTTCTCATCTTTCCAATTACTTGAGACCATGCTCATTATTGTTACAAAAGGAAAAATAAATGTTGTATTTTTGTGTTCTATTGAATCATGTTAATGTTTTGTGTGCATTCACGAAACCATACATGCTTGAAAATGAAAATATGTCTAAGCTACCAAGCATGTACTTACCTCTTGAGATAGACCTTGTGCACCATATTTGTCATTCCAGAACATTGTTCCAATGCAATATTTTTGGGTGATGCTCAAAACCTGTGAAATTTTCACAATATCTGATACTTGATGGTTTGCCAAAAATTCAAGCATTTGCAAGTTTGTCTTGTTCAGGACTTACGAGGAAAAGCTCATCCGTGATTTCATCCAATGTTTTGTGTGACTTCTGATGCAAAACCTGCTATTTGATTTCATTTAGTAGGTAGGTAGATGAAACTTCTATGGTTGTTAATAAGGGCATCTTGTCAGGCATAACAGGAAACCAATTGCTTGCCTTATGTGTTGCAGTTCATCTCAAGATTACTCTGGTGTTTTCTTGCAGATTACTTTTTGTCTAATTGAAATTACACAAATTTTTACTTCACCTCTTTAGTTATTCTAGAGCACCACTGTTCTAGTTCCTGTAAGTCGGCCTTTAAGAAGTCGGAAGCTGATAGCTTGAAAGATAGATATTTACCTTTAGAGTTTCAGACACTAGGCTGCAGCCTGCGGGGTGCAGAGGCGGACGACCTGTGACGGAGCGGCGGGCCGCGAGCCTCGGGTGGACCGAAGGACTGGGCAATTGGCAGATCGCCTTGTGCTTGCGCCGAGGCGGAGGGCAGAGCCACGGAGGCCCGAGCAGGTGGCGTCGTGGCGGAGGGTAGAGCCATGGAGGCCTGAGCAGGTGGCGGAGGGCGGAGACGGAGGGCGTGGGCGCGTGGCCGGAGCTAGTGGCTGGGCTAGGGGCAGCGCGCGGGCACAGCACATCGGTTTTGGCCGCAGAATCGGCTACTAGCTAGGATTGAGGAAATGAGGGAGTCTACGTGCACACGACTATGCGTCCGGTGGGGTGGGGGCTATTGGGCTGTATAAACAGTAAAATAGTATTAATTCAGTTGGACCAGGACTCCGACTTTTTGAAAGGAGGTAGAGAGACAGATGAACCACCACCAACCAACTCTTTTTAAGTAGTAGAGATGATTGAATTATAATTCTATACTCGCGGAAAGCTTGAACGGTATGCAATTCTTTTACGTATTCACCTATTTTCCTTGTGCATGTGTTGTCTACGATATGATAAGCCTTGGCTATTAATTCCTTGCACTTTGCCGAAACAGAGTGATGTTAAATTTGACGCTGGTATGATAGGACATGCCTTTTCAAAAACTATAGCTAAGTCTTGACATTAGCTTTTTTGTAATTTGTGATGATCTTTTGTTTAGTAAAAGTCACAACTAGCACATCTTTTTGTCCAATGTTCCACACTAGGCCCACTTTTTTCAACTTTTCTGTGTAAATCCTTCTTCGTACCGTTAAACAGTCCTGACGAAAAAGCTCCTTCATGTTCCCATTGTATTTTGCTGGAGTGCACAGAGGACGCTGAAATCGTTAACTAGGGCAGCAGATGGATAACACATGGCACAAAATCCGAGTTCATGAAGGAGCCTTTTGCTAAGCTAGAGGAAGCAAGGGCTGAAGCTTCATTTAGGCTCTCGCCTGGAGACGAGCAACAAAATGATGAGCAATTTTCATGAGAAGATGCAGCACACCGTGACGGCAAATAGGAAATAACAATGTTCAGACATAGGATAAACCCTGACCCTGTAGACAATGTCTAAATACAGAATAGCATTGTCACGACAACTTTGAGATCTACGCTTTCGTCAAGGGGTGGCGGCGATGGGGACAAGAATGGTGAATTGATCATATATCCGTGTTCGAATGTTCTCTACAAAGAGTATGCCATTGTCTGTTGTAACATGGATAAGATGTTGATTTTAGTTAATGATGTAGCAAAGTTAGTTCTGTGATTTCTTCGGGTGCCATGTTCTTCCTTTCCTGAGGCTTGCTTGACTTCTCCTCGTTGTGTTAACTCAAATTATCACATAGAGATCGCCTCATTTTTATGAGAAGAATGACAGTCGGAAACTCGGACTCACGTTTTGGCATATTAGAATGGAGACCTGGTTTTGTTATGCCCTAGGTTCCGTGATTGAACTACTAGAGTACGCCTACTGGGATTGGATGGAAGCGTCTTTTTTTCCTGTCCTTTTGGCAATTTAATTCCAAGAGTTAGAATCCAAATACATCTACTGAACTTGTTTGAGTGAAGTAGAATTTGGACTAAATGCATTTACCATTCTATTGTCTGCATCGAGTTCTGTCAGTTTACATGTGCTATATCCTATACAAACTATGCTCAAATTTTAATATCTACATGTCTTAATTACCTCAGGACGGAAAAAAAAGAGAATATTTCGGATAGTTGACACCAAATTCTTGTAGTAGTACACAACTACCCGTTAGCATTGAGCAATTATTACAACGGAACTCTGTATGTTGGGTCGACCATCTTCAATATGAACAAGTTCCCCTTATCGCCTCTTGAAACTCTGCAAACCAGCAAGAAGATTTCTTTCAACATTAGTAAATGTTATCCCTGATCACTGCATTAGCGAGTAGTAACCACGTCATCAATTGTACAAACACCAGGAGGACCACTATTTCACCAAACCATTCTATTTTGAACACTGTAAGGATACAAATTACACGCAAAAATGAAATGTATCCATGCACATTCTGATGCCTATTTTAAGGGTATGGAATAATTCCAAATGCTAAAGCATTCATGTACCAAATATATCAGTACTTCAATTTGTAGGATAAGGGACTTCTTGTGTTTTAGGGAACGGTAGTCCAATGAGAGACAAAATCATAATGAAGGAGAATAGAGGGGGAAATGAACCAATTATAGTGGGTACATAAAAAGCCATTCGGAGGGGGAGATGAGCTGACCTGAGCTCTTCGTCGAGATATGTGATTTCTAGTTCACCTTTACCACTTCCGGGTGATTTGATCGGGATCTAATCACAAAACAAAATTTATATATAGTGATTTATGAAGCATATTGGAGCCTAAAGATAGACTATGAAGTATAAATTATCTAGTGCAGAATGCAAACTGTTGACTAAGAGATAAAATGTCTTACTAAACTAAATATTTTGAAGTAATCAAAGTTAACTGCAACTCTTCTAGGATTGAGAGGTCTCAAGTTGGCAGTAACCTGCAGAAGCAAATATTAGTATATCACCACGCTCCAGAGAAGCAATAATTGTAGGGACTAGTGAGATAAAAAAAATTCAAAATTATCAACAACATCGCGTCTGCTATTCAGAATATGTTTCCAGACAAACAAATTTGTAGTGAGATAACATTACATTTAATGTGCCAACTGTTCGAGGGTAAAATGCATCACAACTGCAGCCGAATTATGTAGTTATGTATTAAATCAAGAAGTCGACAAACAAAAAGGTTGCAAGCAGGAAATGTACAACTTGCTCTACAATCAAGTAAGACTTCACCCGTATAATCAATGTTTCATTTGACACATTCCTTTGTCTAGAAGAGCAAATGAACACCCTACTAGCTGCTTATCCATAAGACTAAAGCAATAAAGCTAGCATGCCAAATAAAAGCAATAAAGCATGTAGTTCCTAAGTGAGAATTCTTTGCTTCATAACAAAGAAAGGAATTACAAAATGTCAGAAAATAAGCTCTTCAGGGTGGCAACACACTGGAATTAGTATTGGTGGAAATTACCTGATTAAAATAAGGCCATGTCTCCATATTCTGAGCTCGTAGAGTGTCGGCATTGATTGCTTGGTAAATCTTCCCATATGGTCTCAGAAACTTTGGCCTCTGCAATAGTAAGTGAACATAATTTGACATTCCAATAAGTACATCTACCTTCAAAAACTCTCTTGTGTAATTGGAGATTGAAGAAGAGTCTAGCTGTCTTCATCCAGACAGTAGCAACATGCTCATAACTCATAAGGCCGAGAGAAATTTCGATATTTGACACTGAATACGTGCGCCTCTCAACTTTTAACTCCCAATTCCTACGCCTTTGGAAATTTAACTCTGTCACTGCGAATTCTTTTGATTCAAGGGATTCTCTTCATTTTCGCAGTGACAAGTGTCAAAATATAAAAGGAGAGAAAATGAGGAGAATCCCTTGAATCAAAAGAATTCGCAGTGACAGGGTTAAATTTCCAAAGGCGTACGAATTGGGGGTTAAAAGTTGAGAGGCGCACGTATTCAGTGTCAAATATCGAAATTTCTCTAAGGCCGCAAGGGGAATGAATTGAACCCTTTTTTTTTTGGAAAAACGGGTGCAAAACTGCTTCATAGCATATGTGAAGGTTATTGCCATAATGAAAACAAACAGTTTGAATCAAGAAGAAATTCTTGGTTTTTGATGCGATGCATTACACCCCGGAACAAAAAGTAAATTGCTGAGATAAGAAGAAAATGAACCTGTGGTTGCAGTATGGATGTTGAAGTAGTGTACAGAAGCTCCCATTTCCCGTTGAGAAATTCGGACTTGAGCGGCTCCTTCACCGGGTTCACCTCCTCCAGTTGCTGAACAATCTGAATCAAGCAAGCAAGGCATCAGTCCTGCGCATGGAGCATCGTCGGACGAAGGAAGAGACGTCTTCTCACCCGCTCGACGCTCTCCAGGTCCTTCGGCGTGGCCTCAGCGCCACGGTCGAGCGGCGCGATGACCGCGAGGAGCTCCTCCTTGAGCCTCTCGGCCTTCTTGTCGTCCTTCTCCTTCTTCCCCGTGAAGAACGACGGCACGAAGGAGAAGGACGACACACCCGCCCTCCACTGATGATGTCCGGAGGCGGAGCCGGCCGGTGCCGCGGCCAGCGCCAGACCGCCGTTGCCCAGCTCTCCCCTGCTGCCGCTGCTCGGCGACGACGAGCTGGGGTGGAAAGACGAGGGGGAGTTGGGTTTGGCGAGCAGCGGGAGCGAGGCGGGCGCGCACGACAGGAGGGAGAGCGAGACGAGCGCCATGGCACGGCACGGGAGCGGAGCTAGGAGGAGTGGAATTTTTGTGTGATTGCAGTTGCAGTCGTGGGCTCGTTTGCGTTTTCTCGAAGGAGTCGCGCGGTTTTTGAGTGGTCGGTATCGCTTGCGGAGGTGGGAGCCGGACTCGACTCACTGCCGACCTGTGGTGGTAACTGGTACACTCTTTGCCAGAGTACATTAAGTAATAGATCTCTAAGGGCATCTGTAGTGTATAAAAATAGAGGGTCTTAAGCCACCTTAAGGTCAACCTTATACATTACAGGAGTGACCTTAAGCAGGCTATAAGCAAAAAAGGCTTAAGGCTGGTCCTCAAGCTAAAGACATGGCCACAAGCATTAAAATACAATTTTTCTTTATCTGCCGAGTAGGACTGTCTTAAAGTCTCTTGGGTTATATACACTATGGAGTCGGCCTTAAGGTTTAGATAGGACCCACCTTAAGACCCCTTGGGTTATATACACTATGGATGCCCTAAACTTGAAAAGAATCTGATTCGATGTTTTGCTTGCATAATGTGTCGCAATAACTCTATACTATTTCTTAATAAAATTGACTAGCCTAGTGAACAACATTTTAAGATTTTTATCTCAACTTGACCAAAAGAAACCCGCGAGCGATCAACTTAGAACACGTGGTGGATGGCTAATAGATAATTTCATATATGATTAAGGGTGTAAATAGAGCGGATAATTTCTATCTAATCGACTGACCATAGCTTTTGGAGCGAATTTAGAAGGAAAAATGGGTATCCAATACTATTTATATCTGACTTCGATTTTAAGGAAAAAAAGAAGAAATATGATATAGAATGAACATATCTGTTTCTATCCGTTCTGATTGTACCTCTTCGTAGCACGAGAGGTATTGATGATGTGCACTCTAGCATGGGTTCTTTCCGTTTTGGCACGACCAGAGGTGTGATCTACTCTTTCTCTAAGGCTATTGTGTATGTCTGTAAAAATTATCTATAGGAAGGACCAGTTTTCTTGGGCTTTGGTGGCAATCATATTTGTAGAGTTACATGTAATGATTGGCGGATCTGACTTTCTCAGTTTGGATTTGGATATGGTACTGGTACGATATGGTGCCATAATTGGGTTGTCTATGATCCTCTGGGAACCGGATCCTCTGACGTCGACGTCAGCCGACCCCGCGCGATCCTCTGTTTCCTCCCAGACGTGTTTAGTTTTGGAGACAAGCAAGATTTCGAGGCAGCCATCCAACTATCCAGTTGTCAGACTCAATCATGTTCAGACAATATGCACTATTAGTCTCAATCGAACTATTCCAAAACGTGCTCAATTAAACAATTCAATCATCTTATCAAAACAAATTAGCGGAGCTCTATTTAGAAAGAATAGTTTCTCTGCATTGAGTGCATAAAACCATCACCTCAGACAGGATCAATATTTACCTTTGGTTTCTGGAAAATCCTACACAATGCCCTAGGCATCAAACTCAACTTCAGCACGGCTTATCACCCACAAACTGATGGCCAAATAGAGTGAGTTAACCAAATCTTAGAAGATATATTGTGTGTTGAATTTAGAGACACATGGGATAAACACCTACCTTTGGCAGAGTTTGCCTATAATAATACCTATCAATCCAGTATTCAAATGGCTCCACACAAAGCTCTCTAAGGTAGAAAATGCAGATCGCCCATATGTTGGTATAAAGTTAGAGATAGACCATTATTGGGCCCTGAGATGGTACAGGAGAATGATTAAAAGATACAAATAATTAGAGAACATCTCAAAATTGCCCAAAGTAGGCAAAAGATCTATACAAACCAGCGCAAGCGAGACTCAAAATTCAAAGTTGGGGATTATACATACTTGAAGATATCATCAATATGCGGGGTTGGTCAATTTGGATTAAAAGGGAAGTTGAGCCCTTAGAATGTGGGACCATTTCGAATCCTAGAACATAAAGGTGCCCTAGTCGACGACATTTTGAGGTTTTTACCTCTACTTAAAGGAAGCCCACGTGCGACCAACTAAGAACAAGTGGTGGATGTCTAGTTGATAACTTTATATAGGACTGGGGGTGCAAATGGAACAAATAATTTTCGTCCGACTGATCGATCGAAGGTTTTTAGAGCACATTTAGAAGAAGAAAAATAGGTATCTAGCACTATTCTTGTCTGACTCCGGTTACAAGAAAAAATATATAGCTCAGGTTGCACTCTGATTTCGGTTTTGGCGGGATCAGAGGTGTGATATACTCTCTAAGGCTACTGTATATGTCGGTCAAAAACTCAAAATGATCTGCAATAAAGGACCAGTTTGCTTGGGCTTTGGTGGCAATCATATATGTAGCCTTACATTAGTGATTGGCGGATCTGACTGTTACACGCGACGGCGAAGGAACAACGAAGTAAACAAGATCAATCGCAGAGAGACACGAGATTTAACGTGGAAAACCCTCCCAATGCGAGAGGGAAAAAACCACGGGCGCCAGCCAGCAACAATCTTCACTATATCGGGGTGAGGTTACAACGCCGGGGATTACAACTCTAATCTCATATCCCAAACGGCGGCTTACAGGAAATATATATAACAGGGAAACCCTAATTCGACTAGAATCCGGCGACGGGCCTCCGCTACGCTCCGTCCAGAAGCTGGCCTTATTGATGTGTAGAATTTGGATCACAAACCAACATACTCCACCTTGAGACAAATTCCTTCCTGTAGCATAAATCAATCCTTCACCCCTGAACACAACAAAGAAAGAAATACTTTCGGCGCCACACAGCCTCTTGGGCTAAACTGTAATACCAACTAAGCTTGAGCAAAGCTCAAACTTAGCAACAGGAACTGGCTTTGTCAACATATCAGCAGGATTTTCATGAGTGCTAATCTTGCATACCTTTAGCTTACCCTTTGCAACAATATCTCTGACATAATTATATTTAATCTCAATGTGCTTTGTCCTCTCATGAAACATCTGATCTTTAGTGAGATAAATTGCACTCTGACTGTCACAAAACAGATTAATGCAAGAATCAACTCCAGCAAGCTCAGCAAACAAACCTTTCAGCCAAACTGACTCTTTACTTGCTTCACACATAGCCATATATTCTGCTTCAGTGGTGGACAGTGCAACAACATCCTGCAAATGTGCCTTCCAGCTCACAGCACAACCTCCAATGGTAAATACATAACCTGTGAGCGACCTACGCTTATCCAAATCACCAGCATAATCTGAATCAACATAGCCAACGAGTTCTTTTTCAGTCCTGCCAAACTTCAAACAAGCATTCGATGTGCCTCGCATGTACTTGAAAATCCACTGAACGGCTTTCCAATGCTCTTTACCAGGATTAGCCATATATCTACTGACCAAACTCATAGCATAAGATAAATCTGGACGAGAGCAAACCATGGCATACATCAAAGACCCTACAGCACTAGCATACGGAACTCTGGACATGTACTCAACCTCCTCATCAGTGCTAGGACATTGTGAAGCTGACAATTTAAAGTGAGGTGCAATGGGAGTACTCACAGGCTTTGAATCATGCATGTTGAAACGATGAAGCACTTTTTGAATATAATTTTGCTGACTAAGAAACAATAAACCAGAAGCACAGTCTCTAGTAATTTCCATACCTAGAATTTTCTTAGCAGCACCAAGATCCTTCATCTCAAATGCACTGCTCAACTGAGACTTCAATGTAGTGATTTCTTTCTTGCTCTTGGCAGCAATCAACATATAACAGCAAGTATATAGGTGATCCATCAACCAATTTAATGTAGACACAACTATCATAATCAGATCTTTTAAAATTATTTGATAACATAAATGAATCAAACTTCTTATACCACTGACGAGGAGACTGTTTCAAACCATATAAGGACTTCTTCAATTTGCAAACATGATCCTCCTTACCAGGCACTATGAACCCTTCTGGCTGGTCCATGTATATCTCCTCCTCAAGATCTCCATGCAAAAATGCTGTCTTCACATCTAGCTGCTCAAGCTCAAGATCACGCATAGCAACAATACTAAAGAATGTACGAATTGAGCTATGCTTCACAACTGGGGAGAACACATCATTGTAATCAACACCCGGAATCTGACTGAAACCTTTAGCTACTAACCTTGCCTTAAATCTTGGAGGCTCACTAGGAGATAGGCCCTCCTTCCTCTTGAAGATCCATTTGCAACGCACGGTCTTCTTATTTTTAGGCAAGCGCACCACGTCCCATGTGCCATTTTTCTCCAGGGACTGCATCTCTTCTTGCATAGCTGAGATCCACTTCTCATGATCTCCAGAAACAATGGCTTCAGTGTACGTAACCGGCTCATGAGTGTTCTCCACCTGTTCAGCACAACTAAGAGCATAATGAATCAAATTACACTCTTCAATTAATCGGGATCGAGGAGCACAACTCCTCTTTTCTCTGCGAAGTGCAATAGGCTGATCGTCTTGCTGCAAAACAGGAGATAAGTGCTGAACAGTATCAATAGTATCATCAATAAATTCATCTCCCTGATCATCCACGTGCTCCACCTGCACGCTCATATTCTGCTGCTTATCATCAGATCTGTCTGGTACAATATCTATGGGTAAACTGTCATTAAACATCACAGATTCATTAAAAACAACACTTCTGCTCATGAAAGTCTTTCTTGTATCAGGATTCCATAGCTTATATCCTTTTACTCCAGAACCATAACCAAGAAACAGACACTTAATAGCTCTAGGCTCCAATTTTCCATTATCAACATGAGCATAAGCAGTGCAACCAAAAACTTTCAGCTGTGAATAATCAGCAGGTGTACCAGACCATACCTCAATGGGAGTTTTCTTGTTGAGTGGAGCCTCCGGCGACGGGCCTCCGCTACGCTCCGTCCAGAAGCTGGCCTTATTGATGTGTAGAATTTGGATCACAAACCAACACTGACCTTCTCAGTTCGTATTTGGATACGGTACTTGTACGGTGTGGTGCCACGACTGGATTGTCCATGATCCCCTGTTTCCTCCCGGACGTCTTCAGTTCGGGAGCCATGCAAGATTTCGAGGCAGCCATCAGACTATCCACTTGTCAGACTCAATCAGGGTTCAGACAGCAAGCACTATTAGTCTCAGTCGAACTGTTCCAAAACGTGCTCAATTAAACAATTCAATAATCGTATCAGAAGAAACGAAATAACCAGAACATAAACATCACTACTAGCACAAACAGTTAGCACATATTTGTCTTTTGTTTTTCCGAGAATAGTGCCGCCTTTGTTCTTGTTGCCATGACTCTTCTGTTGCTACAACGCTACCTGCTCGGCTGCCAGTTCTTCCGATAAAACTGAGGTGAACAACTCTGCAGAAAGCTGCTTGATCCATCTACACTAGTGAGAACCCAAACTTTTGGTATCTCTTCAAAATAAGTGGCAACTGTTGCTATCACATGGTCTAAACCGCCAGACTTAAGTTGAGATCATGGCCAGTCATATTGTTGACCTACCACTGGCACTCCTCTGTTCAGCTCGTAAAATAGCTGGACATATAATCTTGCAATGACAGGTGAAAAATTCTCAGAACACTGGTGCTAATAAGCTAATCCATCGGTAGCAGGTTGAACTCATTGCATCAAAGCAGAGATATGGCAAAAGAAAGAGGCATCGAAATAATGGATTAGCTTGGTTTTTCTCGAAATAATGGATCATGAATGTGACAAAACAGGCATGTAACCTTGATTTATCATCAATTCATACAAGTGATGTTACAACTATAAACTTTGCAGCAGCTGATCATATCCCCATGATTCATCTAAGACGGCATAAAACCTTGAAATGGAGTACGGAACAGGAGGTAAATACATGGCAATGTGACTTATTCCTCCTGGGAGGCAGGCGACTTCTTCTTGGCAACTGAAGCCCTCCTTCCCTTGAGCGTCCTGCAGTTGTTCTTCGTTCTCTGCCCACGAACCGGGAGCCCAAGCTTGTGCCGGATGCCCCTGTAGCACCTAATCTCCTTCAACCTCTCAATCGCCACACGATTGAACCGTTTCTGCAAAGCATGCCAAAGAGAATTGGGCACAATTCTGTATTTTTCATTTCTTTTGAAGGCAATATCAATAAAACGACAGAAATGATTAAGAAATGTGAAAAATAACTAGACAGGTCCTACACAATGAGTTCTAAGCCTCTAAAATTTCAGGACAACATTGTTATGCTAACAACATGGGCTAATCGTATTAGCAAAGGGATCAGGGCCATTACAAGGTCTCCTTCAATCATGTACTTGGTGACCTCCTTACGCAGGGTGATGACCTCCTCCTCGGAGAGGTCCTTGGTGATCTTGTTGTCAAAATTGAGGTCCAAAAGGATCTGACGGGAGCGCGACCGTCCAATGCCATGGATGTACTGCAGCGAGTACTCCACCCTCTTGCGGTTCGGTATCTCAACACCACCAATACGAATGCACTCAATCCGCAGGCCACCGTGACCAATACCTCCCTTCTGTAAAGTCCCACAGAAGAATCAAAACCATAAAATAGTTACCAATGTATGTCTACATGACTACATATGAACTTATGAAGGGACATTTTTTTTTTGCAATGACATTGGACATATGAGGCAGACAGGAAAGAGAACTACAAAGAACCACTCCTGTTAGGCTATTACATCCACACACGTACAAGTTCCAACTTAAAAACCCACTTTTCTTTCTCTCCCTAACGAATCAAACATAGGCATTGCTGTGCAAGGAGATAACATTATCCGGCATTGTGCAAGGGACAGCAGATTCATGATTCACAAGAAAGCATCCACATAGACACCAATCCGTCCCATTGTGCCAAGAATTCTCAATTCACAGGAAGCCCTTTCTTCTAACATCCAGAACAGAACCATGGAATTGCGCACATAACACAAGCGGCATACACACCTAGACCTAGTGGTACACTACACTGGCACTAGGCCCTTCTTTCCAATATCATAGAAACCCAAGAACCAAGCCGCGGCACCTAGCAATACCATCCGCAGGGGCAAATGGTCGTACAGGAAGGAGAGGAGGAGGAGGAGGACGGCAGCGGGAGGAGTCACCACTCACCTTGGGAGCGGGGAAGGAGAGGGAGGAGCAGCGGCCTCGGGTGGAGAGGGGGAGGGAGGAGGTGGAAATGGGGATGGAGACAAGGGAGAGGGTCGCCATTTTCGCTGTCCTGACGAGGGTGGGTGTGTGCTGCTCTCCAAATCCGTCCGTAACGGCTAGAGAACCCAAGGGGGAAGCCGCTAAGGGGGCTGCAGGCTCTGCTCCGGCCTCGGGTTTGGGCCTTGCAGGAGAGGATACTTTGGGCTTATGAGGACGAAATTATAACTCGGCCTCTTAAAGCCCAAAGCAGATCGAGCGCCAATAGGACGGTTGATACACAAGAGGCGCTTTTCTTTTTTGGAAAATAGAAGAGGCGCACACCAAGACAAGGTCGCTCGTCAAAATTGAGTGTCTAATTGGAATTTTTCGTACGGATAATCTATTTTTTATTCGAAATTACAGAAATATACCCGCGGTAATTTTTTTTACAAAAATAGGCTCAAGCCGCCCAATGGAAGGGCGACTGAAGCCTATCGTCCAACCAGAAGTCGATTCTGTCCCTGTCGCTCTACCATCAGGCGACTGCATCCAGTCGTCCTCCTATTGGGCGACTTTAATGCAGTCGCCCAATGGTTGAGCGACAGGGACCAAACCTTCGCCAAAAATAGTGAAAATTGGTGGAGATATTCTTCATTGATCCAAAAGCCTTCAGAAAAAATTTGAGCAATTTCGGCTACGGGATCAAAAGTTATAGCAATCGAGGAACACAAAGAGAGGAAACGGGGAGTGATTGAAACTGCTATAACTTTTGATTCCGTAGCCGAAATTGCTAAAAAAATTTCCTGAAGGCTTTTGGATCAATGAAGAATATCTCCACCAATTTTCACTATTTTTTGCGAATGTTTGGTCCCTGTCGCTCAACCATTGGGCGACTGCATTAAAGTCGTCCAATGGGAGGGCAACTGGATGCAGTCGCCTGATGGTAGAGCTACAGGGACAGAATCGGCTTCTGGTTGGGCGATAGGCTCCAGTCGCCCTCCCATTGAGCGACTTGAGCCTATTTTTATAAAAAAATTCTCCGCGGGTATATTTCTGTAATTTCGAATAAAAATGGATTATCCATACAAAAAACTGTCTAATTGTATTGACTTTTACTTAATGATTTTTAACTAACTTATAAAAACAGCTAAAATGAATATTAATAGCTGAAAGAAGTGATTTTAGAAGAAGAAAGCGAACAATGAAAAAAGTGAGAAAAATATACATGCATATGACAAGAGCGAGATGAGTATGGTGCGTAATGCATCTATGACCCATTGTCTTATTTTCAGAGCAAGACGATAGCGGAATGAGTGAAGAAACCACTTTGAAAAACCAGATGTTCATATTGTCTTTCTTTTTTTTTAGAAGCGGAAGCCAATCCTAAGAAATACAGATGGCAAAGCAAGTTTTGCATAAACTTAGAAATCAGATATTTCCTTCGCAATGATAACTTAAGGCACGATATTAATTTCAGAACAACAGGGCAGCAGATACAGAGATAGCGTCATCTATTATTAAGGGAAGCATTCAGGTTGTTACATCTCTACAGCTAGAATTGAATAGGTATACAATATCAAGAAAACAAAAGAAAGGCCAAAAAAAATGCTAATACACTTTGGAGCATCTGAGGACGGTATTTTAAGATGTGTTCTGAGGTATCACTCGTATGTTCTCTTCCTTTTCAGGATTGTTGGAATAACAGCAACAGATCCAATGAGGAATAGAACAACCAATGTCTTGAAGTCATACAGCTCTCTAACTGATTTTAGATCGCCTAGAGCTCTACCAGCCTGGAGGACAATAGCAAAAAAGATCATTAGTGAGGTATGAACTCATCACCCAGGGAAAAAGATACGGAAGATGACTCCAAAAGCATGCAACATTGACCCCCAATAAACAACCAGATAGGGAACAAGGCTAACAACTTACGACAAACGTCGGACTTGTTATGAAAACTGCAATACTTTAACACAAGACAAATCGAAGTCGGGAAGACAAATAGAAGTCAGGATATGGGCAATCTAAATCGGGAAAATTTTGTTCCTGCCACTCAAAATACGTGCAATTTTGTTTCTGCCATCGAAATCTGCTTATTTCGTTTTTGTTATCCTTCCGTCCGTACGCATTTTGTTTTTGCCACTCCATCCAATTTTCTGTCAGGTAAATAGACTTTTGACCATGCGCGATACCCAACATTTCAGCAAAAGAACAATGCTATAGTTTCTAGAACCTAAAACATGTTATGATACTTGAGGTCTCAATGCTTAAGCTCCTAGTCCATTTTCATGTGACTTCTTAACATGCAACATGGACTTTGATTAAGATTATTGCTTTGTTCAAAACCAAAAATGAGTAAACAACAAGATCATAGCATCTGTTATTAAGAAGATGATTACCTTTACAGTGATATAAGATGCTGGGATGAGACCGATTAATGTTGCAGAAAAGAAAATATGGAAAGGTATGTCAACAATAGGTGACGCCATATTTATGAATGTGTTGGGTAAAGTTGGTGTTATTCTCAGAAAAAGCATATAGTTCAATAGCTTTTCTTTCCTCTTTGCAATCTGCATTATAAACAGAAGTAACGTTATGTCAAATAAATAAACAGCTGAACTCTGTCATCTGGGGAAAGGATCTCAAGAAAACCAGCCAACGGACATAAAGGAGTCAGTTTGTTAGAAAAGGCAGAAGATTACCTCTGACTGGAAATATCTCAGTTTTTCAGGCCACAACCAGCTAACCAAAGGTCTGCCAATCAACTTGGATAAAAAATAGCAAGATGAGGCACCGGCTGTAGCAGTGAAGACAACCAAAACGCCACCTTTAATCACTCCAAAAAGAGCTCCAGCAAGTAATGACATGAATATTGTTCCAGGGATCATAAATGTCTGCATGAAGATGTATATTGAGCAATACCCCAATATAAAATTTGCCTGATAATCTCTTGCATACACAGCGAGATTGTCTCTGCAAGTTTCAGAGAAAAGTAGCAGCAATCAAAATTCATATTCCAAACATATATCCATTGTTATCATACATAATTATGCACATTTCAATCAGTTACTACTACAGAAATACATAGACATAGCCATCCTTGTGGATTTGACGACAGCTACAGAAATACATAGACATAGCCATCCTTATGGATTTGACGATAGCTACAGAAATACATAGACATAGCCATCCTTATGGATTTGAAGATAGCTAGAGAAATACATAGACATAGCCATCCTAATGGATTTGAAGATAGCAAGACTTTCCTGTTATCCCATTAAAAAAACAGAAAATCAACCAAAGTGAATTGACAGTCCATTTAATTCTGCCTATATTAATAATCAAACAAAGTACATAAATGACTCAATATTCTGATAATGCTATATTAATATACCTAAACTAATAATATGTAATGCCAATGTTCAAATAGGAAAAAGCACCATATGTACTCAGCTTGTTTCGTACAACAACACTACGAATACTAACTAGAAACATAACTCAATTTACTAGAGTTTGGCAAGTGGTTACAATGGCCACATTCTAGTACATGAAAACAAGTGATAAAGTAATTTTTAATGTTTCAATCTTCTCATCAAATTAGCTCAAAAACAAAACACGAGTAGCTGTATTGCAACTAAAATAATAACTGAACTTACTAGAGTTTGTTAAGTGGTTGCAATGGACATGTAAGGCACAAAACAAGTGACGAATTAGTATTCCAGTTTTTCATCCATCTTATCAAGTTGTCAAATTAGCTAATAAACTAAAAGAAAACAAAAGGAGCAACCATATGGAAAATACAAGGTGTTATTAGCCTCAAAACAAACATAAACATTACATGCATGTTATTTACAGCATGGAAGTCAGATGTTATGTCTGTGAAAGATTTAATACAATCACCAAAATAACAGAACTTTATTGACTATAGTCGCGTTCATCGAATCTAAATTATTTGAGTAAAACTCAGGTTTGGAGTTGAAATGGCTAACAATAGATTTATCTATCTATTTACAAGCTTAAATAACATCATCTTGATAGTGAACTGCAAAAGAAACTTAGCAGCTCTCAAATCATATTAGATCTAAGAATCTTGTACTAGTGCAACTATCAAACTGGAATGAGATTTCTGCATCGAATACCGCACGACAAATGATAAGGAACCTGTGCCATACTTGCAAGTACCACGGGTGGAAACAGTCATTCTTTTCTACGCAATGATAAATTCATGTTGGCATGGACCAAGTCCGGTTGCAGCCACTGCAAGATTAAACCAGGAAAGCGATCTTCTCTTGTCCTCTTGCAAGAAACTAATATCCACCTTGCCGTTTATTTCCTAATTTGTCTTATTTTTGCATCGACTAAACATTGGCTACGGTTTCTCTTGATCCTAATACACGCACAAACTCAACCCCGCAGCGCCATCGAATCCCAAATCTCGATCAAATTCTTGGAAAGGTAAAGTAAGCCTCATCGTCAGAAATCTGCAGCCCAAACCACGCCCAAAACTCGCACCAGATCAATCGACACCTCGCTTGTACGATTCAGACCACGTTTCTCAGACGCGAGTAGCTGCGATCCAAAACATAAAATCGACCCGATTGGAGGGAGGGGACGGGGTCACGGGGAGGCTTACTTGAGGAGGCGGACGTCGGCGAGGCTGCGCGGGAGGCGGAGGATCTGGGCGAACTCGCGGCGGGGCGCGGCGAGGAAGACGCAGAAGATCCCGGCGGTGAAGAGCGCGAGCACGGCGGCGGCTGCGGCCGCCTCGGACCGCGTCAGCGCGGGGCGCTCCCCGGCGACCTCCGGCTTGCCCTTCTTGGCGGCCGGCGAATCGTCCTGGCCGGCGCCCGCGGCCTCGATGTCGCGGCGCGCGAACGGCATGGGGATGGGGGCGACGCGGAGGGCTTGGACGGGGAGATCGTGGGGAGGCTGCTGGGGCTAACAGGCATGTCTCGGAGGCAGCCTCATGGGGAGGTAGTGGACGATGAGGACGAGGACGAGCAGAAGGTGGTGGTGGTGTTCTGTGCCGCGTCGTGTGTCTTGGGTTGTTTTTTTCTATGGTTTTTCGGTGTCTTGTTTGATCCGGTGTTCTAATTGGTGGATTGGTGGGGTTTGTTCTTTTGCTTGACTCGAGAAAACGAAGGCCCGGGGCGGCACACACATGAGCAGGTCGGTGTCCGTGTTATCTGTTTCCAACCAGCCGTGCCTCGAATGGAATATGCCTTGCGTGCACCAGCCCTCTCTCATGCTCCTTCTCTCTCCCAAAGCATCGTCGCTTCCTCCCTCTCCCGCCGCTCTCTCCCTCTCACTCCTGTCTGCCGCTCCCTCCCTCCTCGCTGCTCCCTCCCTCTCACTCCTATTCGCCGCTCTCTCTCTCCTCGCCGCTGTCATCTCCTCACTCTCCTCCACCATCGGATTTGGCTTAATCGCTACAAGTTCACCTTTCCCCATGGGCATAAAAAGAGGTTATAGGTGTTGGAGATTAAGGAGGTTTACCATTATTTTTAGATTAATTCTAGATATAAGCAATAACAATAAAGTATATGACCAGCAAGAAATAAATGACATGAAGAAAATGTCTCTTGAGACTGACATAGCATTCAAGTAACTTAAACAAAATAATATGCTTAACTTGATCAAGACTGGGCAATTGAAGTATGCATAGCACGCATGTTATTTAGTGTGAATTTGCTCTCAGCAAAGGAGTTACTCAAGTTTTCCACTTGACCTTCTCAACTCTAGTCAATATATCAACAATCTAAGTGACAATCCTTTTATATTTTGCTAGTTTGTCAATCTAAACATTACTTAATAGTAGCGATTGAACCAATTTCATGTTCTAATCAAAACATATGGTAGAAATGAACTATTGCAGTATTAATCTGTTGTCGACAATATTTAGAACAAAGACAAAATGTACTATGGCTGAATCAACAAACTTCAGGCTAAGACTATAATAGAACAGAAAAAATATACACTAACTCGAAGTATAATGAACAAACCAAACTAGCAAAATATCTCTAAACCAGGTCCTCACTGCCCACATAACACGAGCCTCGCACCAACCCCCCTCTGACGTCACAAGCCGTCATCCCAAGAAAACGGCATGCGCCAGAGCTAGCAGCTGACGTACATCGGTGTACGTACGTACGTGCCAGTGCCAGTGCGCGATGGTGCCGGCCGTTCCGTTGCTACAGTGTCCGAGAGACGCCCTCGCTAATTTCTCTCTACAGGACACGTGCGCTGCGCCTCTCACCGGCTTCGCACACATCCCGCTCATTTCAGCTTTAAAAAATAGTTTATGGCTGAAATTATATTATAATCAGATAAAACTATACTATAACTGATGGTGATTTATTTAATATAATTAAATTTAAAAAATTTAAAAATAAAAAACAGATTAGCCAATTACGGATAATACAAACGAATGTTGAAAAAAGAACCGACAAAAAAAATAAAAAACTAAAAAATCAGAAGAAGAAAAAACAAAATTTTAGAATAATAAAAAAAAATAAGCCAGAAAATCAAACCCAAAGTGTGGAGACTTACAGGGTGCCTTTGGTTGAGCTTTTGGGAGCTGCTTTTGCTTCCAAAAAGCCAAAAGCCAACCAAAAGGGTGGAAACCAGAAGCTGCTTTTTCAGAAGCAGCTACTTTTGGGTAGTACAGTTTTGAAAGCACATTGGACCTTGCTTTTGGCTTTTTGCTTTTTGAAATGGTGAAAATAGAGAGCTGTTTCACAGCTGTTTCAAGAAAAATAGAGATAGGAGGTAAGTTTTATACTTGTTTGAACCAAACAGCTTACAGCTTTTCCACAGCCCACAACCTACAGCAGCTTTTCCATAGCCCACAGCTCACAGCAGCTTTTTCAGAAGCCACAACTCAACCAAACACACCCTTACAACCTGCCGAGGCAACGGAATATCGAGGTGGGAGAAGCCAGGACCGATTGTTCCATCGATTCATCCCCTCCACGTTGAACAACTTAGGTAAGCCCGAGTAGCGAAAGCTCCCACCTCGCCCGTTAGATTTAGTTTTTCCCCACAAAATTTCACCCCATTTCGCCCTATTTAGTTCCATCCGATCCTCGTAAGCAGCAATGCCCCGATGGCTTTAGCTTCTGACTTCCGACTTATTTTTCACTATTCATAAATTTCGTCTTTTTCTGAACTTTTGGCTTTTTGTTGAATTTTTTTGCCAGTTCTTTTTTCCCGTATGTGTTTGTATTATACGTAATGGGCTAACATATTTTTTTTATATTTTTTAATTTTTTTAAATTTAATTATGCTAAATAAACTTCTGTCAGCTACAGTGTTTTTTCAGCTATAAGCCACAAAAAAAACCCAACTGATCACCACCAAGCCGCGGCGAGTGATGGTTCAAGCACGCACGGATTCGATCTTCCATCGTTTCTAATTTGGAGTACGTTCGGCCTCTTCTGCATGTGCCGATCTCCGTGCGATCGATTCTTCTTTTTGGTCTGGTTACGCGTGAGATTTTCAGCGCTGTTGGATTCAAAAGGCTGCGAGATCCTTCGTTTTTTTCTCGCTACTACTCTCTTTGGTCTTTTGTGTGTTTTGCTGGAGGGCACATATGGGGATCCTGCGCGGATCAGTCTCTGCGCGATTCTTCTTTTTGGTCTGGTTATGTGTGAGATTTTCAGTGCTGTTGGATTCAAAAGGAAGCGAGTAGGGCTGCCACTGTGTATTCTATATCTTTATTTAAACTTATTCCTATACTATTAGATAAGTTATAGGTAAAAAATAAAATACCTATTTAGATTTAGTTATAGGAAAGGTAATACATACTGGCTCATTTTTATCTATATCTATTTAAACTTAGGGTTGAGAATGTACTTAAACTATCTATGGACATGAAATACCTATAACAGTTATAATTCCTATAAAAACATGTGGGAGTCATCTGTGCACATGTGCCCATCAATTTGCACAGAGTAACTTTATGCACACAAAATCATTTCTAATAAATTTTAGTCGATTTCGTAAAACTTTTGTAGTGTGAATACGAGATTGAAATTTCAAATATCGAAGTTTTACGAAATCTTTCTATAAAAACATGTGGGGCCAACGTGTGTGTTTAGCCATGCCAATTTGTATAGAGCAGCTCCTCTATACGAAGAATCATCTCCAATAAATTTCAACTGATTTCGAAAATTTTTTGTAGTATGAACACGAGGTTGAAATTATAAACACCAAAATTTAACAAATATTCCTTCATAAGTCTCTTTGACTTAACCTTCATTTTCCTTCTCCTTTACCCACTAGGTTACCCAAACCCATTAGATATATCTTTTTTTATTTGAGTATAGGTAATATCACATATCACTTTTAAATGGGTATGAATAAAATTAGGTATAGATTTGGATTACCTATACCATACCCAGTAGCCAGGGTCAACAATTTCACCGAAATTTTGGCATTTTCGCTCGTTTCGTTGCCCACTGAAAGAAATGCAGCTCGATCAAAATAATTCACCATCGTTTGAATTCAACGTTGGTGCATACAGCCCACAGACTCCATAGCGCAGCTGGCCCACACGGCCACACTCACAGCCCAGGCATAGCAGCACCCACACTCAAGCCACTCCATCGAATGGCAACTAACCCTAATCCCCATTCCTCATTTCCTTCCCATTCTCCAACCCAACAAAGAGCGGCATCCAAGGTGTGCGTGGAAGAGCGATGGCGATGGGCAGCGTCCAAGGCGCATAGGTCGTCGGCGGCACTGATTGCCGGGCAGGTGCATTTCGCCGTCTTAGAGAGTGGTGAGCTAGAGGGGCTAGACGCTGAAGCATCCTCCACTCCCCCTCCTCACGACAGCGAGGTGTTGGGCGTGGACGTGCAACCGTGCAAGCGGCACATGACGACAGCGATCGCTTTGAGAGTTTGACTTCTGCCGTCTTGAAGCTGATAGACATGGTAGTGTTAGCCTTGCAGAATAGGTTGTGGACCGCTAACCATCTCTCCTTGAGAGGATGGCTAAACCAGTCGGTTTGTCCCCTTTGCAGGAACTCCTCAGAAACAACCATCCATCTCTTCGCAGAATGCCGCTACACAAAAAAAATAGACCCTCTCACCCACTAGATTACATCGACTCCTTAGACCCAGCTGCTTGGCAATCCGTCGATTCCGTTGACACTGGTGAAAATCCGCCATTCTGAAGCCAAACGTGCCTCACAAACCTCTAACTTGGCTAATGATGCTTATTACTTGGGAAATATGGAAAGAGCGGAACTCTCACATTGTTTGTTCTATAACATTCTCCCCCACTTCATTGCTAGCCAAAATAAAAGAAGAATCTCAATTCTGGATTCTAGCAGGGGCAAAGATGCTAATGGAGCTTTTACCTTTATTTGTAACACCTTAATCTTTTATTCTAGATGTGGCCTACTCTAGACTGGTTACCCTCAATATGTACATAACTTAGCTTTTAATATAAGACAGTGCTCGTATCCATTCAAAAAAAAGTTATATATGTTGCCAAAATCGATGCGCAGCATAAAGTAGGGTTTACTTTTGTTGCAACTGTGGGGCTTAATGTTCAATCAAGTGTTTCTCTTAGAGCAAGTCCAATAATGGTCTTATAGCCAAGCTAGTCAGCATTTTTGCTGATGTGGAGGAGAGAAGAGAGGAGAGAGATGAGAGCTGGGCTCTCATGCAAGCAACAAGCTGGGCACGGGAGCCTATGCAGTGGTGGGCTCAGATAATAAATGTATGTGAGGAGGAATAGGAAAGAGAATGTGAGACATGGTACCACATAATAATAAAAAAAATTTTGTAGACAAATAAAAGATAAATTATTGTATAACTTGGCTCTTATAACTTGACTTATAGCCAAACACTTGGCTCTATTATTGGACTTGCTCTTACGGTTCTTGTAGGACTACTACCAGACACTGTTATTTTTTTTTTTGTAGACATCGCGATATATACCAGACACTGTTATTATGGTGGTCTGTATATGAAGCACTCATCCCGTACGTTTTGGGGTCGTTTGTGCAGTTGACCCATTGAACATTTTACACGTGTTAACTTACCATATATAAGAGGCCTTCAAATATACATTCCAATACTACACCTTTTCAGTTGGCTGATAGATTGACATATATATCACTTTGATTATCTGGACTAGCTAGTTAGTCACTTCATGTAACATTTTGCTAGTCGGTTGCTTTAATCAACATGCTGTTTTTAACTTTTTATCGGTTTTCTCGACTCCATTAATTGACGCAACTAGCAGGATTTCTCTTAATTCGCCCTGAATATATTCAGGTTCAATTGCTTGCACACAAAATTTGCTGATACTATTATTCGAAATTCAATTCACTTATCACCATCCGGAGTCTGAACATGCATGAGCATAGATAAACATCTTGAATTTAATAGGGTCAAATTAGAATTGTGAATTTTAATTCACCTATATTCTACATATGAAAGATGAGTTATTAATGGAGACATACAAAGCCCCAATATGGCTCAGAACGGACCAACCACCTTGAAAAGCAAAAGACAGTCTCAGTTTGTCAGATTGTCCTAGAACAGAAAAAAAAATGTTCCCTAACTTGTGTCTCTTTTGTTTCTGAAGGTACAGTATTGGTATATATGATGTTGATTGGTGCTTCTCTTTCATAATCAGACTCTTCTGTCTTCCCATCCCCTGCATGCCCACTCCCAAAACCTTTCCCATTTCAGTCTCTCTCTGCTTCACCACTTTTCCTTCACATGAATCATACATCTGCCTCACCCGTTCTTCTATGGCCATTCTAAGAGGGGACATTTTTATGCATGTTGTGACCACGGTGTGTACTACGTGGTTTAGCTGCGGGTGACTCGATTGGATACGCGATCGAGATGATTTAACATTTAGATGCTGTTGCGTGATAATGGAATATATACTACCTACTCTGTGATGTAGTCATTGGATTAGTCGTTACTTGAGTGAGGTTGTGGGTTAATTGGCTACTTGGTACTAGTAGTGCAACTTGAACGATACTGCTTAAAAGCTTTGTGCATTAGTTACTTTGGATAAACTAAGCATTCATGTTCAAGAAAGCTTAACTTTTATATCAATCTGATGCCGGGTACGAAGAGAACTGCCCGAGACCCTGCCAAGTTCTTCAAATCGGCCACTTGATCTCCAGTCTAGCAATGTATATTCAGTCTCTCTTGCGATTCTTGTGAGGTCAACTATAGTTTGTCAATTTCACGGGTACCGATCGAGTGCATCATGCTGCATCCATGTATGGAAAGTAGTATGATATTCTGTTGGTCCCCATGCCAGTTCATTTCCTTTTACTAGTTCTCTCTTCTTCTGGGCACTAATCTGGAGCATTCCGTTTCGTCTACTTTCGATCTACTGGTCTGGTTAGTTACTTTTGATAGGAGGGGATATTTATGCATGTTGTGACCACGGTGTGTGTATGCTAGCTGCTTGATTTGGTTGCTTCTGGGGGTGAATCGATTGGATCGATGCGCAATTGAGATGGTTTAACATTTAGATGCTACTCCGTGAGGTAGCATGCTGAATATTCAAAATGTGCAAATATTGAATATGGTACCAAAAACATGTATTTGCACGAGTTGTCAGAAAACAAAAGTTTGTTATGGTTTCAGTTTAGCATGCGTAGAAACAAAGTAAAAGAATCACGAGAGCACACAGCTCGTCGTTAGTCCATGCCATATCTCCAGCATATGTCTGGCTGCAGCAGGTTGTTAAGACTTGCTGTGTTCCTTCTCCCAAGAATAGCATGTTGCACCTCTCCTGCACCAGGCGCCGACCCCAGCATCCAATTTGCGGCTTTGCGTGCTGTCGCAGTCGGTGTGGTGGTGACGCGAATCGATCGGACAGACTCTGGTGAGCCACCGACGGGGCCGTCAGGGTCAACAAGGCTGGCCTGGGCGTCGCAGGGAGAGCGTCGGTTGCGGCGCCGGCGCCGGCGCGGGGCAGGCAGGCGCGGACATCGGTTGTGGCGAGGCCGTGGCCCTGCTCAAGCTCACAAGATGCAGCCTGCCGAGCTCCGTCTAACCCTCTCACGGCTGCTCGTGCGATCATTTGCCGCATCACAGATCGATCAGGCTTGCACCTGCATGTCCGAATGATGAGCCCGTTTCCTCCTACCTGGGCTGCAAGCCAAACACTCAAATTCCTGAGACATTGTGAGTTGCACGTAAGGTAAAACAGTACTCCATGTAGGTGGTGTTTGGTTGGAACTTTACGTTACCTTCCCGAAAGAAAATCAACGGTGCATGCGTAGCAGTAGCCGACCGTACTACATTAACCTGCAGTGTGATCTGCTTTGATTCCGGCACGAGGCATTCTCCCTGACCCTCCTAACTCGCCGAAGAAACGTCCTGATCCAGAGCCGGACTCGGAACCGGAACCTGGAGCACCAACTTCTCCTCCTGATCCCCATCTGACACCAAGACACCCAACATGTAACTGAAGCAATCGATCCCTGAATTGGCTTGTGCAGGTTAACCAACGTGGAAACAAGCAGATATATTTTTGCCAATCTGTCTTACAGCGTCGCCGCCGGCTCCGGTTACTGGATCTGCCTTCCATTTGCCCCACTCCAGCATCCGCGGCCCTCTTACCTGCTGCCCGCCGCGCCGGCGCAGCTGCTGCGCATACGCCAGCAGCAGCGCCCGGCGGTTGTAGCCGCCCGCGGCCTGCGTCGACGCCGACGGCGCGTGCGTCTTCGCCCGCGCGGCCGTGGACGTCGACGCGCCATGGCTGCTGGGACGGCGGCGCGGCAGCTCCTCGTAGGCGGTCACGATCACCTTCTTGGTGGCCTCCATAGACGGCGCCATTGGCATGCACGTACGTTCGGATCGTTTGATTCCGCCGTGCGAGAAGGGTAGATATAGAGGGGTCAGGGGTGATTGGTTGACGAGCGCTTCGCACGGCCGGCCTAGACCGCGCATGCGCAATCTGCGGCCGGAATCAGCGAGGCGCGCGCGCGGCGAGGCATGGGCCGGTTTCTGGTGCATGGGATAGCCGTACGTGTCGGGCATGCAACAGCACGCGGTTGCGAGAACAATTCAGCTCGGTCGCTCTCGCACGGAAGAGGAAGCTGTTAAACACGGGCTAATCTGAAAGGGACGCGCGAGGCATGCAGTTAGTACAAATGCAGCGCTCCAGCCAGGAGAAGACTAGTGTTATGGGATCCATTGACTAGCAAGAGAAAACATAGGATCTCTTGAACGGTCTTCGGTAGGTGGGCCCACTCAATTTACTCCCTTTCCTTGTCTGCAATCTATTCAGAAAGCAAGCTTTTTTGAGTGGTTTATAAATGAAAAGCACTGTAGCTGGTTTAAAAAATATTGTAGCTAACAAATGCTTATTTAGCATAATTAAATTTTTTTAAAAAAATTAAAAATAGAAAAACATATTAGCCCATCACGTATAATGCAAACAAATACGGGAAAAAAGAACTGGCAAAAAAGCTCAAAAAAGGCCAAAAGTTCAGAAAAAAAATAAAATTTATGAATATTGAAAAATAAGCCAGAAGCTGAAGCCGAAACTACTCACTCTGTTCTACTTTACTTTTATGTTTTTAATTTATTACGGTCTTCAATATGCGATTTTAACTACTACTTTTTATAATTTTACACTAAGATATACTTATAAAATTATAAAAAAATTAATGATAAATCTAATGATATAATTTTCGTATAGCCAATCTAGATAGTTTTAAATTATTAACGGTCAGTTTGATGGCACGGATGCTAAGAAGTCTAGTAAAAAAGAACAAATGAGTATATGTTAACATCGGAATATACCAGCTTAGACCCGGTATTTATTTACTGTTTTTTAAATTTGTGAAAAGAAGAAGCCAGAATAATATAGAAAAAAAATATGAAAGAGTGTTACTCCTGTAATAAAGATCGCATTGCTTCCACAAAAAGTTGCTAAGAAGTGAAAAAAAGTCGCATGATAACGCAAGAAGACATTTAGGTTGACAGGACACATGAAAGAAATAAGTTGCACCATATAGTAACTCGTAATTAACACGGGACGTAGGTGTGTACAATGTGTTTGGTTACGCTGAAAAAAAGTACCCCTATTGCACAGCACAAAGGATTGGCATTGCGTGATGGATGCGAGTGGAGCGTATCCATCGCCCAATCATCGCTATTCTCAAATATCTTTTTCCTTTTATTTCGAGAATACGCAAGAGGCTTGCTCTCATTTTCATTAAGCCGATATTCCCGAATATCAATCTCTCGTGTAAAAGCTAGTGCAGTCCATAAATAAATTACTTCTCATTTTATCAATGCAGGCAAACCAACACGGAATCACATCCGCTTTGTCCGATGCTCAATCCGACGGCTCCCAATGTACC
Organism: Dendrocalamus latiflorus; assembly: GCA_017311315.1. Lineage (NCBI taxonomy): Eukaryota > Viridiplantae > Streptophyta > Magnoliopsida > Poales > Poaceae > Dendrocalamus > Dendrocalamus latiflorus. The sequence goes on from CM029631.1 coordinate 7,621,602, forward strand.
AAACGGCACCTAACTGGCTAACTGTGCCTTTGGCAGAACTACTATTCACCGGAGAAGAAGAGCTACGTTCCGCTTGTTTCAGTTGTAACTTCCGACGTCTCATTTTTAATTTATTATTTCTTAATTTTGTTTTTTCTGAATTTTTTAGCTTTTTTATATTTCCTTTTTTCTCGTATTCCTTCGTATTGTTCATGATGGACTAACCTGTTTTTTATTTTTTTAAAAAAATTTAATTATGTTAAATAAGTCACAATTAGTTACAGTAAAAAATAAATCAGCTATAATGAAAAAGCTATAAGCCATCGTCAAACTGAGCGCCCCAAGAAGGAAGAGTTGGGTTCTTTTGTGATGTATCTTATGGCTTTTGGTTTATATCTTTTAAATTCTGATTGTTTAGAGAGAGAGAGTACGAAGAAGAAGGCAGTCACGTGTGATTTTAGACGATATAGCTGAAATTAGTATAGTATCCACTATAATCCACTTATAAACTCTATTTTAAAAAGACATAATTAGCTACTGTCGTATAAACTAAAAGTCAAAAATCATAAGTATAGAAGAACTCATCCAATAGCCGACCCGCCATGTGCTGCTACCTCGCTGCTTAGCCGCCACCAGCATCATCAGAAACACGAGAGACGCGCGCACATGCGCACATGACTATCGCGCATCGCCGTTCACACGAGGCGCTTCCACGTCGCCGTCGAGCGCATAGACTACGCACACACATATATAGACGCCGCCGGAGAAAGCTCAGCACAATCCAGTCGATCAGTCTCACGCAAAAGAGAGTGAGGGACAAGTGCTAAGGTTAAGCTAAAAGGCTAAAGTCGTGACAGCTAGTTGGGTTTTTTAGCTGTTCAATCAGCAAATCAACGCGCCAAGATCTATTGCTGCAGTGGCATGCCATGATTCTAGGCTACCTCGTTTTTCGTAGGTTCGAGGTCGCGATGATCGTACAGAGAATACCATATACGTCCGGTGATAAGGGTCGAGATCGTGACGACGACACCGATCGAGAGTTGCAGTGTGCGTATCATTTACCATTTGCTAATACCAGAGTGCCCCAGTCCCCGAGCCAGACGTTGTTAAAATTTTCTTACGCCTGGCTCACCGGCAACGGCCGTGAGTGCGCGCCGCTTGCGCTGGCAGGCGGTGGACAGGCAACGCCGCCCATTCACGCGCTCCCCTCTCCCCGCGTCGACCTCACATCCACGCCAACGGCAGCCACTTATTTACCACTCCGACCACCCACTGATACCCGGGCCCCACCCCCGCTCGTCGTCGCAGTCGACCGCATCCCGCGAGGCCGTAACCCCTCCACGTCACTGGAGTTGAACCCCACTAAAACGTGGACCCACCGGGCATTGAATTTATAGGTGTTTCCTCATATATTGAAAATTATTTACCACTACCCCACCCCGCACGCCACTTCCCCTCCCGCAAGCAGCCGAGCGCCAGAGCTCCCAATCCCCAAATCCTACGGCGCGAGGCCGCGGCTGCAGAATTGAACTCAGATTCCTCGCGAATTCTGGCGCGGCCCATGGAGCTGAGCATCTAGGCGTAGCTCTGTTCGTCTTATGGATCCAGATGTTCTCGTGGGGCCGTAAGCAATCCTCCTCCGGCCGCCGCGGCGGGGACGCCTCCATGGACTCCAGTAGCCGCGGCAGCGGCGGGAGCGGAAGCGGCAGCGGGAGCCGCGGACGCAGCCCGCGGCTGGAGCGCCGCAACGCGGCGAAGCACATCGACTACGAGGCGGGGGCGGGGACGTCGTCCATGTCGGCGTTCGCGTCCTGGTCGTCGTCGTCCTCGTCGGCGGAGCGGTCGATGGGGCTCCGCCCGTCGCGCTCGCTCGACTTGGCAGCCGGGGGTGACAGCGGTACGGACTTCCGCATCAGCGGAAGCGGGGAGGGGGAGGTCGACGAGCTATGCCGCAGCCTGGGGTTGTCGGGGCCCGAGGAGTTCGCCATCCCCGCCGCCGCCTGGGAGGCCCGCAAGGCGCGCTCCAACTCCGACCTCCTACTCCGCTCCCGCCTCGTCTCATCGCCTCCCGTGGACGACCCTTCCCCCCTCGCCCACTCCGCCTCCGCCCCCGAGGCCCAGTTCCCCGCACCTCTCTCCGTCCCTGCCCCCATTCCCGAGGAGCCCCTCCACTCGTCCTCCAGTTCCACCGCCACTGACTCGGCGGAGGAGCCCACCGTTGCAGCGCCCAAAGAATCCCCTAAGGCTGCCCCTGAAGTTGCTGTTGTGGCGCCCGTCGCGGGCTTGCCCCTCCTCTCGCCGAGGAGGGGAGGCGGGGAGGTCGGGATCCGAGGCGCCAGGCCGCCCGTGCTCTCCCCGCCTCCGCCGATCACGGCACTCGCGCCGCCGCCGGGGCGGTCGTTTGTGGCTGAGGACATGAGCGGGTCGGCTTGGGACATTGTGCAGTCGTTTGCTCCCGGGGAAGAGAAAAATGAACTGGGAGCGGCTCATGAACGTGTGGACACGTCTCACATGTCGGACACGGAGGAGGAGGTTGAGGGTGTGGCGGGGGTTGAGGGGGAGCTGAAAGGGTTGAGGATAGGAGAGACCTTCGAAGGGTTCACCGGGACGTCCTCATTGTCGACGACGAACGATGATGACGCATCGAGCACTAATACGGAGGCTATGTTCATCATCTCGCCGAATGGCAAGTTCAAGCGAAAGATTAAGTCATGGATGCGTGGTGCTCTTCTGGGAAGCGGCTCATTTGGGATGGTGTACGAGGGGATCAGTGAGTAAGTACAAATGCTTTAGTTGGCGTTTGATTGTTTTCCCATGTCTTTTTCATTATTATTTGCCACAGATGTACCACAGCCATCTGTCTAATTTAGGCACATCTTAAAAACTGACCCGTTATATGGCCTTAGCTTACGGTTATTTTGATTAAAGATAAGCTTAACTAGTCCTGAGTCCCTTTGTTAGCCGATGGGCACAGCTGCATCGTTATCACCTAGAATTTACAACTGCATGGCATCATATCATGAAATTCTACAAGTATAAGCCAAACATCTCTTTGGGAAAATGTGTGTGTTGGTTTGTTTGTGGGGTGGGGAATAGAATATGAAACTAGAAATAATATTTATGTCTTATGAACAGCATAGTTCAAATTGTTAAAAAGGAGTAATGCAGCTGTGGTTAACAAACTATCATTTTGTGATCCCTTTTAAGTGCAAAGCCCTAATAAAGTGCAGGGTAACATATCATACCAAACGGTGTGTTGCACTTCAAAACTCACCTTAGTGATCTAGACACCCAGACTAGTTTTCATGTTATTTTATTTGCTAGAATTGAAGGAAATTGCTGATTTGACTTGATTTTTGGAGTCATATAACAGTGACATACTTCTGTGCACGCTGTGACCATGATAATTGATAAATCCAGAAGCTCACGGTAACCTGAGAATGCCTTTTCTAGTACTGTTTGGCTGATCTAGGGAGAATCAAGATGGGCCTTGAGGGAATCAGGTTGAGTTTGGGGGAAAATTATTACATGTGGTACATATACAAAAAGAAATGGGAGATACTATTTTTGACCTTTAGTTACTGAGTGTGATTGATCAGGGCCTGTTCATATTAGCTTTTAACTTTGGCTTATGAATAGTAACAACTTGTAGAGAAGCTTGTAGAGAAAGAGAAACGTGTGATTTTGGCTGATATAAATGAAGTCACAACAGTGTATACTACAATCGACTAATAGATCTCATCTTAAAAAGACACTCTGTTTGAAAGTTAGGTAATGTAGAAAAGTTATTTAATGTAGAAAAGCAACTTTTAGAAGCTAATACGAACTGTTTGCCATAATGCCATTAGTAACCTGCTACAGGCAACACCGCAACATGATGGTAACATGGCCTGAAACGAACCTTGGTAGTTGCAAGTTGCAACCTTGTGAAGCTGTAGTTTTCCATATGCAGTGAGCACTGTATATGGAAATATTGTAGGAACTTAATGGCTGATTCATCTTGGAGGATTCTTAGGAGTGGTATAGAGCATATCTTTGACCTGATTATAGGAGAAGTTTAGTCTAACCACTTAGTGTATTGTTAAGTATTGACTATTAAGTATATTCTTCTTCTTGTTGTATCAATTGAATAGCATGCAATGTATTTCAATGCACTGTTGTTGAATATCTCTACAGCGAGGGTGCATTTTTTGCTGTGAAGGAAGTATCTTTGCTTGACCAAGGAAGCAACGCACAACAATCTATTCTTGCACTTGAACAGGTTATAGCTACTGTTCTTGATTTGTTACCATTTAATTATTCTTGGATAGCTATGCTTTCTATATCACATCATCACATGCTTTGACATCTTCTAAAGCTATGTTTTTCATTGCTTACTTATGCACAGCTCTAATTTTAAGCTGTTTGGTTCTCAGGAAATTGCTCTTCTAAGTCAGTTTGAACATGAAAACATAGTCCAGTATTATGGAACTGACAAGGTACTCCACAGTTCTTTTTGTTGCTTGGTTATGCATTTCAATTCTAGAAATGATTTGATTGAAGTAATCATTGTGTCATGTACCAAACTGATTTATTTGTATATGTTAGTAATGATGTTCATTTCTTATGTAATGTGTTCAACACTTAATGCAGGAAGAATCTAAACTCTACATTTTTATCGAGCTTGTTACACAAGGTTCTCTTGCTTCCCTCTATCAAAAGTATAAACTACGAGACTCACAAGTCTCTGCATACACAAGACAAATTCTTAATGGATTGGTTTATCTCCATGAGCGAAATGTGGTCCACAGGTATAAAGCTGCTCTTCTAATTTTTGTTGAAAGTAATTCAATGCTTACGATGCTGCAGCCATAATAAGAGATTGTTTTTTTGAACCTCCTTTCCAATAAAGAATAATGTGGAGCATGAAAGTTGAGCTTTTGTGCCTATTTGTCATGCATTTCTAATGTGAATAGCACATATGAGGGAACAAATCTGCTTTCCTGCAGTCAGTATGTATTTCTGGAACTAACCACGAACTGCTCCACCTTCTTAAGAAAGTGGCATGTGCCATAGAGTCCTGGAGGCTATATAGGTCCTCTTGACTCACAAGCAAATTCTCTTTGTATCTAGGACCTTATCCTTCCTTTGTGTGTGTGTGTGTTTTTTGTGGCATGAGAGGGTGAGATGTGGAGTTGGTTCAAAATTCTTATTTAAAATATTTTTAATGGTATTACTTGGTTTATGAGTATCTTCAGTGCTGTAGTTTGGGATTGTGAACCCTAAAAGGGACCAGCAAACACAGTCTGAGATGTACAACCTGTATGAAAAACAAGTATCATACACAAGTCAGCATCTATAGACTACTCCTGTTGGAAGGAGCACCTAATTAATCCACCATCAGTATTTTGGGTAGTCCATTCCACAGCAAGTATTCAACCTGGAAAAAAGGCGCCTTTTCTGGATTGTTCAAATACAGGGACTAACTGTGCAAGCTAACTTGGTGCAATAATTTTTCAAAATTATAAATGAGATTGCACATTATAATTATGGATGTCTGTGTTCATCCTTTTTTTGCTTGCGATACCATCATTTGATGCTTCCATTTAATACAATAGTTTTGATTAATTGAAACAATTGCTTCATATTCAGAGATATCAAATGTGCCAATATATTGGTTCATGCAAATGGATCGGTAAAACTTGCAGATTTTGGACTGGCAAAGGAGGTTAGCCTTTTTTCTTCCACAAAGTTATCTGTGCTTTGTTAATGACAAATTCTTTTATGGTAATAGTTTTCTTGTTGTACAATTTCAGATGTCAAAAATTAATATGCTGAGATCATGCAAAGGAAGTGTTTATTGGATGGCACCTGAGGTAAAATTTACAGTTTAACCCATGCTACCTACTTTTATCCATCATCCTTGCCAGTCAGACTATTCAATTCTGATGTTATTTAGGAACATTTGAGTGATACTTGTGTGCTATGCCTTAACCAGAAAATCGCCCCCAAGTTCTAAATACACCTTCTTCTTTTCAGGTTGTTAATCCTAGAAAAACTTATGGGCCTCCAGCTGATATATGGAGTTTGGGCTGCACTGTTTTGGAAATGCTAACCCGTCAAATACCATATCCTAATGTGGAGTGGGTACGTCATAATTCGATTTGACAGTTTATAGTTGTGTGATATTGATTTGTCCCCAAAATTTTCCAAATACATCGCGCTGCTAGCCCTCTTTTATATGTTAGGTCTTGTTTGATGTATAGGATATTAAACTTTGGGATGGTAAGAATTTTGAAATTAAGATGCAGAAAAACACCTATTCTCTATTGGACTTTGCAATAAAGCAGTACGATGTTAGCAGATTATTCTCATTTTCCTTTAGATTAGTTGATTTTGGGATTCGGGAACCAAGGTTGGAAATATTGGTACCGGGGGGACCGGTAACGGTAACCAGCTGGTTACCGGAAAACCTAGAGAAAAACCGGGCAAAATTCATCAAACGAAATTCAAATTTTGTTCGGTTTGACGGTTGGTAACCGTCCAAAAACCGGAAAAACCGGGAAACAAGTTTTTGGTAATTAGAAAATGGAATAATACAAATATTAATTAGAAAGTGTACCTAATAATTATAAACTAGTTGGTAGTATGTGGGGTCAACCTATTGGTAAACAGATTTTGCATTGGCTTGATTTCCATAATGGTAAGTAAGATGAGAAGAGATGTCTAAGTAGAAATAAGAATCGTCACCGGAAGATAATAGGTTGGTATCTTGATGTCCATAAGTTGGAATAGACTTTGAGCTATCATGAAATTTGTAGGAAGAAAATCTTGTGGCCGAGGATGATCTCAAACTAGCATATACTAACTAGCCTGGATGTCCTACAAAATGTGAGGTTATTCTAGGACAATAATTCATATATTTTTAATTCATACAATAGTTAATCTACCATAAACAATGACTAAACCAATCTAGGAAGTGCATTACGCAGTCATAAATTCAAATTTGCATTTGAGAAATTCCGGCTGGTATTTTCGCTACCGGTACCCACCGGTTTTTTGGGTTACTGGCCGGTAACCACTGGTTTTTTGAACCCTATTGGGAACTGCTCGTGCACTTCCTGTTGCAGAACAAGGGAAAACCATCATTTGTTTTCTTCCAAGCCTGTTGTATATATCAGATATAGCTCTGGTAAATTGTAATTGGTACATATAAACTTGTGGCTGCAAAGTTTTGTGAAATAAATAAATCGGTCCTGCTGGGGGTTCATCCATTGTCTTTCTCTTTTTCTTTTTTCTATATTATTTTGGTGGGAACTGCACGTGATTAGTGTGTGAGGTCATTTCACTATAAGATGTACTTCTCTCCAAATAATGCTCTGTAACTCTTGAATTGTGTCCTACTTGGACCCAATATTGATCTCCAGCTCTCCACTAATATTGCTTCGCTACTTGTAGACAAATGCTTTCTTTATGATTGGAAGAGGAGAACAACCTCCTATTCCCAGCTACTTGTCAAAAGAGGCTCAAGATTTCATTGGCCAGTGTGTAAGAGTTGATCCAGACGTACGGCCTTCTGCGTCACAGCTTTTGGCGCACCCATTTGTTAACAGGCCACTTCAATCTTCATCTCCTCCTGCCATCAGCTCGTAGTATTGATATGACAGTGGGGTGTTTCTGTTTGTGAAACCATTGGTCAGCTCCTGAGCCGGTAAGCTATTTGTTTCTGCCAGAGGAATGATCAACCTTCCTAGATCTTAGCTTTCCAGTTTACTTAAACTCTGATTTGCATACGTATTGTTTCATTGGATTCATACGGCCTATGTTTTGCAGATCATGATTTCCACTCATGGTGCCAAAAAGGAACTGTGTGGGCTTGTTTGGGATATAGTTGAGCATGTATAGTCAAATAGGATTGGTGAGCTTCAGCATCGACTTCGTTTGCTGGATTGTTTGGGTATTTTTCTTTAGACAAAGGTTTTCTTCTTGAGGACATTCAATAGATTTTGTGCAACTGGGTAGGAAAAAATGTGGAATTGCCTGTGATGTAGGGTGAGCCCATTATTGTAAATGTTTGACCTCAACGTTCTTTGTCCCCATGCTTTTTGACCAAATCGTTCTTCGTCCCCATGCTTTGTTGCTCCTACAGCGACCGGAGCATTGGCTCTCCTGCTGTTCTTGTTTTTTTCCCCCCGTTTTGGTGGGTAGAAATTGCTGTTCTAGTGTTACCACTCGTGGCGAAATTAGTAAAGTGTCTGTGCGTTGTTGTGACGGAGTTCTTAAACCTTATAGGAGCATGCATCAAGGATGTAACTATACTTTTTTAAAACCTAGATGAAATACACAGAACAATTGCTGATACTTCCATGTCTTATGAACATCATAACACGCAAGGTAAATATGATAGTACAAAGAATTAATATTTTTGCCTCGGCTTCTAAAGAAGTACGATGTGTATACATATAATTGAGCAGGTAGACTTTTTCACCGAGATGAACAACGTACAACTAATGTCACATCCTCATCCTCATCCTCATTTCTAAGGTAATAGTGTATCATCTTTTTTTCCTGAACGGTTAAGCTATTAGCAGGAACATGCCCAACAAAATACTGTGGACCATAATTGGAGATGCATCGAAATATCTTAGTTATGCATTTGAATTAACCACACAATTTCAGAGAAAATAGAAATGAGTCTAATTGGTGCTCCAGAACAACACCAGGGCTGGGAGTAGGTCCACAACTGAACAATAGTTGTACATTATGAACAATAATACATTAGTAAATGATATGGCAGAGTAGTGTGATGACAAATGTATAACATCAAGTAACAACCTAGAAAGTTAGCCAATTGAGAAAACAACAACTTTGTTTGCAACACTTCAATCCAAAGGAATTTTCCATGCAAACAAACTAAAGTAAAGGAGTATTTCCTTGGAAGCAAGATGCTGATGACTATTTTTCTTTCTTAATTTCCATTTAGCTACACCAAAGATCATGGACAATGCATTTTCTTAAAAGCTGCACAAGGGATAGGATACAGAAACCGCTAGAGTACACCTCCACAACATCAACCATCACCTATACTCCTATATATAAAAAAAGTTCTCCTACACTCATGATCGAGTTCCACACCTTCTTAATAATCCCCTACACTCATTACCTATCTTTGGCCTTAAGGGAACACAGCTATGATGCTATCACTGCCAAATCCCATCTCTTATTTAAGTACTACAGTTAGTTCCCACAATGAAAGTTCATGATAAGATTAACCATATGTGATTGGACATACCTAGGAAAAAAAACTCTAACCAGTTTCCTACTCAAAGCACTGAAAATCTGGGCTTGCTAGCCGGCACTTAGTTAATTCTAGAAGGGAATACTTTTTTTCCCCTTCTATGAGAACAGATCAGAATATATATAAAAATTATCTAGAAATACTAGTTGGAAAATGGCTAATGACATAGCAAAGAACGATCATCATTTTAACAAATCAACTTTTTTTATTTTGAAAGTGAAACCAGCAAGGAGGCCCCTATGGTATAATTAAATTAGAATAAGAAATATTTATAGCAATTAAGGCAAATTTTAGTACAATCAAATATACAGAAAACAAGCCAAAACTATCCCGTTAACATCTTGCAAATCACATCTATTTATTATCTCCAACCCATAGATGCATTTCATCAAACACCTTTGGATAGGCATTAATGCACTAGCATGTATCAGGTTAGACCTCTTACCTCTAGAGTCGATGCATTGCTGTCGTTCTAAGGGTCAGATGCCAATGTCTCCAATCGTGCCTTGCTACCTTCGTCTATTCCTGACAAGATTCCTCTCCATCACTGAGCCATCCTCTGTTTTAGGTGGATTGCAATTACCAATGCCAAGAGAGATCGGATCCACATTGATTCATGAAGCAAATCACCAGCAAGCAAACAAATCGATAGCGAAAAACATGTAAAGAATGCACCTAAATTGTAGTAGATTGTAGGGGAGGGTGAGGTTGTGGCTCGAGGTTGTACAACATTAGTATAGAGAGCGTCCACCACGGCTGCATCCACCATGAGCACCTGCAGCGTCCATTCCTGAGCATCGACCATCGTCCACTGCGCGGCACCTACCCAGACTCCCCTCGTTTGTGCATGTGGCCACCATGGTGGAGGGGGAAACATGGCAGAGGTGTGAGCTTGGCAGTGGAGTTGCGCCTAGTTAACAGCGACAGCAGTGCGGCAAGGCTCGAGGAGAAGGGGCACGAGGGAGGAAATAGGTGCAACAATTTTTCGGGGGAGGGAGTGGTAGGATGAGGGTGCGGTGTAGATCTAGTGGCGATGGTGATGCCAAGGCAATGGCTATGCATGTCAACCCCTCTGATGGCGCTAGCTAGACAGATCTGGACTGTGCTGGTGTGCTCCTCCGCCTCTAGCGTCGATGTGCATAGTCGCGATCACCGTTAGTGAGGTGTGGCCTCATCCATGCCACTACCCGGATTTGGGCCTCGCCCATGCCACCAACCAAATCCGAGCGTCTTGCTCGCCATCAGCGTGCACATCATCACCACCGTTGGCTTGCACCTTAGCCTACATCATTTTCATCGATGGCGGCTGAATCCAGGCCTCCACTCCTCTACTACCGAATGGATGGAAGCCGAAGAGGAGGAGGCGAGAACCTCAATGTAAGTGTCATGGTATGGAAGTTAGGCATTAGGGTAGGGATGCGGCGGCAAGGATGTAGATAGCGACGAGGCGAGCGTGTGGCTAGGGAGAGGTGAGTTGGAGAGAGGAGAGGATGGGGGCGCAAGGTGGGAGGGAGCTAGGGACTCGTGGGGGTGTTAGGCCGAGGCTCAACTGTCAGTGTGTGCGGAATGGAAAGTTGGGAGGGATAGATGAACCATCACTACTAACTCTCTCTTTTAAGTACTAGAGATTTTGTTTGGCTACTACCTTATTTGATGTTTTCATAAGTATTTTGCAAGTTAATAGAACTGTTCCGTAACAAATTGTGAATGTACGGGCCGGATCCTTGGATGAGATGCGATGAGCTTAATTTACTAAAATTTGGTTGGTTAATACATGTGGAATGAATCAAAAGCGCTCCTCGGTTCATGGAAGGAATTGAGAAGGGTCGAAGGGGTAAAATTGGGCCCAACCTTTGCATCTGAGATGCCATTGCTCATCAAGACCGGGAATCAAGTTGGTTGTCTGTCATGTGCTATGTTCATGTTCATATTTTGGTTCGTGGATAAGAATAAAAGTTTGGAGCACTAGTTGGAAGCAAGCACCGGCGGATCCAGCATGGGGCATGGGTGTTCAGCTGAACACCCAAATTTTTTTATAAAATACCAGGTATATAATAGGTATATTAGATATATATATATATATATATTATTAGTTGTGTTAAAACTATATTTTATATCTGCAAATAAATTCTGCCTGCACTCCTCGTATCTCGCGCGCAGCCCATGTAATACATTAGACCCATTTTTTTTTCCACCTCAGCACTCCTCACGTCCAAAGAGGTAAAGATATAAACAAAATCCTAATATTTGTTCTATTTCTCATCTTGTGGCTGTCTGTGTGGGAGGCGGCTTCAGCCTTTGAGTGACGAGTGGGCGGAGGTGCAGGCTAGAGGCGAGTGACGACTTGCGGACGCGGACGTGGTGCCATGATGTGACGACAATCATGCGTGAGGCGGCGCGTGGACAAGGTGTGCGTGTGGCAGCGCGGACGAGCAGAGAGGTGTCACGGGCAAGCAGGCAGTGGCACAACGAATAAGAAGGTAGGGAGCAGCGTGGTAGTCAGGAGGGAGCGTGTCATTGGGAAGTGAGTAGCACCTCCAACTTATTGCCATCGTCCTCTCTTCAGAACTAGGTGTGCTCCATCCTACTCTACTTATTTTCTTTTTTGGTTTGTTTTGCTCTATGAAAGGAACATACAATTTCTTCTTAGATGGACAATTCTTACTGATAGGAAAATAGCAAAAAAAAAGGCAAGATCAACAAGATATACAACTCTCATTTATCTCTATAATTTGTTGTTTAATTCATATAATTATGCTCGTCTTATGTCACCCATTTTCTCATAAGAAATCATTAATTTCTGTAATTTATGTATTTTTATTATATTTACATACATGTATCGTTGTATCGGTGTTTGGTGGGGAGACGGTGCGCTGCGGTATCGACGTATTCGAGCAACTTAGCTTCAAAATCTGAATACCCATTCTAAAAATCCTGCATCCGCCACTGGAAGCAAGCATGCATGAGCGAGACTAGAACATGGAGCGGGATTCAAGGAAAGGACCACAAGGAGAAGTAAGAAAAAGAAACACGCCTGGATTGCTTGCCTGCACCGATCTGAGGCGGCGGTGAAACAAAAACAACAAAATGCTCCTCTTTTCCTTCGCGCACTGACACCAGAAGTCGACCAACCTACGTGCTATAGGCAGTGGCATTGCGCGCGGGCACGATAGTTTTGGATCCAGCGCATCTACAGTGGTTTCATCTCAGCTGACTCTTTCCTGCTACGTCAACAAAACTACCGTGATGGATTTTCTTTAGAAAACTAAAAACGAAAATAGAATTACATAGGAGGATGTCACCGCTAGACTACATGAATGTCCCGAAAATCCTTTTCTTTCTTTCTTTCAAGATACCATTCACGATCCCTTAGTAGAGGTGAATAGGTGATGTCAATCGGACCAGCCAATATCTGTACTGACAAGTTCAAAACTAACACGATAAATCCTTGTTAACGCGTGGATCTTTACAGGCAAATTCTAATTGGCTTTACATTGTCCCAACGGGGATATACGGATGTGTAAACTACATCAAGCAGAAGTATGGAAATCCAACAGTCGTCATATCTGAAAATGGTACTCGATACAACTCCATATCTCGATTTGATATTCAATACTTCACATGAATGTGCTGCATATCAAGAGATGCTTGTACCAATCTTTGTCATCATGTTTCCAGGAATGGATCAACCTGGAAACCTCAGTCGCGACCAGTACTTGCGCGACGTAACGGGGGTTCGGTTCTACAAGAGCTACCTCACCGTGCTGAAGAAAGCCATTGACGAGGGCGCAAACGTGGTCGGCTACTTCGCGTGGTCTCTCCTCGACAACCTCGAGTGGCTGTCAGGTTACACGTCCAAGTTTGGCATCGTCTACGTCGACTTCAACACGCTCGAACCGCACCCGAAGGCGTCGGCCTACTGGTTCAGGGACATGCTACAGGGGAAGCACTGAGAGTCTGACTGAGACCAACCTGAAGTTATCATCATCCTGTTCAGTTTTTTGCTACTGCTCGGATGGCGCCATGATTCAGAGCCAGCTCTGTTGTAGGCTACCAAATGGTCCCAAATAAAAGACGGCACAACGATTCAATCATACATTTCATGTTTATGGTCAGAGTGCCATCCGTTTGTTGCATGGATTTTGAGCTGTGGTTGTCTTATTGACTAAATCTTGTTAAGTGCTCGATCAGGAGAGTGTGATCCTGATAAAGTGATTTTACCCATTCGATTTTAATCTAAAGGTTTAAAATTTAAATGATATTTAACCAAAAAAAAACACTTAAATTCTCCCGAGACACCACCTTCTTCAAGTTTTGCTTGACGTCATTGTTCTTAGAAAAAACGGGTTGATTCACCCGTACAGCTTAATTAGCAAGCAAATTTAACCAGCCGAGCAGCACCCCAAAGTTAGGCAGCGCGCGCGCCTCGTAAACTAGAACAAAACACGCTCAGTCCGCTGTCTAAGTTTGCCCTCCTCGGCAAATCCATTCTGACCTCAGCCAAAAACCATACCGAAACATGCATGAACCAAACACGCGCCATTTCGCATGCCAGCCTCGTCCAAACACGTACCCACTGCTCGGTCTCCGCAATCCTAAGCGCCAGCACCGTCCGCGCGCCTCCGCCATCGCATCGCCATGGCCACGGCGCCCGTCAAGATCGTCGCCCTCGCCGCCGCGATGGCCGCGGCGGTTGCGTTCAGCTTCTTCTTCCGGTTCCGGTGCCGCCACCTGCCGACCCCCTTCCTGGCCGGCGGGGGCAGGCGCCTGATCGTGGTGACGAACCAGCAGCAGGTCGGCGAGGAGCTGGACCTCGCCGATGGCAACGTGCAGCTGCTATGCCACGGGTTCAGCGAGCACAACCGCAGCCACTCGGTGTGGTCGGCGCGCGCCAACATCCCCAGCGGCACGGCGGCGCGAATGACGCTGCCCGCCGTGCGCGGCGACGAGGTGTTCGAGGTGCTGTGCTCGTACCGCGGCGCCAACCGGTGCTGGGCGCACGGCATACGCGTGTTCGGGAACCCGGGGCACGACAACCTCTTCTGCGCGGAGCACGCCGGCGGGTGCGAGGTGAGGTTCCGCAAGGACGGCGGCGTCGAGAAACAGTACGGGACAGACGGTGGCGGGCAGCCGCGGCGCGACTCACAGCCGCCGATATTCATGGGGTTCGTGCCGGACTTCGACAACGCCAAGGACGGCGGGTGCGCTTCGGCGAGCTGCGTCGGGAGGAAGCTCAACAGGGTGATCGGTCAGGAGAGCTGCTGCGATGATTCATGTGGGGGGTGGGAGAAGGCATTGCCAAAGAAATGATCATGATCCATGCATGCATGTAGAATACATACTGACTTTTTTTTTTTGGGTACGATGTAGAATGTTGTGATGATACATGAATAGGAAAATAAACACTTGAATCCAATTCAATCTTGCCACTGACATAGATACTGCCGATTCAATCAAGAGTTGCCTGGGAATAAATGGTTTCTCGGATCCATATTGTTAGAACCCAAAGTAAAAGCAAAATAACAGCATACTTCGTAGGAAGAAAGAAAACCATAAGCCATCAGCCACCATGGACGCAGTGGTGACCATTTGGGGTTTTTTTGGGTGGCTTAAAAGGCTGAAAAGCATTATAGCTAGCTGAAAAAATACTGTAGTTGACAGAGGCTTATTTAACATAATTAAATTAAGAAAATTAAAAAATATATTAACTCATTACATATAATACAAACAAATACGGAAAAAAAGGGAACGGGTAAAAAAACTCAACAAAAAGTTAAAATTTAAAAAGACGAAATTCCTAGGAATAGTGAAAAGTATTCCCTATGATCGACAACAACCGTAAAGTATATTCGGGGCAAATAATGGGACAACACATTGGCTCAGTGTAGGACGAAGCCAGTACGGCACTACTGCAGTAACCATGCGTAAACTTGCCAAGCGCATAGATTGAACGGGATCCTCTTGCTAATATACGAATGTAAGTTCAATTCACGTGTTTAAGCTCGTAAATTTTACAAAACTTGACAGAAACCTCCCATACTGGACATGTAAATATGATATCCAACGGAAAGGGTGGTGCAGTAGGCTTCAGTTCATTGGAAAAGTTCCTGGCCAACTTCTAGCATATTAAATACATTGACTGCGAAAAAGAAACAAAACTGCAAAAATACATTGACTGAGAAAAAGAAACAAAACTGCAATTCAAATTAGCATCTATAAAATGCTTTACACCATCTATGGTCTGACATGCTGGGTTAAGAAACATCGTATATCTAACATAAACTACCAAATGTCTCCAAATACTGATCAAAAGTTATGATCCTATCTCTGCAACTCTCGCTAATTCGCCTCCAGATCCGAGCAACATGTCATGGAGAAAAGGCGCATACAAGACTAATCGTGAGAGCTTCCAAAATGGGCTCTCTCATAGTTGATATGCGTACACAACTCTTTGAGACTCCCCTGGAGGAGATGGTCAATCTAGGACGAAGTTTGCTCCCTCAACCAACTCAAAACTTGAGAAAATGATTGTCATCTGTTATTGAAGCTGCCTGTTTGTGTCCGGGTAACATAGGAGAGGCGTGACGAAGGAATCAAAGGGGCTTCCTCATCAACTGCCACAGCTTCTGATGCCAGACCTCCAACGACGGTTTCATCATTGCTGTCCATGGAATTGTCAGGTTTGTATATGTTTGAAATCTTCTTATCCTGCAAAAAAAAGGCACATTTCAACAGTTGCGTGGAAATATTAGAAATTGAAGGCAACCATCTGGTTACAACTGTTATTTCTCACTCCTGGATTATGTCAAGTAGTAAACAAAATGGGGGAGTTCCCAAACTATATTAAAGAGGTATCCAACTTGTAATCTCCAAGAGAGCCAAACTCCAAAAGTAAACTTCATGGATTAATAAGGTGTTTGTGACCGTATGATACAAATTCGAACTGTAGGTGCTATCAACTTTAGTGGAAGAAACCGCACGTCAGGTGCGTCTGACACCCAGATGGTTGCAAAAGTTGGATAATAGAAGAACAAGAATAAGCTGAAGAAACAGGAGATAAAAGAGGCAAGATATGTATGAAATGGCAAGAGAACATAGGAATGAAAAAAAACCAATTCTAGTCCAAAACCTCGTATGTCCTGTGTGACAACAGCACGATGCACATGCCCGGGGCAAGACAATTCGATTTTTGTAATAGAGGTGTTTTACGGAACGAAAAACAAAAGCAGGGAGAGGAGAAAACAATGTGAAGAAAATGAAACATGAATACTGTACTTCTTTGAAGTAGTGATACAATAAAGATCTCCCTTGATGTCTGATGAACGTATTGAACAAGGGGAAGACCTAAAAAATTTCAAAAAAAAAAACCTACATACAAAAAGTGCAGTGACCAGTGAGAGTCGTACCCTGACCTTTGTAGCTCTATCAGGAGTGTTATCTGCTGGAAGTTGGTTTGCTCTGACATCTTTCATCTTCAAATAATTGTACATGACAACGCCAGAGAGAGCTACACATTAAATCAATACTAATTAAGAAGTTTAATCGCAACATACATATTTAAAGTAAAATTATCAACTAGAACTTTAATCGCAACATAAATATTTAAAGTAAAATTATCAACTTATTGTTCCAGAATTCAGATGCAAATTCTATCTCTAGAGAAAACTGAATACATAATTACCAACGGCATATCCAATTATGTTGAGGCTTGTAATAATAGATTCAGGAAAGATAATGGTTGAGAGGGCAATAAGTATCCAGTCCTTCAGAACTCCTGCAACTCGGATAGTAACTGCTCCTGTTCTTCCAATAACTAGAAATATGGATATGTTCAATGCAAATGCAGAAACTGCATTCAAGAGAAATATCCAATAGTTGAACTGAATTTGAGAGACATCCATTTCTGGCTTTTCCAGTAAATACCACGGAACAAACAAGAAGATGAAACTGCATAAAGGAACAATGCATTTAAGAAATTGCATGTAGAAAAAAGGTTCAAGCATTTTAGAGAAATACAGAACAAGCAATATTTTATTGATGAACAGATTGCATAATAATCCCAAATCACAAAGGCTGGAAAGAAATATCAGTAACTGGCAATGAACGATAACATGAAGGCCCTAACTTTGTAATCTCAAGATATGTCCACAGCATATTTGAGCTAGCACAAACTTTGAGACCTTTTAGGGAACTAGAGTGCATATGGTTGGATTTCTGATGATATAAGAGATTCTTGTGGAACAAGCTAAGAGAGTTCATAGTTTAAGTTGAATCATTATGAGCGAATGGTATTCTAATGCCTCCAAAAGCAAAATGCTTTTAGATGTATGTACTTCAAAAGGTACAGAGATAGTGTATCATGCTAACATTACAAGGAAACGAAATTTCAGCTAACAAAGCTTACAACAAACTTGACTAGACTAACAGAGATAGTGTATCATGCTAACATTACAAGGAAACGAAAATTCAGGTAACAAAGCTTAAAACAAACTTGACTCAACTGGACTAACTTCTTGATTGAAAGAAGCAACACCAAACCACAACGTAAAACATTCTAACATAATTTAGGACGAATGGTTCCTATGAAAAAAATTATGCTTTAAAACCAAATGGTCCTTGTAAAGCACCTCTGACAAGAAGTTTGTGGATATTAATCAAGTAGTAAAAGTGTAAGACCCTTGTACAGTAGAGTACTTTGTGAAACATTATGCTTTGAAACCTTGAGTAAATGTGCCATCCTATCTAACCTAAGCCAAACTTGAGTAAATGTGTCATCCTATAACCTAAGCCTTTCGACATACACATATGGTTTAGTAAACATCTGTTTCTAATAAATGCCGATATTTCTTATGAATCTAAATTCACCAATGAATTCTAAGTGAAGGGAGATTCAGTAAATGAAGCACATTAATTAATTTTGACAACTCATTTGAACTGAGTCCTCGAGAAACGTTAGAGGCAGCCAATGTTTGTTCCTAACAACCTCTTTTATGCTTCTCAACAAGGAATTACCCATACAAGAGTCCTAGAGAAAGTTGCCATAAACCTCTGGAATGTGTTTGTTTCATTCATACATTACATAGTTTGAGCATGTGCCTAAGAGGACCATATATGATTTTGATACGCTTTTTAAAAACGTTTCAACAATGAGTACAAAAACTATTGATTCACATAAAGAATATAGTGTTTTTGGCTGTCAATGTCATACGAAAACAAATTACAATACAAGGTTTATTTGCGTGTATACATTACAATAGTAGCTGCATGATCTCAAATTCTCACTCTCTTGTCATCTCAAGTTCTTAGGTTAGATACCTATCCAATCATCTATCATGCATTAAGAAGCATTCCTATTGAAGCTATACCACACGACCAAAATTGTCCTTTGTTACTAAACAAATTCATCAACTAAGTTATTTAGGACTTCCTGTTTGCAATCATATTTGTCGGACATTTCAGAGACATTCAGATAAACTAAAATGCCAATACAAGTATACAACGAACACAAATGTGATACAACTGTATTCTATAGTAGTGAATAGTGCAATGTTAATTGTAAGATATTAAAATAACAAAGTGCCATTAACTCTTTTCAACATAATTACATATCTTTCTAAGTTGTTGCTATCACTGAAGGAATTTAAGAAAATGACAGTCCTCATATTTTTTGTACAAGTATTCTGTAAGACAGAAATCGTAATCCACGTATTTTTATACAAGGTTTCTGTAAGAGAGAAAATTGTAATCTCCTACAATGATAGTTGCCAGAAGCTATATCAACCAAGCAAGCAAGTATTCAGAATTTCAGATATAGTATCTGGTACCTGCAAGGTGCTATGTAATACAAACTTGTAATAGGGTTTAGAGTTAAGCCCTTCTTTTGGAGGAGGACCTGTGTTAGAACTAGCCTGAGGGCTTCCGCAAAAATGCCAGTTACTTGGTATAATGTTCCTATCACATTAAAATGAATCTCGCCATATGATGAAACTACAACACCAACACTGACCAACACCATGTTCAATAAAAGGTCCCATCTTAATTTGTCAGTACCACATAGAACAGCCATTACAAATGTTGCCACAGGCACTGCATTTCAAAGTAACTCAGATCAGTACCATATAATTTTCTCGATAATTAAAGGGAGGTGCATGGTAACTCACTCAAGGCCTTGAGCATCTGAATGAAGGCAACTGAAATATACAAGTACGCTGTGTTGCCAAACCTGTAAAATAGACAACCAAAATCAATCAAAGTACAGTATCAATATTATGCGAGGGAAAGGCATGCTTTGCACACTTGATCCAAGACAACTCTACAGTAAACTAGCAAATTGCCATGCACAGTAAACTGTATGGGACTTAAGAATAGAAAACTTGTAAATTACTAAATTATACTTCACATACTAGTGTCAGGCATTAACAAAGTTGTAATTGGTATACAGCATTCCACTTGCAAAATAACCAAGTTAAGTTAAAGACTTAAAGCCCATATAGAAAGCATTCCTTTGTCCATACAACCCATGTCAACAAAGATCGCTACTGTATGCCACCAATTTCACATGACACAAAAGTCATATTATTCAAACAATTGGTATACCAGGCAAATAGTTCAAAAAGACATGCCCAAAGAAAGAACTCCACAACACCAGTTAGGTTTGCAAACAACCTCAATAGCAACCCATTATCATTTCAAAGCAATCTATTAGGTCATCGCAAAACACCAACACTGCACATATCATACGATTTGTGCAATATTGATAGTGAAATTTGGTTTAAGATGTTTTCCCATTCTAGTCATATATAATTCCGCATACATTTGTACATGCTTGCATATTCATGCTTTTGCATGAGGAATATAATAAAGAAGCCTTTGAGGAAAAAAAATGAGATAAAATATCAATTCCATCTTGTCTACGGTTAGCTTACCAAAGACTTGAGGCAAAGAAGGCACTAATTGGAATTACACATGTCGCATATCTGCATTAAGGGGAGCATAATGATTAAGAATCAAATTCATACACAATGAAGGGACAAAAGTGAATGCTCTTACATTTGGAAAGTCATCTTGACAGGTGCAACAACCTGCATTACCAAAATAGCAAGATGACTCCATTAGCTCCTCTATGAGAAAACAAATGACGTCACCAAACAAACTAACAACTTAATTTAAAGCTTGCAACCCAAAATTTCCTTATCTGTTCTTGCACAAGAATAATTGCCACTTGAAAACTAACACTTTACATGTCATTTGGTTGAAACAAGCACGTCATTATTCATTAAACAAAAGATAACATGGTATACAACGACCATGGAAGGCTATAACAGGAAAATGGCATAGAGAAGTATACCTTAAAAACACGGACAAGGAAGAACGTCACGACTCCAGAAAACGCCATGTGAATCATTGTAAGGGTAATAGGGAAGGGAAATTTGAAGTACTTTGGAGATAGAACCCACTGTAGCAATAAAAAATTGAGTACGTTAATTTCATAGTCAAATGTCACCCCTCATAATCAAAGGTCCACTAATATCTAACTCTAAGCAAGCATATAACACCCAAAAAAAGCAAAGAAATGGATCTGCATTATCAGCACGCGAATACAAGATTCCTCGAATTGTTTACACCCTAAGCCCACATTGTACTACAGATTACTGACAGTGTGCTGTAGCAAAACCCTGATTCACCTAACAACCCAAAAAAACCCCACAGAAAACAAGCATTGTAATATGGCCAATCAAAGTAGCAATGTAGCATGCGTTCATATCAGAATTATGTAAACCACACTAGACTGTAGAAGGAAACAAACACTTCGTAAATGACATTAGGAACAAAATGGATCTTAAGTTCATCATGAGAGCGTTTGCTCTACTCTACCACATAGCGGGGCTTCCAGCGGCAAAACCAGCATTAGAAGAGAAGAACCCTACTTTGTTAAACAGGATGACTCCCGACGAGAGGCAGACGTAGATTAGCAGGTAGAGGTAGGTCAGCACGAGCTGCCTGCTGATCACCATCTTCGCCGCCTCGCCCCTCGGGGGTGGATGCGCCTCGCGTCCTGTGGGGTCACTCGAGGGGCCAGGCGGATGCCGTGGCCGGATCCGGGTCCGTGGTGGAGCGCCGGCTAGTCGCTGCGGTGGGGGCGTGAAGGCGGCGCGCGAACCATAGATCTGGCACGCGTGCCTCCTGGCTTGGAGAGATTGTGGGAGGGGATCAACACGAGGGCTGAAAATGAGATGGTCGGAGAACCCAGGGGTTTTTCTGCAAAAGATGGGAGTATGTTAGCGGAGTGGGATTTCGGGCCCATATGTCAGTCACCGCTTTTGCGGGGTTTTTTTTAATGTTTTCTGTTTAAACAATAGGGGAATGTAAAGCGTAAACACGTTGTGCTGAGGATTGTCGCGGATAGTTGTCGCATTAGCTGAGTTTTAAATTTAATTAACCATTTAGCAGGTGGTCCCCAACGTAGCGCAAGCATTTAAATATATAATCCTGCTTGCAAAGTCTGCGACTAAAAATTCGATCAAGTCCCAATTTGTAGTAACAATATTGCTCTGTAACACGTGTTTGCTACCATGCGCTACGGCACGCGTAGCCGTTCGATGCAATGGGTGGTGTGCAGATCCATTCGGATCAGAGACACGTCGATCGAGACGGCTCTATGGTATGATGGTAACGAACTGGTTGTGTACGAAGGACAGGAACGTGGCAACTCAACTAATGTGTTCATTCGTTTTTATCACAAAGCTTCAAATCAACATATATCTCTTTCACCTAGCGTCCGATTTGTATTTCTTACGACGACCTTAACAAAAAAGAATACAAACTATATATGTTTTAAGGACATAGTAATAGTGATGAAGTAGATAATTCTAGTTGCTAACTCAAGTAGTAGAAGTTGCTCCTTCTCCCTAAGTAGTAATCCGGCTGGTAATAGTTGAATTTCACATATATAATTGTGTCCGAAACTATTTTTTCTGCAAATATGAAAAGTTATAAGAAAATATTTCTGCAGAAAGGGCTGATGATGAATTTACTAATGCCGCACCTAAGTTCCAACACTCGGTGTACTTGCGACCCGCCACACAAATTGATGATGATTGATCACAGCACAGTAGATTTAGCACATTGTTTATCCGTAGCGCAATAAAAAATAGTCTATGAAACACCAAAACTTTTATGCATGACATGAACGCGAAGGAGTTTCCATAGATCCAAAGGAATATCAAAACTTTATGCATGATAGAAATCACCATCTGCCATGGCGAATGAGTAAGACTATATAGCAAGGTCACCTACTCAAGTGACTAGTGATGTTTGTATTAGCTTCTGGCTAAAAAAAACTAAAAATTAATAGAACACTAGGCTTCTTTACCTCTTTTGTAACGGTCTCACTCTGGAGATAAGACAGAAGAGTACAGATGTATCACGTACCCTACTCCTCTCGCTCTTGTCAAACACACGTATCTCTCACTCATTTTCCACACCGCTCATATCCCTCTTTCTTAAAGTCATTTTTTAGCTACTTCTATTTATTTTTAACTAAAAATCAAAAACCATCAGTAAAAACTAATACAAAGTTCCAATAAACCAGACAAACTTCCGTGTTCTAAACAAGATATTCCGTGTTCTAAACAAGATATCAATTTTTCTTACCGGAATTCCAGGTCTACGCACTCTACAACCCCACGGCTTGGATTTGGTCAGTCCTAGCTAGGACTGTAGATATTCTTCGCGTTCGTTCTCAAGGTCGTATCATTCTATTCTATTCTGTTCTTTCCCGCTAGCTAATCTGTATGGACTAACTGGCAGTCAAACACTGCAGTCAAGCTGTCCACTTTATAAAACGTACCCCACGGTTTCCAGCGAAAAAAAAAGGGTGTGGCCATCAGAAAATTGCAAGTTCATCCTAAGTCTATATTGCAGTGCACCGATTAGAAACCTCATAGGCGTCAATTTCTGGGCGCACTGGGGAGACAATTTACATACGCTGATCAAAGTGATGCTACAATGGTGGTATATTATACAGCCTGCCATCTCTTCTTCGATTTATAAACCGACGTACGTACGTGGACTTATTTACATCTGAGCCAACTGGCTTTGAATCACGGAGGCAGCAAAACAAAATTAGGGCTCGCTACAAACGATTTTAGTTTCTAATTATTTTTATAGCTTTTAACTTATTTAAATCGAAAATCACTTAGAACACATCGATTTCTAATTTTAGTCTTTTTAGTTTTTTAACTTTTCTTTTTTTTCCCTCTTATTTCTTTGTATTGTTTGTAATGATATGACGCTTTTTTCGATTTTTCTTATTTTTTATTTTTCTTATTTTTTTTAAAAAAAAGTTAACAACTGTTATAGTATAATTTTAAAGAAAAAACAAAGATTATAGTCAGAAGTTTAAACTAAAAGCTAGTTTAACCACCGTCTTAATCACTCGACAACAAAAGTAAGCAGGACTGACGTGGCGAGCGCGAGGAAGTCCGGTGCCCTCCGAATTTTTCACGTCTGGAGCAAGAGAGACGGCGTAACCGTTCCACATAAGCTAACGACCAAGTAAATAGTACGGCCAATCACACGCGCGGTCGACCCTGTTCAAGTCGTGATCGCTAGCTGCTTGGCTCGCTACAACGACTTGACTTGGAACAACTTTAATTTGGCACTTGTTTTTTTCTCATCAATATTGTACAGGTTAGTGGACCGAATCCCCTTTCCCTCGGCATATAAACGAGCTCTTAATTCGTAACCCAGCGCATCAAACGCCAGTTGCTCGGTGTTGCACCGGTGACCGGAGCTGCAGCATTGGTCTCCATGGCGGCACTTCACCACCACCACCACCACATCAAGGCGCCGACGCCGACATGGCTCCTGATCAAGGCTACTCCGCCGCCGTCGAGGGACGCCTCCAAGAAGCCGGCGGTGCCCGCCTACTCGCCGCTCCTGCTGTCGCCGTCCGTGTGGCAGAAGGCGCAGAACGACAAGAAGACTAAGGCTGATGGCCGTCACCACGCCGGACGGGCCGACGTTGCCCTCCCGGCTTCGCCGAGGATCAGCTGCATGGGACAGGTCAAGGGGAGAAGGAGATGCCCCGGCGCGCCCGCTCCGGCCGCCAGGGGTTCGGGCTGTAAGGTGGGTAGGCTCGTGATGGGGTTGTTCGGGCGGCGGAGGGGTAGGACGTCGCGTGCGTGCTCCAAGGTCAGGGACGTGCCGAGTGGCTCGTCGTCGTCGGGGAGTTCTTGTGGTGGCGGTGCAGCCACGGCGGTGCGCGAGTTTGACCCGCCGTTGCCAGTGGTGAGGAGGCCGGCGAGGGTCTGCGACAACGCGCCGAGCCTTTGGGAGCGTCGGCGCGGCGGCGGCAAGGCCCTGGAGGGTCTCCGGCTCACGTTGATCACTGCAGAGTAGAGCTGCAGTCAGCTGGCCAGAGCAGACCAAACAAAAGCTTTACGAGACTATCTGGCATATATGTGTGTATAGGGATGACATGTTCGTAAAGTTTTGTTCATATAAGTATTTTCGACCCACTTTTAGCTAATCTGCATATGTGTATGTTGATCCTGCTATAAGATTTTTCGAAGCTTCACCATGATCTCTATTCATGCAACTAGATCGTTTTGGATGCTGACTTTGTTAACATATTGTCATCTAGTTTGTATCTTGTTTTTCGAAAAGTAGCTTGTACGTTAGCCAACTTTCGTTAACATAAGGGATCTTCAACTTTTGTAATCAATAAACTTTGCACCACTTCTTCAATGAATCATCCAATCTGATGAGTAGATTAGATA